>CM061131.1:36502376-37702376 GCA_030789695.1 Scilla litardierei | reverse complement strand
TAAACGATCTCCCAACAGGATATTCCCCTTACACGACGGTTGCCCAGCCTGCCGCTCCCCTCCTTCCTTTAGACAACTTACGGCATGGGAACTGGAGCTCCAATGGCATACCATGCCTCTCCACGGACGCCCCGCGCACGCAGGCGCGGCTGGCAGACAACCCGATGGATGGGACAGACCTGCCAAATCACCTCACCAGACACCCCGGCAGCCGCCCGCTTCGCCCCAACCGAGGGGAACTTGTCCCCGAGCGCCGGCATGCTCCAACCGGCTACCCCGCTTGCACCGGTGGCACCCCCCTTCCACTCATCGACCTCCCCTGGACCGTTTACACCAGGAGGACGAACAGATGGGCTGCGGACCGCATCCCCTCGCGCCTACCCCGCGGAGACTCCAGTCGAGGAGAGCAACAAGGCCCCGTGGGATAGAACAGCCACCAAGGACTCCCTCTCCCCCCAATTCTGGGAATGAGGGCCAAAGCCACTGCCTGGCTCCGACGCGTCCATCCACCCCTAAGCCGAGGGGGAACCCTCTGAATCAACTCCACGCCCCTTGTCAGGGGCGCGACGCCAGAGAGAGGCGGATCAACTACGATGAGAACATCAACCTACCTACGGGACGATTCAATGTTACGCCTACGGGCCGATCCTATTTTAGTAAACTATCAATGATAGCTGATGAAAAGACTACTCCCGGTTGACCGCTAGTTATAGCTCGGGCACACCTAGACACGAGCAACCCGCGAAAAGGGAGGCTAACTCGTTGTACAATCCCTCGGGCGCGCTACGTAAAATAGAGGGAGTTAACACGATTCCCCCTACGCCAGGATAAAAACGGTCGCGCCAAGTCGTAACTCTAAGAAGGGAATTTATGCACACACACACAGGCAGAAAATCCCAGAAAAATGCGGGGACGAGCCCAGCAAATCTTCACTTTCTTTCGTTTTTAAAATAAAAAAAGGGGGGGCTATACAAAACTACTTGTCGCTTCCGCCAGTTACGACGCCCCCTCCCTCACTGGAATCTCCCACCGCCCCACCGTCCTCCGGCTCGTCGCCCGCCCCTCCGTCTCCATCCCCCTCCTCGTCGCTGCATGCGGCGAGCCCGTCAAGGTCGAGCCCTACCGGCGGGACCAGGCCCGCCGCCTTCTCCTTCATCCGAGCCAAGCAGGCTTCCCATCCCTCCGCGCGACCCTTCTCCATGCCCTCAGACATCGACTTTGCGAGGGCGGGGATGACGGTTTTCTCCTGATACGTCCGAAATTCCTCGACCCTATGGGCCAACTCCTCCTCGGCGGCCTTGGCACGCCCCGCTAGATCCTCCGCACGAGCCTCCTCCCTCCTAAGGGCCTCCTCCAGCTCCTTTGCTCTCTCTCCAGCCTCGGCCGCCTTTCGCTCATGATCGGACACGACCGTCTTCAGGCGCCCTACCTCCGCCTCGTTTCGGTCGCCCCTCTCCCTCTCCTTCGCAAGGTCCTCGCCAGCGCTCTTACGAAAAGCAGCGAGCTCGGCTACCACCCTAGCCATGGCGCCCTCTGCCTTGTGGATGGCTGGCACGTGCCTCATCATCCCAAGCATCAAGTTAAGGATCTGAGTAAGGAAAGAGAGAAAAGTGAACCCATTTAGGGTGTTTAGTAAAACCCGCTGATAAACGTCGCCCACCTTACAGAACATACCTGAACGCCATGCATCACCGCGGTCCCGCACAGACCCTCCGGCTCCACCGCTTCCAGCGCCGCCCTATCGCGGGGCAGGAAAATGTTCTCCGCCAGCCTCGCCGCCACACCTCCTTCCTCAAACACGGATTCATCACTTGCTACTTTGTACGGCGCCCGATGAAGCACCCCGTCGGGGTAGCCCTCGACATCGGTCCTCTTGGCCTTAAACTTAACCAATGAGGCCTCACAACGGGGGTCGGCGGCCCTCTCGAGACCGAACATGGGACAACCGTAAGGCCAAGGTTCCCATCCTCCGGACCCGGTCGGGCCACTCGACGCTTCGGCCCTCCCCGGTTGACCACCAGCCGACGCCCCCTCCCCCCTGCAGGTGCCAGGGGGCTAGACGGCCTCGTTCGGGGCATTTCCCCCCCGCCGCCTATCGACCCTTCATCCCTGCCCTCCAAGTCGATGACGGGATCCGACATCCCCTCCCCGGCTCCGCCGCCCGCCGGACCGGTTTCCCCCGGCACGTCAGGCTCAGACGACTTCGCCGGCCTCTTCCTCCTCTTCATGGACAATGGCACCCCAGTCGAGCTCCCCGCCCCTCCTTCCGCTCGCGACCTCTTGGGGCCAACTCTTGTCGACGATCGCCCCGCCTGCTCCGAGGCCAGCCGCATCATTTCCTCGAGGGACAGACTCATTGTGCCACCTGCCACAGAGAGAAAGTTCAGCGTAAGCATATCAGGCGCATGAACACCAAAATCTTTTGTACCTTCGGGCCATGTGTACGCCGATATCATCTCAGCCCGAGAGAGCATCCGATAATCTTGGCCCTCTGCTGGTATGGCCATTAAAATCTGGGCCACCACCTTCTCCTCGTCCCCCAATTCCACCCCCTTTCTCGCCTCGGGATTCAGCTCCGACCAATCAGACCTTATCAGCACCTCCTCTGGCACCTCCACAAACACATACTGCTCACGCCACAACTTAATTTTCCCGGGCAACCCCCTAATGAGCGGATGCGTCCTCTTCGCGGAGAGATAGTAGCATGACCCCAACCTCTTGACCAAGAAGAAGTGGCGAAATAAGGGCAGGGAAGGGCTAACCTGGTTGCTTATACACAGCACTAGGAACCCCACAATGGCACTGATGGCATTGGGCATCAGGCGATACAGGGGCAGTTCCAGGAAGTTCAACACTTCCAGCAAGAACGGATGGGGGGGAAAGCGCAAACCTTGCTCAAACGAAGATATGTATACTCCAACCTCCCGGTCGCCCGCAAAACACACCCTCTCTTGCGGCCTCGGTTCACGAACCGAATACGGCGGCCTGACGTACTTCGTGAAGATCTCCGCAACGGATTTCTTCAGCAGCTACTTCACGCCCGCAATCTCGATGGGCACCCTTCCTGTCTCCGCGGCGGAACTTCCTTCCCCAACTACCCCCGACCCCTGACCCCGAATCGGAGACATCGAGGAAGACATTTGTAAAACGGGCGTCTTACCTAACGGGTGCCGACGACTCGGGCGCTCGCGCTACTCCGCTAACCGCTCCCACGAGGACGACTCTGGCAAGGATTCTGAAATCTCCTACGAGCCCTAGCTGCTTGTCAAAATTTTCGCCCGACAACCACCTCTGCTTCCCTCCCCTCCATGAGATCTCTTTATATCGACTGCGCAAACCATCATGACCGTCAACCCCAGGACACGCGTCACCAATCCGGGCCCTGTCCATCACCGACCCACGTGTTCTGACGCTTCGCGTACTGTCAAAACCATCAATTCCGCCACGCGTCATAACTACAGTGGTCGGGCCTCCTCGGTTCCCGCCCGCCGTCGATTCGTCAGGATGACGTCTAGTCATACGACCGCCATCAATTCCCGCCCAAATCCCTACGAAATGATTACCCCCATTTGAAATCACTCCGCGCGCCACGAGTTCCGGAAATTAGCCTGGCCTCCGTCAGGGCGGCCATCACAAGAAGACAGCGCTCGATCCAAGATTGAGCCCGGCCTCCTTCAGGGCGGCCATCACAAGAAGACAGCGCTCGATCCAAGATTGAGCCCGGCCTCCTTCAGGGCGGCCATCACAAGAAGACAGCGCTCGATCCAAGATTGAGCCCGGCCTCCTTCAGGGCGGCCATCACAAGAAGACAGCGCTCGATCCAAGATTGAGCCCGGCCTCCGTCAGGGCGGCCATAACAAGATGACAGCGCTCGATCCAAGATTGAGTCCGACCTCCGTCAGCGCGGCAAAAGCAAGAAAGCTTCTCTCGTACCACCGAAGGGTCCGATCTCCATCGGGTCGGCCGGAACAGGATTCCGCCGCCCAAATTAGTGGGATCTCGGTTCCAACACTTGGCGAACTTTCGTACGAACCAACCAACTTTGCCCCGCCGCTGCTCCACCGGGACCCGTCCGGGGCTTCCGAGCAAACCGCCGGAGAACGTGACTATTCTCAACTCCACTCTCCCGAATATCTCGGCAGAGCGAAGTTGGGGGCAATTACGTCCCTCGCAAAGCTGACGTTCTACGAGCAAACCAAATAAGAATCCAGTTCGGCACAAAACAATCACAATGTATTTACTCAAATAGCTAACCCGTACATTGGACTTTCCACACACTACAACAACATATTGTTTATAACCCTCTCACAAGAAGGCACGGCGCTCCCCAAACCCACGTTTCTAACGACGCCGCCTCTCAACCGACCGATCTCTCACATCCTTAACCACTTGCCAAATTGCCGCTTCCTTAGCCTCTTGCAGCATCGGCACAACATGCTCGTCATGATAGCGGCGGATAGCGGCTTCGATCAGTTTGCCCTCAGCGCCCCGTTTTTCCTCTAACCACCGCACCGCTAGACCCTTCTCCCTCTTTTCGGCCTCCAGGGCGGCCTTTAGGTCCTCTATTTGCCGCCTCTGTAATCCGATCACTGATTCCTTGCTAGCAACTTCCGAGGTATGCTTCGACCGGATATCATCCCTCTCTCGCATTACTTCTTGGAGCTGCTTCTCGACCATTGCTTTGGACGAATCGAAATACGCAGCCAGCCCCTTCTCCACCCCGTAGGCCGCCCTAACCCTCTCCAGCTCCGCCTCCGTGTCCCTCAGCTTCGCCTTGACCTCGCCAAGGTTCGCCTTCGCCAAGTCCAGTGACGCCCTGGTGACGGCCGCGGAGGCACGGCCCCGCAGGGCTAACACGTTCGCGATCATCTACATAAACCTCGAATCAGCGAGACACGAACAAATAAAGCCTGTGTGCGAGGAAAGAGAGCCGGCGTACCTGCACGACGTGCCATATAGCCGAGCCGCCCAACCGTTCCGCCCCCACACGAGTCAAAGACTCACGATCACGCGGTAACACGCAATACTCGGCGAGGCGAGCCGCCACTCCCGCGTCCTCAAATACCGACTCGTCGCCGCTGACTCGAAAAGGAAACTTGTGGAGCCGGTCATCTGGGTATGCCTCGACCTCTTCTCGGGTCCTCTTAAAACGAATAAGGGCGCCCTCGCAAGCTGGACTGGACGACACCCCCATTTCCCACGAGGGGATCCCGTATGGCCACCTTTGAACCACAGGCGCTCGGCGAGGCGCGACCGCCGCTGGTACCCGCGGAGGGAGGGAGGGTCCGGCCCCCCGCACGGGCGCGTCATCATGAAGATCCTCGGCGGGTCCACCGGCAGATATACCTTGCCCGACTGCCCCCCGTCCCGGGTGCGACCTCTCCCCACGGGGGGCCCCGCCCCCACGTTCCCGGGATCCTGCCTCGCTAGCCACCCCCTTGCCTTTCCCGCGGGGATCAGTATCCTCCGAGATCGGGGCCCCGGCCGAACCTGACACCTCCTCCGGCTCCCTCATCGCGTCTTCGCCTACAAAAGGAAAAGAGAGACAATCAGGGCGAGCCTAGCCCGGAGCTTACAAAACTTCAAAGATACCTAGGGTCCAAAATTCCTGGGCGAGCCGACTGCTCAGCGTTAGACTCGCCCAATGACGGCACGCCTCGGGCAGTTCCCTCAAAATCTGAGCTTTGGCACTATCCTCCCCGGTCAGCTCCACCCTTTCATTTACAAAGGGATTCCGCGCCCCCCAATTCGAAATCAGCGCCACATCACTCGGCACCGTCACGAAGACGAACTCCCTCATCCAATCGCCGACATCGTCCGGCACCTCGAGGATGAGTTCTCGCCCTCTCCTGGCGCAAACGTGATGATACATCCCCCACTTTCGAATCACGAAGAAATGCTGGAACAACGCCAAGGAGGGACTCAAGGAGCAAGCAAGGCACAAGACGACAAACCCCACTAACAAGCCCCAAGAACGAGGCGCTAAGGCAAATATCGGCAGCTCCAGGAAATTCAACAAATGAAACAAGCACAGATGGATCGGAAAGCGGAGCCCCAACTCGAAGGACCGGACATAGACCCCGACCTCATCATCCCCCGGTGAACTTACCACTTCCTCCAACCCGGGAACCCGCACCTCATAGGGTTGTCGCACAAACCGCACGCGAATCTCCCTGATGTTGATCCTATCCAACCTACGTCGGGTGGACTCAATGTCTCTTGGTACAACGGATCGCCATGACCGTCTTTCCCTGGGCCGCCGCACCCCCGGCTGCGACGCCCCCTTGCCCTCCAACTCCTCCTCCCCCACCCGGCTACTTCCTCCAACCTCGAAACGAGAAGCCATTGATCAGGAAGGAAGGAAATTAACTGTTATTACCGGTTGATCCCTTGAACCCGGAAGGCGATTGGAAGAAGATGACCGGCGGCGGAAGTGGCAAATTAGCCAGCAAGCTCCAAACAGAAATACCGAACGCCGGAGGAGAATCGGAGAAAGACCAAAACTCCCGCCGACCGCCTTCCAGACCCTTTTAGCGGTAGAGGTGGCCCCCGGGCCATCTCGACCGTCAAACTTTCGCCACACGGCGCCCATCGAGACGTCCCCGACGCCTCGACTGGCGTGAGGGTCACCTCACCCACGTGTCGCAAACCCAATCGCAGAGACGCTTCGTTTTCCTCTGCCCCCTTTTCAAATCATAATAATGACCACTAAGGCGGGAGTTCCGAAGCCGCCGCCGTCTCTACCCGGTGGGTCCAAGGCCCATATTGATGGTCCGGAATATCGAAGGTGGTTCGTCCTCCTAGCCGAGCCGGGCTGCCGCCTCAGACTCGAAGGCCGGGGGCAATTGTTACGACCTAAAGATCGCAGAAGTCCGACTCCCGCCCGGATCCGCCAGCATACCCCATTAACTCATCTTTTCACAAAAAGGCCGCCACCCCGGAAATCCGAGTCCACATGGGGACGGGCGCTCCCCGAGCGCACCGCCCCGAGCGGGTCGAACAACTGCGGTTGTACGCCTAGGCCAGGGGTACGGAGGCGCGCCCGGACGGCACCGATAGGTCGGCTGACTTAGGCGCGGGTGTCTATCTGCGCCGGCGAACCATAGTCCGCGACCGACCGGGAGGCGCGGCCGGGCTGGACAACTCCCGATCTGGACGATCCGGCTGACTCACATGCGCCCCGACGCCAGGGATAGCATAGCCCGACCTGTAGTTCGCCACCAACGACAAACAACCTAGGATAAGGACACGACTGACACATACGTCACCCGACCGCCAGACAAAGCACCCCCTGGCGGCTGACCCATCTGGCAGTTAATGCATTCGGCTCTGACACCCCGACAAAAGCACCCCCTGGCCGTCACGCCGCCTGACGAAAGAAGGTCAGGAACTCCTGTTCCTGACGTCCTTGTCCGAAGTTTCCGCTGACGACCAAGCCAGCTCAGCACATCCAGTCAGCATGCCAGGTCAGCTCCGTCTAGTCATCACCCGTCAGGTATAAATACCCCCTCTTCTCTTACGGAGAGGGGGTTGGAGAATTCTCTCTCATTTTATTACTCACACACGAGAGCAAAGGTCTTCCATATCTTTGTTCTCCCACCTATAGCTCGTCACGTGCGGCGGACACACCGTTAGTCCGACCGGTGTGCCTAGCCCCCATTTTAAGCCCTATTACTGACTTAGGCATCGGAGGGGCTAAGGGTTGAACCCCAACCCTGCCCTTCTAACGAGTTGTTCGTGCTGCAGGAGAGCTCGCCCCTTGACCAAAGTCAGCGTCAGCCCCCTGCCGTCCAACCCTCCTCAGCTGCATCCAGCGAGATTCGACCCCGTGAGCGCCACCGGCAGCAGATCCAACTTCTTCACCCCACTAATCACTTGTAAAACAGCCTACCTAAACCCTCTTCTCCATATAACCATCGTGCCCTTGGTTCCCCATAATACAAATTCATTGTACGCGAGTTCCACCTCGTAACACCTAGGATGTAAATTTCCTAGGATTAGGCCATCACAACATACAAATCATAAGATCATGATCTTGAATCCACTCAAAATATCTCATCTCTTTTTGTATTTTTTTTCTTTTTTTCGTTTTTTATAAACTTTTTAGAGCAATCCATGTAATGAGCCTTAGGTCAATGACTCCCAAACCAGACGGTCTTAGGGCATTAGGTTTGAAACCCCCTCAGACTTAATAACTCGGAATGTCTAAAGATTATTATGCAATCCCCCATACTTCATTTTTCGGCGTGAAGCCACATGCTTCCTGAGGCACGAGTACCCGGCTACTAACAGAAGCTGGAAGAACGGTGCATTTTATTTTATTTTATTGCTTTTCTTTGTCTTTTTTATATGAGACAAGTTTGAGTAAAATTCTCCATCATCTACTAATCAACAAGCTTGTGTATGTGGTTGGCCTTTATCCTGAGAATTTATAACCTTCTTCACATAATTACCAATTCATAAACGCATACGTGATATGAATTGCCTAAACCAAACACTAGTTTCATGAGATTACTATTGCGGATACATGCACTAATATACATGAAAGTCATGATAATTTAAAATTCTACGCAGGGGTAAAACATTCTTAATCTATTTTACAATAATGAATAAGAGTGTTCAATTAGAGATGTTGGAATTTTCACTTCAAAGGGACATATAAAGATGGGTTGGGTGAAAACACAACTCCTTTTTTATTATACAAGCATATGAAAACTATAGATGCAAACTTTTAAAAAAAATTTATTATAACAACAAACTATATATAATGTTTATGCAAACTTTTAAATTTCTATACTTCCTCCCCCAAACTTAAAATGAACATTGTCCTCAATGTTTAAAGCGTGGTAAAATAAAATGTGGAGAGCAGAATATGTGAATGCATAAACTTACAGCTTCCCTTTCAAATATATATAGAATGGTAAAAAGGGAAGAGATCACCGTAGCCTCCCAAATGGAGGGTCACAGATACCAATCGGTGGAGGAATTTGTTCCAGAAGCTCCTTGCGTATATCCTCCGTCAGTGCTCGAGAGGGCGACGCCAAAGGTAATTGTGTAAATGTTGACATCCAATAAGTGCTAGGCGTCGCGTATGGTGAAGGTGCAAACTCCATCACAAATGGAGGATCCAGAATATCTAGCAGAGGTGGCATTTGCACGATCAGCTCCGTGCGCTCCTCAGCCAGCTGCTGCGAAATTAGGCCTCCACTGGCCTTCTTGGATTCCAGCAATGCAACTCCCAGACGAGCTGCATCAATCCAAGCATTGTTCTCATGCCTTATAACAAAAGTGTTCCAAAATGGGTCATCAAAATCAACTAAAGAATTTAAATTCAATTGACGACATTTTGAATCTAAAGTATATGGAATTGAAATTCGTGATTCAATAATATAGGGCATGGAACTGTGGGAACTCCCTTGATGTGTGTCGCTAAGCTCGATCTGATACTCTGCCTCGTGAAGAGGAAGTGTCTGCGGAAGTGGATCTGGAGGGTAAGACAGCGCTGGCTCAACGTAGATCATCTCGTAATCGCCATCAATCTCGTCCTGCGGTGTAGGAAGTGGAAACTGCTGCATGGAAGTAAGAAGAATGTATGTCTCGGGCTCCATCTCGGTCTGTAAGCTCGCTCCCTCGCATATATCCTCCTCGTCATCATCAAAGTAGATTTCCTCATGGTCAATACACACCGGATCATCCATCTCATCTTGCTCCTCAAGTGGTGGTTGTTCATCCTCTTTCTTTTGGCTCCAATGTCCCCCATCAATATGCTCGTCAAGTTCTTCCATAGGGTCACAATGGATGGAGCCCTCAGGTGGAATCTCAGGCTGACTGTCGACCTGTTGGAGTGCAAACTCATACTCAGCAAGATCATTCAAGTACCAACATGCTTTCTCGGTCGAATAAGCAAAGAATTCTCCATTGCAGCTTGTCTGCACGAAATCCCGCGCAGAAGGCAGTAATCCCGTGTAGAAGATCTGTAGGAGATGATCATCGTGGAAGCTGTGGTGTGGACATGCAAGCATCAAATCATTGAATCTCTGCCAAGCTTGATAGTATGCCTCCTCGTTAGTTTGAGCAAAACTCGCTATTTGGTGCTTCGTGGCCTGCCGCTCCTGTACCTGAGTAAAGAAAATAGGAAAAAATACTCAAAGAAATTTAGCCTGAAATGACAACCAAGTAAAATCTGAGTCAAAAGGCAATGCTTCAAACCAATGCATAGCAAAATCTCTCAAAGAATATGGGAAGTATCGAAGAAATAAGTCATTAATGCATGCATTCCCACCAAATAAAGTGTGGCATATCGTTTCAAACTTTTGTAAATGTAAATGTGGGTTCTCCTCCTCCGTACCATGGAAAACTGGTAGGATTTGAATTAACCCCGAAATAAAGTCTGAAATGATTGCATCACTATCCATAAAAGAATTTTTTTTTTAGTTTTACAAATTTTTTTCGATTATAGAAAGAAAAGTAAAAAATTTAAAGAAAAGTAAAAGTATAAAAAAGTAAAAGTAAAAAAATAAATAAAAGTAAAAGGTAAAATTAAAAAAAATAAAATAAAATAAAAATATAAAGAAAACAAAATGACTTAAAAGTGAAAAATAAAGAAATTTTAAATCAAACACTAAAAAAAGTTAAAGTAAAAAAATGAAAGTAAAAAAAAGTAAAAAGTAAAAAAGTAAAAGTTAAAAAAGTAAAAATATTAAGAAAACAAAATGACTTAAATGTGTAATACAAAGAAATTTTAAATCACACACTTAAGATCGAATACTCTAAACAAAACATCCAAAACCAAAGACAACTAATAATAGAAAACAAAAATGAATAACCAAAAGAAAGAAAGAAAAAAATGGATATACAAAGAATATATACACAAAAAGTGGACAAATATCACCAAAATTTCCAAGCTAATTAGAAATTGTACAAAATATAGACCGTTGTCCCCGGCAACGGCGCCAAAAACTTGACTGGACTAAAATGTTGCAGTTAAATTCCCAAGTATAGGAAGTCGATCAAGTAGTAAACCTGTTGAGTCCAGGGTCGTATTCCATAGGGACTAACTAATCTTCAAGTTTTACAATCTGAAACTTTCTTTGGAATAATTTAGCGAAGTATGAACCACCCTTTGAAGGTGAATTTTTGGTTGAGTTTTTTTTATTTTAGATAAAACGGGTACGAAAAATAACGTGAAAAGGTGGTACGGTAAAAGTGAGTGTGATGTGTTTTCGTTAGTGTTGTAGGGTATCATGGTAATCATTCTTCATGGGTAACTCAATCCCTCATCCAGGCCAAGGTATGGGTATCGGAAGTTTTAACTTTACAAGAACGGTGATTTTCTTAGCAAAATTTCATTAACGTTGAATCGGTCGTTTTTCAAGACAATGACGTATAAATAGATGAACCTCGCGGTTCATCACCCTCCTTGGGCCCGTCTACGGGTTTGTACACGTAGACGATGCCTCGCGGCATGTCATCCTAAGCGGATTCCTCACGGATAGAGCGTAATTAATTAAGAAAGCGAAAAAACGACGTATTCAACATTTTCGAATAAAACGAGTGCTATGAAGAAATGAAGACATGAAACCCATCAATAATAACTACCACACAACACAATCACATGAATTTCAGCTAGCCATGGTAATAAAAACAACGATTTTCATTATTACAAACATCGTTTAATACAATACTTAATACAAATACAATAAAAACATAGGAAAAGTGGAAGGAAATCACCCAAAACGATGCCAAAAGAGCCCAAAACTTCTCCTACAGCTGCTCAAACTCCTCTGGAATTTGGGGGAGAAGCCCCCAAAACTTGTTTCACTCCAATCGGAGTCCGGATGAGAAAATTATGAGCCAAACCCCGATATTTATAGGAAAATTAAGCTTATTGGGCTTGCGGGTCTGCAAACTGCAAACCCGCAACCCAGTCAACGGGTCAAATGCACCTGGCGGGTCAAAGCAGGCTGGCGGGCGCCGCTCGCATGGAAAACACGGGCGGGCGCGCCCAGTAAACCTAGGCGGACAGACACAGTCAGCAAGTCAAAGAGAGGAAGCGGGTCAAATGGGAGACTGTCGGGTGCCGCCCGCGTGGAAAACGCGGGCGGGCGCGCCCAGTAAACATAGGTGGGTGGGCGCCCGCCTGTTCTGAACAGGCGGGCTTGACCCGCCTATCAACAGGCGGGCCAGAGCCCGCCTGTACAGGCGGTGGTCCCTGCATGTAACATGCGGGTGGGTCCCGCCTGCGGGCCCCATTCAAATGCTTATTTATTTATTTTTTTTACAATTTACTTTTCAAATAGCTTTATTGGGCCTTTTAATTTACAGAAAATTGCTCCGATCTCCGAAAAAATATGGAAAAATAGCCGTTGGATTCGGAAAATTGCAAGCTTTACCTGAAAAATAAAATAGAGACAAAATTAGGCCATAAAATTGTATTTTACGTATAAACAAGTGATAAACTCTAAAATTAAATGATCTTTCAATAATACACTTATCAGAGATTAAATAGACATTAAATATACGTAAAATACAGTCAAATAAGGGGGTAATAAATACAATATTCTTCCAGAATCACCATTCCAGTGAGGCCCCTTGGCAATCCCTACTTGACAAGCAATGGGGTTCAAAACCACTTCAAAGGAAAAATGTCACAACTGAACGACGTGCTTCTATGTTGCAGCATACCTGTTCGATGAAATGCCAATGGCGCACACCTACTGTTTTCGGCGTGTGGGACCAACTCTCTCAGAACATTGGCGAACCATCTACTCCATGCCATAGATCCCCTTCTCCATATCACCAAAGATTTCCTCCTCGTCAATTGGCTCCATGCCAACTGTGGTATCTCCAAGATCATCACCCTCCCCTCTCCATCTAGCGACGACGTCGGGGTCAAGATCCTCTCATCGATCTGCATCGCCCCCACCGAGCAGTTCACCTACCGTATTTAAGGAGCCTTGCTCGCTTCGACCGAGCTGGGAGCTCTACTGATCCGCACTTCCCCTCTAAGAAGACGAGCCCAAATACACCATTTACGGTGGTGACTGACCTTGTGATGTCTGCACCTCTGCAAAAACCACAAATCTACAGAGAACGTCTGATCGTGTTCACGGCCCTCTTTGCGAGAGACAACCTACAGGAGGCCAACCTAGAGGAGGCCGATCCAAACAGCTGCCCTATGCCACCATGATTTCCAGTGACTCGAGTTTACCACTTCCTTTGGCAAACCCTAGCCATGGAGGGGGCCAGGTTAACGTACACAGGAGAACACGTACTATCTCTGCCTTCCAAGCTCACCCAATGGTACAGAAACTAAGGCAGTGACGCAGAACATCCGCCAACCAGTTGGGAGCCGGAGCCGGAGCCGGAGCTGGAGCTGGGATCCAGATGAGAGCTAGAGCCAGAGCTGGAGCTGGGATCGGTCGTAAGGTTGGGGGCCACTACTTTAGTAGGCTGACCAAACTCGGATCGGTCGTAAGGCTGGGGGCCACTCCCCCAGTCGGCCGACCCATCGGTATGTTGTAAGGCTGAGGGCAACTCCCTCAGCAGGCCGACCAAACCTGGATCGGTTGTAAGGCTGGGGTAACTCTCCCAGCAGGCCGACCTATACTGTTTGATCTAAGGATGGGGCAACTCCCCAAGCAGGCCGACCCATCGGTTTGCCGTAAGGCTAGAGGCAACTCCCCCAGCAAGCTGACCAAACCTGTATCAGTTATAAGGCTGGGGCAACTCCCCCAGCATGTCGACCCGTACAGTTTGTCGTAAGGCTGTGGATAACTCCTCTAGCAGGTCGACCCATCGGTTTACCGTTAGGCTGGGGGAAACTCCCCTAGCAGGCCGACCCATCGGTTTACCGTAAGGCTAGGGAAAACTCCCCCAGCAGGCTAACCAAACCCAGATCGGCTGTAAAGCTGGGGCAACTCCCCCAGCAAGCCGACCCGTACGGTTTGCCGTAAGGCTGAGGGCAACTCCCCAGCAGGCCGACCCATCGGTTTGCCGTAAGGCTGGGGGTAACTCTCCCAGCAGATCGACCAAACCCAGATCGGTTGTAAGGCTGTGTGCAACTCCCCCAGCATGCCGACCCGTATGGTTTATCGTAAGGCTGGGGAAACGCCCCCAACATGCCGACCCATCGGTTTGCTGTAAGGCTGGGGGAACTCCCCTAGCAGGCTGACCCATCGGTTTTCCGCAAGGCTGGGGAAAACTCCCCCAACAAGTTGACCAAACCAGGATCGGTTGTAAGGCAGTGGGCCACTCCCCCAGTGGAGTGACCACTCCTTCGTCGGTCGTAAGCTAATGGGCCGCCCCCCTCGCCACCGAACGAACGGGGACCCTCTCCTTCATCAGCCGTAAGTCGAGCGGCCGATCCCCTCACCACTGAACGAATGGGGACCCTCTCCTTCATCGGTAGAAAGTCGAGGGGCTACTCCCCTCTCCACCAAACGAACTAGGACCCTCTCCTCATCGGTCGTAAGTTGAGGGGCCACTCCCCTTGCCACCGAACTAATCATTCGACTGTAAGGCTGGGGGTCACTGATCGCGTCCGAGTGTACACCCGAAAACGACTTGTAGTTTTACCGCAATCTCATGGTGTAGCGGCGAGCGGGTATCGAACTCAGGGAGGACAAATGACCGTGTCTCTTTCGAATCACCTAGCTATCAAGAGAATCGAGAATAGTTTGGGGTAAAACAGTCACAATCGTTCAAATATCAAGAGAAATATCAATTTAATAAAACGTCTAGGGATAGGGAATCCCCACTATGGACCGTCTCTCATCATTGTGATTCATAAGTTCCATTATTGCTAAACCTGAATGTATGTGAACTAGTCGCACCTAAATGTAGAACCAAGCTCACGCTCTCGCGCTATCACCGGTCTATAGCAAACCTAAGATAGGGCCCACTCTCGTGCAAACCCTAGCCTAAGCCGCTAGCGTGAAGAACGACATCATTGTTCAATCGTATCTCGAGCCCACTCTCATGCAAACTCGAGCTACGACCTAGGTTATGATAGTTCCTATCCATCCAATCTCTTGCAAACGGATATGGATATAGAATCGCAATTAAAAATCCTAGCTTTGGTACAATCTCTTGCAAACCAAGTCTAGAGAAATCCAATTGTCAATCTAAATCGGATATCTAGGCCTTCCTATCAATTGGGATCCAATCTTTTGCAAATCCCAATCGATATGAATTCCTAGCTCTCCGTAATTAATCAATCTCAACCTAACCCTAATCAATTCTAGCAACAATTCCACAAATTCATCACAATTTAGAAATAGGGTCCATATGGTTCATCCCCATGCCCTAGAACATCGAATCTACTCACTAGACATCATGCAAATCTCAGAAAAATCAACAATAATATCGGCACAATTCATTGCAAAAGAAAATTAATGCATAAAAATAGAGTTTTCAATAGGAATTGACAAACCAATGTAGATGGCAATGATTTCCAGTTGAGAATTCACCAAACCATAGCCCTCAAATCCCTAAAAGAAAGTCTAAAATTTAATTGTTCAAAAGCTTTCTAAACTAGGGCAAAAACTGGGTTTAAATACCCCCCAAAATCGCCCAAAAAATCGTGCCAAAAATGCCCCTGCGCAGCCCAGAAATCGCAACCCTAGCGACAGGCAGAGCGGTTCACTCGGCCGAGTGGCATTATCACTCGGCCGAGTGACAAACCCTGTAAGAAAACAGTAAGTCAGGGGGGTCTCAGGGTCTGCCTTCGGAGGTGACTCGGCCGAGGGGCTTTATTCACTCGGCCGAGTGGCATTTCATGCTCGGTCGAGTGGGACCTCTCAGAATGTCTGACAGATTCCAGTAACTCTGGCCTCTCTCTGGACGAATTTACCATGCCACCCGGGCGAGTGAACATTTCTACTCGGCCGAGTGGGCTGTCGTCACTCGGCCGAGTACACGCTGATTCTCTCTTGTGCGTGTCCGCTTTGGTCGGTCGAGTGGGCTTTCTTGCTCGGCCGAGTGAGTGCTCCACTCGGCCGAGTGGCATGCTGTAAATGCCTAATCTTCTCCGTTTCTCCTCCTCGTCGCTCTTACGAAGTTCCTTCTTCTTCCACTCATCCTCCATCGCTGAATGGCCCTCAAACGAGCCGTGGGTGACACCCCTTAGCGCTTGCAAACCCCTCGATCTCAAAATCGCTCCAAATCGCTCCATATTTCCTGAAATACGACAAAAACAAGAAATAGTGAAAAGCATCGCAATATTGTCGAATAATCGTGAAAAATGCGATATGGGCGATAAAAAAGGCATGCAAACATGCAGAAAAAAGGTGTAAAATATGGAGTGATCAAAATCCCCCAAGCTTACCTCTTACTCGTCCTCGAGGAAGATAAGTAAAAGGCGAACCCGGCAGGAAAAGTAATAAAAAGAAAGAAAGAAAAATGAAAAATAGAATAGAAAGCAAAGAAGGAGGCGCTAGATCATTTTTCTCAGGACGTGGGTTTTGCTTACTCATGTAGCACACGGCGAATGTAAAACTTATGCCAAAGATTTTTATCTCGATACCATAGTATATGGGTGCATTCAAAATAGAAAACCCAAGAATATCAAAATAGTATGAAATATGGAGTCATTCTAGAACTAACATCGTCTGAAGCATCTAAAGCGGTATACATAATCATAGATCCCACACTTTTCAATTGAATGCTTTCTACCTGGAGTATAAGAGATATCACACAATATGGAGTAGTAAGAATAGAAAAGTATGGTTTTCATGAAATGTATGCTAAGTGTCAATTCCTGGATTTCGTAAAACTTTTAGTGATCTCACCAAGTATAGAAAATTACCTAGCTTAGGTTGTCATGCACTGTCAGGTAGTCACTCTCTCACACATCATTGGTTCCACTCCCCCAAGCTTATCTATAAGCATGGTGGCATAAGATACATCAATAAATATATTCCCCATTTTTGAAGCTCCATGATAGAATAAAAACAAAAGAGGGAAGAAAGAGAGAAAGAGTATGAGTGGGATCATGTATAAACTTCTTTTCTCTTTTCTTTTCGTTTTCTCATTTTTTTAGATAGCATATATACATCTGAGATCCCAAATCAAAAGATAGAAAGATATACATGTATTTTTTTCTTTTTGATTTTGGGGGTAGTGGAGCATGGACTTTATAAAGCGGGGGAATTGCCAATATAGGATACGCTAAAGGGAGATTCACCAATGAATATAAGTAGAGAATTAATGCTCAAGATATGTGGAGAAAAAAATAAATGTAACACTCGGTTCACTCTATAAGACGTGCACAACAACTTTCAGCAGAGTAATGTAATCTACTCAGTTTAATCTCAAAACGTAAACTAGTCCAGTAATATCAACCTAACATACATTCATTCAACCTGAAAGTGAGGCGTACAATTTTCATGCAATAAGAAGTGATATAAGAAAGAAAAGCAGTACTCCAGATATAAGCAATCAATGCGTGACGCTTGGTGTGTTTTCTACGAAGAGCATACATATGAATTATCAGACTTCAGCTAATAACAGAATTTCATCCATATTCATACAGGAAAAGGTGGGTTACTATCTCAAATGCATAGCAAGACACAACATATGATATCTGAAGTAAAAACTACGGCATGAAAAAGTAGCATGCAAATAGAGATAAGCTAATCACCACGTCATCATCATCATAGAAAAGTCATCTCTAGCAAAAGATGAAAGAAATAGGATAAAATAAAATAGAAACTACTACGAAATGCAGCACACTCAAAAAGGTAAGAAAACGTGATACATGATAAAAAAACGAAAAAGTGGGTGAAAATGAGTGCAAAAGCGGAAAATGTGAGAAAAACAAAAATAAAAGGGTGACAAAAAGCAAAAGCGTGAGAACTCACTCCCCCAAGCTAAAGTGCACAGTGTCCTCAATGTGCAAAGTGTGGCACACCGAGAGACGTGAAATGGGGGGGTGGGTGAGGATGCATGCATGATGAAAATAAAAGAAAAGGAAATGATATGGTAATGCAGGTGATGCATGCAGAGGTCAAAATGGTGCAGAATATCAGTGTCCCCAAAAATAAGCTCCCTCACTCCCAAAGAGATATAAACAGATATGACCAAAAGGTACCAAAACAGTGTGTGGAGGAGGGGCGCAAAAATCACCAGGCTCAAAAACAACCAGCAAAACAACAGAAATATAGAAGGCATCCAGTGTGTGCCTAGGCTGGTGGTGGTGCACTAGCACCGTCCTATGGCGGAGGTGGAGGTGGAGGTGGTGGGCGTGGTAGCTGCTGGGTGGGTGTCGATGGTGGAGGCAGACACGCCTGAATACTGGGAAGAATGGTGATGCGGGTTTGCACAGCACTAACTGTGGCGGAGAGAGCCCTGAAGTCCCCTCTAAGTCCACTAACAGCCCCCTCAAGAGCACGAATGCTCTGAACTAGAGTGTCGGGGGGTGGTGGAGCAGAGGGATGAACATGTCTAACTGGTGAAGTGCGTGGCTGTCTCACGCGGGCAGTGCAGTGGATGGGTCCAACAGGGAGGTGGGGGTAGTGGTGCTGTGCTCAATAAGTGATGCCCATCCTCTGTGAGAGGCTGGGACACAGGAAAGGTCGAAGTGGAAGCAGCAACGGAAGTGGAAGTGAAAACAGACGATGAGGTGGTGTGAGAGGTCAGTGACGCAGACGTGGGGACAGATGTCACGACACTCTCAGAAAAGACAGTGACAGTGGAGACCGAGAAGTCGACGGCTGGGGAGGCCGTGAAGGGCACAAAAGATGACTCCCCAGGAGTCGAGAACAACAATCGGGATAGGGTCTCTACTGCGGAGGTGAAAGAGGACTTCCCGATCTCAATAATGGTAGGGGGACGCTCGGGACTCAGAGTGGTAATGGGCTCGGCAGAAATAGGCACAGTGGTGGTGGTGGTGGACGGCTCAGCTAAAGTGCTCCCGACACTAACAGATGTGTGGACAGAGGTGTCGGGAGGTACAGATAGGGCAGGAGCAGGCTGAGGGATCACGGGGTCGACGGGTGGAACGAGGGGCTCCTGCTAAGCATCCTCGGGCTTAAGCACGTAGGCGGTGGGGATAAGGAGATCCATCGCTGGAATCCAGTCTCCGCCGTCTAGTCTAATATGTGTACGAGCAAGGCTCGGGAGAACCATGTAATCCGCGCTGAAGGGACTGTGTAGCCACACCTAGTGCTAACGACCATGGGGACGAAGCATCTTCATCCGGGCTATAACATCTATAGAAAGTTTAGTGGGGCCCGGAGGTCGACGCAGGTCATCAGGAAGGTCAACGCCGGTCATAAGGGCCAAGAGGGTGATCAGACCGCCGCAACAGATAGGTGAGCGAGCACTCACAGAAATAATGATGCGGTCCAAAAACCAACTGGAAATGTCGATCTCGACGGCGGGGACCATATCGTCACTACCCCTATCTAGAACCCTAGGGCGTGTCATCGCATAGAGCATGTACAGCTCTAGCGTAGATAGCGTCCCGGGCTCGTACCTCGCAAGAAAAGTAGTCGCCATAATGCGTTGTGCAATGCAGAGGCAGGGGTGGACAATAGCTGATGCCTTGGCCCTACTAGAGTCAAAGGCGAGTGGGGATCCCGTGATCCGTGTCTAGAAGGTGTGAGTGTCGAACGACGGGGGTGGAATGTGCGTGGGAGCATAGGCGCGGTCTGGGACCGGGACGGCGGGCCACTGGAAAAATGCTCTAAGCATGTCGAGAGTGATCTCGCACTCTCGATCCATCAAACGGAAGGAGCATCCTCCAGGGGTCCGGTCAATGGAACTAAGGACCTCTAGTGTCGGATGGAGGTAAGTATCCGTCGACACCGACAGAAAGTCGCGCCATCCCACGTTGCCGTACAACGTGAGAAGCCCCTCAAATACCCCTAGGCGGTCTAGGTCGGCTAGGTGTGCAAACCTAGAGGGTACTATCGAGCGATGGCAGATACGCTCGAATCTGGCGTGGTGTGCATCATCTCGAAACGTAATCCCCATCGGCCCGACGGCGGGAGCGGGTGGTGCCTGTGTGGGGATGGGATCGGTAGGAGGCGGCTGTGTAGGTGGGGGTGGACTGGGTGTGGGGAATCTACCCTAGTGGAAGAGGGACCATGATCATCTGGTCTCTTCCGCTTGGAAGCGGGAGCCCGAGTGCGTGGCCTAAGGCGCGGTGGCATGTGTGCCGTGAGACGTGCCCCCTAAAAAATGAAATGCGACACGCTAAATAATGAAACGAGTATACCTGAGCACGCCGTGAGAGCAATCAGTAATGTGTGCGAAGATACGCCTCCTCCGCAAGGCTCCGTATGCGTCAAAAAGCTCCCCAAAGCTCCCCCAAGCTAGCCTGAAACACAAACGATAAAATCAGCCAATAATAATCAATATATATGGGGAAGATAAGGGGTAACAGATATATATAGGAGTTGATTTGAATATGGGGCGCAACGGGCGTACAAATCGGGAGAAATGAGGAGAAATGAGGAATTTGGGCGAAATTGGGATGACCGGCGGTCGGCCGGCGACTGGGAGGCGGTGTCGGCGAGCCACGACGGTGGGGCGTCGTCGTCGACCGGCGGAGAAGGTCGGTCGACAGCGGCGCGGTAGCTCGGACGACGGAGGGGGTGATTCGGTCGAAGGGAGGTGAAGGGTCACATCGGGCTCGGGCGAATTGGGGATAAATTGCGTTTCAAAATCCGCGTCGCTGCCGCCCGCTTATATAAAGGATGGTTACGACTCGGCCGAGTAGATATTTCACTCGGCTGAATGAAGTCGATTTTAAATTAAACTATGTAACTTACGACTCGGCCGAGTAAAAATGTCTCACTCGGCCGAGTGGCTCGGCCACTCAGCAATTTTTGAGCACTGGAGGGTATCTGATTCACTCGGTCGAGTGACAAGTCACTCGTCCGAGTGGCAAATTATACTGTAAATCGGAAAAAAATAACAGAGAGTTAGTCAGAACGATCTTCCCTGATCTGTACTCCACTCGGTCGAATGGAGTCTTTGCTCGGCCGAGTGACATATGTTACTCGGACGAGTGGCCTCCTGTTTTCTGCAACAACTCTCAGTTTTCGCTCTATTCACTGTTTTTCTTCCTCCAGTCAGTTCCTTCCTCCTCCTGGGGCCTGAGCACGTTCCTGGAGCGCTCTCTCTTGCCTCGGTCATCCTCCATATGAATAATCCCTCGTTCTCCATCTCTTGTCATGAAAATTAGGACCCGTTGTCACGATTTTTAAAGACACTAGACTCTAAACACTAAGAAAAGTCTAAAAGAAAAACAAAGTTCAAACTAAAACAATATGAAACTGTCGGGTTGCCTCCCGACAAGCGCTTGTTTAAGGTCATGAGCTCGACCCCTTATGATATTCGATTAGCGCGTGATGTTGGGCGCATGCGAGATACGCCCGTCAAATTTACCCGGAAGGCCACTTGGATTTGGTTGTTGGTGCTCGTCGGCCTTCCTCGGCGTGCCCTCATCATGGGTAGAGTTGGGGGATAAGTCCCCCAAGCTTTAGCTAGAACCAATTTTCTTCCTCACCGGTGACACCGATCTTCTATTCGGTGGAGCTTTCTTTGACTTGTCGGCCGTTGAGAGCTTGCAAAGCTCCCTTATCCTCGCGACATCAGCGTTGTCTTCATCATTGGCCTTAGAGCTATCCGGAGGGTCCTCCAACCTTCCTTCAGTGCTAGAAATTTGGCCTTCTTCAAGGCCATCATCATGGAGAGCACCGATGGAATAAGGAATGGCCTCATCAATTACCTCATCAAGGAGGTCCATATAGTCCAATTCCTCTTGATAGGGCATATGCTTCATGGCTTTGGGAATATGGAAATCAACCTCGATGTTCCCGACATTCAAGGATAATGTGCATTCTCTCACGTCGACTTTAACGCCGGTGGTGGCTAAGAACGGGCTTCCAAGTATAAGTGAAGTGTCGCCCTCCTCCTTGATGTCCATAACGACAAAGTCACAAGGCAAACATATCCCTCCCGGAACTTGAAGCGGGATGTCATCCATATTCCCCACCGGTCTAGTAACCCGACCATCCGCTAGTTGTATTCTCATGTCGGTTGGCTTCAAGTCGGTCCCCGTATTCAATTTCCGGAACATGCTAAGGGGCATTAGACTCACACTTGCTCCCAAGTCAACTAAGGCCTTTTGCAATGGGACTCCTCCAAGTGCGCATGGGATGTGAAAGCTTCTGGGATCCTTGAACTTTGCGGGCTCCTTTTCCCTCCGGGTGAACCAAGTTCCTTGTTCGGCAAGCATTATTTTCTCCTTCCTTTTCTTTCCCGATATTAAGTCCTTCAAGAACTTTGCATACGACGGGATCTCCACTATAGCATCCAAGAAAGGTATGTTGAGGCTTACTCCCCTCAAGTATTTAAGGAACTTGGCGAGCCTCTTCTCTATTTTGGCTCTTGCCAACCGTTGTGGAATGGGCACCGGCGGCATGTAGGTGTGCTCCTCATTAGGCTTCTTCACTTCAGAATTTCCTCCTTCTTGCGGCTCTCTTGTGCTCTCCTCTTCAATGGCCGGCTCCTTATCGTTCAAAATCTCTTCCACGGGCTTCTTGGTTTGGACCATGGTGGGAGTAGTATCCTTCCCACCCCTAGTTGTGACCGCCACTACCGCATTTATGTGGCCGGTATTGCTCCGCGGATTGGGCTCTGGTTGAGCCGGCAATTGTTGAGTATTTTTGTTTAGCAACGCAAGTTGCTCTCCAAGTTGCGCAACGACGGTATTTAGCGAATCTTGTTGCGCCGTCAATGTAACGACCCGCTCCCGGGGCCCGTTACTTATTTGATATTTGCGTAGGTCCTGCATGTTACCAGTGAAAACAAAATAGCCACGATGCAGAGATGTACAAAAATACTCAAATAGTGTCCAATTATTACAATCCATACCGTACAAGATGTCCCAACAGATATACATGAAAGAAGAAAAATACATAAGTGCAAATAACTCTGGAAGCTGCGGTCGAATTCTGGCGCTATTAGCTCAGGAGCATCTACCTCCATATGTACATCGTCTGCGGTGCCACGGAGAGGGAACCGTAGGTAAGTCACAACAATTCTAAATATAGAAAAGGAGCAGTGTACAAGTATGACAAAAGGTAACTAAGTACAAGCAGACCAGAGTGAAAAGTAAAGTACTGAGCAACAACTGTACACAACTGGGTAGTAAAAGTAAATAAGACTGAAAGGAGAGAACAACTGTACTGTGGTAGTGCAAGTGTAAAGCAGGCTGAGCAAGTGAAACATACTACTGCTGTAGCTAATATTACGACAAGTAAAGTACTGGTAACTGTACAAGTGTAATATGTGAAGTGCATGCAATACATAAAGTAAAGGTGACTGTGCAAAAGTAACTACACTACGTGACTCAAGTCGGAGAGTACAATATGTGACCATCAAGTCCATCTCTTGCCTGGGCGCGACCCAGACGAATGCCGAAACACAGGCACGGTACATGTATTTTGCCGAAACTCAGGCAGCGGGACGGTATGCCGAAACTCAGGCAGTGGGACGGGAAGATTGAACTCCAGTCACTCCCGTACTCTCTCAAACTATGAGTTACCCCAAAAACCCCCGTGAAGTGTCAAGTGTTCTATGTACATGTTTATACAGGATGTTCCACAAGATGTTTCATGAGATGTTCCACCAGATATTCCACAAGATATTCCACAACAAGTTTCACAAGATGTTCCATACGGTGTATCACATGTTAGTCAACCCAAGTCCACTGGTTGACTTTCTCATTGAAAACCAGAGGGTGGTAACTCATTCCAAAGCTGACTGTGCCAAAGCGAACCGAGGATAAAGACAAGTCCAACAACAGTAATACTGATTCCATGCTTCGAGCATGTAGAAGTATTGTTTAGCACACAATTTACCCAAGTTGATGGTTGTGTGCTACAACCACCAAAGTTGAAAGTTGGCAAAGTAATCTATAGTTGATTACTTTTCCTATTAGTTTAGGTCTCTAGTTCGGTTCAAGTCAAATAGCAGTTCTGAGGCTATAGGTAGAGTTCCTAAGTACATACGAGGACACTAACTAATTTTCTAATTTTAGAATTAGTCGTGACTTACTGATTTCGAGATCGACGTAGCAAGCCGAAACTGAATCTAAGGCTTCCACGGACGTTGATGCACAAGAATTTGTACCTGCAAAACACAAGGACAATCGGTTACAGAACACCTATTTTCTACCTATTTAACTTAACGTGTTTGATTTTATAATCGATTGAAACGGTGTCGGAAAGCGTTCTAAATTTTTCTATATGCTAGATATGATGAAAATAATTTTATCGGAGGAGGAAATAATTTTCTGAAGCTTACATTAATTTTTATAATTTTTAAAAGCTCAAAAATAATTTAAAAACTATTTTTCAATTAGTGACGTAATTATTCAAACATTTCTTCTGGGTGCAATCGGTATCAAAAAGTTGTGAATGAACTGTCAAAATGGCCGTCTCGAAGAGTACTTTAACATATATTTTTCTCACATATTAGTGTACGTGAAAATATCAAGTTTCGGATTTTTGAATGAAAACAACGTATTTAAGATTTAGGCTTAAAAATTAATTTTAGAAAAACTAAGCGTCAGAATGGGATGAAACTAGCGCCATTGGGTCCAGAATGTCATTTCTGATTTTTTGGAGCTGGTTTTGCAATTTTCTGATGCCTGTACGAATTACTATGAATTTAAACCCAATAATATCATTTAATAATATAGGTAAATACGTAAATACGTATTCAAATACGTATTAAATACGTATTAAATTTAAAACTTAACACACGTCGACTTCTTACCCTCGACGACCCAGCGGTGCTCGTGCATTCGCCAGCGACGTCAGCGGCGGCGGGAGGCGGGAGGTGGCGGTCGGCGACGGCGTGATGCTTCTCCGGCGACGAACGAAGGGGAGGGGCGGTGGTCGAGGCTGAGGAGCGGCGAGAGAACGGGGAGTGGAGGCGGGAACATGGGAGCACGGCCTGCGGCAGTCGTCGGAGGGGAGGCGTCGTCGAGCGAAGCGGGGAAGCGGAGCTTGCGGAGGGGCGCTGCTGTGGCGGACGGCCGTGGCGGCTTCAGTCGGAGCTGCTCGTCGAAAAGCGAGGCGACCGGAGGAGAGCGCTCTGGCGACGGCTTCGAGGGTGTTCGTCGGAGCTCCGGGCTGCGCTGATGGACGTCGGAGGGCAGTGGTTTGCGAGGAGCAGAGGATGGCGACGGGGCGGCGGAGGCGATGATCGATGGGAGAGGGCGGAGCTTGGCAGCTGCGAGAGGCATGGGATCGATGTCTTCGTGAGCGGCGATGCTCGGAGGCAGCACCGGCGTCTTCTTCGTGGACTGAGGGCGTAATCGGAAGGCGGAGGGGGCTCGGGCGTAGGTCGTCGACGTGGTCGGAGCTTGGGTAGCGGTGGGTCTGTAACGAGGGTCGGGGTCGCTAGGAGTGATGGCGTTGCCACGGCGGAGCTGGGTCGTGCGGGGTGCTTCGGCGAGTAGTCGGAGTGGGTGATCGTGGAGGAGCGATGACGAACGATATCGGAGGGTGGCGGAGCGAGATCTTTGGAGGGGTCGAGCGACGTTCGGTGGGGGTTCCCGACGTCAGCGGCGATGTCTGTTGTGGGTTTGCTGGCCGGAGGACGGAGCGGGCTTGGCCTTCGCATGAAGGAGAGAGAGAGAGATCTGAGAGAGTGAGAGATAGAGAGAACGTGTCTGTGTGTGTAGATGAAGGGGAGAGAAACGGAAGAGCATGGTTTGGCCTTAGGTTCAAATGAAACGGAGAGAGAGAGAGACTGGGTACAGTGTGTGTTAGCCTGGGTTAGTGTTTTGTGAGGGAGAGAGGAGATTAGGTGAGGGTGAGAGATGTTGGTTATTGGACTCCCTGGATTTGGTTTTGGATGATGAACAAACATAAATATATCGTGAACTAACACTTTGTGAACACAGTTATGGAGATCGTCGCCAAATTCATATGAATATCAATTACGACGTCTCAAGACTTCTCAAAGCACGTGATCGTATGCCTAAAGCTTCGTTGAAGCTTATGGACCAATTTAGAAGTCATGAAGATTCGATTGAAGCTATTGAAGACGGTATCGTCAAGTTTTATTTATAGTCTTTAAGCTTCTTTCGTAGAATGTTAAGCCTTGAATAGGTCTTACGGTTTAAATCTTCATAACGCTCATATCTTAGCTCTAGGATCTTAGTAGAAGTCCATACAATCCTTCCCAAAGCTTCGCGCTTCGATTCGCGACTTCTTGTGCATGTTAGTTGGTTCAAGAAGAAGAACTGACCGACTAGATGGTGATCTAGTCGGTCGGCCAAGCTTCTTGGACCGACTAGTTTTTGTCAGTTAATTCTAAGCTCTTTACTATTTACAGTTAGTCGGTCTAAGTTGACTCACCGACCGACTAGTTTGTGAACTAGTCGGTCAGTGATGCTTCTGTGACCGACTAGTTAAGCTTTCCCTGTACATGCACATTTGAGCCTGTGCTACTGTTTATCATTAGTCGGTATGTGTTCATTGATCGACTGACTAGTTGATGAACTAGTCGGTCAACTTTCCTTCTTGGATCAACTAGTTTAGCTTTACTGTACATGCCAATTTTTCACCTAACTTACTGTTTATCGTTAGTCGGTCTATGCTCATTTGGCGACCGACTAGTTGGTGAATTAGTCGGTCAACATGTGTTCTTAGACCGAATAAGTCTATTTATGCTCAGACTTCAGTTTTATCTGTTAGTCGGTCTCAGTTGAGTAACCGACCGACTAGTTGTGAAACTAGTCGGTCAGCTACTCTTCTTGGACCGACTAGTTCCTTATGTTTGTGCTTTGATCTTTTCTCTGTTCACTCATTAGTCGGTATACGTTAATTGACCGACCGACAAGTTGATGAACTAGTCGGTCGGTGGTTGTTCTTTGACCGACTAGTTGGGTTCAGAAAAGAGCCGTTGGAGCTTTAATTGAAACGTTTTTCTCTCTCTCTCTCCTCTATCCTATAAATACTTGTTGGGCTGCATTCATTACAGTCAAGGCTGATATTATTGCAAGTTTAGAGATCAAGAGAAATCATTCCAAGCTCATTCAAAGCTCTTTCATTCCATTCAATAATCTCTTCTCACTCTTACTTCCAAAGAGAGATTCATTGAGTGTGAAGCCTTCCAAGCCAAGTGCTTGATTCTAGGTCACCAACATCCCCATAGCTCTCCATCGCTGATCTACATCTTGGAGCTAGGGTTTGGTGCCACTTCTTCTTCCTCAAAATCATCCTTGCCCTAATTCGTAAGCATTACTCAAGGCATAGGTATTTTGTCGGTAAGAAGTTTCTTATTTCATTTCAATTTCATATTGTAAGTTTCACTCTCGGTTGTGAGAGTGTGGTTGTGATCCCGGGTTGTGGGAGTCACACATTACTCTGTGTATGATTTGACTTGTGAAGGTTTTTCACAAGTATTTCATAGTGGAAATCTTGAGTTAGGGTTTCTAACTCAAGTATCCGGAGGGGATCCGGGTGGTTGGGACGTAGGATCACCGGGAACAAGTCGGGGAGACTTGGGTGGATCCGAACCCAGTAATATCTTTTGTTAGCATTGTTAATTTTGTTGTTGTCTTCAATTTAAGCTTCCGCAAATTGATTTGGTAGTTGTTTGCACGATAATTAGGAATTATACTCCTTGTTATTTTTAAAGTACTATTCACCCCCCCTCTAGTACTTGTGCAGTAGCTTGTAGGGCATTACATTTGGTATCAGAGCCAGATACTTAGCTATGTCTGCCAACGACAACAAGACCGTGCGTCCACCTTCCGACTATGGCACCTTCAGGAACCGTGAAGGAGCATCTTCGGTGATGGAAGGACATTCCTCAACGAGGCCTCCATTCTTCAACGGTACCAACTACGGGTACTGGAAATGCCGGATGGAAACTTTCCTCCGGAGTGCATCTATATGGAGGACCACGATGAAGGAATACGTCGAGCCCGCCGAAGAAGACTTTGAGAAATGGACAACCGCGGAGGTCGCCGCGGAGGTAAGCAATGCCAAGGCAATGAACGCCTTGCAATGCGCATTGGAGCCCGAGGACTTCAATAAGATATGCACATGTAAGAGTGCATATCAAATTTGGAACTCCCTCCTCATACTACATGAAGGGACGAGTAGGGTAAGAGACTCTAAACTCGTAGTTGTTAACAAAGATTACGAAATGTTTCATATGCAACAGGGCGAGAAGATGAATGAGTATTACGCTCGCTTCGTCGACATCATAAACGAGTTGGAGGCTCTCGGCAAAACCTACACCCAAAAGGAGAAGTGTTCGAAGCTTATCGAAGGACTTCCTTCTTCTTGGGAAAAGTGTACCTTCGCCATCAAGGAAGGTAATGATATGAATAAGTACACCGTAGTTCAACTAATGGGTACTTTAATGTCATACGAGGTACGCAAGGATAGCAAGCTAAAATTGCAGGAAAAGATGAAGTCCTACCTAAAGCAAGACGAGCCAAAGAAGAAGGCTATTGCTTTCAAGGCCGCTCCATCCACATCCACATCAACCGATGATGAAGACTCGGAAAACGAGTTGGACTTGGAGTCCATGGCACTCATGGCCAAGAAGTTCAACCGTTTCTTCCGAAAAGGTAACTATAAGAACAAAGCTAAATTTGGTTCTTCTAACGCCTCCTCCTCTCCTTTGTGTTTCAAGTGCAATAAGCCAGGACACATGAAAGCGGAGTGTCCTCTAAATAAGCAAAAGGAGAAGTGGAAGGCACCGAAATTCGATAAGTCCAAGAAGTACAAGAAAGGGAACAAAAAGGGACTTGTCGGTGCAACATTCACCGACTCTGAGGATTCCTCAAGCGAAGAGTCGGACGATGAGCAAGTGGAGCAAGCACGCATGTGCTTCATGGCAAGAGAGGAGAATGATCAAGGATCTTCCTCTTCCGATGATAGTGACGACGAAGGCGATGAGGTAACTATGGATGACCTTAGGAATGCTAATTCTCAATTATGGTCTAAGTATACTAAATTATTAAATAGGTATACTAAAGTAAAAGATGACTTAGCTAGCATTCAAACCTCGCCTAAGACTATCATCACCAACAACGACACCGTTGTTGAAGAGTTAAGAAATGAGATTGTTAATCTCAAATCTAAACTTGAACATGTTAGCATTGAAGATCCGGAGGAACAAAATATAGCGGATTTGACTTCTCAAAACTCGACTTTGAGTATTGAGAATGAGAATCTTAAATCTCGTGTTTATGTGCTTACATCGCAAGTATCCAATTTGGATACTTCTATGCGTTCTCTCACCGAGAAATATGAGAACACATTAGGCCGAATTAATAAATTCAATAAGGGTAAGGACCATTTGGATAAAATCCTAAGTGACTTACTTCCGGCCAATCACCACATTGGCTTGGGGTATACGATGGGATGTTCATCCAAATCGGCCACTACTTTTGTTAGGCCAACTTCCGGTGACTCAGCGAGTGGTAGCAAACACTCTATTGGTAGTTCTTCTACCAATTGTGCTTCCACCTCGTCCACACCCTCTTTCGGAAAGAAACCCACTTTGGGTGGACCTCCAAAGAAGGGGCATGCTTATATGTACACCAATACTATGCCACGTAGGAACACTCGTCCTACTCCACCGGCTCACACATATGATGATTTTTATGCAACACATTCACGGGCACGTGCACACCATGTGAGACACCCTCACGCACGTGTTCCCACACATGCATATGTTCACCCACAACATCATATGAATAATTATCCGCATGCACCATTCCATCATGTTCCTTATGCCTATCCACGACATGCATCACGTAGAAACCAACAACGCATGCATGCACCCAATAGGATGAGGGATCCCAAGATTTTCACTATTTGGAGCCAAAGGACACAAGCATGGATGAAAAACAAGTCTACATGAATGCTTATTTTTCGGATGTTGTGCATAGTAGAAATTATGTGGGGAAGTCTAAGTCCAATTGGACTTGGCTTCCAAAGGTCTAATCTTTTGGACCCAATGACCTTGGGTACCATGATATGAAATTTTTTATCTTTAGGTACTCAAGGAAAAGAAAAAGAAAAGGAGCAACAAATTTAAATTTAGCTCCAAGGGGAATTGGATACTCGATAGCGGGTGTTCAAAACACATGACGGGTGACGCTCAATTGCCCTCCGGAGTGGTTCCCATTGCAAATGGAAACCGCGTCGTATTTGGAGGCAACGAGAGCGGAACCATCATATGTGTTGGTAAAGTGGGTAATCCTTCTAAACCCATTATATGTGATGTTTACCTTGTTAAAGGATTAAACCACAATCTTATTTCAATAAGTCAACTTTGTGACAAAGGTTACAAAGTTAACTTTACGAAAGGAATGTGCCATATTTTAAGAAAAGATAATAATGAATTATTGTTTTCCGGCACACGCCATAAGGATATATATATCCTAGAACTTCCAAGATCACATGAACAATGTCTTATTGCCAACACAAGTGAACAACACTTATGGCATCGACGTTTTGGTCATGTGAACTTTGGAACACTTTTTAAGCTTTCCAAGTTAAATTCTATTAGAGGCTTCCCTAAGCTTGTCTTTCAAAAGAAAAGCTTTTGTGACTCGTGTCAACGAGGCAAGCTTCCAAAATCTTCATTTAAACCTAAGAAAAGCATTTCTTCTAAGCGGCCTCTAGAGCTATTACATCTAGATTTATTTGGGCCAACTAGAGTTGCTTCATTAGGTAATGCTAGATATGGACTTGTCATCGTTGATGACTTTTCTAGGTTTACTTGGGTATTTTCATTGTGTAATAAAAATGAAGCTTTTGAAAACTTCACAATTTTTGTTAAGAAAGTACAAAATCTCTTAGGAACCACCATTGTCACTATTCGTAGTGATCATGGAGGTGAATTTGAGAATGAGTCTTTTGAGACATTTTGTGATGAAGTTGGTATTACACACACCTTCTCTTTCCCTCGTGCACCTCCTCAAAATGGTGTAGTTGAGAGAAAGAATAGGACGCTAGTGGAGTGTGCTCGCACTATGCTTGATGATAGCCAACTTGGCCATCAATTTTGGATGGAAGCGGTACACACCGCTTGCTATGTGTTTAATAGAATACTTTTGAGGCCCGACACTAAACAAACTTGTTATGAATTGTTGTTTGGTAGGTTGCCTCAAGTTAAACATTTTCGTGTTTTTGGTTCGAAATGTTTTATTAAGAACACGTATGGTAGTTTGGAAAAATTCGATCCAAGATCCGATGAGGGGATTTTTGTTGGATATTCTTCGCGTAGTAAAGCCTACCGGATATTCAACAAACGAACCTCAACGATCGAGGAGTCGCTTCATGTGTCATTTAATGAAGGATTTGTTCCAACTAGAATTACTAATGATGATGACTCTATGGATGTCTTATGTGATTCAATTGGTAATTCTAACTCTAATGATTCTATTGATTCTATTGAGACTAACCCATCTAATGAAGTTATTGAGAATGTTCCTAGTGACCAAGGTATTCCCAAACGGCTTCATACCGTTCGTGACCATCCTCATGAGCAAGTCATTGGTAATATCCATGATAGTGTCAAGACGAGATCACAAGTGAACTACTTCGCCCATTGTGCCTTTGCCTCCTCGATAGAGCCAAAGAATGTTAATGAAGCATGCGAAGATAGCGCTTGGATCTTAGCCATGGAGGAGGAACTCATTCAATTCGAGAGGAATGAAGTTTGGGAGCTTGTTCCATTGCCATCGAAGAACCACACCGTCATAGGGACAAAGTGGATCTTCAAGAACAAAACCGACGAAAACCAAGTCGTCGTCCGGAACAAAGCTCGGTTAGTTGCTCAAGGCTACCGTCAAGAGGAAGGTATTGACTTCGAAGAATCCTTCGCTCCGGTAGCTAGATTAGAATCAATTAGATTATTATTGTCTTTTGCATGCCATAAGGATTTTAAATTATTTCAAATGGATGTTAAAAGTGCATTTTTAAATGGAGATGTTGTTGAGGAAGTTTACGTTTCTCAACCTCCGGGTTTTATTAATGAAAAATTTCCAAATCATGTTTTTAAACTAAAGAAAGCGCTTTATGGTTTGAGACAAGCTCCTCGAGCTTAGTATGATCGCCTAAAGAATTTTCTTTTGGATTTGAATTTTAAAATGGGAGAAGCTGATTCTACACTTTTTGTTAAGCATTCGAATAATGATATAATTTTAGTTCAAATATATGTTGATGATATCATTTTCGGTGCTACTAACTTTGCTCTTTGCGAAGAGTTTTCCAATGTTATGAAGGAACAATTTGAGATGAGCCACATGGGTGAGCTCAAATATTTCTTAGGTCTCCAAATTCGCCAAATGGACGATGCAATCTTCATCCACCAAACGAAGTATACGGTGGAGTTGCTAAAGCGATTTGGAATGGAGAGTGCCTTCGAGAAAAAGACTCCAATGAGCACGACTACGCATCTTGATAAGGATACGGGCGGTAAGGATGTAGACATTCGTCTATATCGAGGTATAATAGGAAGTTTACTTTATCTTACCGCAAGTAGGCCCGATATTATGTTTGCCGTATGCGTATGTGCTCGTTATCAGTCTCAACCAAGGAGTCTCACTTAGTAGCGGTAAAACATATTTTCCGTTATCTAAGTTATACACTTGATTTTGGATTACTTTATCCAAAATCTAGCACGTATGAGTTAATCTCATATAGTGATGCCGATTATGCGGGATGCAAATCCGACAGGAAAAGTACTAGTGGCACTTGCCATTTTATAGGAAATTTCATTGTCTCTTGGTTTTCCAAGAAGCAAAATTCTGTATCACTTTCAACCACCGAGGCGGAATACATTGCCGCCGGTGCCGCGTGTGCTCAAGTTCTTTGGATGAGACACACACTTAAAGACTTTGGTATAAACTGTGATACTTGCCCTATCATGGTGGACAACCAAAGTGCAATATGTCTTTCCAAGAACCCGGTACACTATTCCCGTTCGAAACACATAGATGTCCGACACCACTTTTTAGATGATCATGTTGCTAAAAAGGACATCATTTTAGTGTACGTTGAAACCCAAAAGCAAATCACCGATATTTTCACGAAACCCCTAAAGGAGGACTCCTTTGTGCGGTTGCGTCGAGAATTGGGGATTATGGGTGAATCCGAGATATAGGATTCATGTTTCATTCAATAATCTTGCATGCTATTATATTTCACAATATTTCATTCATGCTAGACTTATTGGATTTTTCGGGATTTTATATGATATTTTGAATTTTTGCTCGAATTCATGTTTGAATGTCGTATTTGAGATTTTGATGATTAATGGGGTAGTTTAGATGATTTTTGAGAGGATTGCGATGTATCGTCCAAGTATTTTGAGGAGAGAACTTCATTATCAATTTTTGTACTCATCTAGTCGGTCTCAGTTCATCAACCAACCGACTAGATTCACATCTAGTCGGTCATCTAATGAACTCAGACCGACTAGCTCTATCTCTCAACTTTTGAACTCCTTTAGTCGGTATCAGTTCTATCACCAACCGACTAGATTCATATATAGTCGGTTAGTAAAAGAACTCAGACCGACTAACTCAAGCTATTTTGAGTTTCCTCTCCAGCTTAACTCTTTAGTCGGTTCAAGCTTACTTATCGACCGACTAGATTGAGTTCTAGTCGATCAGTATTTGAGCATAGACCGACTAATTCTCGTTCAGGAAATCTTCGTCTGGTCTCTGTTTTCACTTAGTCGGTTCAAGCTCATTGACCGACCGACTAGATCATGATCTAGTCGGTCAGTGCTTGAACTGTGACCGACTAGTGGTACCAGGGACTGTTTGGTCTTTTGAGCTCTCGACCGACTTAAAATCAATCTAACCAACTTATCTCTCATTTAGTCTATCTCTCTCTCACTCCAAATCGAAAATATCCCCGACCCTTCGACTTCCCTCCTCCCTTTCCGTCGACTTCCGGCCATTTCCCGGCCATCCTCTCCGTCGCCGGCCGTCGTCTTCCTCCTAGGGTAACCTCCCCTCTCCCTCTCCTGTCTAGGGTTCTATTTTCAGGTTAGGGTTAGATCACTTTCAGTTAGGGTTTCTATTTATTTCGACCTAGGGTTTGCTAGGGTTCCGGCCATCTAGGGTTTCGTAGATTTGATCTTTCTTGCGACGTGTCGTGCCTCGATTATGGCTCGTACACGTATCCCGATCACTCCATCTAGCCCCTCGCCGATGACCGTAGAACCTAACCCTACGGATCCCGCTCAACCTACGAGAACCCCTCCGAAACGCCGTGCTAAGACCACCCAACCCTCTTCGTCTTCGCCTCCTCTTAAGCGTAAGAGGACGGCGACTGCGAAACCCCGAGCCCGATCTCAGCCCAAGCCCAAGCCAGTTATTTTTCGTGCTCCCACTCCACCCGGTGCTTCGGATTCCGACACTGAGTATATCCCCGAGCCTGAGACTCATAGGGAACCCACTCCTCCTACCCATCCTGAGTCTAGCTCCCGACCTCGTACGTCTACCCGTAAGCCTAAGGGAAAGGGTCCGATGCCGGTAGGCGGTGTCGATTTCTCGTTGTGTCACGACGACCCTTTGTGTCTTGCGGCTTACAACCGTATCGAACATTTCCCACTGCTTCTGGAGCATTTCGTCCAGTTTAGTGACTTCATAGGGCTAGCTGATCTTCTTTCGTCCTCGGGTCTTCTCTATTACCTTCGATATGACCCGAAGGCGAATCCTCACCCCTACCCTCGATTAGTCAAACTATTCTATGCCAATATGATCCGGGTCAGTACGATGCGACCCACTCTGTTGAGACGACTGTTTTGGGGACTCATATAGTCCTCACAGCAGAAATCTTAGGAGAGATTTTGGGTATCTCCTCGTCTGGCCTCCTCCCCTCAGACATTTCTGTTGATGATATTTCTTCCCTTGATCAGACCATCCTTTCTGAGATTTTCCATCAGATTCCTCCCGCCATGATTGGCGTACCCTCCAAATCCTTCAAGCCAAATGCATGGGTCCTGAATTTGATTCTGAAGTCGTGCTTGCTTCCCAAGTACGGCTCCTCATCTCTACCGTCCCAGCCTTTTCTGAAGCTAATTTATGCCATTTTCATGGGGAGCTCGATTAACTGGGCTCGCATTATACTCGATAAGATTGACTCTTTCGAGTGTATTCACAAGACCACGAAATCGGCTCACATCCCCTTTCCGTGCTTGTTGACCCTAGTTTTCCGCCACTTCCGTGTCACATTGCCTCCTGACGATGAGCGTCCACTTGGTCCTCCCCTGAACGCGACAGCCGTCAAGAAATCTCTTACGGCGCTCCGTCACGTTCAGAGGACGACACCTTCAGCGTCTGCCTCTGCATCTGCCTCTGCTGCTTCCTCCACCACACTAGATGATGTCGTTCGCTTACTTCGTCGTCACGAGTCTTGTTTGGCTCGTACCGAGGAGGTTGTGTGCCGCATGGCTAGTTTGATGGGTATTCAGCTTCCTCCTCCTATTTCTGAGGATGAGGAGTTGGACGAGGAGGACATTGAGGAGCTTTGTCATGCTTCTACTCGTGCCCCCGAGGGCACTTCTGGTGATGCTGCTGGTGCTTCGACTGCTGGTGATCCTGAGAGTACACCTGTTGCCACCACACCTGCGGTGGATACTACCACTGGTGCTCCCGAGGCCACTACCGTCGATGCTCCTGAGTTTGTCTCTTCTACCGTGCCTGAGACTTCTACCGTCGCTCCAGTTGACCTTCCTGCTGATCCAGTCACCACCTCTGCTCCTGCTGAGCCTGCAGTTGCTTCTGATCCTCCCGCTGCCTCTTGAGTTTCTTTGAGGCCTCTCCCGATACTCATTGGATGACATATCTAGTTGTGAGAGATGTTGGGTAGGATAGTGTGGGTGGCTATGTATTTTGATCATTTTGATGTATTTTGATCTTTTTGATGATGTATTTTGATGTACTTTGATGATGGTGTATGACACTCTTTTATCTGTATGACATGATGATGTATTTTGTGCCCCGATCGGTGGATCGATGTTTTGTATGTCAGTGATGTTCATTTTTGATGTACTCTGGTTCATATTTTATATATATATACATCGCAGTTGACATTTCATTCCATTGTGCACAATTTATAATCTCTTTTATGTCTCTGACGTTTGATTTCGTCGCTCGACGATATTAACTTGGTTTAATAGAAATTTCTTCTATGGAAACATAGAATTGTTTTCCATGCACTAAATTAACCAAGAATGTTGACATTGGAGAGTATATTCCATAACTCAATCCGTAAAATTGATTTGAGTTTTGATGATTTCGTTTTACAATTTTCGACTATGGTTTCATTGACACGCCTTGATTTTATTCGTATTTTTCTTTGTTGTCACTTGAACCGTCGTCGTATTCTACGAATCCCGTGCTTTTATTTGAAGCCATTGTTGTTGTCGTTGATCTCCTCCCGCTCTTTTTGCTAATGCCAAAGGGGGAGAGATATAATAATAACGATGTGCTAAATGAAAATTTAGAGCACTATTCCAAGAATCTAACTTGATATGTTAGATTCAGGGGGAGTTAAGATATATAAATGGATTTTCAAATCCGATATTTCAAAACCTACATTTGGTATTCGATATTTCAATAATCGATTCTCATTTTATATACTTCACTCGTCTGCTTGATGCGTATTATTATTGTTTAAATTGGAATTAACGTGTCATCAATGCAGGGGGAGTAAGTAAATTTCATTTGAATTATTATTTTTGATTATTATTTATGTTGGTTTGTCATCACCAAAAAGGGGGAGAATGTTGGATATTGGACTCCCCGGATTTGGTTTTGGATGATGAACAAACATAAATATATCGTGAACTAACACTTTGTGAGCGCAGTTATGGAGATCGTCGCCAAATTCATATGAATATCAATTACGACGTCTCAAGACTTCTCAAAGCACGTGATCGTATGCCTAAAGCTTCGTTGAAGCTTATGGACCAATTTAGAAGTCATGAAGATTCGATTGAAGCTATTGAAGACGGTATCGTCAAGTTTTATTTATAGTCTTTAAGCTTCTTTCGTAGAATGTTAAGCCTTGAATAGGTCTTACGGTTTAAATCTTCATAACGCTCATATCTTAGCTCTAGGATCTTAGTAGAAGTCCATACAATCCTTCCCGAAGCTTCGCGCTTCGATTCGCGACTTCTTGTGCATGTTAGTTGGTTCAAGAAGAAGAACTGACCGACTAGATGGTGATCTAGTCGGTCGGCCAAGCTTCTTGGACCGACTAGTTTCTGTCAGTTAATTCTAAGCTCTTTACTGTTTATAGTTAGTCGGTCTAAGTTGACTCACCGACCGACTAGTTTGTGAACTAGTCGGTCAGTGATGCTTCTGTGACCGACTAGTTGAGCTTTCCCTGTACATGCACATTTGAGCCTGTGCTACTGTTTATCATTAGTCGGTATGTGTTCATTGATCGACCGACTAGTTGATGAACTAGTCGGTCAACTTTCCTTCTTGGACCGACTAGTTTAGCTTTACTGTACATGCCAATTTTTCACCTAACTTACTGTTTATCGTTAGTCGGTCTATGCTCATTTGGCGACCGACTAGTTGGTGAATTAGTCGGTCAACATGTGTTCTTAGACCGACTAAGTCTATTTATGCTCAGACTTTAGTTTTATCTGTTAGTCGGTCTCAGTTGAGTAACCGACCGACTAGTTGTGAAATTAGTCGGTCATCTACTCTTCTTGGACCGACTAGTTCCTTATGTCTGTGCTTTGATCTTTTCTCTGTTCACTCATTAGTCGGTATACGTTAATTGACCGACCGACTAGTTGATGAACTAGTCGGTCGGTGGTTGTTCTTTGACCGACTAGTTGGGTTCAGAAAAGAGCCGTTGGAGCTTTAATTGAAACGTTTTTCTCTCTCTCTCTCTCTCTCCTCTATCCTATAAATACTTGTTGGGCTGCATTCATTACAGTCAAGGCTGATACTATTGCAAGTTTAGAGATCAAGAGAAATCATTCCAAGCTCATTCAAAGCTCTTTCATTCCATTCAATAATATCTCCTCACTCTTACTTCCAAAGAGAGATTCATTGAGTGTGAAGCCTTCCAAGCCAAGTGCTTGATTCTAGGTCACCAACATCCCCATAGCTCTCCATCGCTGATCTACATCTTGGAGCTAGGGTTTGGTGCCACTTCTTCTTCCTCAAAATCATCCTTGCCCTAATTCGTAAGCATTACTTAAGGCATAGGTATTTTGTCGGTAAGAAGTTTCTTATTTCATTTCAATTTCATATTGTAAGTTTCACTCTCGGTTGTGAGAGTGTGGTTGTGATCCCGGGTTGTGGGAGTCACACATTACTCTGTGTATGATTTGACTTGTGAAGGTTTTTCACAAGTATTTCATAGTGGAAATCTTGAGTTAGGGTTTCTAACTCAAGTATCCGGAGGGGATCCGGGTGGTTGGGACGTAGGATCACCGGGAACAAGTCGGGGAGACTTGGGTGGATCCGAACCAGTAATATCTTTTGTTAGCATTGTTAATTTTGTTGTTGTCTTCAATTTAAGCTTCCGCAAATTGATTTGGTAGTTGTTTGCACGATAATTAGGAATTATACTCCTCGTTATTTTTAAAGTACTATTCACCCCCCCTCAAGTACTTGTGCAGTAGCTTGTAGGGCATTACAAGAGAGTGATTAGGAGGTGTATTTATAGGGTAAATAAATTAATTAAATAACTAACCTCATTTAACACTTAGTCAAGATATTAATGGTATTAGGTGGGTGGGTGAAGACTAACCCAAAAGCATGAATCACGTTGGGGCTACATGTAGAGATTACGTGAGTGATTAGAATAGGTAATTATCCCATTAGTGAAAGTAATTAGTAAAATACAAAAAAACAAAATTACGATTTTGCCACTGGTAGCAAATGTGTCCGAAGAATTACGATAACATACCTACGGGATCGTATGGTCGCGAGGATCACGAATACAAGATCCATTCCCGGGTTTGAGCTACGGAAATACGTGTTTTAGGCCAAAACGTTTAGGTAGCGGGTCTGCAGGTTCTCTATTGATTTGACTTCAGAAAATTACGAAATTAATGTGGGAGGCCCTAAATGATCATAGAATGATACTGTAGAAGTTTGAAAACGTTTTGAAGATATTTGTATAGAAAATAAATTCATTAAGCCAAAACGGCAATAACTGAAAACGAATTTTATCATAAATGTTTCGAGTATTTGATGACACTCGAACTTACCAAAATACTTCATAATTAGTCTGATACTTCAAAATATTTTTATAAGAAATTTTCGAAATCGTAAAACTCCTGACAAACCATTATAAAATAGTTTAAAAAAAATTTGAAAATAGGTTAAATACGTAAATAGTTGTCTTGATAAAAACAGGCCGTTACAGTCAACCTAGCATTGATCTTTATTTGCTTCACCATGAATTCCTCCACCCTAGCTTTATGATCCGATCGTGGTTGAGCTTGTGGTGGGTTGGGAGCTCTCCAACCTTGGTTGTAACCGGGTGGCCTATACGGTCCCGCTTGTTGCCTAGGCGGGTAATTTGGTTGCGATGGCTCCCTTGGTTGGTATTGAGGTTGTGGAGGTGGAGGCCTAGCTTGAGTTTATTGCGACGGTGGTGGGTTTAGAGCCCCTTCATTATTTGCATATTAAAATCCCGGATGGTTCCTTGCGGCCGGATTGGCCCAATAGCCGGAGTTCCCCGCAACATATTGCACTTGTTCCAAGGCTCCCTCTCCATGCTCTCCTCCTACAAACATAGCTTGAGATTGGTCTTGCCAATCACTCATATTGCTTACCGGCATAGATATGGGGGGAGCTTCCTGTGGCTCGGTGATATACTTCTCCAATCTCTCAACTACCTTGTGGAGAGAGTCAAATTTATTCGAAAGCTCCGCGACGACCTTGGCTTCATATATGCTTGTGGGCTTCAAAGAGGTAGAAGAATGTCCTCGCTCATCGCCCCATTGTTGATTATTAGAGGCCATCTCCTCTAACAAGGTCGTAGCTTCATCCGGTGTTTTGGAAAGAATGGCTCCGTTGGCGGTTGCATCTATGATTTGCTTAGTGCCCGGTTGGAGTCCATTATAAAAAATGTGAACTAGCTCCCATGCTTCTATACTGTGATGGGGGCACTGATGTTGTAGATCCTTGAAGCGCTCACATGCCTCGTATTGGGTCTCCTGCGGTCCTTGCTTGAAGGACATGAGTACACTTCTAATCTTCACTGTCTTAGATGGCGGGTAGAATTTATCAACAAAAGCGCTAGCCAACTCATCCAAGTAGTGAATATACCTTCCGCCTGCGTCCTCAACCAATATAGAGCTTTGTCTCTGAGGGTGAAGGGGAAGAGTCTCAAACGGATCGCATCGGTGGAAACACCCGGTATTTGAAAGGTGGCGCACTTGGACAAGAATAGCTGCAGATGATAATGTGGATTCTCATGGGAGTTCCCACGGAAGGGGTCTTGTTGCATTAAGACCACTAATCCCGTCTTGAGCTCAAAATTCTTATCTGCCGCCAACTCCGGCATGGCGATGGAAGAGGTAGTGGAAGAAGTCTTAGGCCGAAGCCTATCTCTGATAGATATAATCCTCGATATACGTGCCGCTAGCTCCTCCAGTGTCTCCGGGCGGTTCATACAATCATCCTCTATATTGAGCCTTTTCTCGGCTCTGATCCTCCTCTCAGTACGCTCGATCTCCGGATCAAATATGATATCATCTGGATCCGACGTCGATCTCGTGTACATGCAAAGAAAAACAGAGTTCGATGGAAATGTTAGCACGATAGAGGAGTAAAAAGATAAAAATAATAAAACAAAAAGAAATAACTAAGTAAAGAGAATAAAACACTGTCGCCTCCCCGGCAACGGCGCCAAAAACTTGGTCGCGTCCGAGTGTACACCCGAAAAACGACTTGTAGTTTTACCGCAAGCGGACGGTGTAGCGGCGAGCGGGTATCGAACTCAGGGAGGACAAATGACCATGTCTCTTTTCAATCACCTAGCTATCAAGATAATCGAGAATAGTTTGGGGTAAAACAGTCACAATCGTTCAAATATCAAGAGAAATATCAATTTAATAAAACGTCTAGGGATAGGGAATCCCCACTACGAACCGTCTCTCATCATTGTGATTCATAAGTTCAATTATTGCTAAACCTGAATGTAGGTGAACTAGTCGCAACTAAATGTAGAACCAAGCTCACGCTCTCGCGCTATCGTCGGTCTATAGCAAACCTAGGATAGGGCCTACTCTCGTGCAAACCCTAGCCTAAGCCGCTAGCGTGAGGAACGACATCATTGTTCAATCGTATCTCGAGCCCACTCTCGTGCAAACTCGAGCTACGACCTAGGTTGTGATAGTTCCTATCCGTCCAATCTCTTGCAAATGGATATGGGTATAGAATCGCAATTAAAAATCCTAGCTTTGGTCCAATCTCTCGCAAACCAAGTCTAGAGAAATCCAATTGTCAATCTAAATCAGATATGTATGCCTTCCTATCAATTGGGATCCAATCTCTTGCAAATCCCAATCGATATGAATTCCTAGCTATCCGTAATTAATCAATCTCAACCCAACCCTAATCAATTCTAGCAACAATTCCACAAATTCATCACAATTTAGAAATAGGGTCCATAGTGTTACGGGGTGGAACTCGCGTACAATGAATTTGTATTGAGGGGAACCAAGGGCACGGTGGTTATGTTGATACGAGGGTTTAGGGGGGCTATTTAACAAGTGATTAGTGGGGTGAAGAGGCTAGACTTGTCGCCGGGGGTGGCCACGGAGTCAAATCTCACCGGACACGGCGGAAGAAGATCGGGTGGCGGGAGCCAAAGGCTGACGTCGACCAAGGGGCAAGCTTTCCTGCACCACGAGCAACTCGTCAGAAGGGCAGGGTTGGGGTCCAACCCTTAGCCCCTCCGATGCCTAAGTCAGTAATAGGACTTAAAACGGGGGCTAGGCACGCCGGTCGGACTGAGGGTGTGTCGACCGTACGTGGCGAACTATAAGTGGGAGAACAAATATGTGGACGACCTTTGCTCTCGTGTGTGAATAATGGATTCAGAGAGAGAATTTGCCAACCTCCTCGCCGTAAGTGAGGAGGTATTTATACCTGATGGGAGATGACTAGGTGGGGCTGACCTGGCATGCTGACTCGACGTGCTGAGCTGGCTCGGTTGTCAGCGGAAGCTTCAGACGAGGATGTCAGGAAAAGGAGTGCATGCCCTGCTTTTGTCAGACGGTGCAACGGCCAGGGGCACTTTTGTCAGGATGTCAGGGCCGAAAGCATTAAGTGTCAGGGGGCTCAGCGATCAGGGGGTGCTTTGTCAGATGGTCGGGCAGCGTTAGTGTCAGTCATGTTCTTACCCTGGTTGTTTATCGTGCGTGATGAACTAAAGGTCCGGCAACGCTATCCCCGGCGTCGGGGTTCGTGGGGGATCGCCGGGCCGACTTGTTCGAGGCTTGGCCGGCCCGGCCACGCCCCTTTTCGGTCGCGGGCACGGACTGCTGGCCAGGAGGGATATGCACATGCCTCCGTCAGCATCCCGGGCGTCACCGTCTGGGCGTTCCCCGGGCGCCCTGCCCCTGGCGGGCCGAGCGAATGCGGTTGCTCGCCTCGGCCGGGAGGGGGGAGTGCCGCGAGGCGCGCCCATCCTCATGTAGCTTCGGACCTCTGGGGCGGCGTTCCTTTCGCAAAAGGGGTGGTTCAATGAGGTATGTCAGCGGATCTAGGTGGGAGTTGGACTCCCACGATCTTTAGGTCGTAACAATTGCCCCCGGCATTCGTGTGCGAGACGGAAGCCCGGCTCAGCTCGGATGACGTAACTCTACCTCCCTTCTAGCATGGTTCGAACTTGGGTCCACGCTCAGGAGTGGCGACATGGCTCCCGCGGAGTATTGCCGGCTGTTGCGGGATCGCTAGATCTCGTCCCGAGTGGGAGCCAAGCGAGGAGGTGGGTCACTATGATTGGGGGGGCGTTGACCCTTAAATCCGTGTCGCTGTAGGTGGCGACTGGGTAGGACTTTGGGGGAGCCCGGCTTTTTGGGAAGGCCACGGTTTCGTTGCGGTGTGTTTACCGGACGTGGTTATTATTTTTGTGGGGCTTTGGCCGCACTGAGTCTGGTGAACTTCCTGGCCATATTATTCATCAGCCTTTACAGGAGATCTAGATGGTATCTACAACAAGAGGGCAGGTGTGACCGAACCCGTGGACGGGGCGGGAGGCTGCTTTAACTTGTCGCCCGCTGCATCGGGGCGAGAGGGTCCCTGTTGCTGGGAGGCCTTCCTTTCTACTGACTGTTGAACTCCTTCTGCCTCATTATCCGGGGGCGAGCTGACGTGCCGTGAATCACCGTTTGGTTTCATCGGGGATGCAGCCCCGTGGTGACCCCCCCTTCGGGAGGCAAAAACTTGATCGCTCCGGGATGTGACCCAAAGAACGGTTGTAGTTTTACCGCAAGCGCACGGTATAGCAGCGAGCGGGTTATCGAACACAGGGAGGACGAATGACCATGCTTGTTCTAATCAACCTGGCTATTTAAGAAGAGAGAAATTTGCCTTTGGCGATCCTGTCACAATCGTCAGACAAAGTACGGAAATATCAAATCAAATAAAGAACGTCTAGGGAATGGGGAATTCCCGATACTCACCGCATTTCGTAAATGTGGTTCATCGGTATCAAAATTGCTAGAATAAGATTTTGGATGAACTAGTTGCAACTGAATGTAGAACCAAGCTCACGCTCTCGCGCTGTTGCCGGTCTATAGCTATCCTAGGTTCGGGTCCAATCTCTTGCAAACCCTAGCCTAGGGAAGCTAGCATGAGGATCAACATCATCGTTCAAACGCGCACCGAGCCCAATCTCTTGCAAACTCGGCCTACGACCTAGGTTAGGATAGTTCCTACCCGTCCAATCTCTTGCAAACGGGTATCGGCACGGAATTGCAACCGGGAACCCTAGTATCGGTCCAATCTCTTGCAAACCGATACTACGGAAATTCGATTCCAACCCAATTCGGATTTCTAGGGTTTCCTATCGAATTGGGATCCAATCTCTTGCAACTCCCAATCGATATGAACTCCTAGCTATCCGTAGTAAATCGCTCCCAAACTAATCCCTAATAACAATTCTAGCAAAATTTCTACCAATTCATCACAAATATGAAATTGGGCTTGTAGGGTTCATCCCCACGCCCCAAGACGTGGAGACTACTCACAATTCATAGCACAGACACAAAAATAATCAATGAAATAAACAAGAGAATTCATCACAATATTGAGATAAGCAATAAAAATAGAATTTTTAGAGAAGAGAGAGACAAACCAATTGAGTTCTTCAAATAATCCAACAAAAATCAACTTTTGTCTCCTCTCCAATCACAAGAATAAAGTTAAAAAGCTAATCTAAAAAGCTGCAAAAAATCTAAGAGAAAAGCTCTCTAAAACTAGGGTAAAAACAGGGGTTAAATACCCCCCAAAATCGTCCAAAAACTGTGACCAAAATACCCCTGCGCAGCCTGAAATCCGCAATTTTCGCTACAGGCAGCGCGTCGCACTCGGCCGAGTGACAAAAGTCGCTCGGCCGAGTGAGAAACCCTGTAAATTTCCAGTAAGTCTTGATCTTCAGGGGTCTTCACTTCGGGGGCGGCTCGGTCGAGTGAGTTGTCGTCACTCGGCCGAGGGCTTCTTGGTACTCGGGCGGTCGGGATTATCCACTCGGCCGAGTGGGTCTTCTGAAGCTCAGGCAGCCGAAAAACAGTAAGTTGGCGATTTTTGAATGGCTTCGTCTGGGCGCCACTCGGGCGGACGGGATCTCGTCACTCGGCCGATGTGGTCTCCGTCGCTCGGCCGAGTGCACATATGAATCGTGTCTGATCTGGTCGGCCGAGCGGTGTCTCGCTGGTCGGCCGAGTGACTCCTTCACTCGGCCGAGTGGGACACTAAAAATGCCCAAACAGCATGTTTTGGCCTCCTCGTCGCTCCTGCGACGTTCTTTCTTCTTCCGCTCCTCTCCAACAGCAAAATACCCCTTGGGGAGGTCGTCGGTGACCCTCTGGAGTAAGCGTATCTCGAGATCACTCCAAATCGCTCCAAATCACCTGAAATGCGACAAAAACAACAAATCGTGAAAATCATCGCAATATCGTCGATATATCGTGAAAAACATGATTTGGGCGATCTAAATGGCATGCAAACATGCGGGAAAAAAGTGTAAAATAAGGAGTGATCAAAATCCCCCAAGCTTACCTCTTACTCGTCCTCGAGGAAGATAAGTAAAAGGCGAACCCGGTGGATTCGGAAAACGAAAACGGCGAAAAATGAAAAATGAAAAACGGAGAAGAATGAAAAACGAAATAAAAATAAAGAAGAAAGAAAGAAGCGAAGAGGTAAGCTGCTAGATCATTTTCTCATGACGTGGGTTTCACTTACTCACATAGCATGCTCCGAATGAAAAATACATGTCAAAGAGTTTTATTTTGATATCATAGTATAATAATGCAAATAGAAATAGAAAACTCACGAACAACGATATAATCATGAAAAACGGAATAATTTTAGAATTAGCATCGTCTGAATCATTTAAAGCGGTATACAAATCGCAGATCACACACTTTTCAATTGAATGCTTTCTATGAGGAGTATAAGAGTATCACACAATAGAATAGAGAGAATAGAAAAGTGTGGATTTCATGATATGAGTGCTAGGCTTAGATTTCTGGATTTCGTAAAGCTAAAAATAATCTCACCGAGTATAGTATATTACTTAGCCTAGGTTGTCGTGCAACGTCAAGTAGTCACTCTCTCACACATCAATGGATTCTCTCCCTAAGCTTATCTATAAGCATGGTGGCATAAAAAATATTCACATCCCCATTTTTATAAAGCTCCAAAAGCAATGAAAGTGAACACGAAAAGAGAGAAGAAAGAAAGAAAGTGAGATGGGATCTTTTATTGAGGATTTTTCCTCTTTTCTTTTTCTTTTTGCTCTTTTTTTTGACATATATACAATGATCCCAACTCAAAGAGAGATAATGATATACAAGAATATTTTCTATTTTTTTGGTTTGGAGCTAGGAATTAATAGCGGGGGAAATGCCATATAATAGAATCGCTAAGGGGAGATTCACCAATGATTTTAAAAGTAGAGAAATGATGTTCAAGATTTGTGGAGAAAGAAATAAACATATCTCTCGGTTCACTCTATAAGACATGCACGACAACTTCAGCAGGGTAATCTAATCTACTCAGTTTCGATCACAAAAAAACTAACTAATCCAGATTTATCATAGCTAACAGCATTCAATCATCCTGAAGTGAAATGTACAAATCATGCATATAGAAGTGATATAGGAAAAGAAATCGGTACTCCAGATATAAGCATTCAATGCGTGAATCTTGGTGTGTTTTCTGTGATAGCATACATATGAATATTCAGACTCAGCTAATAATAAAACTTCATCCATTTTCATGTGAAAAAGTGTGGGTTACTATCTCTAAATGCAAGGCAAGTCATAGCATATGATATCAGAAATAAAGTCTAAGACATGACACATAAAGCATGCAAATAGAGTAAGCTAACTCCACGTCATCATCATCATAGAAAAGTCATCTCTAGCATGAGATGAAAAGGAAAGAAATAAAGATAAGAAAACAATGCGGCACACAGAAAAATAAGAAAAACGTGATGCATGGTAAAATAAAAGAAAAATGATGAAAATAAGTGCAAAAGCGGAAAAACGGTGTGAAAAACTAAAAATAAAGGTGGCAAATCGAAAAAGAACGTGAGAACTCACTCCCCCAAGCTAAATGGCACAGTGTCCTCAATATGCATAGTGTGGCACACCGAGAGACAAGTAATGGGAAGGGCAAGTGAGGATGCATGCATGATGAAAAAAGAAGAAAATAATGAAACGGAAAAGATGATGCGGACATGATGAATGCAGAAATAGGAGTGATACAGATGTAAAGATGTGACACCAAAAACTCTCCCTCTCTCCCAAAAAAGATATAAAAAGATATATATAGAAAATGCGTATCAGAGAAATAGTGAGGGGAGGGGGGTGGACAAAAGTGCATCAGGACCCAGCAGAGACGGGCAGCACAACGGCAAAAAGAAGTGATGGCATCAAGAGTGCCTAAGAAGGTGGTGCTGCGCCGTCTCCGTCCTGAGGAGGAGGAGGAGGGGGTGGTGGTAGTGGCTGCTGAGCGGGGGTGGGTGTGGGTGTGGGTGTGGGAACGTAATCCCCAGCGGCCCGATAAGTGGAGCCGGAGGTGGTGGCTGTGGAGCGGCAGGGAGTGGCTGTGCGGGCTGTGCGGGTTGTGAGGGCTCTGCAGGCTGCGCGGGGTGTGCGGGGCCTGCAGGCGGTGCGGGGTGTGTGGGGTGTGGTGGAGAAGGCGGAGGAGAGTCCTCCAACTCGTGGGAGGGGCCGGCATCATCCGACCGCTTCCGCTTGGCAGAAGCTCTCTTCGACCGCGGCCGTGTCCGGGGCGGCATATCGGCCCCGAGCGCGCGCCGAAAAGCGTGAAAAGTGCAGCGTGTGCAAAATAAAGGAAAGAGTATACCACGACACGCCACGAGTGCAAAGCAATGGAAGCGTGCGAAGACAACGCCTCCGCGAAGCCCGAATCAGTCCCTAGAAGCTCCCCTGGGCTCCCCTAAGCTCCCAAAAACAACCTGCACATGAAATGGAGATATCGGCGAGTAATATTCAAAACGTATGGAGCATTAGGGGTATAATAGATAGAAATAGAAATTGATTTGGGTTTGGGGTTCGTTTAGCACATGGATCCTCGAAAAACACACAAAAGAGGAGAAAAAGGCGAAAATTGGGGTTACCGGAGGTGGCCGGAGTGGTGGCCGCCGGCGGCGACTCGGGCGAGGCGCGGCGGGGCTCGGCCGGCGGTGGCTGGCCGAGCGGCGGCGCGAGGTGGGCGGTCGGGCGAGTGGGGGTGCTGATCGAGGCGAGCGGGCGAGGGGAATGCGAAGGGTCGGGCGTTTGTGTCGTTTCGAAAAATGCGCCCCCGACCCTTTATATAACAAAAGTTACGACTCGGCCGAGTGACAATGTCGCTCGGCCGAGTGACAATGTCGCTCGGCCGAGTGACAATGTCGCTCGGCCGAGTGAACTCAGCAAAAGATGTTGGGAAATTTTCCCCTGCTAATGACTCGGCCGAGTGGCCTTGCCAACCTCGGCCGAGTGGAGTAAGTCCATTCGGCCGAGTGGCTCAAGCTACTCGGCAAGACTCGCCCTAGGAGCGTATCCGATTTACTCGTCCGAGTGAATATATATACTCGGCCCGAGTAGCAGTTATACTGAAATCAGGAAAATAAACAGAGAGTTGGGTACAGCAGACTTCCCTCGTTCGTGAGCGGCTCGGCCGGACGAACTTGTGTACTCGGCCGAGTGACTAGTATACTCGGCCGAGTGAGCCTTGTGTTCTGCTGTTTGTCTTCGTTTTGGCTCTAACCTCCGTCTTTCTTCCTCCAGTTGATTTCATCTTCCTCCTAAGCATCGAGCGCCTTCCTGGGTGCTCCTTATCACCTCGTTCATCCTCCTCATGATGGATTTACCTATCTCCTCTCCTGTCAAGAAAAATAGGACCCGTTATCACAAAATTTTTGGGCGAACGACTCAAAACACTAAAAATTTCTAAAACAAAAATAAAGAAAAAGTAAAAATAAAGCAGTAACCGTCGGGTTGCCTCCCGACAAGCGCTCGTTTAAGGTCGTGAGCTCGACCCCCTATGATTTTCAATTAATGCGGGATGTTTGGTGCATATGAGATGCACCCATCAAACTTTCCGGGGAGAACGCTTGGATTCAGAAGTTACGGCGGCGTGTTCTCCCTCGGTGGTCTCCCGTTTCGAATAGTGTTGGGGGGAGGCTCCCCCAAGCTAGCGTTTGCTCCGGTCAACGGCTTCACCGGTGACGCCGATTTCCGTATCGGCGGAGCTTTCTTCGGAGACTTCAAATTCGAGAGCTTGTAGAGCTCTCGAATCCTTGCGACATCAGCGTCGCCTTCATCATTTTCAGCGGAGAGGTCGGGGGAATCAATTTTCTTCTCATCTTGGCCTAAATCCGGGCCTTCCTCGAAATCTTCATCGAATAGAACGCCAATCGAGTGGGGGATCGCTTCTTCAATTACCTCATCAAGGAGGTCCATGTAGTCAAGCTCCTCGTGGTAAGGCATGTGTTTCATAGCCTTAGGAATGTGAAGCTCCACCTCGATGTTACCGACGTTCAAAGTAAGTGTACCTTCTCGCACGTCGACAATCACACCGGCGGTGGCGAGGAACGGGCGTCCAAGTATCAATGACGTATCTCCCTCCTCCTTAACGTCCATGATCACGAAGTCACATGGCAAGCATATTCCCCCCGGGACTTGTAGCGGGATGTCTTCGGTGATCCCTACCGGCCTTGTTATTCGCCCGTCGGCCAATTGTATCCTCATGTCGGTAGGTTTCAACTTCGTCCCGGTGTTTAGCCTTAAGAACTGGAGAGAGGCATGAGGCTTACACTAGCCCCTAAATCCACCAACGCCTTTTGTAGAGGGACGCCGCCCAAGGTGCAAGGAATTCGAAAACTCCCCGGATCTTTGAATTTGGCCGGCTCCCTTTCTCTCTTGGTGAACCAAGAGCCCTCCTCGGCTAGCATGATCTTTTCCTTCCTCTTCCCCCCCCCCCCCCGAAATCAAATCCTTTAAAAATTTAGCATATGTGGGGATTTCCACGATGGCGTTGAGGAAGGAAATGTTGAGGCTAACTCCTCTCGGATACTCGAGAAACTTCGCTAGCCTTTTCTCCATTTTCGCTCTAGCAAGCCTTTGGGGGAACGGGACCGGTGGCATAAAGCGCCTCTCCTCAATCAATTGCTCCGCTCTAGATTTCTCCTTCTCTTGCGGCTCTTTTTCCTTCTCAACTTCAACTACTGGCTCAATTGTCTCTAAATTTTCCTCCACGGGCTCCTCGGTAGGAATCATGGCGGGGGTGGTATCCTTCCCGCCTCTAGTAGTAACGGCAACTACGGCATTGATGTGGCCGGTGTTGCCCCGTGGGTTTTGCTCGGGTTGCGCTGGCAATTGTTGAGTGTTCCGATTGAGCAACGCCAATTGCTCCGAGATTTGAGCTACAACGGTTGTAAGGGAGTCTTGCCCCGCCTTCAAGGTAGCATTGACCTTCTTTTGCTCGACCATAAACGCCTCCACTCTAGCTTCGAAGTCGGATTGTTGTTGAGCTTGTGGAGGGTTTTGATTTTGATTTCTCCACCCTTGATTGTATCCGGGCGGCCTATAAGGTGGAACTTGTTGCTTTGGTTGGAAATTTTGTTGTGGAGGCCCCCTCGGTGGATAGTGTTGTTGTTGGGGTGGGGGGTGGTGGTCGAGCTTGTTGAGGTGGTTGTTGTGGCGGGTTCAAAGCTCCTTCATTGTTGGCGTAAGAGAAACCGGGATGATTTCTTGTGGCCGGATTGGCCCAATACCCTTGGTTCCCCGCAACATATTGTACTTGCTCCAAGGATCCTTCTCCTTGCTCTCCTCCCACATACATGGCTTGAGATTGGTCTTGCCAATCACGCATTTGGTTCGATGGCGCGGAGGTGGAAGGGGTTCCTTGGGGCTCCGTGATAAACTTCTCCAGTCTCTCCACTACCTTATGGAGAGAATCAAACTTGCTTGTAAGCTCCGCTACGGCCTTCACCTCATAGATACTAGTTGGCTTCAAGGAGGACGTAGAGTGTCCTCGCTCATCGCCCCATTGTTGATTGTTTGAGGCCATCTCCTCAATTAGGGCCGTAGCTTCTTCGGGAGTCTTTGATAAGATAGCACCATTCGCCGCGGCATCAATAATTTGTTTGGTCCCCGGTTGGAGACCGTTGTAGAAGCTATGAACTAGCTCCCAATCTTCAATGCTATGGTGAGGGCATTGATGCTGCAGATCTTTAAAACGCTCCCAAGCCTCATAGAGCGTCTCTTGGGGTCCTTGCTTGAAGGACATAAGAGCGCTCCGAATCTTCACCGTCTTGGAGGGCGGATAGAACTTATCAATGAATGCACTCGCCAACTTGTCCCAAGTGGTAAAGACTCCATCAGCTTGCGTCCTCAACCAATAGAGTGCCTTGTCTTTTAGCGTGAAGGGGAAGAGACGCAGTCTGATGGCATCGATGGAGACCCCCGGCATCTAAAATGTGGCGCACTTCGAAAAGAATAATTGGATGTGGTAGTGAGGATTTTCATGGGCATTCCCATGAAATGGATCCTGCTGCATCAGAACCACTAGTCCAGTTTTCAGCTCAAAATTCTTGTCAGCCACCAACTCCGGCATGGCAATGGATGAGTTCATGGAAGAGGTCTTAGGCCGGAGCCTATCGCGAATGGAAATTATCCTTGCCATTCTTGCCGCTAATTGGTCCGCAGTTTTCGGGTTGGTCATATACCTCCCTTCCGGATTTTGTCTCCTCTCCGCTCTAATTCTCCGCGCGGTACGTTCGATCTCGGGATCAAATAATATAGCTTCAGGGTCTGCCGTAGATCTCGTGTACATGCAATGGGAAAACAGAGTTTCAAAGAAATGATTAGTACCGTGGAAGGGTTAGGTAAAAATAAAGAAATAAAATAATAATAATAATAATAATAATAAATAGCTAGGGTGGTAAGATCAAACGCAATCGCCTCCCCGGCAACGGCGCCAAAAACTTGATCGCTCCAGGATGTGACCCAAAGAACGGTTGTAGTTTTACCGCAAGCGCACGGTATAGCAACGAGCGGGTTATCGAACACAGGGAGGACGAATAACCGTGCTTGTTCTAATCAACCTGGCTATTTAAGAAGAGAGAAATTTGCCTTTGGCGATCCTGTCACAATCGTCAGACAAAGTACGGAAATATCAAATCAAATAAAGAACGTCTAGGGAATGGGGAATTCCCGCTACTCACCGCATTTCGTAAATGTGGTTCATCGGTATCAAAATTGCTAGAATAAGATTTTGGATGAACTAGTTGCAACTGAATATAGAACCAAGCTCACGCTCTCGCGCTGTTGCCGGTCTATAGCTATCCTAGGTTCGGGTCCAATCTCTTGCAAACCCTAGCCTAGGGAAGCTAGCATGAGGATCAACATCATCGTTCAATCGCGCACCGAGCCCAATCTCTTGCAAACTCGGCCTACGACCTAGGTTGGGATAGTTCCTACCCGTCCAATCTCTTGCAAACGGGTATCGGCACGGAATTGCAACCGGGAACCCTGGTATCGGTCCAATCTCTTGTAAACCGATACTACGGAAATTCGGTTCCAACCCAATTCGGATTTCTAGGGTTTCCTATCGAATTGGGATCCAATCTCTTGCAAATCCCGATCGATATGAACTCCTAGCTATCCGTAGTAAATCGCTCCCAAACTAATCCCTAATAACAATTCTAGCAAAATTTCTACCAATTCATCACAAATATGAAATTGGGCTTGTAGGGTTCATCCACACGCCCCAAGACGTGGAGACTACTCACAATTCATAGCACAAACACAAAAATAATCAATGAAATAAACAAGAGAATTCATCACAATATTGAGATAAGCAATAAAAATAGAATTTTTAGAGAAGAGAGAGACAAACCAATTGAGTTCTTCAAATAATCCAACAAAAATCAACTTTTGTCTCCTCTCCAATCACAAGAATAAAGCTAAAAAGCTAATCTGAAAAGCTTCAAAAAATCTAAGAGAAAATCTCTCTAAAACTAGGGTAAAAACAGGGGTTAAATACCCCCCAAAATCGTCCAAAAACTGTGACCAAAATACCCCTGTGCAGCCTGAAATCCGTAATTTTCGCTACAGGCAGCGCGTCGCACTCGGCCGAGTGACAAAAGTCGCTCGGCCGAGTGAGAAACAAGTCGCTCGGCCGAGTGAGAAACCCTGTAAATTTCCAGTAAGTCTTGATCTTCAGGGGGTCTTCACTTCGGGGGCGGCTCGGCCGAGTGAGTTGTCGTCACTCGGCCGAGGGCTTCTTGGTACTCGGGCGGTCGGGATTATCCACTCGGCCGAGTGGGTCTTCTGAAGCTCAGGCAGCCGAAAAACAGTAAGTTGGCTATTTTTGAATGGCTTCGTCTGGGCGCCACTCGGGCGGACGGGATCTCGTCACTCGGCCGATGTGGTCTCCGTCGCTCGGCCGAGTGCACATATGAATCGTGTCTGATCTGGTCGGTCGAGCGGTGTCTCGCTGGTCGGTCGAGTGACTCCTTCACTCAGCCGAGTGGGACACTAAAAATGCCCAAACAGCTTGTTTTGGCCTCCTCGTCGCTCCTGCGACGTTCTTTCTTCTTCCGCTCCTCTCCAACAGTAAAATACCCCTTGGGGAGGTCGTCGGTGACCCTCTGGAGTAAGCGTATCTCGAGATCACTCCAAATCGCTCCAAATCACCTGAAATGCGACAAAAACAACAAATCGTGAAAAGCATCGCAATATCGTCGATATATCGTGAAAAACATGATTTGGGCGATCTAAATGGAAAGCAAACATGTGGGAAAAAAGTGTAAAATAAGGAGTGATCAGAGGCTGACCCTCATTTGTCTTGTGGACCTTCTTCCTTTCCCTTTCCTCGCTTCCTCGCATTCTGTCTCGCCGTCGCCGTGCTGGAGGGTTGCCCGGCCTCGCCGGAGATCCCGTACACCGAGGGGGAACCCCAGAGGAGGCGGAGGACGAGGTGGCAGTGGTGTCGTCGCCCTCCCAGGGGAGTCCGGTGGGCCGGCCTCGCGGGGAAGGTTGGGGGCAGGCAGGTGGGTCGTTGGGAGACCCGTTGGGGGTTTCCACCCTCACACCCGGTAGGGATCACCATGGGGTGGATGTTAATTGGGGTGTGGCGGCCCGCGGCTAGTCTTCCGGGCCTGCCGTTTCATCTGGTTACGAGCAGGAGGAAGGTTGGCAGGCGGGACCTCCCATGTGTAAGGGGAACATCCTATCAGGGGTCACGGAGTGGAAGCGGTCACCGGTGGGGGAAGTGAGGCCCGTTGGTGGACATCAGCCTTCTTCGTAGCTCGGTGGGGCGTTCGGGGCTTTTTCATACCCGGTGTGAGGGGATGCGAATCCCTTTCGTGTATCTTCCCTCTTTCCCTAAACTCTGAAGGGGGGTACTTATGGAGGGGTTCTGCCGAAGGGTTCACCTTGGATAACGTGAGGGGTTGGTGCCATTAGTGGGCAACGCCGAATCACGCGCTTTGGGAGCCGCTTTTTCCTGGCGGGACCTGACACGGTTCGTCTATTCTGGCCTCTCGGGGGGGGGGGGGGGGGGCGTGTTGATGCTGATGGCGTGTTTTCCGAGTGTCCTATCGTTTCATCGAGTCACGTCGTGGTGTTGCCTTATCGGGGCCAGGCGTATATCCAACAGGCATTGTTTCGCGGTTTTTGGTTAGCGACCGGTCCGCCCCGATTTACGTGTCCTTGTCCTTATTCCCAGCTTTGAGTTTTCGAGGATCGGGGTCTTAATCCGGGCGGGGGATTCCTGATGTGGTTTGGGAGGCCGGCGCCGGGTAGTTGGTTGCTGTGCGGGCCGAACTGGTTAGCCCCTACCGAGGCGGGCGAGTCGCCATTGGGAGGCCGGTCCTTGCCGTGTTTTATCGCTGGTGTTACCTATTTTGTTTTCTTACTTAAGTACACAATTACTGCCCCCAACATTCCCTTGCCCGAAAGCACGAGGTCTGGGGAAAGGGGATGTTGATGGTCTGTGTTGTGTTTGGGCGGGACGGAGGATCACTGGATGCGATCGGGATGAGACATGCCGCCCTATCACGAACAGGGGCTACTCGTAGCATGGCTGACCCCCTGGTGTCTGTTGCGAGTGGATTTTGTCTCGGGCGGAAGCGTCCCCGCAGAGCGGGCCTCAGTTCAACCCCTTCACCTTTGTCTGAAAGGTAGTGCGGACTTTAGTTGGCGAGGGGCCTCGTTTTGAAACGTCGGTCCTTCCTGTTATCGGGGGGTTCGGACTGCGGGGGTGTACTTACTGGGCATCCTAAGTTAGTACGGGGGGAGTGCGATTCTCTGTTCCTGCTTTACCCACCACGAGGGGTGGTTCCGTTTCGTAAGCTCGCCCGGCCTGGTGGGGGGATCGTTTTATGCTATGGCGTTTTCCGAAAGTTAAAACGACTTTGATGGAGATAAATGTTTTCATTTATATTTACAAGAACCCTTCTATGGTTCGCACACGGGTACTTAGATTATCGTACGTTCTTGGGGGTAAGATCTGGCTCGGGGGCGGGCTGTGGAACTGTCCTCGCCTGCGGTCAGTGACCTCCCGATTTAGGGGTTACCCTCTGCCGGGTGGGACTTTTTATCTTCAGTTGTTCTTGGCGCCTAGGTGAGCATCCGTCCAATGCGCTGACGGGTTGCCAGGTCTCCTCGGCCGGGTGGATGCGCTGGGGGGGGGCTTACCAGGGAAGCTGTCTTGCTGTGGTTTTTGTCCCGGGGGTGGGGGGTCCTGACGATCGGGCTGCCTCCTCTCCATTGCTTTGTCATCTCCCTCCATGCCTCGCGGTTTAGGTTTGAGGGGCGGGGTTCGGGTTCCGAGTGTGCTGGGGCGGGCTGACATGCCATGACTTGCCTTTTGGGCTCGCCGGGGATGCAGCCTTGCCGAGGTCCCCGTCCGGAGGTCGACGGCGAGGAGGTGTTGGCCTGCAAGCCCGGGGGAGCTTTTGCCTTTCCTGCCGGCGGGGGGGGGGGGCGGATGCCTACCTTTCTCCAACTCGTCCTGTTTAGAGCAGACGGAGGAGTGAAAGGTGGATTTCCCTTGTGTAAGCAGAATATCCTATTGGCGATCTGTTTGTAAGGGGAATATCCTATCGGAGGCTGTGGAGATGCAACGACCACCGTCCAGGGAGGCGGGAACCACTGGTGGCCGGTGACCTCCCTTTTGTTAGGACGAGGCGTCTCGGCCCATTTCCTAGCGGGTGGGGGGTGTTGGGACTGATATCTCGTATCTTTCGACTCTTTGTTCTTCTCTCTTTCGGGAGGATGAGAGGAGTATTTATAGGGGGGTTTTGTTGAAGGTTTCCTCCATAGTTATTGCGATGAGCTGGCATTATTGATTGGCTCCTCGGAATCATGCCTGTTGGAAATCGCTTTTGCCAGGTGGCGGTTAGGGAACCTCTTTTGTAGTGTATCATTAATGGTGGCGTATTTCTCGAGCGTCCGTTTGTTTCGTCGAGTCGCATCGGGGCCGCCTCCTCGGGAACTGACGCCACGTTTGCCCCAGTTTACGTGCCCTTGTCCTCCTTCCCGGGTTTGAATTTTCAAGGATCACGGGTTTGCCAGGTCTGGGGTGTGGTTACGCGGCGAGGCCAATGCCACGCCCCCGAGGTCTTGAGGGGGGGAGCGGGCGCGCAGCCCGACCCGTGGCCTTCTCTGGTTTGGTTGGCTAGGGTTGGCCCTGCCCCAGAGGTATTGAGGGGGGGAGCGGGCGCGTAGCCCGGCCCGTGGCCTTCTCTGGTTTGGGTGGCTAGGGTTGGCCCTGCCCCAGAGGTCTTGAGGGGGGGAGCGGGCGCGTAGCCTGGCCTGTGCCCTTCTCTGGTTTGGGTGGCTAGGGTTGGCCCTGCCCCAGAGGTCTTGAGGGGGGGAGCGGGCGCGTAGCTCGGCCCGTGCCCTTCTCTGGCTTGGGTGGCTAGGGTTGGCCCTACCCCAGAGGTCTTGAGGGGGGGAGCGGGCGCGTAGCCCGGCCTGGTTTGGGTGGCTAGGGTTGGCCCTGCCCCAGAGGTCTTGAGGGGGGGAGCGGGCGCGTAGCCCGGCCCGTGCCCTTCTCTGCTTTGGGTGGCTAGGGTTGGCCCTGCCCCAGAGGTCTTGAGGGGGGGAGCGGGCGCGTAGCCCGGCCCGTTCCCTTCTCTGGTTTGGGTGGCTAGGGTTGGCCCTGCCCCAGAGGTCTGGAGGGGGGGAGCGGGCACGTAGCCCGGCCCGTGCACTTCTCTGGTTTGGGTGGCTAGGGTTGGCCCTGCCCCAGAGGTCTGGAGGGGGGGAGCGGGCGCGTAGCCCGACCCGTGCACTTCTCTGGTTTGGGTGGCTAGGTTTGGCCCTGCCCCAGAGGTCTGGAGGGGGGAGCGGGCGCGTAGCCCGGCCCGTGCCCTTCTCTGGTTTGGGTGGCTAGGGTTGGCCCTGCCCCAGAGGTCTTGAGGGGGGAGCGGGCGCGTAACCCGGCCCGTGCCCTTCTCTGGTTTGTGTGGCTAGGGTTGGCCCTGCCCCAGAGGTCCTAGGGGGGGAGCGGGCGCGTAGCCCAGCCCGTGCCCTTCTCTGGTTTAGGTTGTTGTGGTTGGCCCTGCCCCAGAGGTCTTGAAGGGGGGAGCGGGCGCGTAGCCCGGCCCGTGCCCTTCTCTGGTTTGGGTGGCTAGGGTTGGCCCTGCCCCAGAGGTCTTGAGGGGGGAGCGGGCGCGTAGCCCGGCCCGTGCCCTTCTCTGGTTTGGGTGGCTAGGGTTGGCCCTGCCCCAGAGGTCTTGAGGGGGGGAGCTGGCGTGTAGCCCGGCCCGTGCCCTTCTCTGGTTTGGGTGGCTAGGGTTGGCCCTGCCCCAGAGGTCTTGAGGGGGGGAGCGGGCGCGTAGCCCAGCCCGTGCCCTTCTCTGGCTTGGGTGGCTAGGGTTGGCCCTGCCCCAGAGGTCTTGAGGGGGGAGCGGGCGTGTAGCCCGGACCGTGCCCTTCTCTGGTTTGGGTGACTAGGGTTGGCCCTGCCCCAGAGGTCTTGAGGGGGGAGCGGGCACGTAGCCCGGCCCGTGCCCTTCTCTGGTTTGGGTGGCTAGGGTTGTCCCTGCCCCAGAGGTCTTGAGGGGGGGAGCTGGCGCGTAGCCTGGCCCGTGCCCTTCTCTGGTGTGGGTGGCTAGGGTTGGTCCTGCCCCAGAGGTCTGGAGGGGGGAGCGGGTGCATAGCCCGGCCCGTGCCCTTCTCTGGTTTGGGTGGCTAGGGTTGGCCCTGCCCCAGAGGTCTGGAGGGGGGAGCGTAGCCCGGCCCGTGCCCTTCTCTGGTTTGGGTGGCTAGGGTTGGCCCTGCCCCAGAGGTCTTGAGGGGGGGAGCGGGCGCGTAGCCCGGCCCGTGCCCTTCTCTGGTTTGGGTGGCTAGGGTTGGCCCTGCCCCAGAGGTCTTGAGGGGGGGAGCGGGCGTGTAGCCCGGCCCATGCCCTTCTCTGGTTTGGGTGGCTAGGGTTGGCCCTGCCCCAGAGGTCTTGAGGGGGGGGAGCGGGCGTGTAGCCCGGCCCGTGCCCTTCTCTGGTTTGGGTGGCTAGGGTTGGCCCTGCCCCAGAGGTCTTGAGGGGGGGGGGGGGGGGAGCGGGCACGTAGCCCGGCCCGTGCCCTTCTCTGGTTTGGGTGGCTAGGGTTGGCCCTGCCCCAGAGGTCTCAAGGGGGGGAGCGGGCGCGTTGCCCGGCCCTTGCCCTTCTCTGGTTTGGGTGGCTAGGGTTGGCCCTGCCCCAGAGGTTCGGAGGTTTGGCACTGAAAAACTTATGTGGAAACAACAATATTGGGGAAAGCGGGTAGATGTGTATTTCGTATATATAAAAGAAAAACTCACAACTATTGGTAGAACTTTAGCAGGTGCTTTGCATTCCAAGGATGGGCCAGCTCATTCCCATCGGGGGTTGCCAAGATGTACGTGGCTGGTCCGACGATATCGATGACCTTGTAGGGCCCTTCCCATTTGGCGGCCAGCTTTCCCCGCAGGGCGGTCTCGGGTCAGAAGGTGGCGTCTCTGAGGACCAAGTCGCCGATCCTGAAAGTCTGCTGCTTCACCCAGGAGTCGTAGTGTCGCGCCATCCTCTGGCTGTGCTTGACAAGGCTCGTCAGGGCCCGGTCTCTTACCTCATCTATCTATTCAAGACTGAGGCCGAGTCCCTCTCTGTTGATCTCTTCGTCGAAGAGTTTTAGTCGGAGCGTCTCTTCTCCAATCTCCACGGGAACGACCGCCTCCGATCCGTATGCTAGCATGAACGGGCTTTCTCCTGTCGAGGCCTTGTGGGTGGTGCGATAGGACCATAGGATTCCCGGCAGCTCGTCGACCCATGCCCCAAGGGCAGCGTCCACTTTTTTCTTCATAGGGTTCAAGATGCATTTATTCGCGGCCTCCGCCATTCCGTTGCACTGCGGGTGGGCGACTGACGCGAAATGGAGTTTGATCCCCCAGCCCGAACAGAAGTCACAGAATCCTTCGCAATCGAACTGCCTTCCGTTATCCGTGACTATCGAGCGGGGTATCCCGAAGCGACATATAATGGATTGTCAGATAAAGCCCTTCATGTCCGTCCACGTGATACGCGCTAGCGGCTCTGCCTCCACCCACTTCGTGAAGTAGTCCACGGCGACGACTAGATATTTCCTTCCCCGGAGGCCTTCAGGAAAGGCCCAAGGATGTCGAGTCCCCATTTGGTGAATGGGATCGGGCTCACGATGGGCATCAAGTTGGCCGGAGGTGCAGTCGTCCGTCGGCAGAATTTCTGGCACGCCTCGCACCTCTTGACATATTGTACCGCGTCCCGGATCATTGTCGGACAATAGTACCACTGGCCCATTATTTTGTGGGCGATGGTGCGACCGCCATGGTGGTTTCTGCAGAAGCCTTCGTGCACTTCGCAGATGACTTGCTCAGCCTGCTCCGGGCCCAAGCATTTTAGATAGGGCAGGACATCGAAATTGGCACGACGGCGGCGGTACATCACTCCGTCGAGGAGTACGAATGACAGGGCCCACCTCTCCACCTTTTTAGACATCATCCGCTCCTCGGGTAGGTCCCCCGTCTCCAAGTACTTCATAATGGGGGTCATCCACGTCGTCACCGTGCCCGCACACATCAGTTCTTCTTCGTCAATGGATGGGGTCAATAGGCTTTCGACGTAGATGGCCTTCCCGATCTCGGCCGCAGAGGAGGAGGCCAGCTTAGACAGGGCGTCCGCCCGGAGGTTGTTGGAGCGGGGTGGGTGCTGGACGTCCGCCTTCTTTAACATGCGGAGCTCAATCTGGATGCGCTTAAGGTAGCGCTTCATCGTTTCTTCTCGGGCCTCGAAGCTTCCTAGGATCTGTTGGACGACGAGTCGTGAGTCACTAAGGAGCAACACGTTCGTCGCCCCCACCACCCTACCGAGCTTCAACCCGTTAACCGCGGCCTCGTATTTCGCGACATTGTTGGTTGCCGGGAAGTTGAAGCGTAGGGCGTATTCCAACGAGCACCCGTCGAGGGTCTGAATGACGATACATGCCCCCGTCCCGGATCCCGTTGCGGAGCCGTCGACGTGGATGGTCCACAATTCGTCCACATCCATCCGAGAGGGCTTTGAGGGTTCGCCCCCCCGGTCCCCCGCGGGGACACGGTCGCCAATGGGGGCTCTGGTTGGTCCCCCGGAGCGCCCCCTGCGGTGCATTCCACCACGAAGTCGGCGAGCGCTTGGCCCTTGATCGCCGTCCAGGCTTTGTATGTTATGTCAAACTCGCTGAGCTCGACACTCCAGTTGAGCATCCTCCCCGACCGCTCCAGCCTCTTCAGGTTTTTCTCGAGGGGCATGTTGGTGTGGACGGCGATGGGATAGGCCTGGAAGTAGGGTCGGAGCTTTCGGGCGGTGGTGATTAGGCAGTAGGCGGCTCTATCGATGGGACTGTAGCGAGTCTCCGCCTCCCGGAGGATCTGGCTGGTGTAGTAAACAGGGCGCTGCACCCCCCCTCCCCCTTGATCAAGACGGAACTAGCGGCCTCTTCGTTGGTTGCCAAGTACAACCCTAGGGGTTCGCCTTCTTCCGGCTGTGCGAGGAGTGGTGGACTTTGTAGGTAAGCCCTCAGCTTTGTGAACGCCTGTGCACAGTCGTTGTCCCATGGGATCACCTTCCTCTTGTCCTTAGCTTCGCCAAAGGCAGCGCGCAAGACCCTGAAGAAGGGGAGTGACTTCTCCGCAGATTTCGACAAGAATCGCCCCAGAGCAGCGATCCGACCGTTCAGTCGCTGCAAGTCCCGGATCGTCCGAGGTTCTGCCATATTGATGAGGGCCGTCACCTTGTCGGGGTTCGCCTCGATCCCCCGCTTCGTTATCATGAAGCCCATGAATTTTTCCGACTGCACGCCGAAGATACACTTTGCGGGGTTCAATCTTAAGTTGTATTGGCGGACCCTTTGGAACGTTTCCTGTAAGTCGGCGAGGTGGTCTGGGGCCCTCCTACTCTTTACCAGCATGTCGTCGATGTAGACCTCCAAGTTTTGCCCCACCTGAGGGCTGAATATTCGGTCTACCATCCGCTGATAGGTCGTCCCGGCGTTCTTCAGTCCAAAGGGCATCTTGGTGTAACAGAAGGTGCCCTTATCGGTGACAAAGGACGTCTTTTCCTCGTCCTCCTCCGCCATCGGTATCTGGTTGTAGCCCGAGAAGGCGTCCATAAAGCTTAACAACTCGTAACCGGACACCTGGTCCACCAAGCGGTCGATCCGGGGTAGGGGGAAACTGTCCTTTGGGCACACTTTGTTGAGGTCGATGAAGTCGACGCACATGCGCCACTTTCCACTGGGCTTCTTCACCAAAACGACATTAGCGAGCCAGTCCGGGTAATCCACTGGCCGGACGAACTTGGCTTCAAGGAGCCGCGCTACTTCTTCCTCGGCCACCCTCTTCTTTTCACCCCCCCCCGCGCTTCTCTTCTTCTGTCGGACCGGTCGGGCTTCTGGGTCCGCGTTCAATCTGTGGGAGATCACCGTCGGGTCAACCCCCGGCATGTCTACGGGTGACCAGGCGAATATATCTGCATTTTCCCGGAGCAGGCCGACGAGGGCCGCTCTCAGGGCGGCCAGGAGTTTCGTCCCGATGGAGACGGTTCTTTCTTCATCCGCGACTACGGGAACCTCCTCGACCTCCTCGGCCGGGGTTGGCCGCTGGTCGCAGAAGTCCTCCCTTTCGTCGGGGATGAGGACCGTCAGGGCCCGCTTCAGGCTCCCGCGCCTGATTGGCCTCTTGTCGCGGCCCCCGTACACCTCTTGGTTTCCTCGTACCAGTCCTACCCCCTGCGGGGTCCGGAATTTCATTATCTGGTGTAGCAGGCTGGGGAGCGCCTCTATGGCCGTCATGTATGGACGCCCTATGATTCCGTTGTACGCCGATGCGACGTCGACGATGACGAACCGTGTCCCCTTGGTGGCGACCCTCGGTTCCTCCCCCAGAGTCATCGGCAGGGTGATCGTCCCGACTATGGGGATCATATGGCCGGTGAAGCTGACAATGGGGCCCGCGCAGTGCTCTAGGTCCGCACGCTCCCACCCCATCCTTTCGGCCGTTGACAGGAACAGGATGTCGCAGGAGCTTCCGGTGTCAATCAGGAGCCGGCTGACGATGACCGCCCCGATCCGAGCCTCGACGACGAGGGCGTCATCGTACCGACTCCCGACCTCCCGCTGATCTCCCTCGGTAAAGGTGATAGGGGGTCGGTTTGTCCTTCTCTGCTTCGGCCTGCTACTGGCGCCCGCAACCATCACCTGTCGGGCACCTGCCTGCGAGATCGTGGGCGATGTCCCTTCTGGGGGTGGCCCCCCGCTTATCATCTCTATGCGCATGATCGCCCGGGGGGGCGTGGCTCCTCCCGATCATGGTCCGCTGGCGGTTCCGGCCCCCGTGCCTCCTGGGGGTCTCTTTCTCCTTGTACTGTCCGCCTGTCCCCCACGAAGCCTCCCAAGTGGCCCGCCTGGATCAGCCACTCGATCTCTCTCTTAAGAGTGTAGCATTGGTCGGTATCGTGGCCGTGGTCACGGTGATATCGGCAATACCTCCGGAGATCCCGCTTTGCCGGATCCGACCTCATCCCCCGGGGAGGCTCCGGCAGTAGTCCGGCCCTCGTCGCCGCGGCCAGAACCTCTAAAATGGGGGCGTTGAGCTGTGTGTAGTGTGCCTACAAGGGGCCTTCCTGTCTCAGGATGTCTCGGGCGGCACCTTGGGCCGGGGCAAGCTCTCGGACCGGATCAGGGCGATTGTGGGGCCGACACCCCGTCGGGTCGCGCCTTGGTTGGGCCAACTGGTCGCGACCCCGGTGCCCCTCTTCTTGCCTTGGCCGAGGGTGTGACCGAGGCTCGCCTTGGAGCGGCTTCGCCGGGGGAAATAGGGCCTTTGCGCCGAGAGTCTCTTCGACCAATGCATGCCTCTCCGCCATCGCAACCAGTGCCTCATAGTCGGTCAGCGGGTCTCGGAGCAGGGATTTGTGGAGGCTCTGAGTCCGCAATCCCGTCTTGAAGGCCAGCATAAGTACCTCGTCACCGCATGTCACCACCGCCCGTCTCTCATCCTGAAAGCGGCGCAGGTATCTACCCGTTGTCTCCACTTCTCCTTGGACTATCGTGCTGAGATAGTCCAAGGGCTTCTTTTTCGTCCGCCCGGCCTGAAACTCTTGGCAGAACTTGTGGGACAGCTCGCCAAAGCTCCCAATGGATCTTGCGGGTAGGCCGAAGTACCAGTCCAATGCGGTGTCCCTCAGACTTTGGGAGAAATGCCGGCATAGGAATGCCTCATCCACATCCTGCGCCTCCATTGCCACCCGATATTGTTGCACGTGTGTGAGGGGGTCGCCTCTTCCGCTATATATGGCCAGGTGGGGAGGTTTGAACCTTATTGGCCTCGGGGCGGACGTGATCCACCGTGCAAGCGGTGTGGCCTCCTCCGGATAGGTAGGGCGCTCAGGCGCATATCCTCTCAGCCATTCGGGGGTCTGGCTCCGGTCGCGCCTCGGCTGTCGACGGTCCTCCCACCCCGGGGAGTAGCGTGACGGTCGCCTGGCGGGGCTCCTTCCCCGGGTCGAGGATTCGACGGGTTGCGGGCTACGGTTTTTCCAGTACCATCGCCCTCCGGCCGCCTCCCCCCGGATCTCCATCCGCTCCTGATTCTCCCGCAGAAGCCTTTCGCGCTCGGCGGTGAGGAAGCGTAGTTGTCGATTAACGGCTTCCTCGTGCAGGTGATCGGAGTGGTGCAGGTGAGGCGGACTGCCTCCTCCCGATGGGGACTTGGCCAACAATGGGCCCCGCCCGTCCCCGAGCCGCCGGCCCGTCGCAGTCACCTCAAGGATTTCCCGGTTACCTTCGTTCTCCCTCATTAGCCTTTCGCGCTCTGCGATGATGAGGCGGAGCTGGTGGCGGGCGGTTTCTTCGTCCTGGTAGGCCCTCCAGGCGGTCTCAGCCTCTTCGTCCAAATGCCTTTGCGCGACGGCCGCCTCCTCCCGGCGCCTCCACAGCCGCGCGACCTCCATTTCCTCTTCCAGGAGCTTCTGCTGGGCCGCAACCTCCTTGGCAAGCCCCCTGTCTCCCCCTCCTCACCGAACTAAGGGTGGAGATTCTGTCTCACGTTTGGGAGCTCCGAGGGGCCGGGCGGTGGCTCTGCCCCCGCCGCCGTGTTGCTTCCCATCGCCTGAGTAACGGCCTCGAAGCTCTTCAGGATTATGCGGGCCGAAGTATGGTCTGTCTCGGTGCCTATCCCCAGAGGGGGGTCGGGCACCGGGGTGACTAATAAAGGGAGTGGCTCCTGACCCACGGGATCCTTGCCGTGGTTAGGGTTCTGAGTGATCGGCATGGAGTCTAACATGGGTGTGACCCTTCGTTCCCACAGACTGCGCCAATTATTACGGGGTGGAACTCGCGTACAATGAATTTGTATTCAGGGGAACCAAGGGCACGGTGGTTATGTTGATACGAGGGTTTAGGGGGACTATTTAACAAGTGATTAGTGGGGTGAAGAGGCTAGACTTGCCGCCGGGGTGGCCACGGAGTCAAATCTCACCGGACACGACGGAAGAAGATCGGGTGGCGGGAGCCAAAGGCTGACGTCGACCAAGGGGTGAGCTTTCCTGCACCACGAGCAACTCGTCAGAAGGGCAGGGTTGGGGTCCAACCCTTAGCCCCTCCGATGCCTAAGTCAGTAATAGGACTTTAAACGGGGGCTAGGCACGTCGGTCGGACTGAGGGTATGTCGACCGTATGTGGCGAGCTATAAGTGGGAGAACAAAGATGTTGACGACCTTTGCTGTGTGTGAATAATGGATTCAGAGAGAGAATTTGCCAACCTCCTCACCGTAAGAAGTGAGGAGGTATTTATACCTGATGGGAGATGACTAGGTGGGGCTGACCTGGCATGCTGACTCGACGTGCTGAGCTGGCTCGGTTGTCAGCGGAAGCTTCGGACGAGGATGTCAGGAACAGGAGTGCCTGCCCTGCTTTTGTCAGACGATGCAACAGCCAGGGGCACTTTTGTCAGGATGTCAGGGCCGAAAGCATTAAGTGTCAGGGGGCTCAGCGGTTAGGGGGTGCTTTGTCAGATGGTCGGGCAGTGTTAGTGTCAGTCGTGTTCTTACCCTTGGTTGTTTGTCGTGCGTGATGAACTAAAGGTCCGGCAATGCTATCCCCGGCGTCAGGGTTCGTGGGGGATCACTGGGCCGACCTGTTCGAGGCTTGGCCGGCCCGGCCATGCCCCTTTTCGGTCACGGGGCATGGACTGCTGGCCAGGAGGGATATGCACATGCCTCCGTCAGCATCCTGGGCGGCACCGTCTGGGCGTTCCCCGGGCGCCCTGCCCCTGGCGGGCCGAGTGAATGCGGTTGCTCACCTCGGTCGGGAGGGGGGAGTGCCGTGAGGCGCGCCCATCCTCATGTAGCTTCGGACCTCTGGGGCGGCGTTCCTTTCGCAAAAGGGGTGGTTCAATGAGGTATGTCAGCGGATCTAGGCGGGAGTTGGACTCCCACGATCTTTAGGTCGTAACACATAGGGTTCATCCCCATGCCCTAGAACATCGAATCTACTCACTAGACATCATGCAAATCTCCGAAAAATCAACAATAATATCGGCACAATTCATTGCAAAAGAAAAATAATGCATAAAAATAGAGTTTTCAATAGGAATTGACAAACCAATGTAGATGGCAATGATTTCCAGCTGAGAATTCACCAAACCCTAGCCCTCAAATCCCTAAAAGAAAGTCTAAAATTTAATTGTTCAAAAGCTCTCTAAACTAGGGCAAAATTGGGTTTAAATACCCCCCAAAATCGCCCAAAAATCATGCCAAAAATGCTCCTGCGTAGCCCAGAAATCGCAACCCTAGCGGCAGGCGGAGCGGTTCACTCGGCCGAGTGGCATTGTCACTCGACCGAGTGACAAACCCTGTAAGAAAACAGTAAGTCAGGGGGGTCTCAGGGTCTGCCTTCGGAGGGGACTCGGCCGAGGGGCTTTATTCACTCGGCCGAGTGGCATTTCATGCTCGGCCGAGTGGGACCTCTCAGAATGTCTGACAGATTCCAGTAACTCTTGCCTCTCTCTGGACGAATTTCCCGTGCCACTCGGGCGAGTGAACATTCCTACTCGACCGAGTTGGTTGTCATCACTTGGCCGAGTACATGCCGATTCTCTCTTGTGCGTGTCCGCTTTGGTCGGTCGAGTGGGCTTTCTTGCTCGGCCGAGTGAGTGCTCCACTTGGCCGAGTGGCATGCTGTAAATGCCCAATCTTCTCCGTTTCTCATCCTCATCGCTCTTACGAAGTTCCTTCTTCTTCCACTCATCCTCCATCGCTGAATGGCCCTCAAACGAGCCGTGGGTGACACTCCTTAGCGCTTGCAAACCCCTCGATCTCAAAATCGCTCCAAATCGCTCCATATTTCCTGAAATACGACAAAAACAAGAAATAGTGAAAAGCATCACAATATTGTCGAATAATCATGAAAAACGCGATATGGGCGATCAAAACGGCATGCAAACATGCAGAAAAAGGTGTAAAATATGGAGTGATCAGCCACTCTCCCAGCGGGCCGACCCACTCCCTCGTTGGCCGTAAGTCGTGGGGCCACTCCCCTCCCCACCGAACGAGCCAGTCGACCGTAAGGCTGTGGGTCACTCCCCCAGCGGGCCGACCCACTCATTCGTTGGTCGTAAGTCGAGGGGCCACTCCCCTCGCCATCGAACGAACCGATCGGCTGTAAGGCTAGGGGCCACTCCTTGATATGCTCCTATTTTGCATGAATTATCGCATATTTTCATGACACATTTCACCCTCCAAACCCCCATTTTATACCCTTTTACGCTATTATTTGGAACAATATGACCTTCGGAGCGTTTATGCCCATTTCAAGGATTTGGAGCGATATTGGAGCAATTTAGAGTCAACGAGACGATCGACAACGTGAGAGCACCTAGAAGACTCATGAGCACCGGTACAGCGGGCCAACCCACTATGGGATTTGCACGGCTGTGCCAAGCCCAGAAAGTGAGTTTTGAATCATAAAGCACAACACTCTATCCTGCTTCAAACTCACTTCGCCACACGAGCACTGTACCGGCTACTACATAGCATCTTCAGATTATCTTCAACGGCTCTACCCAGATTCCAAACATATCTATCTGATCATGAAAACACCTACATTTCATCAGGAACCATGCCCCTTGGTGCATCAACGCTCCAAGAGATTTTCCGTGCTCAAACACCTCTTGAGTTTGAAGAACTGCACCATCATTGCCACCCTACTTGTGGTGACCTCTCTCTCTCTCTAAGGTTGACACTATGACTTTAAGCTACATCATTGACTAAACTGACACCATGTGTCTCCCAAAGTACCCGAAGTCGATCCATTGCCACACTCTACAATAATTGCCTGAGTTGATTTCTCCCCACTCTCTGATGAAGCACTGGGCACCTTCTTCCCCAAACATGACTTGATATCACCTTCGTCATTCAGCTTTGACATTCACAACTCACTATGTTTGGATTTAACCCTCCAATAGGACTTCTCCGCATCACCCTCATGAACGCTGTGAGATCCTTTGCTCCTGATCATCTCTGAACTGCAGGTTCTCCATACTCCAGATGATCCGTTGGACAAACTGCCTCTTGTCCACCTTGAGCCATGCTAGTTGCACCATCTACGTGGGTGATCATCAATGTGTTGTAAACAATCTACCTGAATTCCCTACCCCTCCTTGCACTAAGCAACTGGTTCTGTTAAGGACTGCAACTCTACCATGAAGCCACCTGCTTCCCATTGCAGCACAAGGAGTTGTACCACAATGGGATGTAACCTAGACTCCGTCACCCGACGATCCCTTACTATACACTACAGCTATCCCATCCTGTAACCGACCTTGCTTCCCTATCACGATGTCCCAAAGTGTCCTAACCACTCCTCTACTGGATCTCTCTGGTGCACTAGGCCTCTGACTCACAACCGTCTGACCCTGAAGCCTATAAAGGTAGTTGATGTGTCATAATATTTCACATTTTATCTATATATTTACATGTCAAAATGATTTCTTAAATCCCGATTTTATACGCTTTTACGCTGATGATTGGAACTCTTTGACTCCGAGAGCATTTGTTTGCATTTCAGGGAAATTCGAGCGATTTGGAGCATGTTGGAGAGGTGGACATGATCATCGACAACGGGGCGTCAACGGCATCGCATTCAAGGAGCTCATGTTGCTGGAGAGGAGAAAGAAGATGAAGCAAAGTAGCAAAGAAGAGAAGAAGGAGAGTGAAGAGAGAAAGGAGAGGCCAAGGAGCCTTCCCAGATCGCTTGGTCGAGCGGCCACCCCGCTCGACCTAGCTGTGATCCCATAGAAGAGGGGCCAAGAGCTCAAAGGGGTGCTCGAGCGAGTGACTTAACCCGCTTAACCGACGACCAAGTCGCTTGCCCGAGCCAGTTGTCAGGAGAGCCCAAGAATTTGCCCTTCAACTCTCTGGAATTTTGGAGCTTAAAGCGCTCAGGCGAGCGAGGTCCCGTTCGACCGATCGACACGTGGTTCGATTGAGCGGCATCAATTCCAACAAGGCAAAGCTCTAAATCCCCAAGAGGCACTCGACCGAGCACTAGGGCTCGCTCGACCAATCGACCTAAGCCGCTTGGTCGAGCTGAGTAGAAATGGCCGATGGCGCAGATTTCAGGACATCACTTTACTCTTTAAAGTTCTGCTATCACCAGGAATTTTACAGTATTTTCTCATATTCTTTCTAGATAGTAGACTTCATAACGATTCCAATGACACCAAGAACGTGCTAATTGGAGGTCGGAAGAGCCCTAGGAAATTTATGCACGTTGGCGAATCTGTACTAAAATCTGTGCTGGAATCTGTGCTCGGGCAAACTGTGCACACGCTTGACCGAGCGGCTTGGCACAGCCAGCTCGAGCTACCTGGGCAGTAAGCACGGGTCCAACTTAATTTAGGGTTATTTTGGGGGGTTTTGGGGGCTATATATATGGATTGAGCAGCCATTGTTAGCGGATCTTATCTTTTGTTGGGAGAGCTAGTTTTTAGGGTTTGGAGTTGATTTGCAGAGGCTAGGCTATGCCCTAGGTCCCCTCTTGGATGTTTATGTATCAGATCTTCATTAGCTAAGTATTTCCTTGGTTGAATCTATTTTATTGTCTTTATCATATGTTTTTGCTAGTAAATCTTCTACTGTTTTCTCCTTTACTTGCTTCCAATGTTGATTCCTATTGTTCCTATCTTTTGTGCTATGATTGAGTAGATCTATTGCTAGGATTAGGGATGAACCCTAGGATTCTAGGGGTTGGATGATAGGTTCACTTTAGTTGGAAGAATCTTGGGTTGCCCCGCGGTAGTTTGAACAAAGGATTTTGGGGGATTAGCCCTAGATGTGGAGGATCGCGAAAGCGCCTCCACGTTCTAGGGAGGATCCCCACAAATCCGATTAGGGCTTAGTAGACGTTTCTAGGGCTCGTGATCACGAGAGTGACTTGAGAGCTAGGGGTGATCACTAATCCCCGATCCGTTAGTCGGTGATTACGAGAGTAGCCGGATTGCTAAAACCAACCGCGGTGTAATATCGCATTCCATAGACCACGCGAGTGAATACGGATTGCGGTATGGGATCAAGTGTAGAGCATTAGGTACGCATCCCTGTGCGTAGCCGACAGCAAAAGTGCGGCTCCGCATAGAGAGGCATTAGACGGGTGTGACGATGGAAGTCAAACGCTCGTTCCCATCTACGGATGTGACACTCCTAGCCTCGTTCATCGTCCAACGAAGGGACCTTTAACATGTTGTCCGAATCTAAAAGTCCTAGCGGGGATTGTCGATACTCTAGTGATACTTCGCTCAATTGTTTCCCTTTGTTCTTTTTGTTTCCATTAGTGTCTGGATGTGCCTTGACCATCATGACACCCTCGCATTCCACATCCACCACCATCATGACACTCCATAATCCATCTCTACCTAATAGGATATCGAAGCCTAACCCAACCTAGGATCGATAGGTAGTGTGACAACCGCCTCCCTGGGGATACGATACCCGCTTGCCACTGTTTACACCGTGCGCTTGCGGTAAGACGACATTCACGTGTCCTGATTGCACGAGCACGGGGCACCGAACAGTTGTCAACCTTATTTTCCATCATCACAAAACGACCTCTCCTAGACACCCGTAGTCTCTCTCCCTTGAGCACCACACTACACCCCACACCAGTCAAGGCTTTGAGCAAAATTAGATTCTGTTGCAAATCTGGTACATACGTAACACATGTGAGTGTCCTAATGGCTCCATTATACATCTTGAACCGTACTGTGCTGACCCCTGCCACTCTAGACATAGATCCATTCCCCATGTATACGTCTGTTCCGTCTCTAGGAGTATATGTCACAAAGTAACTTCGCAGTAAGGTCATATAGGAATCACACCCGTAATCAAGAATCCATGAAGCCTGATTGTCTTCCAAAGAAAATACAGCCAATATATCACCATCATCAAAATCTGTGCATGCACCACCAAATGTTGGTGTAGCCTGAGCAGGCTCTTTACATTTAACCTTCAAATGTGAGCACTTGTACTTCCAGTGTCCTAGTTTCTTACAATAAAAGCATACATGGTTGTCACCACCTTGGCCCCTCCACTTGGGCCATCCCGTCTTGGATCCTGACTTGGATCCCCCATCCTGACGACCCCTAAAGAGAGCTACATCCTGATCACCAACACTCGCGCTATCTCTCGACACCTTCTTCCTGAGCTCATGCATGTGTAAGGCTGCCTCAACCTCTTCCAAAGATATTTTATCTGTATCGTGCGTCATGGTCTCAACAATGTGTAAATACTTTGCAGGTATGGAACACAACAGTGCAATGGCCTGGTACTCATCACTTATATTCTCCTCCACGACATGCAGATCCAACACCAGCTGATTTAACTCATCTAGGTTATCATGTAGCGATGTCTCCTCTCTCATCCTGAGCATGAACAATTTCTGTGATAAATATAGCCTTCTAGTGAGTGGTTTTCATCAAGTACAAGGGTTCGAGTTTCCACCACAATGACTTTGCAGTTTTCTCATGTTCAACCTTGCAAAAGACCTTGTCCGATAAGGCTATCTGAATCGCACTGTGGGCTTTCATCTCCATCTCTGACCTTATATATTATGTGACCGTGCTTGAAATCGATGTCTTGTCAAAGACAATCCTAAATAACCCCTCATGCTTGAGCATAGCATTCATCCCCATGCACCAGAGACTGAAATTATTCTTTCATGTGAACTTTTCAATGATATACACGGCTGATGAACAAGTCTCTGCCATTATGATCTATTCGACAACCTAAACGCTTTGATACCACTTGTTGGGGTTTTAAGCCCGTCGCGCAACGGAAACCCTCGGTGAATATCTATCCAACAATTGCTATGTCCCGATATTACAGAGATGATCCATAATATTAAAAATCCAATCAACCGGCCCCCCTTCAGGAAGCCCCTATCACGATGTCCCAATGTGTCCTAACCGCTCCTCTACTGGATCTCTCTGGTGCACTAGGCCTCTGACTCACAACCGTCTGACCCTGTAGCCTATAAAGGTAGTTGATGTGTCATAATATTCCACATTTTATCTATATATTTACACGTAAAAATGATTGCTTAAATCCTGATTTTATTTTCTTTTACGCTGATGATTGGAATTCTTTGACTCCGAGAGCATTTGTTTGCATTTCAGGGAAATTTGAGCGATTTGGAGCATGTTGGAGAGGTGGACACGATCATCGACACCGGGGCGTCAACGGCATCGCATTCAAGGAGCTCATGTTGCTAGAGAGGAGCAAGAAGAGGAAGCAAAGTAGCAAAGAAGAGAAGAAGGAGAGTGAAGAGAGAAAGGAGAGGCCAAGTATCTTTCCCAGATCGCTCGGTGGAGCGGCTACCCCGCTCGACCGAGCTGTGATCCCATAGACGAGGGGCCAAGAGCTCAAAAGGGTGCTCGAGCGAGCGACTTGACCTGCTCAACCGAGCGACCAAGTCTCTTGCCCGAGCCAGTTGTCAGGAGAGCCCAAGAATTTTCCCTTCATCTCTCTGGAATTTTGGAGATTAAAGCGCTCAGGCGAGCGAGGTCCCGTTCGACCGATCGGTACGTGGTTCGATTGAGTGGCATCAATTCCAACAAAGCAAAGCTCTAAAGACCCAAGAGGCACTCGACCGAGCGCTATGGCTCGCTCGACCGATCGACCCAAGCCGCTCGGTCGATCGGAGTAGAAAAGGCCGATGGCGCAGATTTCATGACATCTCTTTACTCTTTAAAGTTTTGCTATCACCGGGAATTTTACAATATTTTTCTCATATTTTTTCTAGATAGTAGACTTCATAACGATTCCAACTCCACCAAGAACGTGCTAATTGGAGGTCGGATGAGCCCTTGGGAATTTATGCACATTGGCAAATCTGTACTAAAATTTGTGCTGGAATCTGTGCTCGGGCAAACTGTACACATGCTCGACCGCGTGGCTTGGCACAGCCAGCCCAAGCTACCTGGGCAGTAAGCACGGGTCCAACTTAATTTAGGGTTATTTTGGAGGTTTTTTGGGGGCTATATATATGGATTGAGCAGCCATTGTTAGGGGATCTTATCTTTTGTTGGGAGAGCTAGTTTTTAGGGTTTGGAGTTGATTTGCAGAGGCTAGGCTATGCCCAAGGCCCCCTCTTAGATGGTTATGTATCGGATCTTCATTAGCTAAGTATTTCCTTGGTTGAATCTATTTTATTGTCTTTCTCATATGTTTTTGTTGTTTAATCTTCTATTGTTTTCTCCTTTACTTGCTTCCAATGTTGATTCCTATTGTTCCTATCTTTTGTGCTATGATTGAGTAGATCTATTGCTAGGATTAGGGATGAACCCTAGGATTCTAGGGGTTGGATAATAGGTTCACCTTAGTTTGATGAATCTTGGATTGCCCCGCAGTAGTTGGAACAAAGAATTTTGGGGGATTAGCCCTAGATGTGGAGGATCATGAAAGCGCCTCCACGTTCTAGGGAGGATCCCCACGAATCCGATTAGGGCTTAGTGGCCGTTTCTAGGGCTCATGATCACGAGAGTGACTTGAGATCTAGGGGTGATCACTAATCCCCGATTCGCTAGTCGGTGATTACGAGAGTAGCCCGATTGCTAGAACCAACCGCGGTGTAGTATCGCATTCCGTAGACCACGCGAGTGAATACGGATTGTGGTACGGGATCAAGTGTCGGGCATAATGCACGCATCCCTGTGCATAGCCGATAAAAGCGTGGCTCCGCATAGGGAGGCATTAGATGGGTGTGACGACGGAAGTCAAATGCTCGTTCCCTTCTATGGATGTGACACTTCTACCCTCATCCATCACCCAACGAAGGAACCTTTAACCTGTTGTCCGAATCCAAAAGTCCTAGCGGGGATTGTCGATACCCTAGTGATACTTCGCTCAATTGTTTCCCTTTGTTCTTTTTGTTTCCATTAATGTCTGGATGTGCCTTGCCCATCGTGACACCCTCACATTCCACATCCACCACCATCACCACACTCCATAATCCATCTCCACCTAATAGGATATCGAAGCCTAACCCAACCTAGGATCGATAGGTAGTGTAACAACCGCCTCCCTGTGGATACGATACCCGCTTGCTAATGTTTACACAGTTGGCTTACGGTAAGACGACATTCGCGCGTCCCGATTACGCGAGCATGGGGCACCGAACAGTTGTCAACCTTATTTGCCATCATCACAAAACGACCTCTCCTAGACACCCGTAGTCTCTCTCACTTGAGCACCACACTACACCCCCACACCAGTCAAGGCTTTGAGCGAAATTAGATTCTGCTGTAAATCAGGTACATGCCTAACACATGTGAGTGTCCTAATGGCTCCATCATGCATCTTGAACTGAACTGTGCTGACCCCTGCCACTCTAGACATAGCTACATTCCTTATGTATACGTCTGTTTTGTCTCTAGGAGTATATGTCACAAAGTGACTTCGCAGCAAAGTCATATAGGAATCATACCCGTAATCGAGAATCCATGAAGCCTGATTGTCTTCCAAAGAAGACACAGCCAATATATCACCATCATCAAAATCTGTGCATGCACCACCAAATGTTGGTGTAGCCTGAGTAGGCTCTTTACATTTAACCTTCAAATGTGAGCACTTGTTCTTCCAGTGTCCTAGTTTCTTGCAATACAAGCATACATGGTTGTCACCACCTTGGCCCCTCCACTTGGGCCTTCCCGTCTTGGATCCTGACTTGGATCCCCCATCCCGACGACCCCTAAAGAGAGCTATATCCTGATCACCAACACTCGCGTCGTCTCTCGACAACTTCTTCCTGAGCTCATGTATGTGTAATGCTGCCTCGACCTCTTCCAAAGATTTTTATATGTATCGTGCGTCATAGTCTCAACAACGTGTGAATACTTCACAGGTACGGAACACAACAGTGCAATGGCCTGGTACTCATCACTTATATTCTCCTCCACGACACGCAGATCCAACACCAGCTGATTTAACTCATCTAGGTTATCATGTAGCGATGTCTCCTCTCTCATCCTGAGCATGAACAATTTCTGTGATAAATATAGCCTTCTAGTGAGTGGTTTTCATCAAGTACAAGGGTTCGAGTTTCCACCACAATGACTTGGCAGTTTTCTCATGTGCAACCTTGCAAAAGACTTTGTTCGATAAGGCTACCTGAATCACACTGTGGGCTTTCATCTCCAATCACACTGTGGGCTTTCATCTCCATCTCTGACCTCATATATTATGTGACCGTGCTTGAAATCGATGTCTTGTCAAAGACAATCCTATATAACCCCTCATGCTTGAGCATAGCATTCATCCTCATGCACCAAAGACTGAAACTATTCCTTCATGTGAACTTTTCAATCCTGTACACGGCTGATGAACAAGTCTCTGCCATTATGATATCTTCGACAACCTAAACGCTCTGATACCACTTGTTGGGGTTTGAAGCCCGTCGCACAACGGAAACCCTCGGTGAATATCTATCCAACAATTGCTATGTCACGATATTATAGAGATGATCCATAATATTAAAAATCCAATCAACCAAGCAAGATAAAAGTAACAAAAACAGAAAAGCAAAAAATCAAGCGACACAGAGTTTACAAGGGTTCGGCCCGCTAATGGCGCCAACGTCCAACTTCTCGATGACGGTTACCACTAATATGATCAAAGTAAGTATACCTGATTCTTTTAATCTTCTTCAACAAAAGAGAGCACCAACCACTCCTAACTAGGAGTTTAAGCTCTTCTCACCAAAACCAAAAGAGATATCAAATCTCACCATAAAAAGAAGAAACACGAAAGCTCTCACCAAAATAATCTGTCAACCCAAAAAGAGAGGTCCATAAGAAGATGGTTACAATATAATTTAAAAGAACTCTTGGTAGTTGCTCACTAAATCATGTCCCAAAGCTCCAAGACATACGAGGAAGAAGAAAACTTGATGACGGGTCTTCTCTTTCTTCTTTTCTCTTCACTCTTTCAAAAATAAATCGCAGGAAGTGTTTAAATAGCATCTAGGATCGTATGGAATCTCAACTGTCTGATTAGATTAAGTTTTATATCAAATCCTAAGTCCTTAAATAGCATCTAGGATCGTATGGAATCTCAACTGTCTGATTAGACATATCAAATCCTAAGTCCTTAAATAGCATCTAGGATCGTATGGAATCTCAATTGTCTGATTAGATTAAGTTTTATATCAAATCCTAAGTCCAAAACACCGATCCTTAGCCGTCTACGAATCGGCACAGTCGTACCGATTCTGGCACGGCCATACCGTCGTCTGTGAAAACCATGTATGTGCTTCTGCAGACTTAGCATGGCCGTGCCGATTTTACAGTTACTTTGGCACGGCCGTGCCACTGCTCTAGAAACCATTGTAGGCTTTGCATGACCGTGCAGTTTGAATTATGGGCTCGGCACAACCGTGTCAAGCCCAGAAAGATGCATAAAACACAGCATCACTGTCGTCTCCATCGTTGTAGGCACCGTCTCTTTAACTAATGTCAAGCCATGCACTTTGTTCATCACGGGTTTTTAAAAAAGACAAATAAAACTTTGACCAACTTGGATATTTTAGGCAACTTCCTTTTGCCGCTCGCTGTATTATGGCCAACTTGTCACTAAGCACGACTAAAAAAGGAATAAGTACCATGCGCATTTTAGGTTGGAGGTTACAACTAAAACTAATTGTGTTATGCGAGCTTACACTGACATAATATCAAATACGTGGTGTGCATAACATTTACTTTTTTAGATCTTACCTCCTCTCCTCGCCTCTCACGTGCAGCGCAAATATAGCATCTGGAATAATCATATAAAAAATAATGACTAATATTATGACAATGGGTACTTGATAAATATATCTAATAAAAAAACAATTATGCGAGTGTACTCGTGTTTCACGACCCATGTTTTCTGCTTTCTGATGAATAAAAAAATAATAAAACAATTATGGAAAATAATGACTGACCCAAGCTTAGGATTGAATAATCATTTTAGTTACATAGATACTTTTAAAAAATAAATACTTAAAAAGGGGGAAAACCATATTCATGTACAAGTTTGCGACTATATGTAGAAATACAGAGGGCAAAACTGAGGGCCAAGCGAGGGTTATTTACGAGCGAAAAGAGCGTCTTTCTCCATTGCTTTTTTTCCTTCAATTTCTTAGCGGGTTTGGTTTTCCCTTGAACACAGTGTCATACATTGATTATTGAAGTATTAGTGATAGGAATGGAAATATTACGGGGCGGGGCGGGTATTTAACTATCCAAGCTTGCTCCGCCCCGTCTGCAGGCCAGGGCGGGGCGGGCCTCGGGGCGGGACGGGACAGGTAATTTCTTACCAAAACCGGGTCCGGGTCGGGTCGGGTCATTACTGCCATCCCTCCAATCAGATGTACACCAAGAATTGGATTGAACTAATATAAATGTTGGTGTCAGTTGAGTGTTTTACTTTATTGTGTGTGTTTACTTTTCATATATTGCTTGAATAGTGAGCATTAGATTTATTTATTGGTTCAACAATTGTTGGAAATTCCACGAAGCCATTGCCTTTTTGGTAAGCATAACAGGGGACATAGCCTAACAGCAGGTCTTAGACCCAACAAGCATATAGGCTGCGTACCACAAAAATCTATTTTTTTTCTCACTTTGTTTTGTTTCTCAAGCCCACACAAGAGAAATCTAGTCATATTGTCACGACCCGCTTCCCTAAAATGGAGGCGAGTACGTGAAAAGGTCCGCACGAGAGTGGAGCTGTGAAGCCCCAAACCCGATAAGCGTCCACAATACAAAAACAGGTCCCTGTAACCACAACAGAATAGCAATAATAACGCAAGGAGAGACTGAAATAAAATTCACATCTCACAAATATTGTCCAACATCACAAATAAGTTCAACATCCAGAAAAGCCACCAGGCTAAAAGAAAAGAGTCTAAAGGCCCAGAACAAGGCCAACAAAAGAAACGACATAACAAAATATAGTATAGGTGCCACGCACCGATAACAAAACAACTGTCTAATAAAAGTAAAACACAATGAAGACACTAGGACTGGTCCCCAGAGTCCACGTACTCCCCGTTAAACACAAGCTCGGGCTCGGCGTCAGCAAACACCTCGTCCTCAACAAGGTACTCAGGCTCAGGATCTAACATGTGTCACCCAAAAGAGTAAAGGGGCACATGTCAGCAAGTCTAAAAGACTTGGGCAAGGAAACTGAAAGTAAGGCAACTAGCAACCTAGCAGTTATAGTATTAAGCAATGACATGGCAGTTAAGCATGATGCAACAGTTTAAAAGAGAGGCAAGTATGCACAATGTAGCAAAAGCTACCAAATCACTAATCACTTATCATTTAACACTTATCACTTATCACTTATCACTTATCACTTAGTGCATAGAGAGTCCACCTGCTGGCCAGCTCGTGGCTCAGGCCGCTTATCTCTACCACTATTAATCACTTGTCACTGGTAAACACTTAGTGCATAGAGAGTCCACCTGCTAGCCAGCTCGTGGCTCAGGCCGCTTATCTCTATCACTATTAATCACTTGTGCACTAGAGAGTCCACCTGCTGGCCAGAGTGGCGGATCAGGCCAACTCGGGGCTCAGGCCGCTTATCTCTTACCCCACCCATATGTGTCGAGCGTTGGGGTTTCCAACTCACTAAGCTCGCTTCTGGAACACGAGCCAGGAATATAATATTGTAGCGTGCGCTACGCAATCACGTTGAATAATCACTATGCAAAGACATGAACAGATATTTGCGTACCGTTAATTTAAATTAAACGTTACAGGCAAAATGCAATGACATGGCAATTAAATTGCGTACCGTTAATGGAAGGTAAACATGACATGGTAATTGTGCAACATGCTAAATGTCGGAACTAGCTTCGTTGTCAAGCTAGTTCCCCAATTTGCGCCTAGGCGAGTATCATTTCGTCGCCTAGCCTCTTTTACGCCTACAACATGCAAATGGCCTAAAACATGGCCTAAACCCTAAGTGGCAAGTTTCACTTGCCTAGCACCGGGGATGACGATCAACCTCGTCACACGGATGCTATCTACGAGGAAATCGCTGTTTAGGGGGAAACAAACACCAAACACATGAAATTAATTAGGGTTTCACCAAAATTATAAATAAGTTATAAAAACAACGGTAGATCGATTTCTTACCGAGAGGAGACGGAAGGAACACTCCGGGGAACCCTAGGATCAGATCTGGAAGCAAATGGAGAAGTTTGGAGAAACTAGGGTTTTGGGGGAATTGGGGATTTTGATGGGTTTTGATGGAGATTTGGGGAAGATGAGGGGTAGATGGAGTGTATGGATGGATTGGATGACGATTCTAGGGCTTGGAATGGAGAAATGGAGCTTGGAGGAAGATGGGGGCTGAAGGGGGAAGTTTTTAGGGTTTTGGGTCGTGTTGGAGAAGAAGAAGTCGAATGGGTAGGGTTTAAATAGGCTAGGCTGGCGGCTGCCCAGAAATTAGGGTTTTAACACAGACTAGTCGGTCAAAGAACAACCACTGACCGACTAGTTTGGCAACTAGTCGGTCGGTCGACCAACGCAGACCGACTAAGTGCAAACAGTAACTCCTGAACGAAAATATGATTTAGAGTTAGTCGGTCCATGAACAAATACTGACCGACTAGTTTAGCATCTAGTCGGTCGATGAACGTTCTTAGACTGACTAAGAGTAAACAGTAACTGATACAAAAATAAGATGATGAGTTAGTCGGTTCAAGAAGCATCGCCGACCGACTAGTTTGCAACCTAGTCGGTCAACCAACCTTCTTAGACCGACTAACGATAAACAGTAGCTTCCTCAGAAAATTAGAAAGCTCACTAGTCGGTCCAAGAAGGATTGCCGACCGACTGGATCGTCATCTAGTCGGTCGGTGGCCCTTCTTACACCGGCTAATGAGCACTGAAAAGTTCCGATACGGAGCGCGAGGCCCCGTGATCGAATCCTAAGACTCCTAGGCTTGATCTAATAGTTAGATATGACCGTTACGAAGCCCGTCACAAACGACGTACTTCGAAATCGACGATCCTAAGGAAGAATCGAGAAAATACGACGAATCGATCGAAAATGAAAGTTACGGAGACGAAAACCACACAAGAGGAGAAAACCCACCAAAACATATATTATATTATAATAAATTCAGATACAAGGAAACCAGTCGTTACATCCTCCCCAACTTAAGAAAAATTCCGTCCTCGGAATTTCCGTATACTCACGAGTCCGGAAACAAAAGTGGGTAGCGCTCTCGCATCTCATCTTCTCTCTCCCAAGTAGACTCTCCCGGCGAACCGTGCCGCCACATCACTCTAACAAGATCGACGACCTTGTTTCGAAGTGACTTCTGACGCCTATCCAGAATCTGCACCGGATACTGGTCATACGTCAAATCTGGGCGAACGGCGATCTCCGAGAAATCCACGGCATGAGATGGATCGCTAATGTATCGACGAAGCTGCGACACATGGAAAACATTGTGAACTCCTTCCAAAGATGGCGGCAAAGCCAAGCGATATGCTACCTCGCCAACCCTCTCCAAAACGTCAAATGGTCCAATGTATCGCGGGCTCAACTTCCCACGCTTCCCAAAACGAATCACACCACGATTCGGGGAAATCTTCAAGAACACATGGTCGCCCGGCTGAAACTCCAAAGGACGACGTTTAGCATCTGCCCAATGCTTAAAACGGTCCTGAGCAATTCTCAACCTCTCCCGAATATTCCTGACGATCTCCACGGCCTCCACGATCATCTCAGGTCCCAACAACTCCCGATCTCCAACGTCATCCCAACTCAATGGCGATCGACATTTCCTCCCATAAAGAGCGGTGAATGGCGCCATGCCAATACTCGCCTGGAAGCTGTTGTTGTAGGAAAACTCTACCAGATGTAGATGGTCCTCCCACGAACCCTTGAAATCCAACATGCACGCCCTCAGCATGTCTTCCAAAATCTGAATTGTCCTCTCGGACTGGCCATCCGTCTGCGGATGGTACGCCGTGCTGAAACTCAGACGCGTACCCAAACTCTTCTGCAAACTCTGCCAGAACTGAGATGTGAACCTCGTGTCTCTGTCAGACACGATACTCACGGGGACTCCATGAAGTCGCACAACCTCCTGCACGATTCACGTTACATCACTATCTAAACTAGGAAGAGGAAATAAAACGGAGAGTAAAAGAATTTACCTCCATATATCTCCTCGCTAGCGCCTCAGTGGACTGTCCTACTCGGAACGGAATAAAGTGCGCAGATTTGGTCAATCGATCTACGATCACCCAAATCGCGTCATTCTGCTTCGGACTCCGAGGTAGTCCAGTCACGAAATCCATAGTGATGTGCTGCCACTTCCACTCCGGAATCGGAAGCGGTTGTAGCAACCCGGCCGAACGCTGATGCTCCACCTTCACTTGCTGGCAAACCAAGCACTTGGCTACACTCCGAGCCACGCTCCTCTTCATACCATGCCACCAATAATTCAGACGAAGATCCTGATACATCTCGGTGCCACCAGGATGCACAGAATACGGCGAACTGTGTGCCTCCACCATCAGCTCCTCTCTGATATCCCCAGCAGGCACACACAACCTGGCTCCAAACCTCAGCGAGCCATCCTCATGAATCAAAAAGTCAGTCCGCAGACCGGCTTCCACCATCTCCCGAATCCTCACCAGCTTCGGATCCTCAGCCTGGCCAGCCTTAATCTGATCCACGATCGTCGACTGCACCTGCATGTACATCAACGACGAAGCCTCTCCAGGAAGAACAATCTCCACGCCAGACTCGCAAAAATCTGCTGCAATCTCCACTGCGAGGTCAAAATCATCACCGCTGGAAGCCTACTCAAAGCATCCGGAACCACATTCACCTTGCCAGGGTGAAACTGCAAATCAATATCATAATCCGCCATAAGCTCCAACCATCGACGCTGTCGCATGTTGAGCTCCTTCTGAGTGAAAATATACTTCAAGCTTTTGTGATCGGTGAAAATCTTCACTTTCTCACTCAGCAGGAAGTGCCTCCAAATCTTAAGAGCAAACACCACGACAGCCAACTCCAAATCATGCGTCGGGTAATTCTTCTCATGAACCTTAAGCTGACGAGACGCATACGCCACAACATGCCCGTGCTGATGCAACACACAACCGAGACCCTTGCCAGAAGCATCGCAAAAGATCTCAAATCCACCGCTGCGATCAGGCACAACAAGAATAGGGGCACTCGTCAACCTCTCCTTCAGAATACCAAAAGCACCCTCACAATCATCCGACCAAACAAAAGCAACATCCTTCCACGTCAACCTGGTCATCGGCTCAGCAATACGGGAAAAGTCCTTAATGAATCGCCGATAATAACCAGCAAGTCCAAGAAAACTCCGAATCTCAGACGCAGACGACGGAACAGGCCACTCCCTGATGGCCCGAATCTTCTCAGGATCCACTGAAATACCATCTCCAGTCACCACATGCCCGAGAAAAGCAACTCTATCCAGCCAAAACTCGCACTTCGAAAACTTAGCATACAAACGATGCTTCCTCAAGATCTCCAACACCGTCCTTAAGTGCGAGGCATGCTCTTCCTCCGACTTCGAATAGATCAGAATGTCGTCAATGAAGATAACGACAAACTTATCCAAAAAGTCGTAGAAAATCAGGTTCATCAGATTCATGAAAACTGCGGGCGCGTTAGTTACGCCAAATGGCATAACCACGAACTCATAGTGTCCATACTTCGTTCTGAACGCTGAATTCGGAACATCTCCCTTCTTCACCTTCAACTGATGGTAACCACTCCTCAAATCCAATTTAGAAAACACCCTCGAACCTCCAAGCTGATCAAAAATATCATCAATGCGAGGCAACGGGTATTTATTCTTAATGGTTACCGCATTCAATTCCCGATAGTCCACGCACATGCGACGCGAACCATCCTTCTTCTTAACCAGCAACACCGGTGCTCCCCACGGAGACACACTAGGATTAATATAACCCTTCTGCAAAAGCTCATCCAACTGCTTCCGCAACTCTTCCAACTCTGCAGGTGCCATACGATACGGCGCCTTCGAAATCGGCTGCGCACCTGGAACAAGATCGATAGAAAATTCCAAAGCCCGATCAGGTGGCAAACCAGACATCTCCTCGGGGAAGACGTCGCCAAAATCTCGCACCACAGCTGGCCACTCCAGCTCCATCTGCATAGCCACAGCCTCCACCGGCTTGGCCCGAAATCTGACAGGACCAAGCGAACTGCTACCACGACTGAACTCAAATACTGGATGTCCGGGAATCTCGAACACCACCTTCTTCCTCCGACAGTCGATCGTAGCATAGAAGCTCGCGAGCCAGTCCATCCCAAGAACTGCATCATAGTTGATGATGTCGTGGACAATGAAATCAGCGAAAAGCTCATGTCCACAGACCACCAACGAGCAAGAATTGCAACCACGATGCACCGAGACCACACCATTCCCTGTAACGATATTCCAACTCTTCGGAAGAGGGGACGTCGACAAGGAATGCCTCTCCACGAAGCTCCGAGAAATAATGCACATCGATGCATCAGAGTCAAAGAGGACTCGTGCAAGAAATGTGCACACCAAAATCACACCTAATCAATCAATTAACAATCAAACCCTAGTCTAGCAAACAAGCAAGTTCAAGCAAACAACATAATCTAGTAATCAAGACCAAATAAGAAAGTAATAGCTAGAATGAGGATTACCTGCGATAACCTCATCCACAGCCTCGCTCTCCGCAGCGGTCATCAGAAAAGCCTGCCTCCTCGGCGGAACAGCCTGCTGAAAAGCCTGCCTCTGCGGAACAAGAGCTGCTCCACGTCCAGCAGGAACAGACGCTCGCTGCTGCAACGGCTGGGCAGCAATAGGTGCCTTCCAAGGCTGCTTCAACCTCGGGCACTCCCTGAGAGCATGGGCGGGATCTCCGCAGGCGATACATTGCCCCAAGAACCTCCTACACGATTCCTTGACATGGCCCTCCTTGCCACAAAAATGGCAAGTCCTCCGAGCAGGCCCTACTGGCCTCTTAAACTGAACAGGCTGGTTCGGCCTGAATCCAGGCCTAACCACAGCTCTCGCCTGTTCCACAGGCCTCTTCCCAGCACCAACCACAGACCCTCTCCTCTGGTTCACGAGCAGCTCCTGCCTCTTGGCAGCGACCAGAACCTTCTGATAAGATTCCCGGTCAGAAGAGGTCACAAAACTCTGGAGCTCCGAAGCAAGCCCCTGCAGGAACCTCTGAGCTCTCTCCTCAGCGTCCTGCACCATCTTCGGCGCAAACCGACTCAGCCTCATGAACTCCTGGTGATACATGTCCACCGACGAGTTCCCCTGCTTCAAATCGATAAAACGCTGCAGCATCTCCTCCTTGGCAGCCTTCGGGAAGAACTCACACTCAAATCTGGTCTTGAAGGTAGCCCAAGCAATCGGCTCCACCAACAACTTCTCCTCCGCATCCCACCAATTCCTGGCGTTATCCTTGAGCTGCCTCTTCGCCAAATCAACCCATCCAGCCGGGGTGATCTTGGCCATCTTCAGATTGTCCTCGACGTTCCGAATCCACTCATCGGCAGCCAGAGGACCCTCAGAACCATCAAAATATGCGGGACCCAGCTCCCGAAATTGCTTCGCTCCTGGCTCAGAGCGAGGGGCATCCGGAAGAGCCCGGGCAGCTCGAGCAGGTGGAGCATTCTGGACTTGCAAAAGCACGCCCTGCTGCACTTGCATCATCTGGATCATCATCCGCATCATCTCACCGCTGGTGGGTTCCCGCTCAGGCTCCTCATCATGAGGGAGCGCACCACTGCCCCCACCACGGGTGAAACGCCTTCCTGCCATCTAATGACACGGAAAACAAATCAGATTAGACTCATAGCTTATGACTCGGACGTCGAACTTAATTTATTGGACATTCAAATATTATTATTGCTATTCCAAAAATCGCAGTTACAGAAAGACCTGCATGGGCCACCACTGAAACTTGTCACGACCCGCTTCCCTAAAATGGAGGCGAGTACGTGAAAAGGTCCGCACGAGAGTGGAGCTGTGAAGCCCCAAACCCGATAAGCGTCCACAATACAAAAACAGGTCCCTGTAACCACAACAGAATAGCAATAATAACGCAAGGAGAGACTGAAATAAAATTCACATCTCACAAATATTGTCCAACATCACAAATAAGTTCAACATCCAGAAAAGCCACCAGGCTAAAAGAAAAGAGTCTAAAGGCCCAGAACAAGGCCAACAAAAGAAACGACATAATAAAATATAGTATAGGTGCCACGCACCGATAACAAAACAACTGTCTAATAAAAGTAAAACACAACGAAGACACTAGGACTGGTCCCCATTGTCCACGTACTCCCCGTCAAACACAAGCTCGGGCTCGGCGTCAGCAAACACCTCGTCCTCAACAAGGTGCTCAGGCTCAGGATCTAACATGTGTCACCCAAAAGAGTAAAGGGGCACATGTCAGCAAGTCTAAAAGACTTGGGTAAGGAAACTGAAAGTAAGGCAACTAGCAACCTAGCAGTTATAGTATTAAGCAATGACATGGCAGTTAAGCATGATGCAACAGTTTAAAAGAGAGGCAAGCATGCACAATGTAGCAAAAGCTACCAAATCACTAATCACTTATCATTTAACACTTATCACTTATCACTTATCACTTATCACTTATCACTTAGTGCATAGAGAGTCCACCTGCTGGCCAGCTCGTGGCTCAGGCCGCTTATCTCTACCACTATTAATCACTTGTCACTGGTAAACACTTAGTGCATAGAGAGTCCACCTGCTGGCCAGCTCGTGGCTCAGGCCGCTTATCTCTATCACTATTAATCACTTGTGCACTAGAGAGTCCACCTGCTGGCCGGAGTGGCGGATCAGGCCAACTCGGGGCTCAGGCCGCTTATCTCTTACCCCACCCATATGTGTCGAGCGTTGGGGTTTCCAACTCACTAAGCTCGCTTCTGGAACACGAGCCAGGAATATAATATTGTAGCGTGCGCTACGCAATCACGTTGAATAATCACTATGCAAAGACATGAACAGATATTTGCGTACCGTTAATTTAAATTAAACGTGACAGGCAAAATGCAATGACATGGCAATTAAATTGCGTACCGTTAATGGAAGGTAAACATGACATGGTAATTGTGCAACATGCTAAATGTCGGAACTAGCTTCGTTGTCAAGCTAGTTCCCCAATTTGCGCCTAGGCGAGTATCATTTCGTCGCATAGCCTCTTTTACGCCTACAACATGCAAATGGCCTAAAACATGGCCTAAACCCTAAGTGGCAAGTTTCACTTGCCTAGCACCGGGGATGACGATCAACCTCGTCACACGGATGCTATCTACGAGGAAATCGCTGTTTAGGGGGAAACAAACACCAAACACATGAAATTAATTAGGGTTTCACCAAAATTATAAATAAGTTATAAAAACAACGGTAGATCGATTTCTTACCGAGAGGAGACGGAAGGAACACTCCGGGGAACCCTAGGATCAGATCTGGAAGCGAATGGAGAAGTTTGGGGAAACTAGGGTTTTGGGGGAATTGGGGATTTTGATGGGTTTTGATGGAGATTTGGGGAAGATGAGGGGTAGATGGAGTGTATGGATGGATTGGATGACGATTCTAGGGCTTGGAATGGAGAAATGGAGCTTGGAGGAAGATGGGGGCTGAAGGGGGAAGTTTTTAGGGTTTTGGGTCGTGTTGGAGAAGAAGAAGTCGAATGGGTAGGGTTTAAATAGGCTAGGCTGGCGGCTGCCCAGAAATTAGGGTTTTAACACAGACTAGTCGGTCAAAGAACAACCACTGACCGACTAGTTTGGCAACTAGTCGGTCGGTCGACCAACGCAGACCGACTAAGTGCAAACAGTAACTCCTGAACGAAAATATGATTTAGAGTTAGTCGGTCCATGAACAAATACTGACCGACTAGTTTAGCATCTAGTCGGTCGATGAACGTTCTTAGACTGACTAAGAGTAAACAGTAACTGATACAAAAATAAGATGATGAGTTAGTCGGTTCAAGAAGCATCGCCGACCGACTAGTTTGCAACCTAGTCGGTCAACCAACCTTCTTAGACCGACTAACGATAAACAGTAGCTTCCTCAGAAAATTAGAAAGCTCACTAGTCGGTCCAAGAAGGATTGCCGACCGACTGGATCGTCATCTAGTCGGTCGGTGGCCCTTCTTACACCGGCTAATGAGCACTGAAAAGTTCCGATACGGAGCGCGAGGCCCCGTGATCGAATCCTAAGACTCCTAGGCTTGATCTAATAGTTAGATATGACCGTTACGAAGCCCGTCACAAACGACGTACTTCGAAATCGACGATCCTAAGGAAGAATCGAGAAAATACGACGAATCGATCGAAAATGAAAGTTACGGAGACGAAAACCACACAAGAGGAGAAAACCCACCAAAACATATATTATATTATAATAAATTCAGATACAAGGAAACCAGTCGTTACACATATGGTATCCATTAAAATCTTAGTAAGGATATCGAGTTGGGAATTCATATCCAATAATTTTTTGAATATAAATTTTAAATTCAACTATTATCATGGGATTAATGGGTATCATACGCCATATGAGAGCCTCTCTTATATGTGGGCTTGTACTTGGTTGTACTTGGGTGCTTTATGTGAGAGGGCGTATGAGAGAAGCTCTCATATGGCGTATGATAGCCATTATTCTCTATTATCGTATATTCTTAATGAATCTAAAATTGATCCGAAATTTTGAATCGGTTAGCAGCCCACTGTGGGGCCAATCATGGCATGTAGTTTTAGTTTATAACAAATTTGAAAATTGAATTGTCAAAGTAAATAAATTTGAAGTTGAATTTTATTAAATGATCAACTGCGTACAAACATATCTATTATATATTTAACGACGTTTTGTTGAATTTTGTCCTACGTGACATCAAAAATATGACTGAGACAAAAATGCTTACTATACTTGATGTCTAGGACATGACTTTTTGCATTTTTTTTAAAACCAAAAATCAAAAAACTACCACGTATCCATTCCATGTTGGGGTAACCGCACACATGTTGGCCTTTTGCATTGAAATTTTGTTTCTAGGTTTGGGGGTATGTTTGAAATTTTGGTTGGAAATACGTTGAAAACCGAACTCAGCTGGGTGAATTTTTTTTTGAAATTTTGTGTATAAATCAATTTGGGAACCCAAGCAATAGCAATCACCAATTATCAAAAACAAAATATAATCGCATTTATAACCGCATCACAATAAAACCACTTTTATAACCGCATCCCATTATCCAAAACACGTAGATATAACATTATCCAAAACCACGTTGGCATTCCATTATCCAAAACACGTTGAGATAACCGACCACTTTTGGGGGGAAACTCAAAAAACATTGGGGAAAATCTCAATATCTCTTCCTCACTGTCTCATTAACCCTCAAACCCTCAAAATTTTAGCTCGCCTCACACCTCTTCACAAACGCAGCACACCTCTTCACAGCCGCACTCTCAACCCTCAAATTGAAAATTTAGCAGGGAGAACCCTAAAATTTTGGCGATGAACTAAATTTGGATGATACTAAATTTGTTGAGGAACTACAATTTTTGGGAGGAACTAAATTCCGAGAGATGAGCTAAATTTTTGTGGAACTAAGCATTTTACAAGGGAATATCATAAATTGATCGTGCCCTACGGGCATAAGTTATGACTAGTCTATTATACATTTGACGACGTTTTTTGAATTTTGTCCTACGTGGTATCAAAAATATGACTGGGACAAAAATGCTCACTATACCTGATGACTAGGACATGACTTTTTGCATCTTTCTAAACCAAAATAATAAAAACCTATCTCAGCTCACGTTTCCACTCCATGTTGTGGTAACCGCACACACGTTGGCCTTTCGCATTGAAATTTTGTTTCGGGGGAATGAGGTATGTTTGAAATTTTGGTTGGAAATGCATTGGAAACCGAACTCAGCTGGGTGAAATTTTTTTGAAATTTTGTGTATAAATCAATTTGGCAACCCAAGCAATAGAAATTACCAATTATCAAAAACAAAATAAAACCGCATTTATAACCGCATCACAATAAAACTACTTTTATAACCACATCCCATTATCCAAAACACGTTGATATAACATTATCCAAAACCATGTTGGCATTCCATTATCCAAAACACGTTGAGATAACCGACCACTTTTGGGGGGAAACTCAAAAAACATCGGGGAAAATCTAAATATCTCTTCCTCACTGTCTCATTAACCCTCAAACCCTCAAAATTTTAGCTCGCCTCACACCTCTTCACAAACACAGCACACCTCTTGACAGCCGCACTCTCAACCCTCAAATTGAAAATTTAGCGGGGAGAACCCTAAAATTTTGGTGATAAACTAAATTTGGATGATACTAAATTTGTTGAGAAACTACGCTTTTGGGAGGAACTAAATTCCGAGGGATGAGCTAAATTTTTGGGGAACTAAACATTTTACAAGGGAATATCATATATTAATCGTGCCCTACGGGCACGGGTTATGACTAGTCTAATATACATTTGACGATGTTTTTTGAATTTTGTCCTACGTGGCATCAAAAATATGACTGGGACAAAGATGCTGACTATACTTGATGGCTAGGACATGACTTTTTGCATTTTTTAAACCAAAAAACAAAAAACTACCTCAGCTCATGTTTCCACCCCATGTTGGGGGTAACCGCACACACATTGGCCTTTTGCATTGAAATTTTGTCTTGGTGGGGGGGGGTATGTTTGAAATTTTGGTTGGAAATGCATTGAAAACCGAACTCAGCTGGGTGAAATTTTTTTGAAATTTTGTGTATAAATCAATTTGGGAACCCCAAGCAATAGCAATTAGCAATTATCAAAAACAAAATAAAACCGCATTTATAACTGCATCACAATAAAGCCACTTTTATAACTGCATCCCATTATCCAAAACACGTTGATATAACATTATCCAAAACCACGTTGGCATTCCATTATCCAAAACACATTGAGATAACTCGACCACTTTTGGGGGGCACTCTCAACCCTCAAATTGAAACTTAAAAAACATTCGGGAGAATCTCAATTATGACTAGTCTATTATACATTTGACGATGTTTTTTGAATTTTGTCCTACGTGGCATCAAAAATATGACTGGGACAAAAATGCTGACTATACCTGATGACTAGGACATGCCATTTTGCATTTTTTAAACCAAAAAATAAAAAACTACGTCAGGTCACATTGCCACCCCATGTTGGGGTAACCGCACACACGTTGCCTTTTGCATTGAAATTTTGTTTCGGGGGGATGCGGTATGTTTGAAATTTTTGTTGGAAATGCATTGAAAACCGAACTCAGCTGGGTGAAATTTTTTTGAATTTTTTTTGAAATTTTGTGTATAAATCAATTTGGGAACCCAAGCAATAGCAATTAGCAATTATCAAAAACAAAATATAACCGCATTTATAACCGCATCACAATAAAACCACTTTTATAACTGCATCCCATTATCCAAAACACGTTGATATAACAATATCCAAAACCAAGTTGGCATTCCATTATCCAAAACACGTTGAGATAACTGACCACTTGGGGGGGGACTTAAAAAACATTCGGGAAAATCTCAATACCTCTTCCTCACTGTCTCATTAACCCTCAACCCCTCAAAATTTTAGCTCGCCTCACACCTCTTCACAAACGCAGCACACATCTTCACAGCCGCACTCTCAACCCTCAAATTGAAAATTTAGCGGGGAGAACCCTAAAATTTTGGTGATGAACTAAATTTGGATGATACTAAATTTGTTGAGGAACTATGATTTTTGGGAGGAACTAAATTCCGAGGGATGAGCTAAATTTTTGGGGAACTAAGCATTTTACAAGGGAATATCATAAATTAATCGTGCCCTACGAGCACGGGTTATGACTAGTTTCTTATACATTTGATGACCTTTTTTGAATTTTATGGCTGACTAGAACAAAATAGTTGATAGAAAGACCTTTGAGATTTAATATAAAAAAATTAATGGTTGAGATGAGTGTTTGTGAAAATTTTTGGGGAGAAAATTTTGTATTTTCGGGGAACAATTTATTTAAAAAAATCCGATGTGTGTGGAGGAATTTAATATAGCTGAGTGTGTGGAAACTTGCAGCAATGGGGGCGTTTAATTTCATGCATTTAATATGTCTGAGTGTGGGCATGCATATGCAGTATAAAAAGGCGCCCGATAAATTTTTTTACGCGCCGAATTTATTGTTTCGCGCCGAGCCCTAGAGGCCCAAGCATCCATATCACATGCCCTGATGCCCACTCATTGTTATGAATTGCTTGTTACATCGACATGAACAACTACTTTTTCTCGCAATCTTTTTTTTGTTGTTGCATTTTTGCTTCAGTCTATTATGAGGAGGAGGATGAGGCATATATTGGAATCCAATCCGACAGCAAGCCAAAAAATCCAGGACGAATGTGGGGGCTGTGAAGAGGAGAAATACGAGTATGATGAAGAAGCTGTGGAGAGGAGGACAGGCACTCGCATAGGCGGCCGGAAGAGACGGAGGCGGAGTTGACGAGGAGAGGGTGAAACAGAAATTTTAATGAAAAAAATGTTGTGAGCCTAGCAATTTAAAATGGCAAAACGGTGAGGTGGTACGAGCTTAGACATTACAATGTGACTGGCATTTCAATAATGCAAATAGCAGCACCCATCCGACCAAACGAACAAATTTTCGCATATCGCAATTAATTAAATCGGTCGTGGCCGTTCAGATGTATACTCCATAGATGTAAATATTAATCTTTATGCCTATAAAATATTCCATATTTTACTAATTTGCAGATTTAGTCCGACTAAGAGTCAACCGAAACATGAGATTCAAAACAAGCGGATGATATTTTATTACTAGATATGTTTGGATGCAGTTGATCATTCAATAAAATTCAAACTTCAAGCTTTTTACTTTGACAATTCACTTTTCAAATTTGTTATAAACTAAAGCTACATGCCGTGATTGACCCCCACAGTGGGCTGCTAACCGTATTCAAAATTACGGATGAATTTTAGATTTATTAAGAATATATGATAATAATTGAATTTAAAATTTATATTCATGTTGTGAAGGGAATTTAGGGAGAAATAGGTGTAATGGGTTAAGAGCCCCCTACCCGTGTATTTATAACTTTCAATAGTGGGTTGGATACCCAATTGGCCCAATGAGCCTATTCATAACACTTCCCCTTATCCAATCAACATTGGAATAAGAGGTGGATTCTTCAGGATCCGAGTTAGGGTAACTGTCTTGTTAAAGAAAGAACAGTTAACAAATAACTTCCCCTGTTTTGGGGATGTGTCTAGGGGTGGATACTTCAGGATCCAGAGTCAACGAGGTTGCCTCGTCAAAACCTTGACTACGGAAAACCCAGTGGGAAAAAACCTGTAGCTAAGGGAAAAGAGTACAACTCTGCAGTTGACTCCCCCTTATCTGACCAAGCTTCAGGCTTGCAGATTTCCTATGAATCTATACATCAGTCTCCTATGTATCTATGAGTTCATAGTTCTCTCATCCTGACCCAGTTTACATTTACTCACTCTCCTCATCCCAATCCCATATACAAGTTTCTCAAAGATACTAGTAGGCAGTGATTTGGTAAGCAAATCCGCCAAGTTATTACATGATTGGATCTTCTGTACCTCAATCTGCTTTTGCTTCTGAAGGTCGTGCGTCCAGAAGAACTTGGGGGAGATATGCTTCGTCTTGTCACCTTTGATGTAGCCGTCCTGTAGCTGGGCTATACATGCTGCATTGTCTTCATAGAGTGTAGTGGGTGCAAGAACGCCGGTCGTCAGGCCGGTGGAGGTGAGTATGTGCTGGATCACCGAGCGTAGCCAAAAGCATTCCTTGCTTGCTTCGAAGATCGCAAGTAGCTCTGAGTGGGTGGATGAGACGGTCGTCATGGTCTGCTTCACAGATCTCCAGGATATGGCAGTGCCGCCATATGTGAACATGTATCCGGTCTGAGACTTCTCTGTATGAGGATCGGACCTGTAACCTGCGTCAGCATAACCAACTAAACCAGTTGATGCCCCTTTCCTGTAGAATAGACCTAAGTCTATGGACCCTTGGAGGTAGCGCAGAAGATGCTTAACTCCGGCCCAGTGCCGCTGTGTAGGTGCAGCACTATATCTGGCTAGTAAGTTTACTGCAAACGCTATGTCGGGGCGAGTGCAGTTAGCCAGGTAAAGGAGTGCACCGATAGCACTTAAATAAGGCACTTCGGGGCCTAGTACTTCCTCCCCCTCTTCCAGCGGCCGGAAGGGGTCTTTGTGTACATCCAATGATCTGACGACCATCGGAGTGCTGAGGGGGTGGCACTTATCCATCTGAAACTTTTTCAATAAGTTCGATGTGTAAGTTGACTGGTGTAACAGGATCCCATCTTTAAGATGCTCTATCTGAAGGCCTAAACAGAATTTTGATTTTCTGAGGTCTTTCATCTCGAAAGTTTCTGTCAGGCTTCTAGAAATCTTTGCGATCTCTTCAGGAGATCCGATGAGGTTTAAGTCGTCTACGTAGACGGCTATAATTACAAATCCTGTTGCCTTTGCTCTTATAAAGATGCAAGGACAGACTGGGTCGTTTTTAAATCCTTGCTGTGCAAGGAAGTCGCTCAGTCTGTTATACCACATCCTTCCAGATTGTTTTAGACCATATAATGATCTTTGCAGTTTCACTGAGTAGATGTCACGTTCTCTCTCTTTTAGTGCTGCAGGCAAAGAATAACCGTCAGGCAATCTCATATAGATGTCTCGGTCTAGGTTGCCATATAGGTATGCAGTAACCACGTCCATGAGTTGCATATCTAAACCCTCTTGTGCTGTTATGCCAATGAGGAATCGGAAGGTGATCGCGTCCATGACCGGGGAGTATGTGGCTTCAAAATCTACCCCAGGACGTTGGGTAAAACCCTGCGCTACAAGCCTTGCTTTGTAGCGTACGATCTCATTCTGTTCATTTCGTTTTCTAACAAATACCCATTAATAACCCACAGGTTTTACACCTTTTGGTGTCTGGACTATTGGTCCGAAGACCTTGCGTTTGGTGAGTGAATCCAACTCCACTCCTATTGCCGCTTTCCACTTTGGCCAATCATCTCTGCTTTGACATTCTGTCAGAGAGCGTGGTTCAATATCATCGTCGCAGTACGCGACGTTGATGGTAATATTACACGCAAATGTGTCATCTATTGTTGTGCTTTTTCTGTCCCAATACTCCCCAGTTCGTACATAGTGTATCGATACTTCATTTTCTCCCGGTTTTTCCTCTTCATGAGAGTTTGGGAGAGATGGGGTAGCAGGGCTTAAATTAGCATCCTGTGGTGGTATTTGTTTACCATTGCCAAGGGTCCTACTCTTTCGAGGGACTTGGTCCTTGGATCCCGGTGGTCGTCCTCTCTTTTTGAGAGGTCCAACCATTTCTGCTGCAGGCGGATTGCATCCATTTTACGGTATGTCAATCCTAGCTGGAGTGTTAGCAGCAGGGACGTGTGATTTGACAATCTTCTGGTTGTCAGTAAATTTGTCCGGCAAGAGATGGACAGTGTTTTGGATGTGGAGAATCTTCAGGACCTCCTCCTCACACTGGCTTGTTGGCGGATCAAAGTGACATAAAGTTTTTGTATCCCAAGTGATACTTTCTGAAGCTTCGGGCTTCTTTGTCTGTGAGCCTAGTCTTGGGAACGATGTTTCATCGAATTCACAGTCTTCTAGACGTGCCTTAAAGACGTCCCCCGTAAGGGGTTCTAGGAATCTAATTATGGAGGGGGTGTCAAACCCAACATAAATGCCTAGGCGATGTTGTGGACCCATCTTTGTCCTTTGTGGTGGTGCTATGGGGACGTATACTGCACAACCAAATATTCTCAAATGTGAGACAATTGGTGGGGCTCCAAGTGCTAGTTGCATTGGAGAAGATGACTGACCTCCAGAGGGTCTTAATTTTATTAAAGATGCAGCATGCAGAATTGCATGACCCCACGCATTCACTGGCATCTGGGATTGAAGTAATAATGGACGAGCGATCCATTGCAGTCTCTTAATTAGAGATTCTGCTAACCCATTTTGGGTGTGAACATGCGCTACAGGATGTTCGACTTCAATTCCCTGAGCTTGGCAATAGTCTAGAAAGACTTGTGACGTAAACTCCCCCGCATTGTCCAGACGAAGTTTCTTAATCTGGTGGTCGGGGAAGTGGGCCCGTAACTTTATTATCTGAGCTAAAAGCTTAGATAGTGCTAGGTTACGGGTGGACAGTAGGCACACATGTGACCACTTAGTTGATGAGTCTATCAGGACCATAAAGTACCTGAACGGACCACTTGATGGGTGAATCGGCCCACAAATGTCTCCGTGGATTCTTTCCAGAAAGCTGGGAGACTCCACATCCACTTTCAGTGGAGAGGGTCTCGTGATCAGTTTACCCTTGTAACAGGGTGGACATGGGAATTTGCCTTTTTGAAGAATCTTCAGGTTCTTCAGGTCAATGCCCCTGGAGTTCTTTATGATGCGGTACATCATAACCGAACCAGGGTGTCCCAGTCGACTGTGCCAGAGTTGGAATTCTGGTGTTTGGGGGCACTGCAGGTGCTCCACCATGGATGTTTCTGGAGTTTGTATACTTGTTCGGTAGAGTCCCGAGGGGAGTCCCTTGAAACGTTCCACAATGGTTTTTGAACCATTTGTAAGAGCCGTTACAAGCAAGTATTCCCTTTTATCTTCCTCGACCGTCTCTAAGTGATATCCGTTTAAATGGATGTCTTTAAAACTTAGGAGGTTTCGGATGGATTTAGGGGAGTATAACGCATTTTTAAGTGTTATTTGTGTGTTGCCGGGGAGCAATATAATTGCTTCCCCTGATCCTTCGATTATGTTTGCTGGTCCTGAGATTGTTCTCAGTGGGCCAGAATAGCTACTTACGCTCGTGAAGCAGTCTATGTTTTGAAGGATCGAGTGCGTCGATGCACTGTCCACTAGGCAGATAAGTTCCATATCTAAAAAAGGGAAAGACATTCAAGCAATAAATGAAGAGAAAAGATCTACTTTCATAAAGGTAAATGCTCAAAAAAATATTGTTCTGACATGGAAATAAAAACTAGATACGATGCATAAAATAGAAGATACATTGCTAGTTGCATAAAAGTGGTCCAGATCTAGAGAGTGTCATCTCCCATGAAATCTTCAGGAGTCCATGAGGTCTCTGCCAACGCTGCGCTCTCCATCAGGTTTGTCTCAGCTCGAGGCTTGAGGCTTGCCTGGTAGAGGTCCTGGAGGTGTTTTGCTGTGCGGCAGATTCTGGACCAGTGGCCCGTCATCCCGCATTTTGAGCATTTGTCCTCCCAGTCTTTTTTGGGAGTGCCTCCTTTGTTGGGAATCCTCTTCTGCTTCTTGTCCACGAACTTCTGGTTCTGGGGAGGAGCTGGGTGAGTGGCCTTCTTCCGCTGCTTCTGTTCTTTCCATTTCTGGAATTTTGCCTTTTTGTCCGTCTTCTTCTTCTGGGAAGACTGGAAGTGGGCCTCTGCAGGAGGTGGCAATGGAGCGGAGCCAGGAGGGCGCAGGTTGTGGGTGGCAACCAACAGGTCTCTATTCTGTTCAGCCATAAGCATGCATGAAAGAAGGTCAGAGTACTTTGTGAACTTCCTCTCTCGATATTGTTGCATAAGGATCATGTCCTTTTCGTGGAAAGACGTAAACGTCTTTTCCAGCAACATCTTCTCCGTCAATGGTTCACCACACAACTTCAGGCGTGAGGTGATGCGGAAGAGAGCTGAGTTGTACTCCGCTACGGATTTGAAATCCTGTATGCGGAGGTGAGTCCACTCGTACTGTACACGGGGGAGTATGACATCCCTCTGATGTCTGTACCTCTCCTCTAGTGCATCCCACAGCTCGTAAGGGTCCTCTACAGTGAGGTACTCGTCCTTTAAGGTTTTCGCCTTTAATATATCGGAAACTTCCTCTGTATGAGGTGCTTCCACTGAAGCCTCCTTGTTAGCTGGGGTAGTACTAGTTGTTGCCTTTTCAGTCTGTGTGAGACTGAAACCATGAGAGCGCAGATGGAACTTCAGGTCCAACTGCCAACTCAGGTAGTTTGACCCATCAGCCTTCAAGACTGAGAAGTCTACATTTGTGAGTCTGGCCATTTTATGATCTAGCATGTAAAGAAAAGTAGCATGTATCATTAAGACTGAATAAAACAGACATCCACGCATGTAATGTAGTCATTTTCATGGCATGAATTTTAATTAGTGTGATTTTAACATACATGCTTTTTTCAGGTAATGTGAATAATTAATTACTAAAAATTAACAATCACGCATGCTGTTAAGGGATTTCATTGTGACATTAAAACATGGTATTTAAGCTAATTAATCAACCACGCAGTTTAATGCATAAACAATGAAAACAGAAATAATGACCTTAGGCTATGGGGATCAGCCAGCCGACACCGAAAAAATAAAAGAGTCCAGTCCGAAGTTACATAAAAAATGCATGAAAATTAAAGTACAACTCGGGAACTTCAGAGAGAAGCCCCTATCTTCATTGTGCGAACGCCTTCAGCTTCTTCTTGGTGTCCTTCGGTCTTCTTTTTTACATATTCATCCTCACATACAAAATTTCTCTCAAAAAAGAAGAAAAATTGCAGGAATTTAAACGGTGTCGGAAACCTGGCTGATCCCTAAAAACATAGCCTAATATTTGCACATCCACGCAAATAATATATTTGCGACATACAACCACGCAGATAATCAAAGACACAGGCATTTAAAGTAATTAAAATTGTGTGTCGTGCAAAAAACATTTTTTTTTGAAAAACTTTTTGCCTTTTTGATCCATAATTTACTGTTTTATTTTACCGCTTTAAACCCTTTCGAAAATTTCTTTTTAAATATTTTGGGCTTTTAGGGCCAAAAATAAATAAAATAATTTATGTGAATGGGCTAATTTTCTGGCCTTTTGGGCCATGAAAATAACCCATTAGGGTTAATATTTGGGCCTCCCCCGAAAAATAGCCCGTTAGGGTTAGGGTTTCGGGAAACCCTAGGGGGGGCCCGCGGCGTGTCGCCGCGACGGCGGGCCGCATAGGGCGCGACCGCCGTGGCGACGACGGGCCGCGGCCGCCGCGGCGGCTGGCCGCGGCCTGCAGGCCGTGGCAATTGGCCACGGCCGGAGGCCGCGGCCGCCGCGGCTTCAGGCCGCGGCGCTGGGCCGCGGCCACCGCGGCCTGAGGCCGCGGCGTTCGTTCTCTGCCGGCGGCGCAAAGAGCGCGCCGCCGTTCCGCCCTACGGGCGTGTGGATTTTTATTTTTGGATCAAAGGCGGGGGGTAAAAATCGGACTTTTCAACAAATTTGATCGCTAAAAAACAAGTTTTTATTGTTTTAAACATGCAGATCTTATTAAAAGTGTTGAATTTTACCGAGTTTATCAACTTTTTGATCCTAAAACATGCAGATCTAATGAGAAAAGCAAGTTTAGATCTAAAAATTTTGGATTTTTACCTCTAGATTCGACGAGGAATCTAGGCGACGGTTGGTGAAGGATGCCCTTTTCGCTCCCCGTTGAGAAGATTACGATCTTCTTTAATCTGAGCGATTTGTGGATCTCCTTTTCCGCGAGCCGCCGTCTCCTCCAACGAGCGTGATCGTGCTGATAACGTGTTGTGAAGGGAATTTAGGGAGAAATAGGTGTAAGGGGTTAAGAGCCCCCTACCCGTGTATTTATAACTTTCAATAGTGGGTTGGATACCCAATTGGCCCAATGGGCCTATTCATAACAATTCAAAAATTATTGGATATTGTTTTTGGGTGTTTTCTCACAACAGGTTGGTTGATTGGAGGGCTGGAGGTCAACGCGATCACGCGGAACACGTGTGGGCCTTAGGGTGGGCATCGGATTTATCCGATTTTTTTTTTGACAACCCCGAATCCGAATCCAAATTAATTCGGGGGGAAAGGACATCCGAAGTCTGATTCCAAACAATCGGATCCAATCCGATGGATCCGAATTTGTGATCGGATTACTAAATCAAAACCAGTAACCGATTCCGCTAGGCATTCAGAGCTAAGGAACTCGGTAGCCTCTGGGACAAGGCCCAATCCAAAGCCCATTTTTGACAATCTGCTACCCATCTTCAAATTTATAGGACACTTGACTCAGTAAATTGCCAGATGTGGGACTAATGTTATAGGCTATAGCGCCCCGCCCATTCACTGCTCACATGAGGGAGCTTTTGTACATCGGTGGGGTAAAGGAAATGAAACTATTTTAAATATGTTATAATAACGTACTTCATTATGCTGGCTCAAGCAGCAGTCAGCACTTTCTCTCCGCGTAGCCTTTGGGCCTGCCACAAATTGCAAAGCATTTGCATTGTCAAATTTTGTAATGCACTTGTGGGAGTATGATAATTACGATCGAACTGAACAAACAGAGTCGGATCGGTAATCGGATTAGAGCGGCAAATCTGATTTCCGAATTCGAATTAATTCGGTTGGTATATTTTGACCCGAATCCGGTTGCGGTTCCGAATTTACCGAATATTCGGAATCGGATTCAAATATGGAACCAGGTTCGAAATCGGAACCGGGTTTTCTGCCCACCCTTACGTGTGGCCTCCAGGAGCGGGATGCAGCTCGTTCGACTTGGCGAAGAGCGTGAGGGTCCGAGCGTCAGCTTGCCGAAGGAAGTCTTCGGCGATGCGACGTCCTCCATATGGGTGGAGATGAACGGGCTCGGGGGCGAGCGTGTTCGGCTCCGGGTTGATTAGGCACCGAAGGGTAGTCTTGACGCAGCTTGATCTTCTTGACCTGTACAGACGAGAAAGCTCGTCAGGGGGTCGGACCTTGGTTCCGACCAAGTCCCCTCTGATGTCTAAGTCAGAACGGCTCTGAAGGATGCTGGTGGGATCAGTATGGCTCACAAGGAGGTCGATACGCGAGTCCTCAGGCTGAGCTGTGGAGGAGAATTATGAGGTGTGAGATATGGTCGTTCAGGAAGAATACCTCAGGGTTTTTGGTATCCAGAGACTGGTCCCTTCTACATTGTTCTTCGAGTTGCTTTATAGGAGTTTTCTCCGGCCACGTCCCCTCGATGTCCCCCTATTTCGCCCCGATGATCCGCCACTTTGATGGCGCCTTCATGGGTCATGAAGGTTGGCATAATGGGGCTCCTTAATGGTGATTAAGGAGGTGCGCTTTAAGGGGATGGTTAACTCCTGTTGGCGTGGGTCAGCGGTTGCGTCTGCTTTGGTCCGAGGCCGGCCTGACTCCGAGTCTTCGTGGGGGCCTCGTTCTCCCCAGGCCCTTAGGCTTGCGACACTGGCTTGTGTAATGCCCTACCAGCTACTGCACAAGTACTAGAGGGGGGGTGAATAGTACTTTAAAATAATAAGGCGTATAATTCCAAATTAAATTGCACACAACTACCAAATCAATTTGCGGAAGCTTAAATTGAATGACAACAAAGAAGTTAACAATGCTAACAAACGATGTTAATGGGTTCGGATCCACCCAAGTCTCCCCGACTTGTTCCCGGTGATCCTACGTCCCAACCACCCGGATCCCTTCCGGATACTTGAGTTAGAAACCCTAACTCAAGATTTCCACTATGAATATCTTGTGAAAAACCTTCACAAGATCAAATCATACATGCAATAGCAAACGTGAATCCCACAACCCGGGATCACAACCTTCTCTCACAACCGAGAGAATCACAAAGCAATATTAAAGAGTTTAATATGAAATAAACACGCTTACCACAAAATCCTATACCTTGAGTTTTTCTTACCCAATAGGTGGAATGAAGGATTTGAGGAAGATGAAGTTACCAAACCCTAGCACCAAGGAAATGAGCAGCAATGGGTGCCTAGGGAAGATTTGGAAACTTGAATCAAGCAATAGCTTGAAGAGCTCACCAAGAACAAGCTTCTCTCTAGATCTAGAAATGAGAGAGAATGGGTTTCTTGTGAGGAAGAGAGCTTTAGATTTGAGGGAGAATAGCTATCTCTTTAGAACTCAATGAATCTATCAATGGCAGCTCTGTTGAAGATAGAAATGACCTAGGTTCGTATTTATAGGGTCCCATAAAAACAAGATAGGTCAATCTCCAACGGAAAGAAATCTGTGATAATTAGTCGGTCAAAGAACACTCACTGACCGACTAGTTCATCAACTAGTCGGTCGGTCACAAAGCATGGACCGACTAAGAGCAGATCTGAGAAGAGATAGAATTTCAGACCTAGAAAACTAGTCGGTCCAAGAACACTGTCTGACCGACTAGTTTCACAACTAGTCGGTCATCCAATGAACGTAGACCGACTAAGAGGCAAAACAACATAGTCTGAAGGCAAGTTGACTTAGTCGGTCCAAGAACAAAAGTTGACCGACTAGATTGTCAACTAGTCGGTCATCAAACGTTCTTAGACCGACTAACGGTAAACAATAGCTTAGGAGAATTTTAGAGTGAACAGTAAGTCTCAACTAGTCGGTCAAAGAAGCATCACTGACCGACTAGTTCACAAACTAGTCGGTCGGTGAGTCAACGTAGACCGACTAACTGTAAACAGTAAAGTCCAAGAATTTAAGGAATCAAACTAGTCGGTCCAAGAACAGTTGCCGACCGACTAGATCACCATCTAGTCGGTCAGTACTTGTTCTTGTACCAACTAACATGCACAACAAAGTCCGAATCGAAGCGCGACGCTTCGAGGAAGTTAGAATGAACTTGTGCAAGGATCCTAGAGCTACGAAATGAGCGTAATGAAGATATAGACGTAAGATATACTCAAGGCTTAACATTCTATATATCGAAGCTAAAAGACTATAAATAAAACCTTAATAAACGGTCTTCGATAGCTTCGATTGAATCTTCATATTTTCCAAAGCGTCGCAAGAGCTTCAACGAAGCTTTAGGCATGAAAATGAGCTTTGGAAAGTGTTGAGATGTCGCTTTGAATGTTCACGTGAAATTGGCGACGATCTCCAATACTGCGCTCACAAATTGTTAGTTCATGAATTATTTATGTTTGCTCATCATCCAAAACCAAATCCGGGGAGTCCAATATTCAACATTCTCCCCCTTTTTGGTGATGACAAACCAACATAAATAATAATCAAAGATAATAATTCAAATGTAAAATACTTACTCCCCCTGCATTGATGACACGTTAATTCCAAAATGAATATAAATAAATTGCATCAAGCAGACGAGTAAGATAAATAAAATGAATTGATTTTTGAAATATCGGATTTTGAAAATCCTTATATGTATCTTAACTCCCCCTGAATCTAACATATCAAACTAGATTCTTGGAAATTGAGTTAAATTTTCATTTGCGCTATTTTATTATCATTATCTCTCCCCCTTTGGCATTATCCCAAAAATGGGGGGCATACAACGACAACAATTAGTAAATGTAAAATCCAACATCGGGAGTCGTAGACAAAGACAACGGACCAACTTGACACCAAGGGAAAAATGTGGAAATCAAAACAAGGTGTGCCAAATTTTCCATTATCAATAAAAATCAACGATAATCAAAATCATCAAAAATAATATTTGGTATTTTTTTTCATTTATTGAATAATGAAACATACTCTCCAATATTCAATATTTCTTGGTTAATTTTGTGCATGGAAAACAATTCTATATGAATATAGAAATATAATCTATTTAACCAAGTTTGCATGCTACGAGCGACGAATTCACATTTCATATACATTCAACGAATATTAAAATGTGCACGACGAAGTAAGATAAAGACAACGACGATGTATATATATAAATGATAACATCAAGAGTACATCCAAGAAGATATCAATACATCAAAATACAACATACCCATCAAGAAGAAATACATCATCATCATCATCCTCATCAAAATAAATACTACAACAACGACACCATCCAAAATACATCAAAACATCACAACCCTCATACTCTATCCTAACCCAAAATACTCTCGCTAAGATATATCATCCAAAGCGTATATGGAGAGTCCTCGGAACAACGATCACGAGGAGGAGGCTGGATCTGCAGCGTCCGTGGGTCCAGTCGACGGAGTGGACTCAGGATCTGCAGGGAGTAGAGGTGTCTCAACAGATGGAATCGTCGGGGCAGGAGTGGAGATCTCAGCAACAGGCTCAACAGCAGCATGAGTCTCGACAGAAGCAGCAGCAGCAGATACATGAGCAGGCTCGGAAACTGGGTCAGCAGCAGGCTCAGAAGGCTGAAGAGCTGAAGCAGAAGGCTCTGGAACACCGGAAGTGGTGCCAACTCCAGGAGCAGAAGTGGTAGCACCAGCAACAGCAGCAGCAGTGGCCTCATCGCCACGGGCAAGAGAAGTAGCAAGCTCGTCAAGCTCCTCATCGTCCATCTCCTCGGCCTCAGACACCGAAGGAGGAAGCTCAATCCCCATCATACGAGCCATACGGCAGACTACCTCCTCAGTACGAGCCAAACGGGAGTCGTGCTGACGAAGTAGGCGTACGACATCATCCAAAGTAGCAGGGGAAGACGAGGCTGCAGCAGCTGACGGAGTAGACTGAGAAGCAGATGCGGTAGACCTCTGCACGTGACGAAGAGCCGCTAGAGATTTCTTCACAGCCGTCGCGTTCAGAGGCGTACCCAAAGGACGCTCATCGTCAGGAGGGAGGGGAACTCGAAAATGACGGAATACGAGGGTCAACAAACAGGGGTATGGAATGTGCGCAGACTTATTGGTCTTGCGTATACACTCGAAAGAATCCATCTTATCGAGTATCACGCGAGCCCAATTTATCTCGCACCCCAAGAAAAGAGCGTATATGAGCTTCAAAAACGGCTGAGAGGGGAGAGAAGAGGATCCATACTTAGGGAGGAGACACGACTTCAAAATCAGGTTAAGAACCCACGCATTCGGCTTAAAGGATTTCGATGGGACACCAATGAATGCAGAGGGGATAACCTGGAAAATCTCAAAAAGAATAGACTGATCCAAGGAAGAAATGTCGTCTACGGAAATGTCCGAAGGGAGGAGACCACACGACGCACAACCAAGGATCTCCCCCAAGATTTCTGCCGTGAGAACTATAGGAGTTCCCAAGACAGTCGTCTCAATGGAGTGACTGGCGTCGTACTGGCCTCGAATACGGTTGGCATAGAACAATTTCACGAGGCGAGGGTACGGTTTGGGATTGGCCTTGGGGTCGTATCGGAGATAGTCTAGAAGGCCACTATAAGACAGAAGATCAGCAAGGCCGAGAAAATCAGAGAACTGAACGTAATGCTCCAACAACAGTGGACAGTGTTCTATACGGTTGTACGCGGCGAGACACTGAGGGTCATCGCGGCACAACGATATGTCTACACCGCCAACTGGCATAGGAGCTTTACCCTTGGCCTTACGGGTCTTCGGAGGTGGGGTAGGTTCCCTAGTAGGCTCATCCTCTGGAATAAAATCAGTATCGGAATCGGGAGGAGTAGCCGGAGTGTGAAGAATAGGCTTTTTGGTCTTGGATTTACGGGGTTTAACTATGGCAGTCCTAGGCTTCTTAGGAGGAGGCGAAGATGGAGAGCCTTGGGTAGACTTGGCACGACGCTTAGGCTTCGGGGGATTCCTAGGGTCGGAAGGCCCTACGGTCATAGGAGAAGCCCCGGAAGAGGCGATCGGAATACGAGTCTTAGCCATAGCACTACGAGCACAAGCAATCGAAGACTAGGTCACTAACAACCTAGAGATCACAAGCTAACAACCTTAGAGATCAAGAAAATTCGAAAATCACAAACCCTAGGTTAGAAATTGAAAACCTAGGATCTAGAGCTTGAAAACAAGGAGAGACAACCCTAGAATAGGAAATCGACCTAGGAGAGGGAGGGAGATACCTAGGGGGTGGAGTCGACGGCGGCGGACGGCGGCGATCGACGGAGAAACGGCCGGAAGACGAAGGGTTTCGAGAGGGGGGTTTGGGGTTTTCGAGCTGGAGCTGAGAGGAAACCGACTAAAACAGAAATTAGTCGGATAAAAATGAGTATAAGTCGGTAGGAAGACGAAAAGACTCAACTGCCCTAACCCACTTAGTCGGTCACAGATCAAGTACTGACCGACTAGATTACGATCTAGTCGGTCGGTCAATGAGCTTGAACCGACTAAGTCGAAACAGTAGCTCAGAGTGATTTTTAGGGCTAGATTTAGTCGGTCTCAGTATACTTACTGACCGACTAGTTTTCAATCTAGTCGGTCGGAAAATGTACTATGACCGACTAACGAAAGAAAAAGATAGGAGATGGATATTTGCTTGATCTAGTCGGTCTGAGTTCATTTGCTGACCGACTAGATGAGTATCTAGTCGGTTGACAAGTGAACTGAAACCGACTAGAAGAGTCCAAAAACTGAAATTTGATTTCTCTTCACAAACCACTTGGATGAAACATCCTAACTCACTCATTAGTCATCTAAATTACCCCATAAAACGTCGAAATCTTAAATACGACATTGAAATACGAATTCGAGCAATAAATTCGAATAAATCACATCAAATTCCCAAAAATTCAATTAATCTAGCATGAATGAAATATCGCGAAATATATTAGCATGCAAGATGATTGAATTGAAATATGAATCCTATATCTCGGATTCACCCATAATCCCCAATTCTCGACGCAACCGCACAAAGGAGTCCTCCTTTAGGGGTTTCGTGAAAATATCGGCGATTTGCTTTTGGGTTTCAACGTACACTAAAATGATGTCCTTTTTAGCAACATGATCATCTAAGAAATGGTGTCGGACATCTATGTGTTTCGATCGGGAATGGTGCACCGGATTCTTTGAAAGACAAATAGCACTTTGGTTATCCACCATGATAGGGCTAGTATCACAATGAATACCAAAATCCTTCAATGTGTGTCTCATCCAAAGAACCTGGGCACAAGCGGCACCGGCGGCAATATATTCCGCCTCGGTGGTTGAAAGTGATACCGAATTTTGCTTCTTGGAAAACCAAGAGACAAGAGAATTTCCTAGAAAATGGCAAGTGCCACTAGTACTTTTCCTGTCAGATTTGCATCCCGCATAATCAGCGTCACTATATGAGACTAACTCATATGTGCTAGATCTCGGATAAAGTAATCCAAAATCTAATGTGTAACTTAGATAGCGAAAAATACGCTTTACCGCTACTAAGTGAGACTCCTTAGGTTGAGACTGATAACGAGCACATATACATACGGCAAACATAATATCGGGCCTACTTGCGGTAAGATAAAGCAAACTACCTATCATACCTCGATATAGACGAATGTCTACATCCTTACCGCCCGTATCCTTGTCAAAATGCGTAGTCGTGCTCATTGGAGTCTTTTTCCCGGAGGCATTCTCCATTCCAAATCGCTTTAGCAACTCCACCGTGTACTTCGTTTGGTGGATGAAGATTGCATCGTTCATTTGGCGAATTTGGAGACCTAAGAAATATTTGAGTTCGCCCATGTGGCTCATCTCAAATTGTTCCTTCATCACATTAGAAAACTCTTCGCAAAGAGCGAAGTTAGTAGCACCGAAAATGATATCATCAACATAAATTTGAACTAATAAAATATCATTATTCGCATGCTTAATAAAAAGTGTTGAATCGGCTTCGCCCATTTTAAAATTCAAATCCAAAAGAAAATTCTTTAGGCGATCATACCAAGCTCGAGGAGCTTGTCTCAAACCATAAAGAGCTTTCTTTAGTTTAAAAACGTGATTTGGAAATTTTTCATTTACGAAGCCCGGAGGTTGAGAAACGTAAACTTCCTCAACGACATCTCCGTTTAAAAATGCACTTTTAACATCCATTTGAAATAATTTAAAATTCTTATGGCATGCAAAAGACAAAAGTAATCTAATTGATTCTAATCTAGCTACCGGAGCGAAAGATTCTTCGAAATCGATGCCTTCCTCTTGACGATAGCCTTGAGCTACTAACCGAGCTTTGTTCCGGACGACGACTTGGTTTTCGTCGGGTTTGTTCTTGAAAATCCACTTTGTCCCTATGACGGTGTGGTTCTTCGATGGCAATGGAACAAGCTCCCAAACTTCATTCCTCTCGAATTGAATGAGCTCCTCCTCCATGGCTAAGATCCAAGCGCTATCTTCGCATGCTTCATTAATATTCTTTGGCTCTATCGATGAGGCAAAGGCACAATTTGCGAAGTGGTGAACTTGCGATCTCGTCTTGACACTATCATAGATATTGCCAATGACTTGCTCATGGGGATGGTCACGAACCGAATGAAGCCGTTTGGGAATACCTTGATCACTTGGAACATTCTCAACAACTTCATTAGTTGGGTTAGTCTCAATAGAATCAATAGAATCATTAGACTTAGAATTATCAAACGAATCACATAAAACATCCATAGAATCATTATCATTTGAAATTCTAGTTGGAACAAATCCTTCATTAAATGAGACATGAAGCGATTCCTCGATCGTTGAGGTTCATTTGTTGAATATCCGGTAGGCTTTGCTACGCGTAGAATATCCAACAAAAATCCCCTCATCGGATCTCGGATCGAATTTGTCCAAACTACCATATGTGTTCTTAATAAAACATTTCGAACCAAAAACACGAAAATGTTTAACTTGAGGCAACCTACCAAACAACAATTCATAACAAGTTTGTTTAGTGCCGGGCCTCAAAAGTATTCTATTAAACACATAGCAAGCGGTGTGTACCGCTTCTACCCAAAATTGATGGCCAAGTTGGCTATCATCAAGCATAGTGCGAGCACACTCCACTAGCGTCCAATTCTTTCTCTCAACTACACCATTTTGAGGAGGTGCACGAGGGAAAGAGAAGGTGTGAGTAATACCAACTTCATCACAAAATGTCTCAAAAGACTCATTCTCAAATTCACCTCCATGATCACTACGAATAGTGACAATGGTGGTTCCTAAGAGATTTTGTACTTTCTTAACAAAAATTGTGAAGTTTTCAAAAGCTACATTTTTATTACATAATGAAAATACCCAAGTAAATCTTGAATAGTCATCTACGATGACAAGTCCATACCTTGCATTTCCTAAGGAAGCTACTCTAGTTGGCCCAAATAAATCTAGATGTAATAGCTCTAGTGGCCGTTTAGTAGAGATGCTTTTCTTAGGTTTAAATGAAGATTTAGGAAGCTTGCCGCGTTGACAACAATCACAAAAACTTTTCTTTTCAAAAACAAGCTTCGGAAAACCTTTAATAGAATTCAATTTTGAAAGCTTATATAGTGTTCCAAAGTTCACATGTCCAAAGCGTCGATGCCATAAGTGTTGTTCACTTGTGTTGGCCACGAGACATTGTTCATATGACTTAGGAAGATCCAAAATATAAATGTCTTTACGACGAGTTCCGGAAAATAATAATTTTTCATTATCCTTTCTTAAAATATGACACAATCCTTTCGCAAAGCTAACTTTGTAACCTTTGTCACAAAGTTGACTTATTGAAATAAGATTATGATTTAAACCACTAACAAGATAAACATCACTAATTAATGGTTTAGAAGGGTTACCGACTTTACCAACACCTATGATGGTTCCGCTCTCGTTGCCTCCAAATACGACGCGGTTTCCATTCGCAATGGGAACCACTCCGGAGAGCAAACGAGCATCACCCGTCATGTGTTTGGAGCACCCGCTATCGAGTATCCAATTCCCTTTGGAGCTAAATTTAAATTTGATGCTCCTTTTCTTTTTCTTTTCCTTGAGTACCTAAAGATAGACACTTTCATATCATGGTACCCAAGGTCATTGGGTCCAAGGGATTAGACCTTTGGAAGCCAAGTCCAAGTGGACTTAGACTTCCCCACATAATTCTTACTATGCACAACATCCGAAAAATAAGCATTCATGTACATTTGTTTTTCGTCCATGCTTGTGTCCTTTGGGCTCCAAATAGTGAAAATTTTGGGAGCCATCATCCTATTGGGTGCATGCATGCTACGTTGATTTCTACGTGATGCATGTTGTGGATAGGCATATGGGACATGATGGAATGGTGCACGACGAGAATTATTCATATGATGAGGTGGGTGTACATGTGCATGTGTGGGAACACGTGCGTGAGGGTGTCTCACATGGTGTGCACGTGCCCGAGAATGTGTTGCATAAAAATCATCATATGTGTGAGATGGTGGAGTAGGACGTGTGTTCCTACGTGGCATGTTATTGGTGTACATGTAGGCATGCCCCTTCTTTGGAGGTCCACCCGAAGTGGGTTTCTTTCCAAAAGAGGGTGTGGACGAGGTGGAAGCACCATTAGTAGATGTACTACCAATAGAGTGTTTGCTACCACTCGTAGAGTCACCGGAAGTTGGCCTAACAAAGGTAGTGGCCGCTTTGGATGGACATCCCATCGTATACCCCAAACCAATGTGGTGATTGGCCGGAAGTAAGTCACTTAGGATTTTATCCAAATGGTCCTTACCTTTATTGAATCTATTGATTCGGCCTAATGTGTTCTCATAATTCTCTTTGAGAGAACGCATAGAAGTATCCAAAGCGGATATTTACGATGTGAGCACATAAACACGAGATTTAAGATTCTCGTTCTCAATACTCAAAGTCGAGTTTTGAGAAGTTAAATCCGCTATCTCATGTTCTTCCGCATCCTCAATGCTAACATGCTCAAGTTTAGATTTGAGATTCACAATCTCATTTCTTAACTCTTCAACAACGGTGTCGTTGTTGGTGATGATATTCTTAGGCGATGTTTGAATGCTAGCTAGGTCATCTTTTACCTTAGTATATCTATTTACTAACTTAGTGTATTTTGACCAAAGTTGAGAGTTAGCATTTCTAAGATCATCCATCGTTACCTCATCGCTTTCATCATTACTATCATCGGAAGAGGAGGATCCTTGATCGTTCTCCTCTCTTGCCATGAAGCACATATGTGCTTGCTCCACTTTCTCATCATCCGACTCTCCGCTTGAGGAATCCTCGGAGTCGGTGAATGTTGCTCCGACAAGTCCTTTCTTGTACACCTTTTTGTATTTCTTGGACTTATCGAATTTTGGCGCCTTCCACTTCTCCTTCTGTTTGTTGAGAGGACACTCCGCTTTCATGTGTCCTGGCTTATTGCACTTGAAACACAAGGGAGAGGAAGAGGCGTTAGAAGAACCAAATTTACCTTTGGTCTTGAAGTTACCTTTCCGGAAGAAACGGTTGAACTTCTTGGCCATGAGTGCCATGGACTCCAAGTCCAACTCGTTTTCCGAGTCTTCATCATCGGAAGATGTGGATGAAGCCGCCTTGAATGCAATCGCCTTTTTCTTAGGCGCATCTAGGTTCAAATATGACTTCATCTTTTCTTGTAGCTTCACCTTGCTATCTTTGCGTACCTCGTATGACATCAAAGTACCCATTAGTTGAACTACGGTATATTTGTTCATGTCATTACCTTCCTCGATGGCGAAGGTACGTTTTTCCCAAGAAGAGGGAAGTCCTTCAATAAGCTTTAAGCACTTCTCCTTTTGAGTGTAGATCTTGCCGAGGGCCTCTAACTCGTTTATTATGTCAACGAAGCGAGCGTAATATTCTTTCATCTTCTCGCCCTGTTGCATATGAAACATTTCGTAATCTTTGGTTACGACTACGAGTTTAGAGTCTCTTACCCGACTCGTCCCTTCATGTAGTATGAGGAGAGAGTTCCAAATTTGATATGCACTCTTACATGTGCATATCTTATTGAAGTCCTCGGGCTCCAATGCGCATTGCAAGGCGTTCATTGCCTTGGCATTGCTTACCTCCGCGGCGACCTCCGCGGTAGTCCATTTCTCAAAATCTTCTTCTTCGGGCTCGATGTACTCCTTCATTGTAGTCCTCCATAAAGATGCACTTCGGAGGAAGGTTTCCATCCGACATTTCCAGTACCCGTAGTTGGTACCGTTGAAGAATGGAGGCCTTGTAGAGGAATGTCCTTCCATCACCGATGACGCTCCTTCACGGTTCCTGAAGGTGTCGTAGTTGGAAGGTGGAGGCACGGTCTTGTTGTCGTTGGCAGACATAGCTGAGTATCTGGCTCCGATACCAAATGTAATACCCTACCAGCTACTGCACAAGTACTAGAGGGGGGGTGAATAGTACTTTAAAATAATAAGGCGTATAATTCCAAATTAAATTGCACACAACTACCAAATCAATTTGCGGAAGCTTAAATTGAATGACAACAAAGAAGTTAACAATGCTAACAAACGATGTTAATGGGTTCGGATCCACCCAAGTCTCCCCGACTTGTTCCCGGTGATCCTACGTCCCAACCACCCGGATCCCTTCCGGATACTTGAGTTAGAAACCCTAACTCAAGATTTCCACTATGAATATCTTGTGAAAAACCTTCACAAGATCAAATCATACATGCAATAGCAAACGTGAATCCCACAACCCGGGATCACAACCTTCTCTCACAACCGAGAGAATCACAAAGCAATATTAAAGAGTTTAATATGAAATAAACAAGCTTACCACAAAATCCTATACCTTGAGTTTTTCTTACCCAATAGGTGGAATGAAGGATTTGAGGAAGATGAAGTTACCAAACCCTAGCACCAAGGAAATGAGCAGCAATGGGTGCCTAGGGAAGATTTGGAAACTTGAATCAAGCAATAGCTTGAAGAGCTCACCAAGAACAAGCTTCTCTCTAGATCTAGAAATGAGAGAGAATGGGTTTCTTGTGAGGAAGAGAGCTTTAGATTTGAGGGAGAATAGCTATCTCTTTAGAACTCAATGAATCTATCAATGGCAGCTCTGTTGAAGATAGAAATGACCTAGGTTCGTATTTATAGGGTCCCATAAAAACAAGATAGGTCAATCTCCAACGGAAAGAAATCTGTGATAATTAGTCGGTCAAAGAACACTCACTGACCGACTAGTTCATCAACTAGTCGGTCAGTCACAAAGCATGGACCGACTAAGAGCAGATCTGAGAAGAGATAGAATTTCAGACCTAGAAAACTAGTCGGTCCAAGAACACTGTCTGACCGACTAGTTTCACAACTAGTCGGTCATCCAATGAACGTAGACCGACTAAGAGGCAAAACAACATAGTCTGAAGGCAAGTTGACTTAGTCGGTCCAAGAACAAAAGTTGACCGACTAGATTGTCAACTAGTCGGTCATCAAACGTTCTTAGACCGACTAACGGTAAACAGTAGCTTAGGAGAATTTTAGAGTGAACAGTAAGTCTCAACTAGTCGGTCAAAGAAGCATCACTGACCGACTAGTTCACAAACTAGTCGGTCGGTGAGTCAACGTAGACCGACTAACTGTAAACAGTAAAGTCCAAGAATTTAAGGAATCAAACTAGTCGGTCCAAGAACAGTTACCGACCGACTAGATCACCATCTAGTCGGTCAGTACTTGTTCTTGTACCAACTAACATGCACAACAAAGTCCGAATCGAAGCGCGACGCTTCGAGGAAGTTAGAATGAACTTGTGCAAGGATCCTAGAGCTACGAAATGAGCGTAATGAAGATATAGACGTAAGATATACTCAAGGCTTAACATTCTATATATCGAAGCTAAAAGACTATAAATAAAACCTTAATAAACGGTCTTCGATAGCTTCGATTGAATCTTCATATTTTCCAAAGCGTCGCAAGAGCTTCAACGAAGCTTTAGGCATGAAAATGAGCTTTGGAAAGTGTTGAGATGTCGCTTTGAATGTTCACGTGAAATTGGCGACGATCTCCAATACTGCGCTCACAAATTGTTAGTTCATGAATTATTTATGTTTGCTCATCATCCAAAACCAAATCCGGGGAGTCCAATATTCAACAGCTTGGGCCGTTCAGTCTGGGCCCATCTTGAGGGTCGTATCAATTGCCCCCATCGCTCGGGCCATTCAGATTCTGACAGTTTTTTTCGAAGGATGTGATCTGTGTAGAGTTGATAGGTGCGTCAGTCGAGGCAGTGGTATTGAATGAAGGTCATCATGACGCTGCCTGGTTGGACTTCTCATGCCCTTGGGAGCGGAATTCAAAGTGTCGTCGGTTGCAGGATGTCGCCACACGTCCTTCCTTTAACGGCCTAGATTTGAAATTGTCTCTCATATAAAATCGCCGATTTTTCAGATTTTTCCTTTGCACTTCCTGCTCTGATCTTGCTCCTCCAACTGTTAACGAATTTCTCTTCGGCTTCCCTTTTCAAACCTTTAAAGGTAATCTCCTTCTTTCTTCTCATCTATTTGATTTGTCTAATGGCTACGTTGAGGGTAGGAACTCCCTCTTCTAGGTCTGGTAATCCTCCCGAGCCTCGGCCTGTCCTCGATAAAGGAAAGGGTTTGCTTTTTGAGGACCTGATTCGTCGAGACGATGCCCTTGTGGTGGAGGAGCTCGATGTCCCTCCGGTGATCATTGGATCAATATCCACCGTTCCTTATTCCACGGCCGAGGAGATCAGGGCAAAGTACCTTTGCCACCCATATGATGTTTAGGTTCCCTTTGTCGACGAAAGGATTTGCTTTCCAGGGAGTCACAAAGTCGGCGTGTACGTCGAGATGTTCCGTATGGAGCTCCGCTTCCCTCTCCACCCTTTCGTTATCCAGGTTCTGGAGTTTTGGTGATAGCCCTGTGTCAGCTGACCCCTGCTTGATCACGACATTGGTCGGATTTATCATGATCTGCAATGCGCATGGGTTGGAGCCGACCCTGCCACTCTTCTTCTATTATTTCTGGGTTCAGTTGGTTGGTCAGGGATCATAGCAGCACATCCACGCCCAGGCGGGGAGGGAGTGTTTGCTGGGTCTGCCTTGCTGGGTTGGCGACTGGAGTAGAAATTATGTTTTTGTCAGTTTTACGGAAGACGCTGTGATTCTGACCGGATGGGGGAGCCTGTGTCGATATGACTTGACACTGTCCCTTTCCGAGGCCGATCAGGCTACAGTCAGGCTTTTGTCGGCATTGTCACTGGTGGAGATGTTGGTCTAGCCCTTGCTGGACGACCTTCTCCTCAAGAATCTCATGTGGTCCACCGGTAGGCACTTTTTTCCTTCTGCCCTTATCCTTTGCTTACACTAATCTTCCTTCCTTCTGCAGTGATAGCGGGTCGAGAGTTCAGCCGCGACGTGCGCAAACTCATTCGTCGGGGAGCCTTTAGTGGGCATGGAAATCCTTCCGGTCACGTGCCTTGGCGCACGTGGAAGAAGAGATCCGTGTGGTAGATGCCGCAGTGTGGGGAAGTTGGAGCTGGCGGTCGTTCACATGCCACCGCCCCAGATCATTGTCGATCTCTCCACGGCGGGGGACTTGACCGGTGCTGACCCCGATTTTGCCTGTGGCAAGGGGCCCGCTGAGGGCATCGGGCAGAGCTCTAGAGCACCGGTCGGGAGCCATGGGAGCGAAGAAATGCCCCTATTCGGAGCCTGGAAGGCACAAAGAGAAGAAGAAGAGGAAGGGGAGAGCAGACCCTCATGTGGTGGGGGTGGGCCCATCTGCCTGCCGTGCTGAGCAGACACAGGTTGGCATGGGGGGCGCCCTGTCCGTGCTTGGGGACGGCCCAGAGGTCCCATCCGGAGGATCGGTCTTCACCGACCGTGAAGTGGCCATCCAGCTGGTGCAGAGCTCCGTCCTCCCGAGGGACCGCTCTTTGTTGGAGGGGGGGTCCGCTCCAAGGTTTTGGCGGACTCCCTGGTGTGAAAGATGCAGCAGGTCGATCTCTTTCTTGCCTCCAACTCTGTTTTGATGCGGTCTTCGCTTAACCATTCTGTTCTACAGACTATTACAATAGTCGTAGAGGCACAGCGCCGCTCGGAGCGGGTGGACAGTCTCGAGGTGGCCCTGACGCAGGAATGCCTGAAGGCAAAGGCGACCGAGCAGGTAGCCAAAGATGCACGTTTGGAAGCTCGTCGTTAGCAGCGTCGGGTCGACGAGCTCATCTCGGAGATGAGGAGCTTGATGGAGGCTTAGGCGGCCGCCGAGAGGTCCGGTTAGGAGGCGGAGGAGGCGTTCTGCTTGGAGAGGAACGGGCTCTGGGCCGAGCTGGGCACCCTACAGTAGGTGAACCCTGCTCGACTCACCGAGGAGGTCGAGAGGGGTTACAAGGAGGTCCTGGCATCGAGGATCAAGGAATCCCTCAGGGGGCATTCCAAGCAAAAGAGGACATTCTGGTCCCGAGGATCGTAGGGGCCTTTCGGGATAGGTTCCTGAGGTTCGAGGAACGAGTCCAACAGATGCTTCCCATCCACCGGTCAGTCCCAAGGAGCCCGTTCGATCAGGGCAAGGTGAGGCCCCCCCGGGGATGCCTCTTCCCGGGCCCCAGCGCCGTAGGCAGTGTATCCCCTTTTTTGTCCCCCTCCTTGTAAAAATGAACTTTTTTGAATGCATGAGACAATTCTTTTTTTGAAACTTCGACCTTTTTATGCGCTGCTATTTTTTTGTCAACTGTTTTTAGGATTGTGTCTTTGACTCGGTGTTGCCCCCTCCCATTGTTCATGCCAAGGTAGTTCGCTAGTTAGAGTAGCATGGGGTTTCCTTTTTGTCGACGGAGTCATTGGCCTATCCGGGCGATCGATCTGCTGGGGGGTCGTCCCCAGCCTTATGGTCGATTGAAATGGTCGGCCTGCTGGGGGAGTAATCCCAGACTTATGGCCGACGGGATGATCAGTCTGTTGGGGGAGTTACCCCCAGCCTTACAGTCGATAAGAACAATTGGCTTACTGGGGGAGTTTCTCCCCAGCCCTTCGATCAATTGGGATGATCGACCCACTGGGGGAGTTTCCCTCAGCCTTATGGTCGATCGGAATGATCGGCCTGCTGGAGGAGTTGCCCCTGCCTTACGGTCGATCGGGTGATCGGCCTGCTAGGGGGCTGCCCCAGCCTTAAGGTCGATCGGGACGATCGGCTTGCTGGGGGAGTTGCCCCTAGCCTTACAGTCGATCGGGACGATCGGCCCACTGGGGGAGCTGCCCCCAGCCGTACGATCGATCGGTTGATCGGCCTGCTGGGGGAGCTGCCTCAGCCTTACTGTCGATCGGAATGATCAGCCCGCTAGGGGAGTTGCCCCAGCCTTACAGCCGATCGGAATGATCGGCCCGCTGGGGAGGTGCCCCAGCCTTACGGACGATCGGGTGATCGACCTGCTGGGGGAGCTGCCTCAGCCTTACTGTTGATCGGAATGATCAGCCCGCTAGGGGAGTTGCCCCCAGCCTTACAACCGATCAGAATGATCGGCCCGTTGGAGAGGTGCCCCCAGCCTTACGGTCGATCGGGTGATCGACCCACTGGGGGAGCTGTCCCTAGCCTTATGGTCGATCGGGTGATCGGCCCACTGGGGGAGCTGCCCCTAGCCTTACGATCGATCGGAATGATCGGCCTGCTGGGGGAGTTGCCCCAGCCTTACGGCCGATCAGGTGATCGACCAGCTAGGGGAGTTGCCCTCAGCCGTACGGTCGATCTGGTGATCGGCCCATTGGGAGAGGTGCCCCCAGCCTTACGATCGATCGAGTGAGCGGCCTGCTGGGGGAGTTGCCCCCTGAGGGAGTTGTGTAAGATCCTGCCAAAACAGAGTTAGGATCGATAAATGAAGTTAAGACTTACGCTTGCGTACGCGGCACGGTAGTCTACGAACTTCGCCTTCGGATTCGCCACGACGGATCGAGTCTACTCACGAACGGAGTAAGGCTACTAAATCCACAATCTAAATCTCTACTTTAGATTAAGAACTTGGATAGAGGAAGAGAAAGGATTTCTGCAGAGCTTCGCTAGAATGAAGTTGCATGCATGAATTTCATGCAAAAAGGTGTAAGAAATGGCTTACCCTTGGGTCTTATTTATAGCCCCCAAGGTAGTTATTTTAGGGTAAGTTGTTCCTTTGGAACAACTTAATTAAGGTGTACCATGATACATGGCACATTATAAGCTTAAGTTGTACCATATGCATGGTACAACATAAGCTTAAGATATTCCCCCTTTATTAGCCATATGTCGCATGCATTTATGCATATATAATGTGACTTTCCCACTCATCCAGAGATCCTCTCCGCAAGGGAACAGATTCCCTTTGTACACGACTTCGTGTACGCGACGTTCGAGGTCCGTATTCCCTCGTACATCCCCCACAAGGGTGTACAAACGTCTTCCATATCCAACATCTCCCACTCACACTTGAGGGGATTGTAAGAGAACGTCTTTCCCTTAGTTCTTTCATCTATCATACCGAGAAATAGACCGTGCGACCGTCATGCGCGTAGAGTCTGTTGTTGTGCACTTGTTAGAGATACACAACGACCTCGAAGGTGCGAAGTTGAGTAGTTCAACGCATGCTTTACCCTAGATTATTTCTTCACATTTCTTATACTTTATATTCAACAATTGAATCCCATATGGATTATAATTGGCTGGCCAGCTTTGAATCATTAAAGTCCAAATGCGAATATGAAATCAATCTTCCTCTTCTTGCGAACCTTCTGATCTTGACTTGATTCGCTTTTCTAACGTGCCCCGCCGAGCCGAATTACCATAGCCCATTAGCAACATGCTAAGATAGCGATCATCTCGTCAAATCTAAAGGAACCAATTGGAGTCCTTGAGGGTAAGAGTTAAGACCCGTATGGCCTTTGAGTCTCACATAATAGCAAACACTATTGCTACTAACTCAGTGGTCGAAATGCATACGTGGTATGAACACGTATTACAACATCACTCCTTTCCCAGGGAGAGTATGTCTTAATGATGTTGTACGGATGAAAGATCAGACACCACAGTGCCTATCTTTTGAGTCCCCTTACTACTCAGGAAATATTCCCGGACTCTCATCCTGCATAAGACAGATAGGATTATAAAATCCAATGAGATCTTTTTATCCTTGTGATACAGATCTCAGATCTTTTGTAAGCATCCATATGATGCAGATCTTTCATTCGACTATCTTTGTTAAAGTCATGACTCTAAATCATTCGTCTAATGATTTTGACTTTAAACTAGTCTCATCTCTATCTTACCCATCTGATAAGATAAGGCGGTTGCTCATGTGAGAGAGCCAACCTTAATCTGTCCGACATACACACAATTCAGCTGAGATTTCAAAAATGTACACAAACATTTCTTTAAGAAATTCATATGCAATGCTTGAAAAAGAACTTATTCTTTTATTAAATTTGATCTTTCTTAGACATGGGAATATATATTGGTACAACTCAGCTCATACGCAATCCTTGGGATGATAAGTGTTTATAAAACACATTTCTGGGGATCGCTTTCGTAAGCTGATCCTCTATCATCTCATGCGTAGATATGTACCTTATGTCTACCTTCTTGGTTTTATCATAGTCTTTTGCAAACCTGCAGTTCCTTTAAGATACTGCATTATCCCCTTAACCGCTTTCCAGTGTTCTTGCCCTGGGTTGGATTGGTAACAGCTTACCATTTCCAACGGCAAAACAGATGTCCGGTCTCGTACACACCATAGCGTACATAAGACTATCAACTGCACTGGAATATGGAACTTTTTCCATAATTTCCTTTTCCTTTTGGTTCTTTGGACACGATTCCAGATATAAATTATCGCATATGCTTATATGAATATCAATGGACTTGCAGTCCTGCATATTAAATCGTTCTAGAACCTTCTTTATATAAGTCTCCTGTGAAAGAGAAAGAAGTTTCTTCGAACAATTCCTTGAAATCTTAACTCCAAGGATATATGCGGCTTTTCCTATGCCTTTCATCTCAAATACTGATGAAAGCCAAGCCTTGATACTCATCACAAAGCCCTTGTCATTTCTGGCTATTAAAATGTCATCTACATATAGAGACATGATAATATACTTGCTTTTAATCCTCTTGATATATACTCAGTTATCTTCATCAAGCATGGAAAAATCCATTTGATAAGACAACTTCTTGAAATCGTATATACCATTGCCTCGAGGATTATTTAAGACCATATATGGACTTACGAAGTTTACAAACCTTATGTTCGTTTCCTTCTTTTACAAACCCTGTTGGTTGTTCCATATAGATCTCCTCGTCCAATTCTCCATTGAGAAAGGCAGTCTTTACATCCATCTGATGTAATTCGAGGTATAAGCAAGCTACCATTGCCAGAATCATGCGAATCAAGGTAAAACGCACAACAGGTGAGAAGTTTTCTTCGTAGTCTATCCCTTCCTGTTGCGTAAAACCTTTCGCGACAAGGCGAGCTTTATATCTATCTATAGAGCCATCAGCCTTATGCTTGATCTTGAGAACCCATTTGTTCCCAATTGCTCTATGTCCTCTGGGTGAGTTAACTAAGTCCCAGACTTGGTTAACTTTTATGGATTTCAATTCCTCCTTCATCGCTTCCATCCATTTGTCTTTTGCAGGGCATGATACGGCATATTTGAGATTCTTCAAGTCCTTGTTGACTCGAATTTAGATCAATTCTAATATCACTCCCACTTGAAATGTCGTTAGAATTGCTCCCACTTGGATCATTATTCCCGTATTGAATAGGATAATCGTCATTCGTATAATCCATTGGTGAAGGTTGAAACGTATCTTCGTTTTCACCAAGAATTCTCCCACTCAAATGAGGTAATCCTTCTTGATCACAAATCTCAAATAGAGATAAGTCCTGACTTATCTCGCCCTGTCTTGGAAACTCGTTTTCCAAGAAAGTGACATCCCTCGACTCAAACTTAATTAGCACACCATTGTCTTCCTGACTAACAAAAACATAACCTTTGGAGTTTTATGCGTATCGTTTAAAGATACATTTCCTTCCCCATGGCCCAAGTTTGCCATACTTATGGGAGGAAATATGTGCGTTGAATGCACAAACTCAAGGTAAAATGTTTAAGTCAGGAGACCTTTGGTTCCACAACTCATAAGGAGTGGAGCTAACTGATTTCGAGGGTACGCGGTTTAAAATGAAAACGGTTGTCAATAATGCATCACCCCGAAAGGTGATTGGCAAGTTAGCTTGCGCCATCATTGAACGGACCATTTTTCATTAAAGTCCTATACCTGCAACACCAATTTGTTGAGGAGTATAAGGCATAGTTACCTGATGTACTATGCCTTTTTCATCACAAAGTTCCTTTAAACTTGTTGATTGATATTCACCGCCCCTATCGGTTCGCACGACCTTAATCTTGCGATCTAATTGATTCTCCACTAAACTCATATAGTTTTTAAAGCAGGTTTAGTGCTTTCACTTTTGTGGGATATCAAATAGATATGACCGAATCGGGTGAAATCATCAATTAAAAGTGATGAAATAGGACTTCCCGCGTCTTGTCTTAACATTCATCGGACCACATATGTCCGAATTGATAAGCTGTAATGGAACCTTGGCCCTTGTGCCGGTTCCAAAACGGCTTGCGACAAGATTTCCCCACAAGGCAATGTTCGCAGGTCGACATTTCAACCTTTGAAACATTGGATAGAAGGCCACGTTTGGCAAGTCTATCCATACGCGTTGGTCCAATATGACCAAGCCTTGTGTGCCAACAAATTTTATTAGACTCATTAGTCAAAGAATTTGTCACAAGGAAATTTTCATTACATGAGGAATCATATATTGTACTTATTACAATAAATCCTTTGAAATACATAACCCAGAACCAATAAAAGAATTATTACAAAATAGGTCCACTTTACAATCATGAAGGAACCAACTATTACAAAGACCCATTAAATTGACCACAGTTTTAATATTCCTTTGAATATATGGAATGAAGAGAACATCATGTAGTAGGAGAGTGAGGCCGTTGTCCAAGACAAGCTTGCGAGTCCCAACGCCTTTCACTTCAACACGTGTGTTGTTTCCTACATTGATCCACTTCATTCCTTGGGTATCCGGTGATACTCCACGAAGGACCGTCTGTCCTTTGCTATGTGGTCGGTGGCACCTGAATCAATTATCCAAAAATGGATTAGATTCCACAAGAAATAGTGGACTAGAAATACATATGTAACTAGTATTACAAGTTACCTCGTCACTTCCACTCGTACACGAACGAGCATAGTGACCGAGCTTGTTGCACTTGAAGCACTTGATCCTTTTCAAGTCTTTCTTCTTGTGCCATTTCTTGTGCCCACCCTTATGTTTGGGTTCCTTGGTAGACTCAGGTTGCTTATTACGTTCATTAGAAGACTTCGAACGATCTTTACATTTCTTTCCCCCGTGTGAGGAACTAGCAACCATGTGCACTTCTGCACTTGGCTTGGCAGCCGCAAGCCGCTCTTCCTCTAATTCGAGGTGCTTGGAAACATCGTTGAAGGTCTTGATGCTCTCATTATGAGTGAGATGCATCTTCATCTGATCCCACCCATTTGGTAGGGAACGTATGACTGCTTGGATTTGTTGCTCATCCGTGAGCACATGACCTGCGTCCTTTAACTCTGAGATAAGGTTCGCCATATGTCACAGATGTTTCCCCATGGAATGATCTGGACGTTTCTTATATGTATCGAACCTTATAGTTAAGGCGCGAAGTTTGGACACCGATGTGCCACCGAACTTCTCCTCTAGCTTGGACCATATGTCCATGGCTAGGTCATATTCTCGGAAGATGTGCATTATGTCATCAGCCATACTGCTTAATAACGTAATGCGCGCTATCTTATTCTTCCGAGACCAAGCATCAAAAGCTTCCTTGTCTCGTCTGTGTTGGGCCGTAGTGCCCAACTCGGGTTCAATCATTACGTTCTTTAGAGTTTCGAGCACTTCTTGCTCCTCTAAAACGTATTGTATCTTAATGGACCAAAGTTTGTAATTATCGCCGTTGAGTTTTTCACCTCTGTTTAACTCAGCGACGATATTCTTTGAAGCGGAAGACATTTTACTTTTAAAATGCTGCAAAAAACACAAAACCGAAGGTTCGATCAAAACATTGCATAAAAATTCTTAAAATATAACTCCCACTTGAAATGATAATAGAGTATCCCATTTGGATAGTTCTAAAATTCAAATCCCACTTGGAATTATATTATATTTGATAAGTTACTTTCGAAAAATATTGAAGATGTTGTTCTAGAATCGAAAAGGTCTCTATGATTCCAATCACCATCTAGAACAACTTTCAATATTCCCCCATCACTTATCAAACAATAGTACTCTTATAGTACTAGCAGCGGAAAACGAGTATTTGATAAGTTACTTTCGAAAAATATTGAAGATGTTACTCTAGAATCGGAAAGGTCACTATGTTTCCAATCACCATCTAGAGTAACTTTCAATATTTCTCCCTCACTTTATCAAATGTTAGTACTCTTATAGTACTTTGCAGCGGAAAAGCGTTTTTGAAAACGTATTTTTCAAAACGAATTTAAAATACATTGGCTAATCTCCGTAGAGTAGAGCACAACGTCATAAGTTCATTGGCTAATCTCCGTGGAGTAGAGCACAATGACATAAGTTCATTGGCTAATCTCCGTGGAGTAGAGCACAATGACATGGCTAATCTCGCATGAAGTAGAGCACTATAGCTAGTCTTCAAGGAGTATAGCCCAAGTTAAAAAAAACTTCATTAAAACGTTAGTCCCGTATGAACTAGTTGGCACTGTGGTTAGCCCCGTATGGGCTAATCGGCACATTCGATTTTAACCAAGGCCTTTTGTCACCCCGTATGGGTCAGTTGACAAGTTTGCAATCGACCCAGACCTTCTGTCGGATTGGTCGACCAAAAACACAAAATTGGTCGACCAATTTTTCGGACTGCAACTTCTTCCCGGCCAGGGCCTCTGCCCTGGCCCCCTCGGCCAGGGCCGGCCAGGCCCTGGCCTCTGCCAGGGCCGGCCGGCCAGGCCACTGGCCGGGGCCAGGGCTCCTGCCCTGGCCTCGGCCAGGCCCTGGCCTGAGGCCAGGGCGCTGCCCTGGCCTCTGCCAGGGCGCTGCCCTGGCCTCTGCCAGGGCGGCCAGGCCCCTGGCCTCTGCCAGGGCGGCCTGGCCGCTGGCCGGGGCCAGGGCTCCTGCCCTGGCCTCTGCCAGGCCCTGGCCTGAGGCCAGGGTGCCGGCCCTGGCCTCTGCCAGGGCCGGCCTGGCCCTGGCAGTGGCCAGGGCGCCGGCCCTGGCCTCTGCCAGGGCCGGCCTGGCCGGCAGGCCTTGGCCAAGGCCGGCCACTGCCGGCCACTGCCGGCCTGGCCATGGCCGGCCATGGCTGGCCATGGCCAAGGCCATTCGGCGTTGGCCGGCCATGGCCCCTTTGGCCATGGCCGGCCACCCCCTTTGAATGGGGTTGCCGCACTTATTCCTCCCCCTTGATGGGGTGGTCGCCGGTGGTTATTGGCCGTAGCCAACCCCCTCCGCTTGGGGGGGGGTGCATGGCCTTCATAGCCCATTTGGCCATGGTGCACATGCACCAAATTTCCTCTTACCCGATGGAAATAACTACAATCATCTTCCTCGATGAAGCACCCGTTCGTCGATGAAGCACCCGTTCGTCGAGAAATTAGTTATTTCCTAATGGCCGTGTGCCAAAAATGAAAAATAACATACTACGTGAACGGTCGGTTCTTCCTGTCACCGAGAGTTCCTACCATATCCATAATGATAGGAGACCCTAACGTGAAAAGAACAACCGTTGCGTTCTCTCCGTCACGAAGCGTTCCTACTATATCCGTAATAGTAGGAGACCCATTCGTGAAAAAGACAACGACTCGTTCATAGTTTCGACGGGGCGATGGATTTGACCGGGGCGAACCCATATGGCTCTGATACCATTGTAAGATCCTGCCAAAACAGAGTTAGGATCGATAAATGAAGTTAAGACTTACGCTTGCGTACGCGGCACGGCGAACTTCGCCTTCGGATTCGCCACGACGGATCGAGTCTACTCACGAACGGAGTAAGGCTACTAAATCCACAATCTAAATCTCTACTTTAGATTAAGAACTTGGATAGAGGAAGAGAAAGGATTTCTGCAGAGCTTCGCTAGAATGAAGTTGCATGCATGAATTTCATGCAAAAAGGTGTAAGAAATGGCTTACCCTTGGGTCTTATTTATAGCCCCCAAGGTAGTTATTTTAGGGTAAGTTGTTCCTTTGGAACAACTTAATTAAGGTGTACCATGATACATGGCACATTATAAGCTTAAGTTGTACCATATGCATGGTACAACATAAGCTTAAGATATTCCCCCTTTATTAGCCATATGTCGCATGCATTTATGCATATATAATGCGCCTTTCCCACTCATCCAGAGATCCTCTCCGCAAGGGAACAGATTCCCTTTGTACACGACTTCGTGTACGCGACGTTCAAGGTCCGTATTCCCTCGTACATCCCCCACAAGGGTGTACAAACGTATTCCATATCCAACAAGTTGCCCCCAGCCTTACGATCGATCGGGTTATCGGCTCGCTGGGGGAGGTGCCCCCAGCCTTACGGTCGATCGGGTGATCGGGCTGCTGGGGGAGTTACCACCAGCCTTACAGTCGATCAGGTCGGGGAGCTTCCCCCAGCCTTACGGTCAATCAGGTGGGGGAGCTGTCCCCAGCCTTACGGTCGATCGGAATGATCGGCCCACTGGGAGAGTTGCCCCAGCCTTACGGTCTATCGTGTGGTTTGGTGTGGTGGAACGGGGAAAAGACGTGGTGCGAACTTACATTTCATTTCCAGAACCGAGAACACATTCGAAAGAAAAAAGGAGGGAAGATAAGGGCAAGCTAGTTTCGCCTGGGGGAGGAGTTGCGGCTGCTTGTCCCGTCTTCTCACTCGATGATGAGAAGAGTGGTCTAGACGACGTTCACCTTCTTTCCTTTGTCCATCTGTTTGGACATCCCTTCTCTGGGGGTTGCCTTTGGGGTCTCGATAAAGTTCTTTAGGTGACCGCGACTGATCAACTGGTCCATGTCTTTCTTTAGGTGCCAGCATTCATCAGTGTCGTGCCCATTGTCCTTGTGGTACCTGCAGTACTTTTCCTCGTCCCTTAGGCCACCCTTCATCTTCGGGGGTGTCTTGTCAATGTGGCCCTCTTTCTGAGTCTGTGTTAGGACAACGTCCTGAGTCGCGTTCAGCCTGGGGGTCGCGCTTCCTCCTTGCGCTGCTTTCCCCTTGCCTTCTTCTCCCACTTGTGGCCTTCCGGTCGCAGCGCTTACTTTCGTCCCGTTTGGAGCCTCGCTTGGCTCCCGTGGGGATACATCCTTCCTCCACTGCTAAAGCCTCTTCCGTCATCATGTAACGCTCTGCCCAGGCTATTACATCAGCGAGGTCCTTCGCGAGTTCGTTGTGGAGCGAATTCTTTAGGCCCATGTGTCGGAGCACTTTCTTCAGGGCCATTTTCACGACAATCTTGGGGCAGCTATCCACAGTTAGCCTCTCGGTGTTGAAGCCTCGCATGTATCTCCTCAGAGTTTCGCCCGGCCTCTATATCACATTGAACAGGAGTTCTAAGTCCCGCTTTATTTGTCGACCGGCCATAAATTGCTTGCAAAATTTTTGGGTAAGGTCCTGGAAGTTGCTGATGGACCGGTTGGGGAGGCCATTGTACCATTTCCTGGAGGATTTCTGGAGGGTGGAATACAAGCCATAACAAAGCGGGCGTCATCGGCCCCTTGGAACTCCATGACTCCTTCATAGTCCATCACGTGATCTTCTGGGTCCCCCGTACCGTTGTATTTCTCTAAGGTTGTCACCTTGAACCTGGACGGTACCCGTGCATTGGTGATGCTCCTTGCTAACGGGCAACGGTCTTCCCTGCGGCCTCCCAGGTCTCTTTGGCCTGTTGGCACCTCAACACGAGGGCCGGGTTGCCCCGGTAGGTTAATGGGGGTTCGGGAAGAGTCCGCTCGATGGCAATCCTGACTGGGGATAAGCATCGGTCAACGAGTGCTCCTCCTTCTGTGGCGGTCTTCCTGATCTCTATGCCTCCTCTGACGGGGGCTCCCGCTTCGACCCTGTCAATCCTCGGCGGTTCTATGACTGGGTGACCATCGACGTGTTGAGCGAGGTCACCTGGATGAGACCGTGGTTGACTCGCTCCTGGTCCATTCTGCCCTTCAATCCGCCTCATCCTAGAGTGAAGTTGGGGTGAATGATCGCACCGGGACGAAGTTTGGCATGGTGAACCTGTTGGGGTTTTGGCAGACCCCCAGAGCTCGGATCTGTGTCCTTCCCAAGTCGGACGGACCACAGAGGCACAAAAGCGCAGCGAAAATCGAAAACAATATTTTCTAGACTAGCTAAACAATTTAGCTAGGCTCTGAGGGAGCCAGAACCTAGCTCGATCTATGCCAACTTGGAGTAGATCTGACCACCCCAAGAGGGATCTACTCTAAAGCGACTAATAAAATCTACACTAAAAATTACTTAACCACATACCTGGAATCTTGGCCCTGGAGCAGGCAAGATGTACCGCACCGTCTTCTGAAGCTCCTCGTAGCCAAGCCGCCTTGACTCGATTCGACTGAGCCGCCTCGCACCCTCGAACCGATCCGCCCGAACCGACTTTCACCTCCGAGCCGATCACACGCGGTAGAAAGTTTCACTTGAGTAGAACCCGCGTCTTAGATGTCTGGATCCAAATCCAAACCCCCTTTGTAGTCTTGCTAGGACTACTCCAGAGAATAGGATAGAGAGAGAGAGAGAGAGTAGTTTAGTCGCCGATCGAGCTTGCTCTAAAAGTCTGGAGCTACTCGATCTAGGACTTGGTGTGTATTTCAACGAAGAGAGTGCACCCCTATTTATATAGGGAGTCGGCACTCACTCTTTCGTTGCGAGCAATGTGGGACTATTGATAATTTGGAGAAAATTCAATTAAGCTAATTTAGCTTAATTTAAAGTTTAGTGAGCTTTTCTCAAAAGCAAACTTTAACTAATTAATTCTCTTCGCTCATTAAACTTTAGACACCAAACAAGCTATCAATCCGAAGGGCTTCGAATGGTGAACGCGTAGGAACCGACGGCGACGAATTTAGACTTCGTTTGACCCCTTAAACAATTGTCCAAAGTTGGGCAAAATAATCGATTTTCGTAGCCGTCATTTGGGGTTTCAAAAAAACCCTAAATGACTTAAGTTGCGGGCGCACCCGCCCAAGGAGAGCAAGGGCGGGCCGCATGCCCGCTGGGTAGCGGGCTGCAGTTAGCGGGCCATGCCCGCTGCAGCCAGCGGGCTGGGCCCGTTTTCCCTTGTCTATGGGCTTGTTAGCCCAATGGGTCTAACCCACTTCGCCTTGGACTGTTTTCGTGTTTTCGGGCTCGTTTGAGCTCTGATTTGGACGCGGTTTGAACATGTGTTTAGACCGGGACGATCCCGTCATCCAGGTAACCCTTTCCAATATATTTTTTCCTACTAAATTTGTTTTAACCAATTTACAACATGTTTAATCATAGTTTGCATCAAATGCAACATTTGTCCATATTGCTATTACGACTAACTTTCACAACAAGCTTTGTAAATATTAAATATCATCAAATGATATCTCTCTCTATTCTATCTTCCTATTACTAAGACATGAACACTACTCGGTGTGAGACCCTACAGCCTGACCTTACTACAGGTTGGGGCTCGGAACCCCTAGACGATGGTCACTACGAGCAGTAGCTGTCGTCCCTGTTTCAGAATCATCATAACGTGATCGACCCTTTGACAAAAGCATCATTGGGTTTACATTGGCTGTGTCAGTGATGAACTCCATTAGCTATAGTCCCTTCGTCAAGACTGTGTTCTTGTTGGCCTAGGGTATGGTTTACTGTCAACCCTATTAGACAACATTGGTCAGTATACGGCGATCTTTGTTGTATTCACGTTGTACTTCTTACAACGTACCCCGGCCGAGGATTAACATAAAGACCGTACTGAGCCTGTAACACTAACTTCCGTTTAACGGAATTGACAAATCCCATCTTAGTCATCTACTCGCCTCGAGAGCTTCGTGTGCAACCCAACCTAAGATCTTTCAGCAGGACTAGCCTCGAAGCTGGATCATGGGTCTAAGCTACACTGTTCGCTTGCAGGTTGGTACAGATGACTTCAGGTCTTAAGGACCAGCTTACTTATCATCACCCTAGAGTTATTAAAGAAGGTTTAGTTAAAGTTAACCATTTAATAACTCTAATTTGGTCGTTTAGTGAACTCATTCTCCAATGAGCACATGTGTCTCATCTCCGACTTCACCAAGTCGAATGACTATGAGATCATCATTACCCTAAGGTAAGACTAATACACAGTGGTCTATCCGATGTGTCGATATCCAGTTCTCGACACATCTATGACCACAAACCGTTTAAGACTTACGTTTCTATTCAGTCGCTTACTAACTCATAATCGAGATCTCATCTAGATATGTAAGGACATAATTATAAGTCTATGGATATTATCTAAGTATATTAATACGAACGACTTTATAGTTAGGATAATAGGTACCATATACAGTATGAACAAGACGTACACTTAGGATAAATTGCCTTATGGGCACATATCCTCCTACAGAACCATCGCTCCGAGTTGGCACCCTCACCGCCGTGGTCGGTAACCATCGCCGAGCGTAGCGGGGGACGGAGCTCCTGATGGTCGGTGATGGTGGTTGAGCCCCCTCCGGGAGGCATAGGTGTGCCGCGAGTTGTTGGATAGCTACTGCCAGTGTTCAAAAGTAGGCATTAGTCTCTTGGGCAAAGAGATGGAGTTGTTCTTGGGTTACTGAGCGTGAGTCACTGGTGCCCTCAGTGGTGTGGCTGTGCCCGTTTTCGGGTGGGACGTAGTCACCCTCCTCCTGGATCGGGGGTATGCGTCCTATTCCATTGCAAGCTGATTCCATCTTGGTGATGTGGCTGTTTGACGTAGGTGCTTCTTCATTCCCACAGATGGCGTCAGATGTTTCGGGGTGTTTTCTCACCACATGTTGGTTGACTGGAGGGCAGGATGTCAAAGCGATAACGCGGGACACGTGTGGCCTCCATGATCGGGATGCAACACGTTTGGCTTGGCGAAGAGCGTGCGGGTCCGATCGTCAACGTGTCGAAGGAAGTCCTCGGTGATGCGACGTCCTCCGTAAGGGTGGAGATGAACAGGCTCGGGGGTAAGCGCGTTCGGCTCTGAGTTGATTGGGCGCCGAAGGGTAGCATCGACGCAGCTGGATCTCCTTGACCTGAATAGACGAGAAAGCTTGTCAGGGGGGTCGGACCTTGGTTCCGACGAAGTCCCCTCCGATGCCTAAGTCAGAACGGATCTGAAGAATGCTCGGTAGGATCGGTATGGCTCACGGAGAGGCCGAACTGTGGAGGAGAATTATGAGGTGGGAGATAAGGTCGTTCAAAGAATACCTCTGGGTTTTTGGTATCCAGAGAGTGGTCCCTTCTACGTTGTTCTTCGAGTTACTTTATAGGAGTCTTCTCCGGCCACGTCCCCTCGACGTCTCCCTATTTCCCTCCGATGATCCGCCACTTTGATGGCACCTTCATGGGTCATGAAGGTGGGCATAATGGGGCTTCTTAATGGTGATTAACGGGGCGCACTTTAAGGGGAGTGGTTAACTCCTACTGGCGTGGGTCAGCAGTTGCGTCCGCTTCGGTCTGAGGCCGGCCTGACTCCGAGTCTTCTTGGGGGAATCGTTCTCTCCAGGCCTGTCACGGCCACTTTCTGGTCGTGTATTTTTAGCACGTATGTTGTTCCGTTTGTGTATTTTTTCGCGTTCGGTTTTATTATTATTGTTCCGTAGCTCAGACGCGTGTTCGGACCCCGTATTCACGACCCTCTCGGAGGCGCGATTGCCCCGGTATCTTCTTTTTTATTTTTGGATGCCGAGGAGTACATTTGTAATAACCTTATTATTTTATACTATTTTCATTCTTAACTAAATTTTTTTTAAAAACTCTAAACATTGATAAATAATTCCAACGTTGGAATAAGATAGTGGGAAATCAATTCCTTAAAAAATGCAATTCATTCAAATGATTTTTAAAAGAGTGAGAATCTGATGAAATCAATTTTTTAAAAACTAACCTATTAATTTCTTATGCAGATAAATCAATCCTTGTTATGAATGAGGGAGGCCTTTGGCCTCCCCTCCTTCATTACCCACTATCATTAGTCCCCATTACTATGAGTAATGGGGACTCTTGGTCTCCTTGAAGCCTTTCATCTCCTCCCCTATAGCAATATATAGAGAACCATGGCCTATGGCCATGGTTACTCATTCCTTTGGCTATGAAAGCTTCTCTCTCTATCTCTTGAATCCAATTATCCTATAACACGTTATCAGCACGTGTTCTCCTCTTGAGCACAAATTTTTCAACAAAATTTTCATTCCATACGCGAAAGGAATCTATAGTTGCTGCGGTGAGAAATCTATTGGTTGCAGCGTTGCGGCATCCTCAAAGCGTTCGGGAGCTCGGATTTTTATCTACGGTTCTAATCTACGGTCGTCCCTAGATCATCGATTTAGAGGTAAAATTCTATTTCCCGTAGATTACAATACATGATAATTTTTACATTGTTAAAGTACAAGTAAAAATTAAAATGAAAAAAAAAACCCCCCTACTCTGACCCGCCACCACCCCCACCCCCCCCCAGTCGGGGGGGGGGGGGGGGCCTCTGTCGCTGACCCGCCGCCGCCCCTCCCCAAGTCGGGGGGGGGCCTCTGTCGCTGACCCGCCGCCGCCCCCCCCCCCCCAGTCGGGGGGGGGGGCTCTGTCACAGCGCCCACCCCCCCAGCAGGGGGGGTTTCCTCCGGCAGCGCCCCCCCTGACGAGGGGGCCGATTCGCAGCGCCACCCCCAGCGGGGGGTTTCCTCCGGTAGCGCCCCCCTGACGGGGGGCCGATTCGCAGCGCCACCCCCCCAGCGGGGGGGTTCCTCCGGCAGCGCCCCCCCTGACGGGGGGCGATTCGCAGCGCCCACCCCCCCAGCGGGGGGGGTTCCTCCGGCCGCGCCCCCCCCCCCCCCCCTGACGGAGGGGCCGATCGGCAGCACCCCCCCCCACGGGGGGGCTCTTCTCTGTTGCTTTCCACCCTTGCGGGGCAGCAGGGGAGGGTATTTTACTCTAGCTGCTGCGTGAGGGGGTTTTCTGGCCACCGCCAGACCCAAATCAGTAACTAATGGGGTGGAGATTATGGGGACAGACTTACGGATTTTGGGGATTATTGGTTTTTCCCCAACCTAAAGTAGGCTAAATTTAATTAAAAATGATATTTGGGCCTGAAGCCCATTAGTAAGTATCAATAACATAAATATATTATTTGGGCCTGTAGCCCCTATTACATTATATTTAGCACCTATTACACAAATACTTTAACGGTAAAAATTATATTTAGCCTACTAAATAATTGCCTGAAGCCAATTCTTTAACGGGACTCTCCCCTAAGTAAAATCAAAAATAATCTTGTTGACAAATTATTTTATACATCCCTCTTACATATTATAATCTATGTTTTACTAGGACTCTATTTTTAAAAATATAACTATCTCAAAGATCCTGAGACCGCTCTACCGTTAGTCATCTAACCTAACTGTGTATGGCGTTTCCACGTGGTCTACGAGATAATTATATTTTCTAGTTTCCTTTACAAACATGTTTTGCTTGAGATATATGCGTGGTTGTTCATTTTTATGCCAGTAGCATATTTATAACTGTGTGGATGTTTAAATAAGTAAAAATGTGTTTTTCGGGATCGGCCATTGTATACCTATTTACATTCCTGCACTTTTATTTTTCTTTTGAGAGAATTTGTAAGTGAGGAAATTTGTATTAAAAGCCAAAGCTCGGTGCAACAGCATATGAAGACGGAGATATAGGGAACCAGTTTGGGTTTTCAAAGTTGTATTTTTCTTTCTCTTATGGACTGTAAACGAACTTTGGACTGTGTGCTATTTTGGGTATCTGGTCGATCCCCACATTTTTACTTGTTAATTTCTTTGTGCATGAATATTTGAATTTTAATTAATTCGTGCTCATTTTAAATTGCGTAGATAAAATGGAAAAATTGGCAAGCGTCGATTTCGAAGTCCTTGACTCTGCAGGGACAAATTACCTGAGTTGGCGAGTGGACCTGAAGTTCCACTTGCGTTCGATGGCCCTCCTTGGGTCCATTTTGGCTCCTTCCTCGGCCCCAGCAGCGGCCGACGCTTCTGCTACATCTAGCAGCAGCCCTACAACCACTGTATCCGATGAAGATAAGGCGAAAGCCATAATCTACATTATGAAACATATAGATCATACCTTGAAGGCCGAATACTTAACGGTTGAGGACCCAAAGAACCTATGGACAGCGCTGGAAGCACGGTATAAACATCAAATTGATGTTATATTACCCCGTGCAAGTTATGAGTGGGAAAACCTCAGACTTCAGGACTATAAGTCCGTCGCTGAGTATAATTCTGCACTTCATAACATCACCTCACGCCTGAAGTTGTGCGGTGAAGAAGTGACAGAACAACGCATGTTGGAAAAAACATATACCTCGTTTCACGAGAAAGATGCAATCCTCATGCAGCAGTATTGTGAACGCAACTTCACGAAATTCTCTGATCTGATCTCATGCCTACTTAGGGCAGAGCAAAATCGAGATTTACTGCTTGCAACTCATAACTTGCGTCCAGCTGGCACTACCCCAATCCCTGAAGCCCACCATGTTTCTCCCCAGAAGTGGAAAAACAAGAGGAATCCTAAAAACACTAAAGGGAAAGCGGTAATGAAGCAACCAAGAGGTGCAGCTCCCCAGACAAACAAAAACAATAAAGGAAAAAGAAACTTCACTTGGAAGCGAAAGAACACCGAGCACGTTTCACTTCCAAAGAAGACCTGGGAGGACAAATGCCATAGATGCGGCATGACTGGCCATTGGTCCAGAAATTGCCGCACTCCTCGCCACCTACAGGATTTATACCAGGCGAGCCAGAAGTCTCGACCTGAGACAAACTTGGCTGGTGTACTGCCGCCAACTGTCTTTACTACTAAAGACTTCGAGAATGACGACATGCTCGATTGAGCACTATCTTTTATCTATGCATTTAGAATTCGATGTATCTTCATCTTTATTTTGCTTTAGTACGATCTTTTATTTTCGAATGTTATCTACATTTTCGCTCAAATAAAATTTCGTTTTTGGCTTATATAGATGATATCTGAGTGCCTAGTGGACAGTGCCTCGACGCACACAATCCTTCGTGATCATTGCTAGTTTAATAGCGTAAACAAATATGACGGTCCTGTTATCACAATTTCAGGACTGTCCGAAATAATCGAAGGAACTGATGAAGCTATTATATTGCTCCCAAATAACACAAGACTTCAAATAAATAATGCATTATTCTCTCCTAAATCAAATAGGAATCTCGTAAGTTTCAAGGATTTCCGTTTAAACGGATATCACTTAGAGACCAGAGATGAAAATAAGGTTAAATATCTAATTGTGACTCGCCAAAGAGATGACCAGAAGATCATCTGCGAGCGATTCAAGGGACTCCCGTCGGGTCTCTACCAAACATACATTCAACCAGTAGAAGCCAATATGATTGAGCACCAGACGTGCCAATCACTGCCAGAGTTCCAACTCTGGCACAATAGACTTGGTCACCCTGGAACAGCAATGATGCACCGCATCATCACTGAATCCCGTGGACACAAATTGAAGAACCTGAAGATTCTTCAAAGGGGTGAATTTCCATGTCTACCTTGTTTCAAGGGAAAACTAATGACGAGACCATCCCTCCTGAAAGTGGGATTAGAGTCTCCTGGTTTCCTTGAGAGAATACATGGCGACATTTGCGGGCCTATTCACCCCGCAAGTGGCCCATTTCGGTACTTCATGGTACTGATTGATGCATCAACCAAATGGTCTTATGTGTGCCTCTTGTCCACCCGCAACCTAGCTTTTCCAAAGTTATTGGCACAAATAATAAGGTTGTGTGCTCATTTCCCCGATAACCATATCAAGAAACTACGTCTTAGTAATGCGGGAGAATTTACTTCACAAGTCTTCGAAGACTATTGCCGGGCAACGGGTATTGAAGTTGAACATCCGGTAGCACATGTTCACACCCAAAACGGATTAGCTGAGTCTCTTATAAAGAGACTCCAGTGGATTGCATGTCCATTGCTTATGCAATCCCAGTTGCCTGTGGATGCTTGGGGGCATGCTATTTTACATGCCGCATCACTTATTAGGATAAGACCCTCTGGAGGTCACACTTTATCCCGATGCAACTAGCATACGGCGCACCTCCAGATATCTCTCATTTGAGAGTGTTTGGTTGTGCGGTGTATGTCCCAATAGCACCACCTCAGAGGACCAAAATGGGTCCTCAGCGTCGTCTCGATATTTATATTGGGTTTGATTCACCCTCTATTATCAGATACCTTGAACCCCTGACGGGTGATGCATTCAAGGCACGTTTTTCAGACTGTGAATTTAATCAGAAAAGTTTTCCAAAACTGGGCACACAGTCTAAGAAGCCAGAAGCTTCTGAGACCATTAGTTGGGACCAGAAGTCTTTGTCCCTTTACGATCTTCGTACTAATTTGTGTGAAGATGAGATCCTGAAGATCCTTCACATCCAGAATACAGTACATCTATTACCGGATAAATTCACGGACAACCAGAAGATTGTCCGTTCACACGTCCCTGCTGCCAATACGCCAGCTAGGATTGACATCCCCATAGATGGATGCAACCCACCGGCAGCAGATTTGGCTGTACCTCAAATGAAAAGAGGACACCCACCAGGTTCAAAAGATAAAGTTCCTCGAAAGAGGAAGACTCCTGGTGATACTAAGATTATCCCTCCACAGGATGCTGAGCTCAGACCAGCTACTTCTCCCCTCCTGATTTCCCCAGCAGAGGAAACAATAGGAGAAACATCATTAAATTTTGTACGTACTGGAGAAGTACTGGACAGAAATAGCATAGTCGTCGACGACGATTTTGCGTTCGATATTGCCGTTCACGTCACTGAATATGACGATGACGTCGAACCACGATCTTTAGCGGAATGTAAACGTAGAGATGATTGGCCAAAGTGGGACGAGGCAATAAGAGTAGAGCTGGACTCACTCTTGAAACGCAAAGTCTTTGGACCAGTAGTCCAAACACCAGTAGGTGTAAAACGTGTGGGATATAAGTGGGTTTTCATAAGAAAAAGAGATGAAAATAATGTGATCGTTCGCTATAAGGCACGCCTTGTAGCCCAGGGATTTTCCCAAAGACCAGGGATTGATTACGAAGATACGTATTCTCCTGTCATGGATTCGATCACTTTCCGATTTTTAATAAGCCTAACTTCTCTGGAAAGCCTAGAAATGCAGCTCATGGACGTTGTGACTGCATATCTATATGTGATATAGATAAAAGTATCTATATGAGACTCCCTGATGGGTTTAATCTACCCCAAGAGATGAAAGAGATACCTCGGGACGTATTCTCTGTAAGGCTACATAGATCATTATATGGTCTAAAACAATCGGGAAAGATGTGGTATAACAGACTTAGTGACTTCCTTGCACAGCAAGGATTCACGAATAACGAAGTCTACCCTTGTATCTTTATCAAAAGAACGGGACCTGGATTCGTCATCATAGCTGTAAATGTAGATGACTTAAATCTCATAGGATCTCCTGCAGAGATCAAAGAGATATCTGAAAGCCTTAAACATACTTTTGAAATGAAAGACCTAGGCAAAACAAAGTATTGTCTTGGCTTACAGATAGAACACCTAAGAGGTGGAATCATATTACACCAATCTAATTACACAAAGAAACTTCTACACAAATTTCATATGGATAAATGTCATCCTTTAGATACTCCTATGATCGTAAGATCACTAGATGTACAAAAGGACCCCTTCCGGCCACTGGAAGAGGGGGAGGAGATACTGGGTCCTGAAGTACCCTACCTCAGTGCCATTGGAGCACTTCTATATCTGGCTAACTGTACGCGTCCCGATATAGCGTTTACAGTTAATCTTCTAGCCAGATACAGTGCAGCGCCCACAAAGCGCCACTGGAACGGAGTAAAGCATCTTCTGCGATACCTTCAGGGTTCCATTGATCTTGGACTTTACTACCAGAGAGGTGCCTCCCCCAAATTGTTTGGTTATGCTGATGCAGGTTATCTCTCTGATCCGCACACGGCAAAATCCCAAACTGGGTTTGTTTTTACCTACGGAGGTACTGCTATCTCCTGGAGATCGGTGAAGCAAACCATAACAGCTACATCATCCAACCATTCAGAGCTCATTGCGATCCATGAAGCAAGCAAAGAGTGTTATTGGCTACGATCCGTCGTCCAACACATTCTTCAATCTACTGGCCTGAAGACCGGTGATTTGGAGCCTACCGTTCTGTTTGAAGATAACGCTACATGCATTGCTCAACTTCAAAAAGGCTACATCAAGGGCGACAGGACAAAGCACATATCTCCAAAGTTTTTTTGGACACATGAGCTAAAGGAGGACAAGCAGATCGAAGTACAGCAGATACAGTCCTGCAATAGCTTAGCTGATCTTTTTACCAAGTCTTTGCCCAAATGTATTCTTGTAAAACTTGTAAAGAACATTGGCATGCGACAACTGAAAGACCTGCAAGCCTGAAGCTTGTACGGATCAGGGGGAGTAACCTGTGGGTTGCACTCTTTTCCCTTAAGCTGTTGGGTTTTTCCCACTGGGTTTTCCACAGCTAAGGTTTTAACGAGGCAAACACTCTTACTCTGGATCCAGAAGTATCCACCCCTTTTTGCCTCTAATGCTGAGACCAAAGTGATGAATGGGTAAGGGGGAGTGTTATGAATGAGGGTACCCACTATCATTAGTCCCCTTTACTATGAGTAATGGGGACTCTTGGTCTCCTTGAGGCCTTTCATCTCCTCCCCTATATCAATATATAGAGAACCATGGCCTATGGCCATGGTTACTCATTCCTTTGGCTATGAAAGCTTCTCTCTCTATCTCTTGAATCCAATTATCCTATAACAATCCTAACTTATCTTTAATTATTTCCGCCACAACCGTACCCTCTATCCCCACTTCCCCTCTCTCCCCCACGTGGTAACCCTCTCAACCCTAACCTATTATATTTAAAACCCCTAAGGCTTAGATCTATTAGTAGCCTACTGCCTTAAAATAAACCTAGGGTCATTTTTCCCAGCTAACCCAACGAGCGCCGCCATCATCTCATTTTTTTTCCGACGTTGCCTGTAACCCAATGAGCGCCGCAACTTCATCTTATCACACCTTCTCGCCATCTCGTCTTCGACCTTAAGGCCACCTCCGGCCTTTTCCCCGCCGACGTACGGCGCTGCTCCGCCGGATCCCCGCTCAGCTGCGCCTCCTAGCGTGCGTTCCCTGTCAGCCTCGCATCCAGCGCCCGGCGCTCCTCGCGTATATCCGCAGCTCGCACCCCCTTCGCAGCGCAATACGCCGCCGCCTGTAGCACATCCCGGCGCCTCCCTCCTCCACGCATCCGACCACCACGCTCTCGCTGCATCACGTAAGTGAACAGTAGGCATTAGCAGCTTTGGGTTATATTATTAAAAGTTGTAGTTTAATCATGCCCTTGTACAAGGGTGTACCAAAGTTAAATGTGCTTAGTGGTTAGACGCCCGAAAGTCATGCGTTTCTTATTTTCTTTCCATGGATCATTTAAGGTTTACTTATTTAAGCACATCTTGCATGCTCCTCACTCTCATGCTGAGGGCCAAAGTCAAACAACTCTGAGAACACTCTTAATTACTCGACTCGCCAATGGAGGCGCCTTTTCTCTTGAACAACAGGATGTTATAAATGATGCTCATGCGACCCTCGTACATTTAGGTTGGCAGTAGACCAGATTACTATAGGTTAGTATATAATAAGCACCAGGTCGATTTTAATGTTTGATCAGTAAATTGATATAATGGTAGCTGTACGTAAGTTTATAATCTGAGAATGTAATATACCGCATGTCTCAAGATAATGGTTATTAGTTTGCTCTCTGGTGTTAATGTTAATACCCCATGTTATTAGATAAAGATTAGGTAGTAATTAATGGTGAAAAATGTTAGTTCATTATCTTTTCATATAGTGGTGTTGGTCAGGGTAGGATGTTGATTATTAACAGTGTTAGCAGTATACCTAATTCATAATGCATGTGCAATAATGATCATAACAGTATAATAATACCGTATTTGATATTGTGAAGTATGGTCCCATGTATTAGTAGACCCGGTTGTATAAATCTGTTAGTGGGATAAAGGTTATAAAGTAGCAATATTATGTAAGCAATGAACAGTAGACTACTTTGTAACGTAAGTGATCCAGTGCATAAACATACGAGTGTTGTGTTATTCTTTAGTTGTTATATATATATATATATATATATATATATATATATATATATATATATATATATATATAAAAATACATACTAGTCATGACCCGTGCCCTAAAGGCACGGTTCATTTATCCCCCCTCAAAATATTGGATCCTCTAATTTTGTAGACATCAATAATTAAAGTGCGATAATTGATATTTTGTTCGCACAAAAAATTTAGTTACGCCTAAAATTTAGTCTCCTAGAGAATTTAGTTCTCCCAAAATTGTTGGTTCCCCCAAAATTTAGTTCCTCAAGATTGAGTCCTCCCAAAATTTTAGTGTTTTACCCCAAACTGTTCACAAACTCTCATCCTACTCATTGATTCCTCAAGATTCAATTCCAGCTATTCTCCTAAACACCTACACATGCACACAACCCCCCCCCCCCACCACAAACCAAAAAGGCACATCATAGTAGCCATAAAGCCTTCTTGCAACAATTTGGTATTGATCTTAGTGAATCTTCTTGAATTACAACCAATGTCATTCTCAAGCATACATGCTTAACCAGCTTTTGAAAATGAAATTTTTGCAATTTTCTTTTTGCTGGAAGATTTGGCATATTTCTATTTATTAAGAAATAAAGAAGTTCATATCACAATACTGTATGCTATGATTACAAATACTTTGTTGGAAAAATTTATTAAAGACGCAGAAAATAATTCATTTATTCGCCTGACCACTTTGGGTGATACTATTTTACTTCCACTAATTGCAAAAGACTAACATGATGGAGCAATATGTTAAGATGTAAGGGTTTAAAACATGGTAAACACCTTGTTGTTAGGGAATTCAATTCTTCAGGAAGTTCCATGATGACTGACAGAAGAAAGATTGCCTTGTTAAGAACCACTTTCGGTAGAGATTTAAAAAGTCTCGATAGCCCCATGGCCAATGTTGTCAGTGTGGGGAAGTTGCACATTCCCACTAATGGATCTTCTTCGTTTTGCATGTCTTGGCCTACATTAGCTCGTGAGGAGCAAAGAAACCAGAGTATAAGCAAACTTCTACTCATTTAAATTTGTCATCTTCTATTATTTGTTTGTTCTCATAATGGTCTTCCTAGTGATGTTAGTGGATGTTAGGAGAGTTCTAGAATCTGCAAGCATGAAGGGAAAGTGGTTATGTGGTAATATATGCAAAGTTATCTTGAATATCAAGTGGATGACTCGTTGCAATATGTTTGCAATTCTTAGTACGTTGAAAGCATGATCATTATGTCTATATAGATGGATGGTTGTAATTCTCTATAAATTGGGTAAAAAAATATAATAGCATATCCATTGAAGAAGAATTGTTCTTTTAGTTGCTAATTTTTATTTGGATTAAAATGCATACTTCATTCCGTTGATGTTTTTTATTCTATTACCAATCAAATGAATTATAAACAATTACAGAAAGTATAAGCTATAGGATGCATTTGTATGGAAGTTTGTTTCAATTACTAAGAATTTGGACAAAAATATTACACCACCTCCCTAGATTTATATACATCTTTCTCTATATATAGTGGTTTTTAGTTTAACATCCCAGTTTTAGTGATATGCAGAAAGTTTATAGAAAAAATAACACAAATGGAGGATTGAAATTCATTAAAATATTACCATAGCACCTCAAAATAGTAGCTGATGCACCAACAATCAACCAAAGCAAACGTAAAGCAAGCTCCATAATGAAAATAATTACATGTTCTTGATACAGCACGTTGCAAGTATATAAAGACCGGATAAGCCACCGATTCTTGCAAAAAAGTACATCAAAAACTATTAGTTACATGAAACCATTACATGATTGATGCTAATTGTTTATGCTCTGATATTGCCATTGATGATGATTCATCAGTCCTGTTGCTTGGTGTTACTCCAAACACACCATTGGATCTTCTTATAATGGTCAACAAAATAATACTTGTTATTACTTGTTGCAGCTCTAAAAAACTCTCCATTAGATGCTGCTGGATGATACAAAAAAGAATGTATTTGTTGATGCTTGTTGATGCTCTATAAAATACTCTACTTGTTGATGCTCCACATCAAACCCTTCACCTGTTACTGCAATATCAAATTTCATTGGTTAACTCTACTGGAATGGTTATATTGTATCACAGACATCATACAGGAATGTAAAAGATATCTAAAAGGTTAAGGAATAATTGATAGGTATTTACATACCTAGTTTATGATTCTTGACTGGTCTGCATTGGCTCATTGGGAGTGATATGTTGATGTTGAGTGTTACTACTGAATGATGAACTCATTGCATTGGAATCGGTAGCATACATGGAAGTTTTCATTTTTTAACGATGTCAACAAAAATTAATGGACATTTAGTTGACAAATAGTGGAATGTGTTTAACATATTATATGCACATATAGTGACATATAGCCTCTTAGACACACAAAGCTAAGTTTGTTGATTTTAATCGTGTAAACTTTCTCATCTTGTGTTCTTTGAATGTTGCAAACAATGCATATGTTGTTCTACTGATTCGAATCAGAAGAAATAAACTGGTAACTTAAGAAATTGAGCTCAATAATATTATACTTACTGAATTGCAATGCAATGCAAATAGTAATTGGTTTTGAATCTCGGTGCTCAGGTATACGTAGTAATTTCATCTTAACACTGGCTTGTGTGATTCTATATTTCCAATATATTAATTAAAGTAGAAACTTGGAAAAGTTTAAAACCAAATTTGATTCTAATTATATTGGTGCAATTAATTTCAAGCAGTGTCTCTTAATTCCAAAATTTTCTTTTATCATTCATTTTGTTCACGAAACTTGGCGTATCTAGGATCCATTTTACATGTTATGGAATAATTGGTTAAGGGAATGTATATTGTGTATGCAAGTAGCCAATACTCTACCTCTCCACTTAGTACTGAGAACATGGAAAATTGGCATCATGTTTGTGATGTAAAAATTTGACGCTTACTCTACTCCACTTGGTCATTTACTCTACCCACTGCCAGGACTAATAACACTTTGGTTCCACTATTCTCAAGGTTCAAGTATAAACTTTGTTGCCACTTTATTCATGAACCCGTAAAAAGCTGAGTAATTTCTTAGAAACTCTGAAAATATATTCAATGTAAATCATACGTTAGAATAACCGTTAGCAAATAATCCTCTCCAACAGGACCTACATCTACCTAGTAATTACAATCAAAAGAGATCTATGTAGCTGTTATATGTATGAGCATTTTATTACACATAAATCTGCATCAAATATGCAAATATGTGATGTTGAAGAGAAAGTTATGTAATCTAAGAAATCTAGCTACTGTCATTAGAGCATGATTAACATGAAAATGACTTACAATCATTACAAACTGTCCCCCACCCAAGCTTGATTGGCAATATTGATAAGTCATCTCTGCAAAGGTTGGAGCTATGGTTGTAATAGAAGAAAAGAAATTCCAATATGACGCCAAAAAGGCCTGGTGGGATGTCTGTTGGGGGAAATGTGTATTTGATCAACCAAATGTGACATGTGAGATGATTCATGCTTCATAATGTAGTACTAATCATTACAGAAATTCAATTAGAGAGAGCAAGATCACATGAACATAGGGAATAGAACACATCCGGCAGAATCAATCCAGAAGATCAATAATGATCAACTCAACTACAGTAAGTGCATGAAATTCTTTATTATCCAGAAGAGAACACATGCAAAAACAAATCTTACCTTTTGTATTCTCAACTATGTATCGACCTCAAGTTCTTCAACAATTTGTGCAAGTTTCGACAAAGTAGCATCGCTAATGAATCTATATTGAACACCAACACAGTCCTCCAGTGTAGGATGAACCTCAGATAGAGAGCTGATATATAAGCCGCAACTATTTAATGTAATGATAATACGGTTTATTTTCTGAAAATAAAAAACCCATATTTTAATCACCTCTTCCAGACAATTTGAATCCAATGACACCAGGCAACACTAGGCTCATATACTTTTTCAGTTGGTTTCTGTATGCATATATGCAGTTTGGATCCAAAAGAGGAACCATACATGTTATCTGCTATCACACCTGAATCCTGAAACCAAGGAAAGATATTTCCAGATTAATACCAAGCAAAAAACTGCAGATTTGAATTAAGCAAAAAACTGCAGATTTGAGTTAAACAAAAAACTGAATCAAAAATAGCTCCAGATTATTGCGAAAATTCCTGTACAACAATAAAAAACAACTACAGATTTGAAATCTTGACATTCTAAAGAAGAAAATAAGAAGAAGAAAAATCAAAATTTACCTCAAAATGTGAGAGACTTACATCAGGAAATATGTCCCTGAAATGTGGGACTTGATTTTGTTAAGAGCATAAATCATATAGCCAAGAACATACATGAACATAAATGACAAATGCCAAATATACATGATTAAACACAAATGTACACAGGTTAAACACAAACATAAATGACAAATATACATTCCCTTAAAGCTAAGAACATACATGTTAAACACAAATGTTACAATGAGGTTGAACATTAACTTTGCACATTAACATGCTCTCTGCTGAGAAAAAAATGTCACATTGAGCTTGAACTTTGCATGCAGGCATTAATGTGCAAAGTGTTTTGGTACAAAAATTCACACAGTGACAAAAATTCTCCAAATACGTACAAAAACAAATCCCTTTAGTGAGCTTGAACTTTGCACATTAACAAATGTAATCACAGTGAGCTTGAACTGTGCACTTCTCACTGTGTGAGTGTGTGATTAAAACTGTGTGTGTGTGTGTGTGTGTGTGTGTGTGTGTGTGTGTGTGTGAATGGTGTTTTTTGGTGCAAAGAAACAAAGTGTCAAACATTCGCTGAAGAACTATTTGGTCAATATGTATGTAAAAAATTAAACAGCTCTGTATGTTAGAATATACATTTTTATTTGATACAATGATACATACAAATCTGATCAACTTAACAAAGTCCAATTTGTTCAGTTATGCTTGATTCCTTCATGAAACATCATATCTCCATATATAGGAGAAGTTTCCCAATTAGGGAGCCATGGACTGCAAGGGGTCTAAGTGCAATTTATGTATATAAATATTGCATATGAAAGGATACTTTCTGTGTAAGTAGACATTGTGTTGTTGCATAATCAATACATGGATTCAATTTCCATGGCCAGAAAAGATGCTACTGATAACATTCAATTCCATGCAAACTAATGGAATCTCATAGGATGATTTTTTAACTGATTATAAAACAATGCACATCAGCTTCTATAGGACAATGAACAAAAACAAATCATCCAATCAAAAACAATTCACTAAAACCAATGTAGGTTTTGTGAATGTTTATGTGCTCTCAAGTGATCTCAAAAAAGTTGTTTGCAGGCAATCATTGTTTGCAGGTCAAAGGCAATCTTTGTTAGCTGGCAATCTTTATATGCTCTCAAAAACATTGTTTGCAGGTAATCTTTACATAAAAATTAAATTCACAGAAACACACATAAAAATTACATGCTTAATAAACAACAAAGAAGCATCTGCCAAAATGCCAAAATAAACATACAACTAAAAAATAAAAGATGTTGGCTTTTGATGTCAGGGCTGGAAAAATAATCCCTACATAAGATTTCCAGAACAAATAATCCCTACACAAATGCTTCCAAACAAAAATATCCAATCATTACAAAATTCTCCATATAATCCTGCACTTGAGCATATATGCTACCATACATGTCACAATTATGATTACACTGTTTTGTATGTATAGACTAAACAAAAATTCCATATCAGTTAAAGACATATAAGCTTTTTTTCATGTAACTTCTAGGGATAGATACATTCTTTTCCCTTTGCATAGTCTTTATACATAAACAAAAATCATTCTCCCCAAAACAAATTGAAGCAAAAAAACTAATTTATTGGTCGCAAGAAAGAGTTTACCTTAGGTTCACTCTTTTTCTCAGCTTCCTCAAATGCTGCAAACATAAACCACATGAACCTTAATCTTACTAAGTTTGAATTCAAAAATCAAATTCTTTGATTATACTGGTCTATTTGTAAGGGGAGACTACTCGTGTGATTCATCCAGGTCCTAAAAAGAAACAGTAAATCAAATTTTAGTTGTCTTACAGACACATGAATTTTTTAGATAAATCCTAACACCTTCAAGCTACCTTCATCTTAGCGCCTGAATCTTGAAGCTCCTTATTCTTTTTTTTGGAATCAGGAGAAGAATAAACAATAAGCAATAAATAATTATTCAAAAGGCCAAAACCTAACCGGTGATAGTGTAGGTGGGGAAATCGCCTGAGAAGATGGAGACATATCGGCCATTACATTTTATCAACATTTTGAATATTCAAGAATAAGCATTTCATTTCAATACTCGAGAAGACATCACACTGAAGAAGACATGATTGAATACTGAAGAAAACAACATAGTTCATCAGACATCATTTTATTTGATCAACATGCATGACCAAATAATTGCAAAAATAAAATACTCAACAGACTTCTGCATAAACTAATACATTAAAGGACCAAGTAAACTCATATTGAACCATGTCTTCTTGTGTATATTAGAAGCACGATCTAGGAAATTAAGGGCAGTAAGAAATAATAAAGTACACCATGCACACACATACTCCAAAACATTTCCACACGCAATAGATTATTATGCTCATAAAGGATTGATCGAAAACAAAAAGGATTAATGAAGTGGAAACCTCATGTGCAAATGCTCAGCTGTAAATGGAGACATAATTCTGACACAACTCATTTATCCATGAGATTTCACACCTAAGAAAAGAAGCTTATACTAAGACATGAAATTTTCCAGTTCACAAATTCTATTTGTTCACAAATTCCCATTCACAAATTCTATAGCCAAATTCTAAATTCTAAATATGATACTTAAAATTCAAATTTTATATCCAACTTAAAATTCAACAGAGAAAGAGGTAAAAATTCAAAATTTATGACACTTACATTATGATACTTACAATTCAAAAAAATATGATGAGAGTGCTAGTAAATATGATACTTCAATTCAAAATTTATAGTCCAATTATCAAAAAAATACTTCTACTATAGTCCAATTACAGTAGTTAAACTAATTTGCAGCTATAAACATCATACGAAGGGATTAAATGAATATACCTTTGCTCTAAACCCCAATTCAAACCAATTTTTGTACCTTCACCTTCCAAATCATTGGTTTGCGCTTCCATCGAAAAGCAGAACAAAGATTCAATTTACACGGTATAAGATTTCTTTCAGCAACATCACTTCTTCCCATTAATCTCCAGCCTATGAACCAAAAATAGTAAAATTCTCAAGTAGAACAATGGTTTTTACCAAAAGGTGACAACTTTAATGAGAAATTGAAGAACTCAGCTTTTCAAGGAGTCCCATCAGAAGCTTTCCTTGAAGGTTCTACTTGTGATTTGATGATGTTTAAACTAAACCAAAAATTCACCAAATCAACAAAGGTTTAAAATTTCAAAATTGTACCAAAATACAACAAAAGTTCAACAAAAAGATCAATTTTTAATACCGTCATATCCCAAATTCATGTAGCAGAGGTTGAGCTTGTTCATATCTGACCTGAGATCCGGTAGCCAGCCCGCTTACGTGTACTTTTTCACAGCTTTATTGATCGCAAATCCAGAACCTGATCGGGCTGGAGCTGCCATTGACAGTGAACAGAGTAGAAGATGAGAGGATCCCCATTATAAACGCATAAATATTGATAACGAATTAGGAAACAAAAAATGCAAAATTTTGGGGGAGATATTAAATTGATTAAAAAGGCGAGATCTTAATGGATCGAGGCTGAGGCAGCAGTAGTGCCAGACTTGCATGCAAGAGGAGATGGCTTTGAACAAAGTATGCAAGTCAGCAAGCCAAGTGCGGACCCTATTCTTTCTGATGGCTTCGATCTCGTTGAATCCTTCCTCGAGCTTCATGTGCCTCCTCGAGCTTTCGTGTATCCTTGGGGATTCTTCCTCTGGTTTTTTCTTCCTCCTCCTCCTCCTGCAGACACTAATACTTTTTTCTCCTCAGGATCCATGGTGGAGTCCTCCCCGCTCTCTTCTTCTCCTTTGAAAGCGATCTCAAACCCGTAGAATTTTGATGGGGGAAATGACACAGAAAGGGGGAAAAGAGAGAAAGTTATGCGATTTTTTAGTACATGGGCGAATTTTGACCGTGCACAAACTTTAAGAATTTTAATGTCTTGGTTTCCCAATACATTTCCCTCCAACGTTCAACGTTTTTCTCTTCCCAAATTTGAGTTTTCAAATTTTGAATTTTACAAACAAAATTTCCATCCAACACTTATCCTAGTCAGCATTTTTGTTTGTCCCAGTCAGCTTTTGTTTGTCCACGTAGGACAAACCCCTGCCACGTATGACAAAATTCAAAAAAGGTCCTCTTTTATAGAATATATATATATATATATATATATATATATATATATATATATATATTGATGACGCGATTAACCAAATTCGGAGACCACTTTAACTGATATCAAACCCAATTTTGCAGAACAACTGTGCCGCCCATAACAACCGTCTGGACACCAAACCCTCCAGGAAAGTGATACTTGCCAGTTTTCTCTTTAGGCCATGTCTGAGGCCATTTTGTACAGTAGCGTAAAAGAGACTAGGCAGTGAAATGATAGCTGTCTAGACGACACTTTTGATCTAGATTGACAACGAAGCTAGATCCGTCACTTTTTACCATGCTTGCATTCATACTACCATGCCATGTTTAATTTCAATTAACGGTACGCGAATTATCTTCTCATTGCCATGTCATTGCATGCATCTAATGTTTATCGTGATTGAGTAGCACACGCTATACTTATTGTAATAATTGAGGCTAGGCACCTGCTATTGCGGGCACAACCCTATGCCAAAAACACTTCCTGGCTCGTGATCCAGAAGTGAGCTCATGTACTTGGGAAACCTTGGCTCGAAACACGTGGAGGGGTAGGGTTAAGCTGCCACGCAGCATAGAAGGATGCCTGATCCGCTCCTTCAGCTGTAAGGGGAAAACTATGTGCACAATGTGATAGGATAGTGATCGTGATTGTGAATTAATGTTCTCGTAATGCATGCCATCATGTCATCTTTAATTGTTGCATTCTTAAATGTCATTTCAACTTATTACGTTATTTTAGAACTGCTAGTCGTCTTTTGTTATTTGTATCCTTGCACAAAAGCTCTCCGCTTTCTTTTGGGAGACTTTTGCTGACATGTGCCCTTTTCTCTTTGGGATCACATGTCAGGTTCTGAGTTAGAGTTACCCGCTGAGGATGAGCAGTTCGTGGACACTGAGTTCGAGGTGCCTGCTGAGACCGAGTTCGAGGACACTGGTGACCAATCCTAGGCTCACCTGGAGGCTTTTAATTGTCACTTCTTTTAGTAGTTGCAGTTAGTTTCCAGTGCGTAGCACCTGACTTTCTTTGCTCTTGTTTCGGCCATGTTTTAGGCCTATTTGTTCAGACTTATACTTTTGTGTGTTGAATAATGTGTTGGATGTTTTTGAGCTGGTGGATGTTTCTTTATCTGCTATGTTATTATTGTTGTTATTTCTCGCAATGCAAAGGACCTACAATCATTTGAAATTTTTTTATAGACGCTTATCAGACGGCAGCTTCAAGGCTCCACGTCTGAGCGGACCTACTCACGTCTTGTCTTCCATTTTAGGGAAGCAGGGCGTGTCAAGGCCCGTAGGCTTGCGACATGGTCTTGGGACGTTCAGTCTGGGTCTATCTTGGGAGGGTCGTATAAGATATGAATTCCCAACTCGATATCCTTACTAAGATTTTAATGGATGCACATTTGAGGTGATAATGTACTAACTCCTAAGTAGTGAAATTAGGATATTCTAAAATTTGGTTCGTTCTTTTTAACATCACTCTTTATCTTCGGCAAATTTTTTTTATTATTTATGCAAAAACAAAGGTTATTTTAATTTTTGACTTGTCAAAATATGATAAGCTATTTAGGAGTTCAGGGAGATTATGTGTGAATCTGATTCTATAACGACCTATATTTTAGGCGTGTTGGGTTGTGTGTGTGTGTGTGTTCGTATTTTACTTCAGTAGTCCGAGTATTTTTCGTCCGAGTGTTCTTCGATTCTATGCGTCGACGCGAGCATGCCCCTATTTTCGGATTTTTCACCATAGCGTGAATAATTATCTATTAGCCCTAACTAATTACCCTAGCCCTACCCGAATCAATTCCTCCACGTGGATCCAAGAAAATCGGATCTAGCCTCCTCTTAAAATCCCATCTACTTTCAACCCCACCCAAATGAATCTTTGTTTCCCTACCCTTCAACCATTTTGGCGGCAATCACTCGTTTCCCCTCCCATTTCTCAGCTAACGACCCCCCTACCTTCTTTTATAAAATCAAAGGGGATCATCACCCTCATTTCCATGTTATTCCTATCTCCCACCCATTCCTCATCTTCATCATTATCAGCAAGCCCCCCTTCGACAAACAATCCCCCAAATCAAACATAAAAAAATCAAATTGAGAGAGGGAGAGACAGAAATCAGATCTGAAAATCATCATCATCAAATCCAACCACCCCTCTTCCATTCTTCCATCCCCTACTTCAAATCACCACCACATGAGCACCACCCACGCACCCGAGGCCTCGCCAGCGTAGCCCAGATCCACCCGAGGCCCCTGCCGCCTGCACGTGCCCTGCTCTAGCTCTGCTCGCGCGAGCCTGGACGCTGCCCTCGTCCTTGCACGTGCCATCTCTACCCTCCAGCCCCGCCCGCACACACGTAGACCCGCCGCCCCACCGCCAGGGCGCCGTCCTCCGCCCTCCAGCCCCGCCCACGTGCACATAGATCTATCGCCACTACCCGGAGCCTGGCTACTCAGCCCCCTGCCGCATCCCCCTAGCCGCCCAGAGCCCCCTTTGGCCGCCCCTAATCCCCTGCAACACACAACAACAAAAGAGAAGAAACGAAACGAAAGAAGAGAAGAAAGGGGAAGATGCAGAGAGAAGAGAGAAAGGTGGTGAGTTTTTAATTTATATAGTTATTATAAAGTTATAAGTTATAATGTTATATATGTAATAATATATATATTATTAAGTTTTAAGTTAAATGAGTATTAGCTTATATGTTTATAATTATAAATTAGTTTAAGTTAATAGTATATAGAGTTAGTGTATTAATAATATTATTATAAGTTATTTTCGGTCTAATATGTTAGTTAGATGTTTTCAGTATAAATTTGTGTAGCTAACTTGCCTTGTGCCATATGTGAACCCAGGTATCGCTAAAGCTAATCAAACTACGCCTTTAACGACACTACGTAGCGGTAACTCATCGTACCCTAACTATGGGTTTTAAAAACTTTAGCGATGCATGCTAAACTGGTTTCATTACATTAGCAAAGATACTCATTTGAACAGTTAGATAAGCTTGATAAACTGCAACAGTATCGTAAAAGACTCGATCGGACTACGAGTCGTATTTGATTGTAAAGTGTGTCAATCTAGATAATGATACCTAAATTGCAAATACAATAACATCATAGACACTTGGGGTTTTGGGGTAACTTATAATAGCGAGTGTGCGGGAGCGACCAGTCTGATCTTTGTTGTTGTTACCGATCAGGTTCTAGCAACCCCTTCAAAATTGGAAGGTGACAAATTCACAGACTTGATCACAAATTCTTGAACAGTATTGCATGTCTTGAACAGTTTTGCATGTATTGATTGGCACAGTTTTTGTTTAACCCGGGTTCGCACACTCGTGGTATCAGGTGGACTCTTGGTTGCTCATTATAATCCGCATTATAAGTCACGTTCTAGGTGCGTAACCCGGGTTCGCACACTCGTGGTATCAGGTGGACTCTTGGTTGCTCATTATAATCCGCATTATAAGTCACGTTCTAGGTGCGGCACAGTTATACTCTCGTAAACTTGACATCTTTAATAATGTTTCTTTTAATTGCTGATAAATTATGAAAGTTGTAAATCTGCAAAACTATATTTCTGATCTATTTCCATACCGTTATTGTATGCTCTTTTACTTCTAGTCCCTGCTAGTTTGCCATACTTGTATATTGTTTTAATTTTCATGCTAGAGATACTTTGAGTTACGTCTGATCCTGCCGACCCCTTCTCTTTGTGGTGGACCCACCAGATACCTTACAGGTGGACGAGGTGACACCTAAACTAGCAAATGCCGAGCTCGTAGTTGAGTTTGATCAGGACGCTGGTTACTGAAAGTGAGTGTTAGAGTGTTTTGTTATCATATGTTTTTCATTTCCAGAGTATGGCTTGGTGTGTTTTTTTTTCTGGCTGTATTTTCCTTTTCTGTATGCCGCTGGGTTGTAATAAGGTTGTATTGCATTTTCATGTATAAGTATTTGGCATATTTCTACAAAAGATCCTGTTTTGACTTCATTGGTGCCTAACAGGACTTGCGCATGTATCGAATAGTAATGAGCCCCAGGAATGGGTCGTTACAAGTTTGGTGGCCCATGCAGGTCCGCGATAAATGCCACATGAACGGTACATGAAGTTAGAATGTGTCGTATAAAATACTCAATGGAACTGATCAAACCTTATGAAACGCAGGTAAGCAATGGAAAGGACCACTTCAGGAAGCAATGACAGTGCTTTTGGATCCGGGACCAATCACCTGAATATGGATCCTAACCAGAATGATGCTGGTAATGGAGCCAACAACGGTCCAGACATGACAGGACTCCCGACTGCACCATTGACTACAGAAGATTTCATGCGGTGTATTTATACCCTTCGTCGGCAGCTTGGACGGGCTTTTCTTATAGATCCGAAAGCTAACCCGAGTGCTTACCAATTTCGAGCGGTGAACCCGAAGACCTTCGCAGGGACCGAGAACCATCTCCAAGCGAATGAATGGCTCAGGAGCATCACTGATGATCTGAGAGCATCTCAGATTTGAGAAGAAGCATAGGTGGCTACCGCCAAGAGGCAACTGACTGATGGTGCTTGAGACTGGTGGCAGGCGGTAGAAGACTGCTTGGGATTACCGATTACATGGGATGCATTTACCAATACATTCAACTCTCAGTATTTTCTGCCACAGGAAAAGATCATGATGAGGAAGAAGTTTATCAACCTGAAGCAGTGCTCGATGATTGTAGACCAGTACGATGCTGAGTTTTCTGGGCTCAGCAGGTTTGCCCCAATGATGGTTACGGATGCATTGACTTGAGCCGAGCATTTTCAGCAGTGACTCAACATCGAGATTCGAAGGAAGTTCGTCACTGCTAGTCCGACCACACATGTTGCATTTCTGACCATTGCCCGTAACCATGAGATGGTCGAGAAGGAAGCAGAGGTAGAGATTAGACTGTCAGCTCCTGTGAGGCCCCCGCTGACCCATTTTAGACCAAGCCGACGGCCATCGATGCAACGCCCTATTCAGTAGATTCAGTTTAAGAAATCAGGGCAACAGCAACAGGCCTACCCGGTACCCGGTCTGCCATTTTTGTGGGAAGACTGGACACTTCAAATCAGAGTGTCGAAGTTTTTTAGGCCTTTGTCTAGTTTGTGGGGGTGTCAGGACACATGGCTAGGGATTGTCCACATTTAAAGCGTCGTGCTCCATCCCCAGGCCCTCGTGCTGCCCCGACTGGGAACCGATGTGTCATTATATTCCACATTTTATCTAAATGATTATATGTCAAAATGATTTCTCATTTACATATTTCATACGCTTTTACGCTATTATTTGGAATAATATGACTTTCGGAGCGTTTATGTCCATTTCAGGGATTTGGACGATATTGGATCAATTTGGAGTCAATAAAATGATCGGTGACGTGAGAGCACCAATGAGACTCATGACGACATGCTCGAGGTACCAATGAGGAATACTGGAGCAAGAAAGATGCAAGAGAGAAGATCGCTCGATCGAACTATGATGCGGCAAAGGAATCGAGCGACCCGAAGTGCTGGGAACAGGACATCCGTGCACTATTTTCAAATCTGCTATCGCCTGGGACTTTTCACTATTTTCTGATATTTTCCTAGATAGTAGACTTCAATACGGTTCCAACGCCACCAAGAACGTGCCAATCGGAGGTCGGATGAGCCCTGAGGAATTTCTGCAAGATGATGCTGCAGTGCTGAAATTCTGCTGGAATCTGTCTGACACCTACTCGATCGAGCAGAGCACTCTGCTCGATCGAGTAGTGTGTAAAATGCTGTTGAAATGTGTTTTTATGTCCTACTCGATCGAGCAACCTCCTGCTCGGTCCGAGCAACCTTCTACTCGACCGAGTAGTGTGCAAAGTGCTGATGAGATGTGTTTTTGACGTCCTACTCGATCGAGCAACCTCCTGCTCGGTCCGAGCAACCTCCTACTCGACCGAGAAGTGCCGACCCGGCCTGGTTTGACAGAGCAACATATTTTGGAGAAGCTCGATTCCCTGTCGTACTCGACCGAGCAGGAGGGCTGCTCGACCGAGCAGCCGCGTGACTCGACCGACAGCTTTGTGCTCGACCGAGTAGCTGTGGGCCCATTCTTTAAGCTGCACCCGGATTTTTGGGGATGATTTGGAGGGTTTTGGGGGGATATTGAGCGGCCGTCATTTGGGGGTTCTGTACAGCGTCTTGGGGGGATTGAATTCTGGGTTGGGAATAACTTTTAGAGAGCGAATTTTTGTAGGTTTTGGATTAAACTTCTGAGCATTAATTGGATCCTATTGAAGCTTGTTGGCTATTTTCTTGGGTTTCTGGGATCTGAGCTTCTCTTGAGATTTGTTATTCGTTCTGTAAGTTTCTGATCTTTATTTTACTAATTGCTATGATGTTTACGTCTCTAAAAATGGTGTTTTTATTCACAAATATTGTCATGCGTGAGTAGTTCTTTTCTAGGGTTGATGGGTTAGCCCTAAGATCCTGGGGGAAGACGTAAAGCTGAATCTTTACATTGAATTAGGGATTTAGGGGAGTATTTTGGTCGATCCTATCGAACCACTAGATAACCCGTACTGAGATCATGCCCACGGTCTGTGGAATTGATGTGCTTAAGGGGTATCTTTGGGATTCGAATAGGAAAATTGGTGGATCCAATCAAGGCTCATGACCATGCACGGCTCGCGCCTTGAGGGGATCCATCGACGAACTATACCGCTATGTTGATGGCTACTGCCATTACGTCAACGAGAGCTACCGAAATAACTCACAATTCTAACCCATGAGAGTGGTACGAATTGGGAGATTAATCCCCTAACCCTAATGCAACGTAAGGATCTTATTCTAACGTCGACCCCCGACGGTCTTAGCGGTGATCCCTAACGCCCTAGTCCCCCTATCTGTGACGTTGAGTGACACAACCTTCGCACACACCACCATTATGACCTTCCATACTCCACATACACCAATAAACCTGCAATTCTAACTCAACCTAAGAGTAGATAGGTAGTATATCATCGCTTCCCCGTGTTCGATACCTGCTTGCCACTATACCATGCGCTTGCTGTAAACGACATCGTTTCGGAGTTGATTCCGGCTCGATCAAGTTTATGGCGCCGTTGTCGGGGAGGCGTTCCGCCATACTATCTATTTACCACAATTAGGTTGATTAGATTGCGTTAAAAAAACTAAAACTAAAACTAAAAACACACAAAAAAAAATATATTAAAAAACAAAGAGATATATTTTTCATGCCACCTGCTTTATTATTATCTCTTTTTTGTACCACTGACATCTTTTCCAGGTTATTATTTTTGACTATTCAGGTACAATGGATCGATCTTAGAATTATTCAGGCAATGATTATTAAGCACAGTATGATGCTCCAATAGGAGAATGCGAACATTATTCACAGGACCCATACTATCATATGGAAGGATATGATCAATATTCCGGGGCTATGCCTACTGCGAGTCTTGTGACAAGGAGGGACACATGCCCTACGAAAGCCGTGTCTGCCTCTTGAGTCCTGATCATCCTCTCAATTTGACACTCAATGCATTTATGGCACAGGTAGAGGAGAGCACGGCTGTCAACAGTATGCTAAATGAGTCACATGATCGATGGCAGAAAGAGATGGCCGAAATCAACAAGTGCCTTTCATATTATGAGCTCGATGGAGAGACGGATGACATTGATACTTCCATATCTGAGGAGATTGCAGTAGACATACACGATGCATCCAAGGTCGACACATTCACTTCCATACCCACAGAGTCAGAGCTTGTCACCGAGGAGGTCATGCATTGGGATGAGGACACAAATATTCATAAGGATCCCGAGTGTTGCCCACCTTCAGTTGAGCTCCCGTAGCCACCTCATCCTTCCATTGACAACGATAAGGATTCGCCTGATGAGACCCATACTCATATGCCAGAGCTGCCTGAAGAGCCTGAGACGGACGATAAGGAACTGCCTGTCGTGGTACATGAGAGCGGAGATGTATTTTCAGGGAAGTATCGTCTACCTATTTCTACTTTTCATATTTCTTTTGACGATCTTCTTTGGAAAACCTTTATTTTAAGGAAATATTTTCCACATCAGATTGATGTGGTTTATCTCCTCCAGGGTATAGGTGGAGTCCTTGTAGAGATGTTGGGAGCCGCATCGCTGGAATCTGATGAAGCCTGTAGAGATACACACCTGCCAGAGCCACGGAAGGAGCAGTTAGAACAGTTGCCTACACCGGCAAAGATACTGGATCTGCCTTTTGCTATAGGTGATATCAATCCAGTAGTGTAGAATTTTATGATTTAAATAATCATGAATCCTCTCGGCAGCGAGAGGACCGAATAGGATTTTATATTTTTTAGTTTAATAAATTCACCCCATTTGATGGCTCAATTACCTTTTGCACCCAACCCACTATCTATTATACATGCTCACCATTATATTTGGCGCTTATTTTGCATCTCTTCCTAAATTTTATGTGATGTTTAAGCTTGGGGGAGAGAGACTATTTTTTAAGTGACCCCCTTTCTTGTCGTTGTCCTCTATTTATACCATACACACTTTGAGGACAATGCGATGTTTAAGCTTGGGGGAGTGCACAGTGCACGCACTTTGCTTCATCGTGAAACACACTTCGAAATCTCCATGTGAACCATGTCCACTTCTATATTTATGTCTCATGTGCTTTATTTTTTATGAAATATCGTGGATTTATTTTTTTGTGAACTCTGATATCTGTGAACTCTGATTAGTGTATCTTTGTTAATATGCTTTTTCATAGTAGTACCAAAGTTTCACAACCACATTCTCGAAACAGTTAAGCTAAAAATGAATGAATCAAATTTGAAAATTATTTGACTTCTACGTATTTTGATTGATAATTATATTTCTTCATAGATGTTTAGTGATTCAAAAGAGATAAGATAACCCCGGATAACCCCACGACAATCAACGTAGTGATGATTAGGATTTCTGAAACCGAGTTATATCTAAATTCTATGCCTTTTCTTTTTGTTTTGTGAATAGCCAATAAATGATCTTTGATCATATTTTGCATTCCATCGCGTTTACGTGAGTTTGCAAAAATCCCAAAAAATGCAAAAAAATTCAAACAAATATCCTGAATAAAAGGCCCTATGGGTTCTTCGTAACCCGATGCCCTAAGACCGTCTGGTCTGGGATGCATAGGCCGCTTTTTGTATATATTGAGTTATCTCGTGTATACAAAGAAAGGAAAATGCTTATGAAATATTCATATAGCCAAAAAACAATATAAAAGTACAAAAATCCCATATCATTATCTCCATTTCTTTATAAAACTAAAACATGGTAAGGTTGATGGGGTTTAGGAGTCTTAAAATGGTCGTAGTGTGTGATGCCTTACCTTGATTGAAATTGCTAAATTTATTCCATGAAGTATAACAAAATACCACACATGCTTGAAAATGTTTGATCATGACATATTATACTGCTTAGAGAATGAGTTGTGAACTTTGGTTTCATTTCTGTGAACTTAGTATATTGCATGATAAACTATGATATGATATAACTCTAATCTCTTTTTATTGCTTATCAAGTTCATTTTATTTATTGAAATCCACATTATATTAATTTGAGCGAGACTTGAATATTTGTTGTGTATATGTGTTCTAAATTCATATTGACGTGTATTCACGAGATCTTGCGTACCTTAGATTCTTGTATTTTCTGAATTTGAGATTGAACCCCTTGTCTCCATTACACGCCACCGCCTCACATCTCTATTGTATCCCTCTCACGTGTTAGCTTCTTATTAGTCTTCCTCGAGGACGAGTAAGAGGTAAGCTTGAGGGATTTTGATGTGTCATTATATTCCACATTTTATCTAAATGATTACATGTTAAAATGATTGCTCATTTACATATTTCATACTCTTTTACGCTATTATATGGAATAATATGACTTTCGGAGCGTTTATGTCCATTTCAGGGATTTGGGCGATATTGGAGCAATTTGGAGTCAATAAGACGATCGGCGACATGAGAGCACCGATGAGACTCATGACAACATGCTTGAGGTGCAAAAGAGGAATACTGGAGCAAGGAAGAGGCAAGAGAGAAGGTCGCTCGATCGAACTATGATGTGGCAAAGGAATCGAGCGACCCAAAGTGCTGGAAACAGGATAGCCGTTCACTATTTTCAAATATGCTATCACCTGGGATTTTTCACTATTTTTTGATACTTTTTCCAGATAGTAGACTTCAAGACGGTTCCAATGCCACCAAGAACACGCTAATCGAAGGTCGGATGAGCCCTGAGAAATTTCTGCAAGATGATGATGCAGTGCTAAAATTCTGCTGGAATCTGTTTGACACCTACTCGACCGAGCAGAGCACTCTGCTCAACCAAGTAGTGTGTAAAATGCTACTGAAATGTTTGTTTACATCCTACTCGATCAAGCAACCTGCTGCTCGGTCCGAGAAACATTCTACTCGAACGAGTAGTGTGCAAAATGCTGCTGAGATGTGTTTTTGACGTCCTACTCAATCGAGCAACCTCCTGCTCGGTCTGAGCAACCTCTTACTCGATCGAGCAGTGCCGACCCGGCCTTGTTTGACAGAGCGGAATATTTCAGAGAAGCTCGATTCCATGTCGTACTCGACCGAGCAGGAGGACTGCTCGACCGAGCAGCCAGACGACTCGACCGAGCATCTTTGTGCTCGACCGTGTCGCTGTGGGCCCAATCTTTAAGCTGCGCCCGGATTTTTGGGGATGATTTGGAGGGGTTTTGGGGGATATTGAGCAGTCGTTATTTGGGGGTTCTGTACAGCGTCTTGAGGGGATTGAATTCTGGGTTGGGAATAACTTTTTAGAGAGCGAATTTTTTTAGGTTTTGGATTAAACTTCTGAGCATTAATTGGATCGAATTCTATTGAAGCTTGTTGGCTATTTTCTTGCGTTTCTGGTATCTGAGCTTTTCTTGAGATTTGTTATTCATTCTGTAAGTTTCTGATCTTTATTTTACCAATTGCTATGATGTTTGCGTCTCTAAAAATGGTGTTTTTATTCATGAATATTTCCATGCGTGAGTAGTTCTTTTCTAGGGTTGATGTGTTAGCCTTAAGATCCTAGGGGGAAGACGTAGATCTGAATCTCTACGTTGAATTAGGGATTTAGGGGAGTATTTTGGTCGATCCTATCGAACCCCTAGATAACCCGTACTGAGATCATGCCCACGGTCTGTAGAATTGATGTGCTTAAGGGGTATCTTTGGGATTCGAATAGGGAAATCGGTAGATCCAACCAAGGCTCGTGACCATGCACGGCTCGCGCCTTGAGGGGATCCATCGACGAACTATACCGCTACGTTGACGGCTACTGTCATTGCGTCAACGAGAGCTACCGAAATACCTCACAATTCTAACCCACGAGAGTGGTACGAATTGGGAGATTAATCCCCTAACCCTAATGCAACGTTAGGATCCTATTCTAACGTCGACCCCCGATGGTCTTAGCGGTGATCCCTAACACCCTAGTCCCCATATCTGCGCATTGAGTGACACAACCTTCGCACCCACCACCATTATGACCTTCCATACTCCAAATCCACCAATAAACCCGCAATTCTAACTCAACCTAGGAGTAGATAGGTAGTATAGCATCGCTTCCCCGTATTCGATACTTGTTTGCCACTATACCGTGTGCTTGCGGTAAACGACATCGTTTCAGAGTTGATTCCGGCTCGATCAGGAACGCTCCATAACGTCCATCTCTCCCTCCATAGTAGAGGGTGTTTTAGCAAGCAAGGCAGTAACCACCACCAAAATGCCAGGCTTACACCATGACCGTCGAAGATGCCGAGGCTACCGGTCAAGTGATCACATGTATATTTCTAGCATATTTAGTGAACCATTTCTTTCATTATCATTGGTTGATTAGATTAGTGTTTGTAACCTAGGTGTCGTACTAGTAGATGGGAAGCCCGCCCTCTCCTTGTTCGACTCGGGAGCATCACACTGCTTTCTGGCGAGTCGATTCGTTCTCACCCACACCATTCCTGTCAAAACCTTAACTATCGGTTGGAACGTTAACACGGGTGGCGGAGTGATAAAGGCGACCAGTGGGTATCCTCAATGCCTCATGGTGATTTGTGGGCAAGCGTTCTTCGCTGACTACATGATGATAGATATCCTGAACTTTGATGCTATATTCGGGATGGATTGGTTAGGAACTTTCTATACCACCATCGACTATTGTCCAAGGAGGGTAGCCTTCAATATTCCTGATCATCCAAAGTTCGAGTTCATTAGTGGGAGCAGATATGTAGGTCCGATGAAGTACAGAGCCAAGTCGATCGAAGCAGTAGCAACCGCAATGGAAGCTGAGCCTGATATACCAGAGCTGGTTCGAGATTTCATGGATGTGTTTTCAGACGACCTTACTGAAGGGTTTGGCAGACCATTAGGGTCAAATCTTTGTCTGTCCTAAGTCGGACTGACAACAGAAGGAAAATATGCACAGCGGAAAAACATAAACATACTAAACGATTTAGCGAACCCTAAGGCGAGCCAAAACCTTGCCAAGAACTATGCCAACTTGGAGTGGATCTGACCATCCCAATAGGGATCTAGCCTACTGCGACATTATAAAAAATTATACAAAAAAGCTACTTAAAAACATACCCGGAATCTTGGCCTTGGGTCAAGCAAGATGTACCGCGCCACCTTTCTTACGCTACTCATAGCCGAGCCACCTCGCGCCTTCGAACCGATTTACCCGAGCCACCTCCGAGCCGATCACTTGCCGAAGAAAGTTTCACTTGAGCAGACCCGTGTCTTAGACATCTGGATCCAATCCAAACCTCCTCGTAGTCTTGCTAGGACCCGACGGGAGGATAGGAAGAAAAAGATGAGAGGAATTTAAGTTCACGATCAAGCGTGCTAAAAAATCAGGAGTTTCTCGAATCGATCGCTTGGTGTGTTTTTCAACGAAGAGAGTGCACTCCTATTTATATAGGGAGTTGGCACCTCTATTTTCGTCACGTGTAATATGGGACAAAACAAAATTAAAAGAGAAATAATTTGAGTTAATGAAGTTAGTAAGCCTTTCATAAAAGCCAACTTCAACCAATTAATTCTCCTTCACCATTGAGCTTTAGAGACGATGCAAGATATCATTTCGAAGGGCTTCGAATGGTGAACGCGTACGAACGAATGGTGACGAATTCCGACTTCGTTTGACCCCTCAAACAATTGCCCGAAGATGGGCAAAAAGTCAATTTTTGTAGCCTCAAAAGGGTTTCGAAAAACCCTAATTAACTTAAGTTGCGGGCGCGCCCGCTAAGCTTAGCGGGCACGCCCGCCAAGGCATATAGGCACGCCCAAGTTGGTCGCACCTGGGGCCGGAGGGCGGCCTGCTGAATAGAGGGTGCACCCGCTGTTTCCAGTAGGCCGTGCCCACCCAAAGGGCCGCGCCCGCTGAACAGTGGGCCACGCCTGCTGAACACAGCGGGTGCGCGGCCCGCTGGTTCAGCGGGCCACGCCCGCTAGACTCAACGGGTATGCCCGCCGGTTTAGCGGGTCGTGCCCGTTGGACTCAGCTGGCGACGCCCTTTCTCCTTGCAGGTGGACCCACCTGCCCAAGTGGGTCTAACCCACTCTTGCCTTTGACTGTTTTTGCGTTCCTGGGCTCGTTTGAGCTCCGTTTTTGACGCGGTTTGAACCTGCGATTAGACTGGAATGATCCCGTCATCCAGGTAACCTTTCCGACGCATTTATTCCTATTAAATATATTCATAAACAATTTACGAAACATTTAATCTGGTTTGCATCATATGCAAAAATTGTCCCCTATTAAATTCGAACTCGCAACTAACTTTTGAATTTGTTTATTCCATTTCATCAAATGAATTCCTCTTAACATTCTTCTTATTACTAAGATGTGGATACAACTCGGTGTAAGACCCTTCAGCCTGACCCTACTACAGGTTGGGGCTCGAAACCCCTAGACGATGGTAACCTCGAGCAGTAGGCGTCGTCCCTGTTTCAGAATCATACTTACGTAATCGACCCAATGACAAACATTGTTGGGATCAATCTGACTGTTTCGGTGATGAACTTTGCAGTTTTTAGTCCCTTTGTCAAAACTGTGTCTCTGCATGGCCTAGGGTATGGTTTTACCATCAACCCCAATAGCCATCATTGATCAGTATACAACGGTCTTTATTGTATTCGTGTTGTACATCCTACAACGTACCCCGGCCGAGGATTAACACAAAGACCGTACTGAAATAGTGACACTTACTTCCCTTTAACGGAAGAGACGAATCCCATCTTAGTCATCTACTTCCCTCGTGAGCTTCAGATGTCACCCAACTTAAGATCTTTCAGCAGGCCAAGCCTCGAAGCTAGATCATAGATATAAGTGACACTATCTATTCATAGGTTCGTACTGATGACTTCAGGTCTTAAGGACTAACTAGCCTATCATCACTCTAGAGTTAGTATTGACAGTTGGGTTAAAGCTTAACCATTTAATATATCTAAGTTGGCCGTTCAGTGAACTCATTCCCCAATGAGCACATGTGTCTCGTCTTCGACTTCGCCAAGTCGAACGATTATAAGATCAACATTACCCTAAGGTAAGACAAAGACGCAATGGTCTAACCGATGTGTCGATATCCTATTCTCGACACATCTATGACCATGAACCGTTTAAGACTTAAGTTTCTAATTGGTCACTAACTTCTCATAATCGAGATCTACATCTTGATACGTAGTGACCTGACTATAAGTCTAAGGAAATTATCTCAGTATTAGATTCTACGAATTTATACTTAGGATAATTGATACCATATAATTATCTGAACGAGGTGATTATCTAAGGATAAATGCCACAAGGGCATTGACGCGCCCGCAATCTACACCTAGGACCCACCTGGCGGTGTCACGATCGCCAGGCGTGATATGGCTCCTAGGCTACGACTTCGGGTTCAATCCGCCAGCGGACGGTACCGAGTTGTAGTATAAAAGATAGTCGAATCCCACAGGGACGGTGATAGTGTCCGTGGTAATCTCAATCTATTTCTAAATCTAGAAGTAATGTAGCGGTCGGAGTGAGAATGAATTGGGTTGATAGTAGTTGTGTAATATAATAAAAAAACTAGGGCTTTAGGGATCGCCGTTAGGATCGTTGAGGGTTGATGTTAGATAGGATCCCCTCATTGCATTGGGGTTAGGGAATTAATTCTCCCAATTCGTACCACTCTCGTGGGTTAGAATTACGGGGTATTTCGGCGGCTCTCGTTGACGCAATGGCAGTAGCCGTCAACGTAGCATTATAGTTCGTCGACGGGTCCCTTCATGGCACGAGCTGGGCGTGGTCATGTGCCTTGATTGGATCCACCGATTTCCCTATTCGAATCCCTAGATACCCCTTAAGCACATCAATTCCAGAGACCGTGGGCACGATCTCAGTACGGGTTATCTACGGATTCGGTAGGTTCTACCGGAATACAACCCTAAATCACCAATTCAACATTGGGATCTAGATCTACATTTTCCCCCTAAAATCCTTGGGTTTGCCCATCAACCCTAGAATATATCTACTCACTCATGATGATCAGGGCGCACAAAAATATCAATTTCGCGTAGGAAGACATTTTTGCAATAAAAGAAATTAGGGCTAAAGATTACTTACAACGAGAACGAACAAAGAACGAGTCTAGAGAAGAACAAAAGGCACAAATATTCAATATAATAGATCCAAAAGTCTACTGTAGAAATTAATCCCAAAAATCCGTACAAACAACGATCGCCGGGGCTCTCTAAAAAAATCCCTAAAACAAAACGCAGAATGAACTCCTAACACTGAGCCCGCAGTCGTGAGCTTCAGCTCCCCCAAAATAGCACACATCGCACGTTCAAAAAAATCTTCCAAAAATGCCCCAGGAAGTGTCGGTCGAGTAGGTGACTCGGCCCGAGTCGGAGCTGCTCGGCCAGTGGTTCGGCCCGCGTCGTTTGTTGCTCGACCTCAGAATGGATGACTCGGTCGGCTGCTCGGGCTGTGCTCGGGGCATGCTATCTGCGGCTGCTCGGCCGAGCAGATAAGATGCTCGGTTCGAGTCAGCCCGTATCTGCGGCTTCTCCAACATGTCATGGCTCGGCCCGAGCAGCAAGCTGCTCGGCCCGAGCATTTTCTGGGAAAGCTCTGTGCTGCAGCAGGGGCCTCTCTGCTCTCTCTCTTTCTTCTCTTCCTTCTCTCCTCCAACAGCTCTGAGAACATGGCGAACTCCTCCAGAGCCCTGCCAACAGGCTCATGAGCAAGTCGGATGTGTCCATACCCAGGCGGGGGTCCAAATCGCTCCAAAATCCCTGAAAACTCAAAATATACTACGAAACTCGAAATATCGTCAGAAATACCAAAATCACAGTAAAATGTGGGATTTGGACGTGGGGATGATATGCAATGCGATGGAAATATAATATGAAAATGATGTAAAATATGGACACATCAAAATCCCCAAGTTTACCTCTTACTCGTCCTCGAGGAAGACGAATAATCGGTACGCTGGGAGGAAAACTAAATGAAAATAAGGAAATGAAAATAAAAAGAAGTGAAAAACAAAAAGAGAGAAATAAGAGAGAAGTGCTAAGGATGATCGGTCAGATCTCAGACCTAAAAAGTCTATCACGATGCCCCGAGTGCTAAACATGCATGCTATTGGTAATTTCAAGCTTTATATATCATATGTCATGTAATGCAGGCAAAGAATAGGGATCTACTGAAATAACACCGTCAAATCCTATCAATCTCATGCAATCCCTAAAGTCTAGTATAAATTAGTTGACAATGCCCTTTCAATCATAGATACACAAGGAGCACAAAAGATTCATGCAACATGCAATAGAGAATAGAAAAATCATGCCATTCAGATATTCAATTGATACGTGAAAAATCTCCAAAACTAAAGTAATTCGAAAAGTTTGGGTTTTATTAAATCTCCCCGACGTGCACCGTCTCCACTCTAATGTCAAGCTCACTCATATGATCAGTTGGTTTACCCCCCAAGCTTAGCTTGAGGCATCGCATCAATGAAAATGATATGGAATTTAATTTTTCTTCCCAGAATGAGATATAGCTTCTTAATGAAATAGCACAAAGCGGTATTTATTAATTTTTCTTTTCTTCTTTTTTTATTTTCTTTTTTTTTGAATAAGAAGCTATAATTTTTATTTTTATACATGGGAAGTGAGATGCGGTAAAGTAGCTATATGGGTGTAACCCACTGATATGTAGAGAAAAAGTAAATATGTGGAGAAGGAAGATAATGGGACACTCGGTTCACTCATAAGAGGGTGCACATCAGTTTGATAAAATAAAACTCTAACTAAACTCATATATAGCATGGGTATTTCACTTCTCTAAATGAATAATGAAAATAGCATGCGGTAATAATCACAATGTCAACAGGCATGCAAACAGAAGTGAATAAGATAATAAAAACAGGTGCTCCAAGTGTTCAGTGATGCGTGAACCTGGGTGTGTTTCCCAACATAACTCATACTAGATACTAATTCATGCAATTGATTTCAATTCATATCATGTATTAAATCAGACAGATCATCAAAAGAAATACATGCATATGGACAATAAAGCTGAAATTAATCCTAATAGCATGTCAAAGAGATAAGCATCACTAAAAACTAATAAAGCCTAGAGAGATATCATCATTTAGACCATCCTCAGCAGAAATAAAGAGAAAGAGAAAAAAAGTGGAAATATATAAAAAGAAAATGCATGCATGGGGAAAACAGAAGATATGATGAAAAAAAGAAAAATAAGATGGGGCGGGCAAATGATGAAAAAGTGAAATAAAAGCTGAAAATAAGGGAGGAAAATAGAAACATAGAAATAAAGAATAATAAAAAAATAAAAATAAAGCAGGAGCGCGCATCCCCAAGCTAAACCTAGCAGTGTCCTCACTGCTAAGAAATCGCTCGTGAGCGGGAGGTGAGGCTAAAGGGGTGGGATCGACGGGAAAATAAGATATAAACTATGTGAATAAAGGAAAAAGGAAATAAAAATAAAAAAGGTGACATGATGGAATGCAATATGGAATGATGCATGTGTGGGTCCTCCCCCAAGCTGTGGTAAAGAAAGGCCCCGTAAAGACAGATGGGCACGAAAAATATGGGGGAGGCAAAAGGTGGGATATACGCCATCAAGCAGAGGCACCACCCTCTGGGGGTGGTGATGGGTCCCTCTGCTGTGGACCCGGGCTGGTGGGTGGTGAGTCTGGTGGCTGGGAAACGTGGGGAGAGCTACAGGTGAGGTCTATGATGGAGGAGGAAGGAGCTGCAGTGTATAGGACCATGGATGTGAGAGGATCGACTGTGGCTGACGGCTCTAGGGTGGAAGACGCAGGCTCGTCAGAAGCCCACGGGAGTGAAGAACTGAGCTGTGCAGGGTCAGCCACAGTAGACGGCCAAGGCGGAGAAGGGTGAGCAAGTATCACCGTAGGCAGGCCACGGTGTCTCAACAGGTCGAGAATGGATGTGAGATCTGACTGTACCCTAGATCTGTGTGTCTTAGACTCATGGAAAAAGTCGTCGAAATCCCGCTGTAGGCGGGAGGTCAACTCCTCGAGGGCGGTCAAGCGAGAGTCTAAGGATCGAGGCTCGGAGGGGGTACGGGTAGCATGTCGGTAGGTCACAACTCGTGATAAGCGGCCCGATGCAGCCGAGGCATCGGGCCGAGCATGGAATGTGGGCGAGGGTGAACTCGTCAGAATATCTGTGGTGGCAGAAGAAGGGGCTGTCGTCGACACAGAAGTATGGACAGAAGTCGAGATAGAGTCGGTGAAAACAGCCAAAGGGGAGGTGGTGGTGGTGGCAGTCAGAGGAGCTGAAGCTATAAGCTCCGAGAGAGGGGGAGGGTGGGGATAGGGTCTAGCGAGGGAGCATCTAAATCTACCACGTCGTCAGAAAAAGGGAGATCTGTGCCCTAAGGCACAGATACAGTGGCGAAAATGATATGAGTGTCGGGGCAGGAAGTGAGGACAGTCCCCGTCGACTCGACGACTGTAGAAACAGCAGATACGAGGGTGGAAGAGGCGGCTCCTGAAGATGTGTGAGCGGGAGGAACAGGGAGACCGGTAACCAGGGCGGATATATCGAGGAGCTCGAACTCAGAGGAGCGGTGGCCGGGGTCATCGGCGACAGCCTCTACCGGTGCTCCTGGGGGCTCAAGGTCGTGAATGGGGGGAAGTGGGAAAACCTGAGGAATAAGCCAGTCAAGCTGGACTGCAGGAATATGCGTCAGGTGAGGGGCAGGAAGGATCATATGGGTGTCGTGGCCCGTGCCGACAAGGTAGCGCCAGTGACGAGCACTGTAAGGGCGGAGAATCTGCATCTGCTCAAGCACGCCAGTGGTAATGCGTGTCGGGCCAGGAGGGCGGTGCAAGTCATCGGGTAGGGGGATACCAAGCATCCTAGCGAAACTGGTAAAGAAACCACCGCAGTAAATATCCATGGCATGCTAAGATGTGGCTGTTTGGTAGAGTCTCTGACACAGCCAGGAAGCGGCGTCAGACATCATGAATGGTCTCACGGAGCCATCCGGGTGGAATCTACGAGGTCGGGTCATACCCCAAAGGTGGGTAAGCTCAGGGAGGGACATAGTCCCGACCTCAGGTCTGCAAAATAGTGTGCACGCTAGGTGCCTCTGGGCGTAGCGAAGGCAAGGGTGCACAATGCATGATGCCTTCGCCCGGCTGGGGCGGTACTCGGGAAGTCCAGAAATACGCTGCCAAAAGGTGCGAGCGTGAAAGTCGTCTAGGTCGTGGGTAGGGGAACAAGCTGCCCTAGGGTCAGGGATGGCAGGGAAGTGAAAATAGTCCCGGATCATAGCGAAAGTGACCATGTAATCGTGATCCAGGAGCCGAAAAGCAATGCCGTCACCTGCGTCGGTGAAAGTGAGGGAGCTAAGACCCTCAAGGGCTAGGCAGGTGTATGTGGGGGCGTGAACTCTGAGGAATCGGTCGAAACTGATCGCCTGGTAAAGGTGGTGGACACCTTGGAGAATGCCTAGGGACGTAAGGGCTGGAATGTGAACGAAAACTGTGGGGATAAGACGGCGCTGGTTCAGCCTAGCAAGCGCGATCTGTGTGCACTATCGCGGAAAGTGATGACATGGGTAGGGATGTGCGCGGTGGGGTCATCGCTAGGGGGTGAGGAGGGTCGTAGCGATGCGACAGAGGTGGTGGAGGGGATAGAAGCTGATGAAATGGGAGCACTGGTGGATGGGACAGTAGTGGCGGTAGTGGTGACAGTGGCGGGGATGGTGGATGTGACAGGGGGTGTGGTAATGGAAGTGGTGCATGCACGGTGCTGTGGACGTGAAGAGGATGGGCCAGAAGACGGCCTCTTCCCACGGATGGGAGGGGTCGTCGATCCGTGAGAAATGTGTAAGCAGACTCTACGGTATAAAAAGGGAGGAGGGAACGAGTGTACCGTAGATGCGAGTGATGCGGGAGCTCTGAAGATCCCCCAAGCTAGTCCACACTGCTGCAACTGCTGTAAGAACAGTGAACCTGCCAAATGAAACCATCAAAACGTCAGAAAATTGAATAGAAATGGGAATAATTAGAATTAATTGTGACTCGGGCCGAGCAGATTGATGCTCGGACCGGGTTGTGCACCCAGGTGAGGGGGCTCGGGTCGGATCGATGAACGAGTCGATCGACTCGGGGCGAATATTGGGGGAACGAGTCGATCGGCTCGGGGTGGGTAGCGGAACAAATCGTGCTGTAAGGCACGACTCGGGGCTAGGTTGAGACCGAGCACCTAGGTGCTCGGTTCATGACCTAGGGTGTGGCCCAGGGTGGGTAGCGAGCGGAAGGCGAATCACCGTAGGGGTTTTGGGGGGGTTTTGGTTCGGCGGCGGGGGATTAGGTGGTGGCAAAGGGGAACGTCGGTAGGGTGGGGGTGATGGCCGACGATGGCGCCGTCAACGGCGCCATCGCCGCGGTATGGCAGAAATGGGGGACGGGGGGGATTTGGGGCGGCGGTTGATGGTGGGAGATGGAGCAAGGGAGGGGGGTTCAATGGGGGGGTTGTGGACGGCGGCGCCATCGACGGCGGCGACACTGTAGCGTAGGGCGGCGTGGGGGGAAAGAAGGGGAGGCAGGGGGATAGAGATGGGGGATGGAGAGGAGAGAGGGGGGGTTTTACCGGTGAACGGCGGAGTAGAGGGTGGAGCCGGTGGCGGAGACGGAGGTGGACGGCGGCGGGGGCGTGGTTTGAATGAGTGGGGTGAGGGGAGAGACTCGGGGGGGGGATATCTTGGGGTGAAAAGTTTTTGGGTAAAAAAAAGTTTTAACCACAGGATAAAAAGGAACGGGGGCGGTTTAGATTCCAGAACGACTCGGCCCGAGCAGCCGAGCTGCTCGGCCGGGTCGGGGTTGATAAAATTTTAAATAAAATGACTTGACGCGGGCCGAGTAGATGTACTGCTCAGCTCAGGTTGACGTAAAAGTTTTAAACGAAATACTCCCTCCGAGTCATTGATGCTCGGGCTGAGCCAGTAATTCTCCGCCCGGGTCAACAGAGTAACATTTTTGCTCCAACTTGGGCTCCCTGTAGTACTCGACCGAGCAGGGTTGTGCTCGAGGCGAGTCATATCATACTCGGGCCGGGTCAATAGTGCTCTCTGCCCGGGTTGGCAGAGTGACGTTTTTCACCAAATTCTTCAGCATGTAAAATCCGACCGAGTAAAGAGGTGCTCGGGCCGAGCGGTCGTATCCGTGTCTGCTCGACTCGACCGAGCAGAGGAGCTGCTCGGTCCGAGTTTCCTGTAGCTCCTTTTTCCTTCTTTCCCTTTCATTTCCTTCTCAAATCTTCAACTTCGTTATCTTCCTCCGGCTTTCTTCCGTTTATAATGTCCATGCGCATGCCCCCGATGTTCCGTCCTACACGAAACACAAACTCGTCAAGTATTTTTATATTTTTTTGCGATTTTATCTAAAAACACGAAATAAAAATAGAAAAAATAAGAAAATATGAAAGAAATTTCAAAATCTACGGAGTTGGGTTGCCTCCCAATAAGCGCTCGTTTTTAGTCATGAGCTCGACTCCCTATGATATATCAATTCTCGCTTGGCGCGTGCGGTGGTCGCGCGTCGTCCTTTGGGGTGGTGCAATTCGGCGGCGTTTGACTTCCGCTTACTCCAACACTCTCCTCCATGAAAGATGTGACCTCCGATGCTAGATGATTTGTTTGACGGCGTTGAAACTCCTTATCCAATACTTGGATGTATGCAGCGACCGCTTTGTTGTAGGTTGGGTCGTCGTCGTCGTCGATGCTTGCCTTGACGGGGTCCTTCATGACCCCTTCAGCAGAAAAGTCTTCAATCACTTCCTCCTCCAGAAATTCCAGATAACTAGCCCCTTCCACGTGGGCACGCTCCTTCATCGGCTTTTGTAGCCGGAACTCAGCTTCAATATTTCCCACATTGAGGGAGAGGGTTCCTTCTCGGACGTCTATAAGCACACCGGCCATCGCCATGAAGGGGCGACCGAGTATTAATTGAGAGCTTCCTCCCTCCGGCATGTCCATGATGACAAAATCAACTGGGACGCATAGTCCTGGAGGTATCTGGAGGATGACGTCCCTCGCTATCCCTACTGGGTAGGTGATAGAGTGATCGGCGAGCTGGATAGACATGCTAGTAGGTTCCAGCTCGCTTCCTGTCTGGAGTCTTCTGAAGATAGAAAGGGGCATCAGGCTGATGCTAGCCCCTAGATCAATTAGTGCTCTACTGATTGGCATTCCTCCGATGGAGCATGGCACGGTGAAGCTCCCTGGATCCGGCAGCTTCCGAGGGATGTGGTTCTTGATAATGGAGGTGGAATCCACCAACAGCTTGATTTCTTCCGGCCTTCGCTTCCCTGTGATGAGATCCTTTAGAAATTTAACATAAATCGGAATCTCGGTGATGGCATCAATGAATGGGATATTCAGCTGAATCCCCTTTAGTAACTCCATAAACTTGGAGTACTTCTTCTCCAATTTGGCTTGGGCAAGCCTCTGAGGATACGGAGGAGGAGGCCTGGAGGCTTTGCCCTTAGATGCATCAACGGGTGGAGGAGTAGTAGCAGGCATGACGGGAGGTGTATCCGTCTTCTCTTCAATAGCGATAGGCCCTTCAGTGTCCTCAACTCTGGCATTGTCATCAGCAACTTCTTCAATGGTGGTCCTCTCTTTAGTAAGTACCGGGACCATAACTGGGTCGGTCACCCGTCCTCCTCGCGTGGTCACTGAAACCATGGCGTTTGCTTGAGCTCTGGGGTTGGTCTCCGACTGGGAGGGTAGTCTCCTTTGGTTCTTCAGTAACTGAGACATCTGCCCTCTCAGTTTGTCGAGCGAAGAGTTGATACTCTTAAATTGGTTTGACGTATCTTGGTTGAACCAAACCTGGCCGCTCATAAAGGTCTCCAGCGTAGATTCCAGATTTGACTTTGGAGGAGTCGGTGCAAAATTTTGCTGAGGTGGCCGGTTGTATTAATATCCCGGCGGCATATAGGGCCCAGCTGGCCTAAAGCCGCCTTGCTGCTGGCTCTGCTGCTGCTGCTACTGCTATGGAGGAGGTGGCCTCTGAAACTGCGGAGGTTGCAGCCCTCCACTTGGATTTCCATATAAGAAGCCTGGGTGATTCCTGGTAGCCGGATGCTGCCACTGGTTCCGTCCTTCTCCCTGGACGTACTGAACAGTCTCGGATGTCTCAGCACCCTCATATTGACCCTCAGTGGGGATATACCCCGGATCTACATACTCCTCAGCAGGATGGTAGGAGGTGCTGGGTGCTGCTGGGAGGGAGTCCAGGCGCTGCTCAATACGAGCCACCTACTTGCACAGGTTCTCTATGTGGGAGTCCAGGTGAGTAGCAGCCTTGACCTCAGGGGTCTGGGCGATCACGGTCCTCTCATCATCCCACTGCTGAGTGTTGGCAGCCATGTGCTCCAAAAGATCAATAGCCTCCTCAGGAGACTTATCCAATAAGGCGCCCTGTGCTGCAGCATCAATAATCATTTTAGTGCTAGGTTGGAGCCTGTTGTAGAAGCTCTGCACTAAATCCCAAGGTTGGATCCCATGGTGGGGGCACTGATGTTGGAGGTCTTTAAACCACTCCCAAGCCTCGTAAAGCGACTCCTGGGGGAGTTGCTTGAAATTGGATATTGTAGGATCCTGTCCAAAACAAAGTTAGGATCGATAACATGAAGTTTAGACTTACGCTTGCGTACGCGGCACGGTAGTCTACGAACTTCGCCTTCGGATTCGCCACGACGGATCGAGTCTACTCACGAACGGAGTAAGGCTACTAATCCCACAATCTAAATCTCTATTTTAGATTAAGAACTTGGATGGAGGGAGAGGAAATATTTCTGCAGAGCTTCGCTATGAAGAAGATGCATGCATGAATTTCATGCAAAATGTGTAAGGAAAATGGCTACCCTTGGGTCTTATTTATAGCCCCCAAGGTAGTTATTTTAGGGTAAGTTGTTCCTTTGGAACAACTTAATTAAGGTGTACCATGATACATGGCACATTATAAGCTTAAGTTGTACCATATGCATGGTACAACATAAGCTTAAGATATTCCCCCTTATTAGCCATATGTCGCATGCATTTTATGCATATATAATGCGACTTTCCCGCTCATACAGAGATCCTCTCCGCAAGGGAACAGATTCCCTTTGCACATGACTTCGTGTGCGCGACGTTCGAGGTCCGTATTCCCTCGTACATCCCCCACAAGGGTGTACAAACGTCTTCCATATCCAACATCTCCCACTCACACTTGAGGGGATTGTAAGAGAACGTCTTTCCCTTAGTTCTTTCATCTATCATACCGAGAAATAGACCGTGCGACCGTCATGCGCGTAGAGTCTGTTGTTGTGCACTTGTTAGAGATACACAACGACCTCGAAGGTGCAAAGTTGAGTAGTTCAACGCATGCTTTACCCTAGATTATTTCTTCACATTTTCTTGTACTTTATATTCAACAATTGAATCCCATCTGGATTACAATTGGCTGGCCAGCTTTGAATCACTAAAGTCCAAATGCGAATATGAAATCAATCTTCCTCTTCTTGCGAACCTTCTGATCTTGACTTGATTCGCTTTTCTAACGTGCCCCGCCGAGCCGAATTACCATAGCCCATTAGTAACACGCTAAGATAGCGATCATCTCGTCAAATCTAAAGGAACCAATTGGAGTCCTTGAGGGTAAGAGTTAAGACCCATATGGCCTTTGAGTCTCACATAATAGCAAACACTATTGCTACTAACTCAGTGGTCGAAATGCATACGTGGTATGAACACGTATTACAACATCACTCCTTTCCCAGGGAGAGTATGTCTTAATGATGTTGTACGGATGAAAGATCAGACACCACAGTGCCTATCTTTTGAGTCCCCTTACTACTCAGGAAATATTCCCGGACTCTCATCCTGCATAAGACAGATAGGATTATAAAATCCAATGAGATCTTTTTATCCTTGTGATACAGATCTCAGATCTTTTGTAAGCATCCATATGATGCAGATCTTTCATTCGACTATCTTTGTTAAAGTCATGACTCTAAATCATTCGTCTAATGATTTTGACTTTAAACTAGTCTCATCTCTATCTTATCCATCTGATAAGATAAGGCGGTTGCTCATGTGAGAGAGCCAACCTTAATCTGTCCGACATACACACAATTCAGCTGAGATTTCAAAAAAAAATGTACACAAACATTTCTTTAAGAAATTCATATGCAATGCTTGAAAAAGAACTTATTCTTTTATTAAATTTGATCTTTCTTAGACATGGGAATATATATTGGTACAACTCAGCTCATACGCAATTCTTGGGATGATAAGTGTTTATAAAACACATTTCTGGGGATTGCTTTCGTAAGCTGATCCTCTATCATCTCATGCGTAGATATGTACCTTATGTCTACCTTCTTGGTTTTATCATAGTCTTTTGCAAATCTGCAGTTCCTTTAAGATACTGCATTATCCTCTTAACCGCTTTCCAGTGTTCTTGCCCTGGGTTGGATTGGTAACAGCTTACCGTTTCCAACGGCAAAACAGATGTCCGGTCTCGTACACACCATAGCGTACATAAGACTATCAACTGCACTGGAATATGGAACTTTTTCCATAATTTCCTTTTCCTTTTTGGTTCTTTGGACACGATTCCAGATATAAATTATCGCATATGCTTATATGAATATCAATGGACTTGCAGTCCTGCATATTAAATCGTTCTAGAACCTTCTTTATATAAATCTCCTGTGAAAGAGAAAGAAGTTTCTTCGAACGATTCCTTGAAATCTTAACTCCAAGGATATATGCGGCTTTTCCTATGCCTTTCATCTCAAATACTGATGAAAGCCAAGCCTTGATACTCATCACAAAGCCCTTGTCATTTCTGGCTATTAAAATGTCATCTACATATAGAGACATAATAACATGCTTGCTTTTAATCCTCTTGATATATACGTAGTTATCTTTATCAAGTATGAAAAATCCATTTGATAAGACAACTTCTTGAAATTGTATATACCATTGCCTCGAGGATTATTTAAGACCATATATGGACTTACGAAGTTTACAAACCTTATGTTCGTTTCCTTCTTTTACAAACCCTGGTGGTTGTTCCATATAGATCTCCTCGTCCAATTCTCCATTGAGAAAGGCAGTCTTTACATCCATCTGATGTAATTCGAGGTATAAGCAAGCTACCATTGCCAGAATCATGCGAATCAAGGTAAAACGCACAACAGGTGAGAAGTTTTCTTCGTAGTCTATCTCTTCCTGTTGCGTAAAACCTTTCGCGACAAGGCGAGCTTTATATCTATCTATAGAGCCATCAGCCTTATGCTTGATCTTGAGAACCCATTTGTTCCCAATTGCTCTATGTCCTCTGGGTGAGTTAACTAAGTCCCAGACTTGGTTAACTTTTATGGATTTCAATTCCTTCTTCATCGCTTCCATCCATTTGTCTTTTGCAGGGCATGATGTGGCATATTTGAGATTCTTCAAGTCCTTGTTGACTCGAATTTAGATCAATTCTAATATCACTCCCACTTGAAATGTTGTTAGAATTGCTCCCACTTGGATCATTATTCCCGTATGGAATAGGATAATCGTCATTCGTATAATCCATTGGTGAAGGTTGAAAAGTATTTTCGTTTTCACCAAGAATTCTCCCACTCGAATGAGGTAATCCTTCTTGATCACAAATCTCAAATAGAGATAAGTCCTGACTTATCTCGCCCTGTCTTGGAAACTTGTTTTCCAAGAAAGTGACATCCCTCGACTCAAACTCAATTAGCACACCATTGTCTTCCTGACTAACAAAAAAACATAACCTTTGGAGTTTAATGCGTATCGTTTAAAGATACATTTCCTTCCCCATGGCCCAAGTTTGCCATACTTATGGGAGGAAATATGTGCGTTGAATGCACAAACTCAAGGTAAAATGTTTAAGTCAGGAGACCCTTGGTTCCACAACTCATAAGGAGTGGAGCTAACTGATTTCGAGGGTACGCGGTTTAAAATGAAAACAGTTGTCAATAATGCATCACCCCAAAAGGTGATTGGCAAGTTAGCTTGCGCCATCATTGAACGGACCATTTTTTCATTAAAGTCCTATACCTCCTTTCTTCAACACCAATTTGTTGAGGAGTATAAGGCATAGTTACCTGATGTACTATGCCTTTTTCATCACAAAGTTCCTTTAAACTTGTTGATTGATATTCACCGCCCCTATCGGTTCGCACGACCTTAATCTTGCGATCTAATTGATTCTCCACTAAACTCATATAGTTTTTAAAGCAGGTTTAGTGCTTTCACTTTTGTGGGATATCAAATAGATATGACCGAATCGGGTGAAATCATCAATTAAAAGTGATGAAATAGGACTTCCCGCGTCTTGTCTTGACATTCATCGGACCACATATGTCCGAATGGATAAGCTGTAATGGAACCTTGGCCCTTGTGCCGGTTCCAAAACGGCTTGCGAGAAGATTTCCCTACAAGGCAATGTTCGCAGGTCGACTTTTCAACCTTTGAAACATTTGATAGAAGGCCACGTTTGGCAAATCTATCCATACACGTTGGTCCAATATGACCAAGCCTTGTGTGCCAACAAATTATATTAGACTCATTAGTCAAAGAATTTGTCACAAGGAAATTTTCATTACATGAGGAATCATATATTGTACATATTACAATAAATCCTTTGAAATACATAACCCAGAACCAATAAAAGAATTATTACAAAATAGGTCCACTTTACAATCATGAAGGAACCAACTATCACAAAGACCCATTAAATTGACCACAGTTTTAATATTCCTTTGAATATATGGAATGAAGAGAACATCATGTAGTAGGAGAGTGAGGCCGTTGTCCAAGACAAGCTTGCGAGTCCCAACGCCTTTCACTTCAACACGTGTGTTGTTTCCTACATTGATCCACTTCATTCCTTGGGTATCCGGTGATACTCCACGAAGGACCGTCTGTCCTTTGCTATGTGGTCGGTGGCACCTGAATCAATTATCCAAAAATGGATTAGATTCCACAAGAAATAGTGGACTAGAAACACATATGTAACTAGTATTACAAGTTACCTCGTCACTTCCACTCGTACACGAACGAGCATAGTGACCGAGCTTGTTGCACTTGAAGCACTTGATCCTTTTCAAGTCTTTCTTCTTGTGCCATTTCTTGTGCCCACCCTTATGTTTGGGTTCCTTGGTAGACTCAGGTTGCTTATTACGTTCATTAGAAGACTTCGAACGATCTTTACGTTTCTTTCCCCCATGTGAGGAACTAGCAACCACGTGCACTTCTGCACTTGGCTTGGCAGCCGCAAGCCGCTCTTCCTCTAATTCGAGGTGCTTGGAAACGTCGTTGAAGGTCTTGATGCTCTCATTGTGAGTGAGATGCATCTTCATTTGATCCCACCCATTTGGTAGGGAACGTATGACTGCTTGGATTTGTTGCTCATCAGTGAGCACATGACCTGCGTCCTTTAACTCCGAGATAAGGTTCGCCATATGTCGCAGATGTTTCCCCATGGAATGATCTGGACGTTTCTTATATGTATCGAACTTTATAGTTAAGGCGCGAAGTTTGGACACCGATGTGCCACCGAACTTCTCCTCTAGCTTGGACCATATGTCCATGGCTAGGTCATGTTCTCGGAAGATGCGCATTATGTCATCAGCCATACTGCTTAATAACGTAATGCGCGCTATCTTATTCTTCCGAGACCAAGCATCAAAAGCTTCCTTGTCTCTTCGGTGTTGGGCCGTAGTGCCCAACTCGGGTTCAATCATTACGTTCTTTAGAGTTTCGAGCACTTCTTGCTCCTCTAAAACGTATTGTATCTTAATGGACCAAAGTTTGTAATTATCGCCGTTGAGTTTTTCACCTTTGTTTAACTCAGCGACGATATTCTTTGAAGCGGAAGACATTTTACTTTTAAAATGCTGCAAAAGACACAAAACCGAAGGTTCGATCAAAAACATTGCATAAAAAATTCTTAAAATATAACTCCCACTTGATTTGAATTTATAGAGTATCCCATTTGGATAGTTCTAAAAATTCAAATCCCACTTGGAATTATATTATATTTGATAAGTTACTTTCGAAAAATATTGAAGGTGTTGTTCTAGAATCGAAAAGGTCTCTATGATTCCAATCACCATCTAGAACAACTTTCAATATTCCCCCATCACTTATCAAACAATAGTACTCTTATAGTACTAGCAGCGGAAAATGAGTATTTGATAAGTTACTTTCGAAAAATATTGAAGATGTTACTCTAGAATTGGAAAGGTCACTATGTTTCCAATCACCATCTAGAGTAACTTTCAATATTTCTCCCTCACTTTATCAAATGTTAGTACTCTTATAGTACTTAGCAGCGGAAAAGCGTTTTTGAAAACGTATTTTTCAAAAAATTACATTGGCTAATCTCCGTAGAGTAGAGCACAACGTCATAAGTTCATTGGCTAATCTCCGTAGAGTAGAGCACAATGACATGGCTAATCTCGCATGAAGTAGAGCATTACGGCTAATCTTCAAGGAGTAGAGCACAATTTCATAAGTACATTGGCTAATCTCCGAAGAGTAGAGCACAATGACTTGGCTAATCTCGCATGAAGTAGAGCACTATGGCTAATCTTCAAGGAGTAGAGCCCAATGAAAAACTTCATTAAAACGTTAGTCCCGTATGAACTAGTCGGCACTGTGGTTAGCCCCGTATGGGCTAATCGACACATTCGAGTTTGACCAATGCCCTTTGTCACCCCGTATGGGTTAGTTGACAAATTTGCAGTCGACCCAGACCTTCTGCCAGATTGGTCGACCAAAAACACAAAATTGGTCGACCAATATTCGAACTGCAACTTCTCCCGGCCAGGGCCTCTGCCCTGGCCGGGGCTTGGCCAATGGCCGGCCAGGGCCTCTGCCTTGGCCGGCCAGGGGGCCTGCCCCCCTCGGCCAGGGCCGGCCAGGCCCTGGCCTCTGCCAGGGCCGGCCGGCCAGGCCACTGGCCGGGGCCAGGGCTCCTGCCCTGGCCTCGGCCAGGCCCTGGCCTGAGGCCAGGGCGCTGCCCTGGCCTCTTGCCAGGGCGGACTGGCCGCTGGCCGGGGCCAGGGCTCCTGCCCTGGCCTCGGCCAGGCCCTGGCCTGAGGCCAGGGCGCCGGCCCTGGCCTCTGCCGGGGCCAGGGCTCCTGCCCTGGCCTCGGCCAGGCCCTGGCCTGAGGCCAGGGCGCCGGCCCTGGCCTCTGCCAGGGCCGGCCTGGCCCTGGCAGTGGCCAGGGCGCCAGCCCTGGCCTCTGCCAGGGCCGGCAGGCCGGCCTGGCCACTGGCATGCCCTTGGCCAAGGCCGGCCACTGCCGGCCCGGCCTTGGCCGGCCACTGCCGGCCTGGCCATGGCCGGTCATGGCTTGGCCATGTCCGGCCATGGTCAAGGCCTTTCGGCGTTGGCCGGCCATGGCCCCTTTGGCCATGGCCGGCCACCCCCCATTTGAATGGGGTTGCCGCACTTTCTCCTCCCCCTTGATGGGGTGGTCGCCGGTGGTTATTGGCCGTAGCCAACCCCCTCCGTATGAGGAGAGGGGGTGCATGGCCTTCATGGCCCATTTGGCCATGGTGCACATGCACCAAATTTTCCTCTTACCCGATGAAAATAACTTCCATCATCTTCCTCGATGAAGCACCCGTTCGTCGATGAAGCACCCGTTCGTCGAGAATTTAGTTATTTTCTAATGGCCGTGTGCCAAAAATGAATAACTTACTACGTGAACGGTCGGTTCTTCCCGTCACGGAGAGTTCCTACCATATCCATAATGATAGGAGACCCTAACGTGAAAAGAACAACCGCTGCGTTCTCTCCGTCACGAAGCGTTCCTACTATATCCGTAATAGTAGGAGACCCATTCGTGAAAAAGACAACGACTCGTTCGTAGTTTCGACGGGGCGGTGGTTTGACCGGGGCGAACCCATATGGCTCTGATACCAATGTAGGATCATGTCCAAAACAAAGTTAGGATCGATAACATGAAGTTTAGACTTACGCTTGCGTACGCGGCACGGTAGTCTACGAACTTCGCCTTCGGATTCGCCACGACGGATCGAGTCTACTCACGAACGGAGTAAGGCTACTAATCCCACAATCTAAATCTCTATTTTAGATTAAGAACTTGGATGGAGGGAGAGGAAATATTTCTGCAGAGCTTCGCTATGAAGAAGATGCATGCATGAATTTCATGCAAAATGTGTAAGGAAAATGGCTACCCTTGGGTCTTATTTATAGCCCCCAAGGTAGTTATTTTAGGGTAAGTTGTTCCTTTGGAATAACTTAATTAAGGTGTACCATGATACATGGCACATTATAAGCTTAAGTTGTACCATATGCATGGTACAACATAAGCTTAAGATATTCCCCCTTTATTAGCCATATGTCGCATGCATTTTATGCATATATAATGTGACTTTCCCGCTCATACAGAGATCCTCTCCGCAAGGGAACAAATTCCCTTTGCACATGACTTCGTGTGCGCGACGTTCGAGGTCCGTATTCCCTCGTACATCCCCCACAAGGGTGTACAAACGTCTTCCATATCCAACAGATATAGCCCCTCGGATCCGGACCGTCTTCGATGGTGGATAAAACTTATCCACAAATGCGAGCGTGAGCTTCTCCCAGGTAGTGAAGTGGTTGGGAGGGTGAGCTCGGAGCCAGTAGGAGGCTTTGTCCCTCAAGGTGAATGGGAACAGCCGCAGCTTCACTGCATCATCAATGACGTCCTTTGCCTTGAATGTATCGCACTTGGCCAAGAAGGAGGCAATGTGATGGTTGGGGTTCTCATAAGGATGGCCATGGAAGGGATCCTGTTGCATAAGATTGATCAACCCCGTCTTAAGCTCGAAGGTTGCCGCTGTCAGCTGCGGTCTGAGAACCGAGGAATTATTCCCAAAGGTCAGTTTCATATGGTCCCTGATGGACCTGGTGCGTGGAGGAGGAGGAGGATTCTCTCCCATCTGAGCTGATGGAGATGAGCTTCTGCTAGAGGCTCTTAAAGCCCGGGCTGTCTTTTCGATATCAAGATCGAACAATAATTCTCTAGAAGCCCCCTTGTGACGGGTGTTCATGCACCAACAAAGCCCAGAAAAACACCGCCAGTAGCACCGCAATAAATAAAGAGAATAAAAATGATGGGTAGGTAAGGGATAGCAAGAATGCTAGAAAACTTCACAATATAAAAACAAATTGAGATAAAAACACTATTACCGTCCTCGGCAACGGCGCCAAAAACTTGACGCGCCCACAATCTACACCTAGGACCCACCTGGCAGTGTCACGATCACCAGGCGTGATGTGGCTCCTAGGCTACGACTTCGGGTTCAATCCGCCAACGGACGGTGTCGAGTTGTAGTATAAAAGATAGTCGAATCCCACAGGGACGGTGATAGTGTCCGTGGTAATCTCAGTCTATTTCTAAATCTAGAAGTAATGTAGCGGTCGGAGTGAGAATGAATTGGGTTGATAGTTGTTGTTGTGTAATATAATAAAAGGAACTAGGGCTTTAGGGATCGCCGCTAGGATCGTTGGGGGTTGATGTTAGATAGGATCCCCTTATTGCATTGGGGTTAGGGAATTAATTCTCCCAATTCGTACCGCTCTCGTGGATTAGAATTGCGGGGTATTTCGACGGCTCTCGTTGATGCAATGGCGGTAGCTGTCAACGTAGCATTATAGTTCGTCGACGGGTCCCTTCAGGGCATGAGCCGGGCGTGGTCACGTGCCTTGATTGGATCCATCAATTTCCCTATTCGAATCCCTAGATACCCCTTAAGCACATCGATTCCACAGACCGTGGGCACGATCTCAGTACGGGTTATCTACGGATTCGGTAGGATCTACCGTAATACAACCCTAAATCCCCAATTCAACATTGGGATCTAGATCTACATTTTCCCCCTAAAATCCTAGGGTTTGCCCATCAACCTTAGAATAGATCTACTCACTCATGATGATCGGGGCGCACAAAAATATCAATTTCGCGTAGGAAGACATTTTTGTAATAAAAGAAATTAGGGCTAAAGATTACTTACAATAAGAACGAACAAAGAACGAGTCCAGAGAAGAACAAAAGGCACAAATATTCAATATAATAGATCTAGAAGTCTACTGTAGAAATTAATCCCAAAAATCCGTACAAAAAACGATCGCCGGCGCTCTCTAAAAAAATCCCTAAAACAAAACGCAGAATGAACTCCCAACGCTGAGCTCGCAGTCGCGAGCTTCAGCTCCCCCAAAATCGTGTGCATCGTGCGTTCAAAAAAATCTTCCAAAAATGCCCCAGGAAGTGTCGGCCGAGTATGTGACTCGGCCCGAGTCGGATCTACTCGGCCAGTGGTTCGGCCCGCATCGTTTGTTGCTCGACCTCAGAATGGGTGACTCGGTCGGTTGCTCGGGCTGTGCTCGGGGCATGCTATCTGCGGCTGCTCGGCCTAGCAGATAAGATGCTCGACCTGAGTCAGCCCGTATCTTCTGCTTCTCCAACATGTCATGGCTCGGCCCGAGCAGCAAGCTGCTCGGGCCGAGCATTAAGCTGCTCGGGCCGAGCATTTTCTGGGAAAGCTCTGTACTGCAGCAGAGGCCTCTCTCTCTCTCTCTCTCTGCTCTCTCTCTCTTCCTTCTCTTCCTTCTCTCCTCCAACAGCTCCGAGAACACGGCGAACTCCTCCAGAGCCCCGCCAACAGGCTCATGAGCAAGTCGGATGTGTCCATGCCCAGGCGGGGGTCCAAATCGCTCCAAAATCCCTGAAAACTCAAAATATACTACGAAACTCGAAATATCGTCAAAAATACCAAAATCATAGTAAAATGTGGGATTTGGACGTGGGGATGATATGCAATGCGATGGAAATATGATATGAAAATGATGTAAAATATGGACACATCAGGCATACGTCTTCCTACATCTCCCAATTGCACTTAGGCTATTTATCTCGGTATCTCATACCGCTATAGCATATCAGTCACGCTGGACATTCATATGTCAAACCTAAGTATGGACATTCATATGTCTTCCTTCGAAATTGCTTTTGGATCCTATCCAACAATTTTCTCTTTTGTCTGGCTAACAATTTAGCTCATACAATATGATGTAGTTTTAGTCGATTCTACAAGTCAGTTATGGCTCATTCCAATTATTTTTGTGTCAATTATGTCTAGTACATAAGTGACACCCTAAGTCTCCATATGCTAGACATGATCAAAATTATTTTGATTTAATGTCGCATATAGACGATTCAATAAGTTGGAAACCTTTTACTTAGTCCGAGACTAAACTAAGTAATATGACAGCTCTCACTGACTTTGAGAAATGTCTGGTTAAACACTTCGACTTAAATTTCTAAATCATATTTAGAATATTTATTAAGTGTAACCTATTAAGAAGTGCTGAATAGGAACATACCAGCGTCAGGTGGGTTCGACGAATGAGTCATATCAAGACCCGTTTATAGGAGTCTTGATGTTGACTTACTAAGTCAAACATCTTGCACTTCACTTTCCTTCTACTACATTTAATCTTTTTCTCATAAAGTATCAAATGTAATTTGATTAAGAATTAATCTTATCTTGCGTGTAATTTGGATCATATCCAATTATACGCTCCTGGAACCTACATTTAACTTTAGATTGGCTACAGTATATCGTCAACTCCAAAACAATCAAATTGAATCAGAAGCTCTGCATGACAACTTAAGAATTTATGCATACCAACACAGACAGTCATATCCACAATAATCAGCCACTCAAGACAAATTTCAATTTTAACAAAGCACATTTTCCAAGATATTATTAAACAATGGATTCATTGAAATGAATCGGACTTTGTTTATCAAAATATAAACTTTGAGTGATTAACATTCAATCATTGTTGTAAACTGAGCATCGATACATTTTATTCAAAATAAGAAAAATATTGATTGCTTCATCTTCATATCTTCTAAAGTCCTTGTACGGTCCCAGCAACAACGATTACTCTGATGCCGACCGTCCATCGAACTTCTCCCATCCTCCGCTTCGTTATCAGCCACATGTATACAATACACAGATGTCTTAGTATCTTATACCATGTAATAAAGCATTTATAGAAATTTTATGCTTTTATTAAAAGGAATTTTTGTATCTGAGGTAGAGGCAACAGTATGCCCCTTTTTCTTTTCTTCAAGGTCCACCTTGCAGTTCCTCTTCCAATGGCATATCTTGTGGCAGTGAAAGCACTCGGATTTCGACAGGGCTCCCTTCGTCTTCTTCCCCTTCTTCACCTTGGCTAGTTGTGGGACCTGCCTCTTCTTACCTTTGCCTTTCGGCTGGTCTGAAGAAGCAGAGCCAACAACCAACACAGCCGGTTTCTTCTCGATTTCCTCAAACTGCCTAAGCATGTTGAGGAGACCAGGAAGATCCATTTCATTATTGTTCATGATGAAACCAGTAATGAATTGTTTGAAGGCTGGGGTTAAAGATTTCAGGATGATGTCCACGGCCATCTCATTGTCGAGGACAAAACCTAACTGGGCAGCATCTTCCACGTACCCGATCATCTTAATGACATGATCTTGTACGGGTCAGTTTCCATCTTAGTGCCCCAGAGGTTGCTCGAGGCTTCAAACTTGGCAGCTCAAGACCGGTTGCCGCACAACTCCTCTGCATTCAGAAGCATGCTTTGAACATCCAAATGTTCGTGCTTTCTTTACAGGTCGTTGTTCATTGAAGCCAGAGTAAGGCACCTGGCCTTCTCGGCATCCCTCTGGTATTGCTTATAGGCTTCCTTTTCTTCGTGGGTTGCATCTTCGTCAAGCTTCTCCGGAGCGTCCTCGAACAGCACGTATTCTATCCCAGCTAGTGATAGGACTAACTTGATATTCCTAAGCCAATCTTTATAGTTGGTCCCGTCAAGCACGTTCTTTTCTATCATGTATTTAAGACCTGAATCCATTCTGCATTTAAATAGATATTTAATTAGCATATGTTCATTGTACAGTTTAAATGGTTTATATTAAACTATATTCTCCCACTAAATTTAAGAATTAAAACCACAATAATAAACAATTTATTATATCAAAATATTTGTGGGAGAGGGATCCGACTACCCTGAGTCTGACAACCATGAGTGTAGCTCAACAAGTTGTCCGACTCTGCAGTCGGTAGACGAACTCTTCATCAATCATATGTAATATGATTCCCTATGAGTTTTACCCCTAGTCATTTGTGATCATGAGTGTGCTCATCCAAATCATAATGACTAGCCTAGTCAGACCCTTGCTTTCGCGTCCAGCCTGACTTACACCGCCACTCGGTGTATCCACGACACGTCGGTTTGGGTCAGTACTAAACTTACATCAATGACTCAACTTACGCCGGCGCTCGGTGTATACACGACACGACGGTTTGGGTTTAAGTCTAGAGTACATCTTTGGCTCAACTTACGCCGGCGTTCGGTGTTTTCACGACACGATGGTTTGGGTCAAGTCAAGATCTCGTCATATGTATTTAAGAAGTCAGTTTCTATAATGTTGCCATGTCACAGCTTAAGTATAGCTCAACAACCAGAACATGGGTCCTATAGTTACCAACTCCTAAAACAAGGATGGTTACGATTTATCTTGAACATGATTATTATCGTATTTGACTTAGGTATAGTCGATGGACTTACACAGTCATGATTCGACTTCTTACAGTCCAGCAGACGCGGCCAGAGAATTGACTAAGCCAGGACCACTTAACCCCTTGTCTAGCTAGGGTGATCCAGCAAATTTAGCCAAGCACATTAACCGACATCATGATCCATTGAAGGAGACTTATCAATCTTACGTTCGTCTATCAACTAAAATGGCTTTTATTAACACTAATTAATCCTTATCAACTATTGGATCCTTAAAATTCAAAATTTTATGGATTTGTTCAATAACCTTTATTAGATCCTTATCAACTATAAGGTTTGTTCGTTCATCGTGCTACCCTAATCATTATTAGGATTTTAATAAATTACTTACAACTTTAAATGTAGTCATTAAATTAGAATCATTACTGAAACAATTAAAATAATAATCATTTATTAAAGAAGACTACCCTAATCGGGAATTATGATTAAAAGGTGTAAGTTTTCATTACAACATAGCATGTACATTTAAAAAATTTATCTTACAAAATTTTAAGGAGTTAATGGCTAACCTAAAGAGGTTCATGAATAATTAGAATTATACATCAAGTCCATTAACAACAACCAACTAATTTTATCGCATAAAAAGGTTCAATTGTGTGACATATAAAGAGAACATGCAAGCTAAAATATTTACCAAATAAATAATTAACTTGCCAATCTTAAAATTTAACATTTAAATTGAAAGATATGATTTTAAAACTTGAAACTTTTTATCTCATATAAATAGGTTATAAAAATTATCAAATAATTTTTAATTACAAACTTAAGCCTTTAAAATCATTAAAACATTTTAGAATGCTTACTAAAAATATTTTATCTCATAAAATAATTTTAAAACATTCAACCATAAGAGGCTAACATGAACTTTATCACATAAAATTTTTAAAAGTCTCTTAAAACATTTTTAAGATTGTATTATCACATAAAACAATCTTTAAAACTATATGTAATCAAAAGAAATCAAATTTTAATAACATCTAATGAAATTAAATAATTCTTAAAGTTACATACGTTTTAAAACATTTTAAAACAAATTTAAAAACGTTGAACTAATTTTTAACATTATCAGATAACGTTAAAAATTCTTTATGTTTAAAAGTAAGCAATTTTAATAACTTTAAAATAACGTCGCAGGCTAAAGATCAAGCAAACCAATGGCTCTGATACCACTGAAGGGTTTTGGCAGACCCATAGGGCTCAAATCTGTGTCTGTCCTAAGTCGGACTGACAACAGAAGGAAAATATGCACAGCGGAATAACATAAACATGCTAAACGATTTAGCGAACCCTAAGGCGAGCGAGAACCTCGTCAAGAGATATGCCAACTTGGTGTGGATCTGACCACCCCAAGAGGGATCTAGCCATCTGCGACATTATAAAAAATTATACTAAAAAGCTACTTTAAAACATACCGGGAATATTGGCCTTGGGTCAGGCAAGATGTACTGCACCACCTTTCTTGTGCTCCTCGTAGCCGAGCCGCCTCCCGCCTTCGAACCGATCTACCCAAGCCGCCTCCAAGCCAATCACTTGTCGAAGAAAGTTTCACTTGAGTAGACCGGTGTCTTAGACGTCTGGATCCAATCAAAACCTCCTGGTAGTCTTGCTAGGACCCAACGGGAGGATAGGAAGAGAAAGAGAAGAGGAATTTAAGTTCACGATCGAGCTTGCTCAAAAATCAGGAGCTTCTCGAATCGATCGCTTGGTGTATTTTTCAACGAAGAGAGTGCACCCCCATTTATATAGGGAGTCGGCACCTCCCTTTTCGTCACGAGCAATGTGGATACATCAACCCCTAGACGACGGGGATACAACTCGGTGAACTTGTTTATTCCATTTCATCAAATGAATTCCTCTTAACATTCTTCCTAATACTAAGATGTGGATACAACTCGGTGTGAGACCCTACAGCCTGACCCTACTACAGGTTGGGGCTCGAAACCCCTAGACGACGGTAACCTCGAGCAGTAGGCATCGTCCCTGTTTCAGAATCATACTTACGTGATCGACCTAATGACGAACATCATTGGGATCAATCTGACTGTGTCAGTGATGAACTTTGCAGTTTTTAGTCCCTTCGTCACGACTGTGTCTCTGCATGGCCTAGGATATAGTTTTACCGTCAACTCCAATAGCCAGCATTGATCAGTATACAACGGTCTTTATTGTATTCGCGTTGTACATCCTACAACATACCCCGACCGAGGATTAACACAAAGACCGTACTGAAACAGTGACACTTACTTCCCTTTAACGGAAGAGACGAATCACATCTTAGTCATCTACTTCCCTCGTGAGCTTCAGATGTCACCCAACCTAAGATCTTTCAGCAGGCCGAGCCTTGAAGCTAGATCATAGATCTAAGCGACACTATCTATTCATAGGTTCGTACTGATGACTTCAGGTCTTAAGGACTAACTAGCCTATCACCACTCTAGAGTTATTATTGACAGTTGGGTTAAAGCTTAACCATTTAATATCTCTAAGTTGGCCGTTCAGTGAAATCATTCCCCAATGAGCACCTGTGTCTCATCTCCGACTTCGCCAAGTCGAATGACTATGAAATCATCATTACCCTAAGGTAAGACAAAGACACAATGGTCTAACCGATGTGTTGATATCCTATTCTCGACACATCTATGACCATGAACCGTTTAAGACTTAAGTTTCTAATCGGTCATTAACTTCTCATAAACGAGATCTACATCTTGAAACGTAGTGACCTGATTATAAGTCTAAGGAAATTTCTAAGTATTAGATTCTACGAATTTATACTTATGATAATTGATACCATATAATTATCTGAACGAGATGATTATCTAAGGATAAATGCCTCAAGGGCATACGTCTTCCTACACTTACAGGTTTGCCTCCAGATCACACCCTCAAATTTTCCATCGAACTGTAATGACCCGACTCCCAGGATACCCGAGAAGTACGAATCCATCTCAGGTATTCCCAAAGAGACGAGTGTTACGAATATAGAGAAGAAAAGAAATACAAAAGCTAGCTGGTCACTGTGCACTGCTGGGGTAGTACTTGTAATGTTCCCACATAACAACCAATGCCAAACTGCAACACAGAAAGTCAAAGAGAACATCCAAGAGACAATCAAGGTCAACTATCCTTTCTTAAATCGAGTAATGTATTGCTTACATCTCTTATACAGCCTCGTATGCAACTTACCCAAAACAACAAAATTCCCAAATGTACAAAACTCGCATCCTCTCCCCTCACCACCCAACTCACAAACCAAGCTCCATAATCATAACTCCAAACTCCACCTCTGCCACCAACTCCAACACCTGAAAATCAACGGGTGGGGCACGTCAATATGTGACCCAGTAGGAATGCCAACTTCCACTAGTATGCCAACACTTAAATGCATCTACTCATGCATAATGTAATAAAATGAACGAGCTACACCGATTTATGCATGTCATTACATTTATAGTATGATGCACAAATTAAACGTGACATGGCAGAAAGGAAAATAAACAAGACAATAATATAGACAATAATATATTTGTACTAAACATCAATTTTCTTCTCTTAAAAGTTGTAGACATGATAATCTTGGATCACATATAAAATTTCATGCAGAAATATAAACTAGGTGATTTATGGTGAATTGTTTGGTGAGACATGTCGAATCTGTTTTTCAGACAGATTCCGAAGGCTGTAACAATTGCTATTTTAAGTCATTTTGCCATTAGAATCTCGAAAACAAGCACTAGGGAAAAGTTGTAGCAGATTGTTAACTTTACAACGAGACCAAAAACACTAATTTCTATGGAGTGTGCAGGGACTGAGATCAATTTTTCATAAGTGTACCCCGACTGAATGATATCCAGACATGTTGTAAAGATTGTATATTTACTCCTAATTACTGAATTGAACATATGGCATATTATATATTAACGTGGGGTAGAATTTAAAGAGCGACACAAACATAATTTTTGCATAATTCAATTCAACCCATGACAGCAAATATGAAGGACGGAAGTTGTTATCAGACTACAGGAATTTAAGAAGCAACAAAAATGAAAATTTTACATGCATGAACATGGCATATGAGTGGGAGTTGGATTCCTACCACTTGGAGGATCAAAAGCCCTCTCTTAATTGCATGTTAGAGGCCCTCCATCAACTCCATGGAGCTCCACCATGGTTCTCCATCTTCAAGCTCCATAAAACCTAAATCTCGTCTTCCTCCTCTTTCTCTTCATCTCTTTCTCCTTCCTCTTCTTTCTTTTTATTCCTTTCTTTTTTTCCTAAATTTTCCTCTTTTTAATCTGATATCATCCTTGTCATCCCCCTTCATCTCTTCTAATTATGCCATGTGTCTAGGGGTAGGTGGGGGATTAGGGGTTGATGACACCTTAAAGGAGGATGTGTCCTCATCATGGATTTTTAGAAATTAGATTTTTAGAAAATAGGACTACATCATGTAATACCATACACACACCAAATACCAAGTATATCCTCCAAATACTCATTCCATTTAAATCCAAATGATATTTAAAATTAATTAAAAATAATTTTATCATTTTAAAAATTCGATAAGCAAAGGGACCCTTTCTATTGGCTTCTAAGGCATTCCTAGGAAGTAGATCATATAGATATGAGGGTTGCAAAGCAAGTATGACTCAAGGCTTAACATTCTATAAGTAGAGCAAGAAGACAAAGAGATAAACAAGAAAAACCGTCTTCAAAGCTCTAACATGATTAGTCTGAATCTCCTGACTTCATCAACTAGTCCTTGAGCTTCAACGAAGCTTCAGGCATAACGATCATGCGCTCAAAAGAAGTCTTGAGACGTCGCTTGAGATCTACAGAGTAAATTGGCGACGATCTCCATAACTGCGCTCAAGGAGAATTAGTACATGATATTTATGTTTGTTCATCATCAAAACCAAATCAGGGGAATCAATACTCAACATTCCCCCTTTTTGGTGATGATAAACCAACATAAATATAAATCAATAATAATGAAATAAATGAAATTTACTTACTCCCCCTGCATTGATGACACGTTAGTTCCATATTAAATAATAAACAGAAGCATTAAGCAGCAGAGAAAAGAATAAAACATGATCCAACTATCGAAATATAGGATCGGAATCCATAGATTTCTATATCTTCACTCCCCCTGAATCTAGCATATGAAATTAGATTCACGGTAATGTTTAAATTATCATTTAGCACTAAGTCATTATTAATTCTCTCCCCCTTTGGCATTATCCAAAAAGAGCGGGAGGAAGGCAACGACAACAATAATGGCCAAACAAAAGTTCAAACAAGAGAGTCGAAGAATATGACGATGGTCCAAATGACACCAAGGAAAACATCGAAGAAAAAACAAGGTGTGTCAACTAGACCATAGTCGAAAAACGGAAAGAGAGAACATCAAAAACAACATCAAATCATATGATTGATTAAAGGAACAATCTCTCCAATATCAACATTTTAGCGAATGGAGTGCATGGAAAACAATTCATGTTTTCATACAAACAAAGCTAGAGAACAAACATAGTCGTCGAGCGACGAAAGAAACAACAGAGACATAGCACAACATGCACAATGAGACGAACTGTAATAGGATGTATATATATATATATATATATATATATATATATATATATATATATATATATATATAACCAGCAAAAGAGATACATCCAGGCAACAAAAAATAACTACCATCATCAGAGAGTATCACATTGTGCACGAGCAGATATCAACGCAACATCACATCAAACACCAAAATGTAACAAAAAATACAACCACCCAACTATCCTAGCCTTACTCTCTCACAACTAAATGTGTCATCCAAAGTGCTCAAAGGAGAGTCCTCCAAGGTAGGCTCATGAGGCAGAGGTAGGAGCTGCACCAGCGTCAGGCTGTGCAGTCGGAATGGCAGACTCTGAAGCAAAAGAAGTATGTACCGAAAGGATGGTGGCAGCAGGAGTGCCCTCGGTGGCACGAACAGGAGAGGCAGTAGCAACAGGCTCCTCATCGTCAGCAGCATCCATGGCTTCCTCATCAGAAATAGACGGAGGAACCTCAACACCTAAGTGATCACATAGGCGCTCCAGCATCTCCTCATAACGCAAGAGACGAACGTCCTGACGGCTCAGGTAAGCTGAAGAGGCGGCGCTAGATGATGGAGGAGGAACAGAAGGGGTCGCCCGCTGAACATGTCTCAAGGCAGCAAGAGATTTCTTGACAATGGTTGCGTTCATGGGATGACCCAAAGGATGATGATCGTCAGGAGGAAGGGAAACTCCAAAATGACGGAAGACCAAAGTCAAGAGGCAAGGATATGGAATATGCACGGCCTTGGATGACTTTGCCCTTGCCCAACTAGTCGGTCTGAGTTCAGTAGCAGACCGACTAAAATGCATTCTAGTCGATCGGCAAATGAACTTGGACCAACTAAGAGGTAAATAGAGAGATTGGGCAAGGAGGAGATACAGACTAGTCGGTCTAATTTCAACGTATAACCGACTAGAAGACAAACTAGTTGGTCAGCAGTTAAACGTGAACTGACTAGATGAGTCCAAAAAGTTGGAAATGAGAAATTTTGATATCTTTCCCAAGACCACTTGGACTAATCATCTAAACACTCTCATATGCACTTATGCTACCCCATAAAACCATAAAACCATAAATACGACGGGCAAAACGCAAACCAGTCATAAATCCAGCATGAATAGAGAATGTCGTAACAAATGTATGCATGAGCTAATGAATATTACTATCATGCAACCACTATAAAAAATATGAATCCTAAATCTCGGATTCACCCATAATCCCCAATTCTCGACGTAACCGCACAAAGGAATCTTCCTTAAGTGGTTTCATGAAAATATCGATGATTTGCTTCTGGGTTTCAACGTACACTAATATGATATCCTTTTTAGCTACATGATCATCTAGAAAATAGTGACGGGCATCTATGTGCTTGGTACGGGAATGGTGTACCGGATTCTTTGAGAGACATATCGCACTTAGGTTGTCCACCATGATATGGCAAGTATCACAGTGTACACCAAAGTCTTTCAGTGTGTGTCTCATCCAAAGAACCTGTGTACATGCAGCACCGGCGGTGATATATTTCGCCTCGGTGGTTGAGAGTGATATGGAATTCTGCTTCTTGGAAAACCAAGAGACGAGGGAATTTCCTATAAAATGGCAAGTGCCACTAGTACTTTTCCTGTCGGATTTGCATCCAGCATAATCTGCATCACTATATGAGATTAACTCATACGTGCTTGACTTTGGATAGAATAATCCGTAGTCTAGTGTGTGACTTAAATAACGGAAAATACGTTTAACCGCTATTAAGTGTGATTCCTTAGGTTGTGATTGATACCTAGCACAAACACATATGGCAAACATTACTTCTGGCCTACTAGCAGTAAGATATAATAGACTACCTATCTTACCTCCATATAGACGAATGTCTACATCTTTGCCGCTCGTATCTTTGTCAAGATGTGTTGTGGTGCTCATCGGAGTCTTCTTGCTAGAAGCATTCTCCATTCCAAATCGCTTTAGCAGCTCCACCGTGTACTTGGTTTGGTGGATGAAGATCACATCGTTTATTTGGCGAATTTGGAGTCCTAGGAAGTATTTGAGCTCACCCATGTGGCTCATCTCAAACTGATCCTTCATAACATTAGAAAACTCTTCGCAGAGAGTGAAGTTAGTAGCACCGAAAATGATATCATCTACGTAAATTTGAACTAGAATAATATCATGATTAGCATACTTAACAAAAAGCGTTGAATCAACCTCGCCCATTTTGAAACCCAAATCCAAAAGAAAGTTCTTTAGGCGGTCATACCAAGCTCTAGGAGCTTGTCTCAAACCATAAAGTGCTTTCTTAAGTTTAAAAACGTGATTCGAAAATTTTTCGTTTATAAAATCCAGAGGTTGAGAAACATATACTTCCTCAACTACATCTCTGTTTAAGAACGCACTCTTTACGTCCATTTGAAAAAGTTTGAAATCTTTATGGCATGCAAATGACAGTAATAGTCTAATAGATTCTAATTAAGCTACAGGTGAAAAAGATTCCTCGAAATCGATACCTTCCCCTTACCTGTAGCCTTGAGCAACTAACCGAGCTTTGTTCCGGATGACATTTTGGTTCTCGTCTGTCTTGTTCTTGAAAATGCACTTCGTTCCTATAACGTTGTGGTTCTTCGAAGGCAACAGAACGAACTTATAGGGATCGTCTAACCCTTGCAATACTAACAACAAACACTGGAGTGGGGTGAATAGTGTAATGGCAATAAAATTGTCCAATTAAAATTTAACTTGCAAATGTGGAATTATAAATGCAAGAGGAATTAAAAGGCACAATCAATCCAAACGCAAACACAAAGTTTTACCCTGGTTCCCCAAACTTGGGTACATCCAGCCACACCAATATTCACTATATTCCTACACAAAGAAGTGAATACAAATCTGACAAGGAGATACCCCCACAAAGAGGATTTATGCCCTACACAAGGACCCAACCAATCTTACACGAGGATCAAGACTCCCACTCAGAGAATTACTAACTCCCACTCAGAGAATTAGGGTTAGCCCTACACTAGGACACTAAACTCCCATAAAGAGAGTATCTTAAGTCCCACAAAGAGACAACCTCCCACAAAGAGAGAATCCTAATCCCACAAAGAGAAATAGAAAAACCACAATTACACCAAGTAAAGTAAATACTCTTACCTATGCCTTGAGATGCTTACTCATGAATGAATGAAAGGCATGGAAGAGGATCTCCAAGTGTTGAAATATGCTTTAGAGCACTTGGATGATTTCCCTTGAGCTGGACTTCAATGCATGAAGAGAGATGAATGCTCAATAGAGGGAAATGAGGAGCTTGAGAGTTGCTTATTAATCTCTTGAGATTTTCTATTGAATCAAGAAGAATCAAGTGTTATCAAGAGTTCTCAAGTGATGGCAGCAAACTCCAATATATAGGAACCCCATATCAAACCCAAAAACCCAAGGAAACAGCCAAAGAAAGAATTCTGCAACGGATAGAAACTAGGTGAAACTGACAGGAACAGTCGACTGATGATTAACGGCTAGAAAATATCCAACGGCTATAATCTGAGCCAGGACAGTCGACTGACGAAGACAATATAGTCGACTGACAAACAGGACAGGCGCCTAATAATCCTTCAGCAGACGACTGCTGCAGGGGATGGATCGAAACAGAGAGCTGCACTCTTTCTCCAATTCTTCGCACAGGCGACTGATGTTAATACTACAGTCGACTGTCAAATAGTCAGGCGACTGTATATTCTTCATCAGTTGTCTGCAGTATAATATGGAGAGAAGACAGAGAGATGCAGAGATTGCACTTACGCTAGACAGGCGACTGATGGTCAATTCCCAGGCGACTGTAAATATACAGGCGACTGTAAACTGATCGACAGACGACTGTGCGTAAAGCTCAAGTTTGAGTCAATAGAAATGTTGACTTAAGCTGTGCAAATCAGTAGACTGTAGAAGGATCTACAGGCGACTGGAAATCACCCAGTCAACTGTGTTTCCCTCATCAGGCGACTATGTAAAGCCAGAGACTCCAAATGAGTCTTTGGACAGAGTGAACCTATTGGGTTGGATTCTATGATAATCCTAAGGTTCACTAAGATGGTTAAATGCATATGCATGATAAGTAAACCATCTAACAAGGCATTACAATAACCTAGACTCAAAAAGAGAGAGAAAGCAATAAAGTAAATTACATGGATTACAATGCTTTCCTTAGAGTCTAAGTCTTCAAACTGATGTCTTGTTTACTCTCCACCATCTCCAAGCTTTGGCACTCCTAGAGTCCAAACTTTGGCCCTTCTTCACATGATGTCCATCCTTACACCAAGTGATTAGTCTCCAAGAAAGATATCCTTGAAATAAAACTGAGAGACTAAAACATGAGAGTAATTAGCAACAACATAATGTTGTGATCATCATCAAAATAAGATTGGTGTAAAACACCAATACTCAACACTCCCAGACCTTATTCCTCTCAAACTGAATGAGCTCCTCTTCCATGGCTACGATCCAAGAACTATCTTCACACGCCTCGTTGATATTCTTTGGCTCCACCGAAGAGACAAAGGCACAGTGAGCGAAGAAGTTGACTTGAGACCTTGTTTTGACACCATCTTCCATGTTGCCAATAACTTGCTCATGAGGATGGTCATGAACAGTTGGAAGCTTTCTGGGAACACCCTGGTCACTAGGAACATTCTCAAGGGATTCATTAGTAGGGTTAGTTTCAACAGAATCAATAGCATTAGACTTATCAACAGAATCACAGACTACTTCCATAGAGTCATCGTCATCGATAATTCTAGGAGAGACAAAGTCTTTATTAAATGATACATGAAGTGATTCCTCGATCGTTGAGGTTCTCTTGTTGTATATCCGGTAGGCTTTGCTACGGGAGGAATATCCAACAAATATCCCCTCATCGGATCTTGGATCAAATTTGTCCAAACTACCATACGTGTTCTTGAAAAAACATTTTGCACCAAAAACTCTAAAATGTTTAACTTGAGGTAACCTACCAAACAACAATTCATAACAAGTTTGTTTAGTACCAGGCCTCAAGAGTATTCTATTAAACATATAGCAAGCGGTATGTATAGCTTCTGCCCAAAATTGATGGCCAATGTGGCTATCATCAAGCATAGTGCGAGCACATTCCACTAGCGTCCTATTCTTTCTCTCAACAACACCATTTTGAGGGGGTGTGCAAGGAAAATAAAAGTTGTGAGTAATACCAACCTCATCACAGAAGTTTGAGAAAGACTCGTTCTCAAATTCCCCGCCATGATCACTACGAATAGTGACAATGGTGGTTCCAATGAGATTTTGTACTTTCTTAGCAAATACTGTGAAGTTTTCAAAAGCATCATTTTTATTAACTAAAGTAAATACCTAAGTAAACCTAGAAAAGTCATCAACGATGACAAGTCCACATCAGGCATTCCCTAATGAAGCAACTCTAGTTGGCCCAAAAAGATCTAGATGTAAAAGCTCTAGAGGCCGTTTAGAGGATATACTTTTCTTAGGTTTGAATGACGATTTTGGAAGTTTGCCTCGTTGACATGAGTCGCAAAAGATTTTCTTTTTAAAAGAAAGCTTAGGGAATCCTTTTATAGAGTCTGGCTTGGATAGGTTGAAAAGTGTTCCAAAATTCGCATGACCAAAACGTCTATGCCATAAGTGTTGCTCACTTGTGTTGGCAATGAGACATTTTTCATGGGAATTTGGAATATCTAAGATATATAAGTCCTTATGGCATGTGCCAGAGAATAACAAACTATTATTATCAGTCCTTAAAATATGGCACACTCCTTTCTCAAAGCTAACTTTGCAACCCTTGTCACAAAGTTGACTTATAAAGATTAGATTGTGATTTAAATCTTTAACAAGGTAAACATTAGTTATAAGAGGTTTAGAAGGGTTACCAACTTTTCCTACACCTATGATGGTTCCACTCTCGTTGCCTCCAAAGACCACTCGGTTTCCATTTTCAATGGGTACCACTTCGGATAGCATCAAAGCTTTACCAGTCATGTGTTTTGAGCACCCGCTTTCAAGTATCCAACCATTCTTGGAGCCAGATTTAGATTTGTTGCTCCTTTTCTTTTTCTTAAGTACCTGAAGATAAAAACATTGTATCATAGTATCACAAGGTCATTAGGTCCTAAAAGATTATACCTTTGGAAGCCAGGTCCAATTGGACTTAGACTTCCCAATATAATCATCATTGTGCACAACATTCATAAAATACGAGTTTATATATGCTTGTTTCTCATGCATGCTAGTGTCCTTCGGGCCCCAAATAGAGTGTGTCTTAGGAGCCCTATTCCTATTGGGAACATGCACATTTTGTTGATTTCTACGCGGTGCATGTGTTCTACGACGAAGTGGCCTAGTATATGCATGACGTGGATAAGCATGCTGCACATGATGAAATGGTGGTGGCAACATATTATACGGTGCATGATGGTAATCATTCATGTAATAATGATGAGGGTGAACATATGCATATGGGGGAACACGTGTGTGAGTGTGTCTCACTTGGTGTGCACGTGCTCGTGGACGTGGGGCATAAAAATCATCACAAGTGTGAACATGTGGAGTAGGAGGTGTGTTCCTACGTGGTATGGCATTTGTGTACATAAATGCATGACCCTTTTTTGGAGGTCCACCGAGAGTGTGTTTCTTTCCAAAAGTGGATGTGAACTTAATGGAAGTACCATTGGAAGATGAACTACCCATGGGGTGTTTACTCCCACTAGTTGAGGCATCGGATGATGGCCTCACAACGGTGGTGGAAGATTTGGATGAATTTTCCTTATTATATCCCAACCCAATGCGATGATTGGCCAAAAGTAAGTCATTCAGAATATTATCCAAACGATCCTTGCCTTTGTTGAATTTCTCAACACGGCCTACTGTGAACTCATATTTCTCAGTGAGAGAAAGTATTTTAGCATCCAAAGTAGAAACTTGCGTGGTGAGTTCACAAACACGTGACATGAGACTCTCATTCTCAATACTCAAAAGTTGAGTTTCGAGAAATTAAATATGCTATCGCATGTTCATCGGGATCCTCAATGTTAACATGCTCAAGTTGAGATTTGAGATTTACAGTCTCAATTCTCAAGGCTTCAACAATGGTGTCATTGTTGGTGATGACAGGTTTAGGTGTGGTTTGAAGACTAGTTAGCTCATCTTTGATTTTAGTGTATCTATTCACTAACTTAGAATACTTAGACCAAATTCCTTCATTAGCTAATCTAAGGTCATCTATAGTTACCTCTTCACCTTCATCCTCGCTTTCATCTGAAGCGGTCTCTTGATCATATTGCTCTATTGCCATGAAGCACATGTGTGCATTCTCCACTTGTTCTTCATCTGACTCACCACTTGAAGAGTCCTCTTCAGAGCTGGTGAATGTACCAACAAGCCCTTTCTTGTACTCCTTCTTGTACTTTCTTGACTTGTCGTACTTAGGTGCCTTCCATTTCTCCTTTTGTTTGTTAAGGGGACAATCGACCTTGATGTGTCATGGCTTATTGCATTTGAAACACAAAGAAGAAGATGCATTAGTAGAACCAACTTTGGATTTGTTCTTGAAGTTACCTTTTCGAAAAAACGGGTTGAACTTCTTTGCCATGAGGGCCAAAGATTCCATGTCCAACTCAGCTTCCGATTCTTCACTATCGGCAGGTGTTGTTGGGGCGGCCTTGAAAGCAATAGCCTTTTTCTTCGGCTCTTCTTGCTTCAAGAACGCCTTCATCTTGTCATGCATCTTGATCTTGCTGTCCTTTCGTACCTCATAAGACATTAAGGTACCCATTAGTTGAACAACAGTATACTTAGACATATCATTACCTTCCTCGATATCGTATGTTCGCTTTTCCCAAATCGAAGGAAGTCCGTCAATGATCTTTGCGACTTTCTCTTCCTGTGTATAGGTCTTCCCAAGGGCTTCTAATTCATTGGTTAGATCCACGAAGCGAGCATAGTATTCCTTAATTCTTTCACCCTGTCCATGTGAAATAACTCGAACTCTTTATTAGCAACAGTGAGTTTAGAGTGTTTTACCCTGCTCGTTCCCTCGTGCATGATGAGAACTTGATTCCAAATCTGATATGCACTCTTACATTTGCATATCTTATTGAAGTCTTTAAGCTCCAATGCACATTGTAAGGCATTCATTGCCTTGGCATTTCTCACCTCCGCGGCAACCTCCGCGGTAGTCCACTTTGTGAAGTCTTCTTCAATGAGCTCAACGTACTCTCTTAACGTGGCTCTCCAAAGTGATGCGCTCCGGAGGAAAGTTTCCATCTGGCATTTTCAGTACCCATAGTTGGTACCGTTGAAGTGAGGAGGCATGTTTGAGGAGTAACCTTCGAGCACTGAAGAGGCTCCTTCACGATTCTTGAAAAAGCTGTAGTCGGGAGGTGGTCGAACGGCCTTGTTGTCGTTGTTTGTCATATCTATGAACCAAGCTCTGATACCAAATGTAATACCCTAGTAGCTACTACACAATTACTAGAGGGGGGGTGAATTGTACTTTAAAATAATTAAGTGGATAATTCCCAACTATCGTGCAAACACAAACAACAATGCGGAATAAAGATAGATAATACGAATAACACCACACAAACAATAGATCTAACGGGTTCGGATCCACCCAAGTCTCCCCGACTTGTTCCCGGTGATCCTATGTCCCGGACACCTGGATCCCTTCCGGCTACTTGAGTTAGAGTCCACTAACTCAAGCTTCCACTAAAAACTTCTTGTAGCAACTACTACAAGACAAATAAATACAAAGATTCAATCGTGACTCCCACAAATTGGGATCACGTACCTCTCACAAACCGAGAGCAAAACTCAAATACAAAGTTTAATGAAATATGAAATACTCACCACAAATTCCTATGCATTGAGAGATACTTACAGTATTATGGCAAGGAAGGATGATGGAGAGAAAAGATCACGAAGAACGATTGAAACCCTAGTACCATTGAGATAAACAGATGGAGACAGCTCGGATGATGATCGTGATCCTTGAATCCTTCAGGAGAATGAACGCACGAAAGCCAATGATCTTTAGGAATGATTAGGTTGAAAAGAGAGAGCTAAAGCTTTTTCAAGAATTCGAGCCTTTGAAAAATAATAATCGATATGTGAAAAACTATATCTGAATATCTACACATAAGGGAAGAATTTCCATGTTTGAAACGCATCAAACAGATATGGAAAGTATTAAAACAGATCCAGGAAAATCGTGGAAATAAAATCTCCAACGTCTGGAAAATTAAAGCAACTTAATCGGTCTAAGAATGATCATTAACCGATTAGATGGAGAACTAGTCGGTCGGTGAGCCTTCTTGGACCGACTGGTTTGAAACAGAGATTTTAGTAAAAAAAAGGTCACGATAATCTAGTCGATCTAAGAAGAAACCCTAACCGACTAGTTTGATAACTAATCGATCGGTGAACCTTCTTGGACCGACTAGTTGCAAACAGAGATTTGTGTGAAAGAAGAAAGATAATCTAGTTGGTCTAAGAAGAAACACTGACCAACTAGTTTGAGAACTAATCGGTCGATGAACCTTCTTGGACCAACTAGTTGGTCAACAGAGATTAGGCTAAGATACAAAGGATGGCTAGTCGGTTTAAGAGGAAATCTTAATCGATTAGATTGGCATTTAATCGATTAGTTCTTCAACTTGAACCAACTAAGATGCACACGAAGCCATGTAAAGGAGCGATAAGCTAAGGGACCCTTTCTAATGGATTCTAAGGCATTCCTAGGAAGTAGATCATATAGATATGAGGGTTGCAAAGCAAGTATGACTCAGGGCTTAACATTCTATAAAGTAGAGCAAGAAGACAAAGAGATAAACAAGAAAAACCGTCTTCAAAGCTCTAACATGATGAGTCTGAATCTCTTGACTTCATCAACTAGTCCTTGAGCTTCAACGAAGCTTCAGGCACAATAATCACGCACTCAAAAGAAGTCTTGAGACGTCGCTTGAGATATACAGAGTAAATTGGCGACGATCTCCATAACTGCGCTCAAGGAGAAGTAGTACACGATATTTATGTTTGTTCATCATCAAAACCAAATCAGGGGAATCAATAATCAACATTAATTGCAGGCTAGATGCCCTCCATCAACTCCATGGAGCTCCACCATGGTTCTCCATCTTCAAGCTCCATAAAACCTAAATCTCCTCTTCCTACTCTTTCTTTTTCTTCATCTCTTTCTCCTTCCTCTTCTTTCTTTTTTTTCCTTTCTTTTTTTCCTCAATTTTCCTCTTTTTAGTCTGATACCATCCTTGTCATCCCCCTTCATCTCTTCTAATTATGCCATGTGTCTAGGGGTAGGTGGGGGATTTGGGGATGATGACACCTAAAAGGAGGATGTGTCCTCATTAGGGATTTTTAGAAATTAGATTTTTAGAAATTAGGAATACATCCTTTAATATCATACACACACTAAATACCGAGTATATCCTCCAAATACTCATTCCATTTAAATCCAAATGATGTTTAGAATTATTAAAAAATAATTTTATCATTTTAAAAAATTCGAAAAAAATTCCTGAAAATACACAGCAATAATATGTAGTGCCCTGTGAAGCTACTGCACATGTACTATAGGGGGGTGAATAGTACTTTAAAATAATCAAGATAGTTATTCCTAATTATTGTGCAAGATACAAACGACACTGCGGAATAAACAACAATCAACAAGAATTATCAAACGCAAACAAATGATATAACGAGTTCGGATCCACCCAAGTCTTCCCGACTTGTTACCGGTGATCCTACGTCCCAACCACCCAGATCCCATCCGGATACTTGAGTTAGAAACCACTAACCCAAGATTTAGCACTATGAAATTCTTGTGAAAAACCTTCACAAGACCAAATCATACACAATATAAATGTGATTCCCACAACCCTGGATCACACACTTCTCTCACAACCGAGAGAACAATTCAAATATCAAAGTAATTGAAACAATGAAATAACTTACCACAAAATCATATGCCTTGAGTAAATCTTACCAAATTAGGGCAAGAAGGATTTTGAGGAGGAAGATGTCACCAAATCCTAGCTCCAAGAAGATGACCAGCAATGGAGGCCTAGGGTGGAGATGGTGACCTTGATTCAAGCTCCTTGGCTTGGAATGCTCACAATGGAGAGAATCTCTCTTGAGGAATTTGGCTCAAAGAGTGAAGGGAGAGATTCTTGGTGAGAAGAGAGAGCTTAGAAATAGCTTGAGAAAACTCTTCTCTTAGGTCTGAAATAACTTTGATAATGGACCTCTAACCTTGCCTCAAATGAATCAGGTTTGTATTTATAGAGGCAAGAAAAATCGTTCTCAAAAGATTCCCAACGGTCATATTTCTAAAGCAGTTAGTCAGTCTAAGAAGGATCACTGATCGACTAGATTGGCAACTAGTCGGTCGGTGATTCTTCATGAACCGACTAACAGGCACACATCCAAACGAGAAAGTTCCAGGCAACATGAACTAGTCAGTTTAAGAAGACTTGCCAACCGACTAGTTTCACAACTAGTCGGTCGGTGAGTGTTCTTTGACCGACTAACAGATGAAATAGGATAGACTGGATTCAAGTTGGACTAGTCGGTCTAAGAACAAATGCAGACCGACTAGTTTATCAACTAGTCGGTCGACAAACGTTCTTTGACCGACTAACGATAAACAGTAACTTAGGCTGTACATGGAAAGCTCAACTAGTCGGTCTAAGAAGGATTCCTAACCGACTAGATCGTCATCTAGTCGGTCGGTGAACCTTCTTTGATCGATTAATTGATCAACAGGGAATGAGCTGAAATGAGCAAGGACATCTAGTCGGTTCACGAAGAGTTGCCGACCAACTAGATCGTCATCTAGTCAGTTGGTACTTCTTCTTGAACTAACTAAGATGCACTAGAAGCCGAGGGAAGAAGCGATAAGCTTCGGGAAACTTTCCAATGGCTTATATGATAATCCTAGCTCTAAGATATAAGCGAAAAGAAGATTATAAAGTAAGTCCTACTCAAGGCTTAACATTCTATTCTATGAAGCTAGAAGACAAAAGATAAAACATGACGAACCGTCTTCAAAGCTTCAATCTTCACTCTTGACTTCAATAATGGTCCTTGAGCTTCAACGAAGCTTCAGGCACACGATCACGCGTATTGAGAAGTCTTGAGACGTCGCTTTTGATGTACGTATTCTTTTGGCGTCGATCTCCATAACTGCACTCACAAACAGTTAGTTCACATTATTTATGTTTGCTCATCATCCAAAACCAAATCCGGGGAATCAATACTCAACATTCTCCCCCTTTTTGGTGATGACAAACCAACATAAATAATAATCAATAATAATGATTCAAATGAAATTTACTTACTCCCCCTGCATTGATGACACGTTAGTCTCGTATTAAATATTAATCATATGCATCAAGCAGATGAGGAAGATATGAAATATGAGCCAATTATTGACATATAGGATCTAAATCCATTTTTATATCTTCACTCCCCCTGAATCTAACATATCAAATTAGATTCATGGTAAATTGCTTTGAATTATCAATTAGCACATTGTCATTATTAATTCTCTCCCCCTTTGGCATTAGCAAAAAGAGCGGGAGGGGATCAACGACAAGATTACAATGGCTAAAAGTAAAAGCACTGGAGTCGAAGAATACGACCACGGTCCAAATGACACCAAAGTAAAATGCCAAATGTAAAATACCGAAGAAACTCAAAGCGTGCCAACATGACCATAGTCGAAAATCGAAAAACGAAATCATCAAGCCATAGGCGAAAATCGAAAAACGAAATCATCAAACCATAGGCGAAAATTGAAAATCGAAATCATCAAACCATAGGCGAAAATCGAAAAAACGAAATCATCTAACCATAGGCGAAAATTGAAAATCGAAATCATCAAACCATAGGCGAAAATCGAAATACGAAATCATCAAACCATAGGCGAAAATTGAAATCTCCAAAACTCAAATTAATTTCACTTATTGAGTTATGGAACATACTCTCCAATATCAACATCCTTAGTTAAATAGTGCATGGAAAACAATTCTATGTTTTCATAAAAGCAAATCTATTTAATTCATAAAATCGTCGAACGACGAAATCAATATCAGAGACATAAATCCATTTTGAATACCAAAAGTGGCAAAATGATACCAAAAGTAACATGCAAAAGTGTTATGCCAAACATAGATAGAACATCATAAATCTATGGCATACACAATTCTAGCATACTAATTGAAACAAAATGATACCAATGTAGATATTCTAACAATGTATGCAATCATCACACATGGATACCAAATGTATATCAAATGTAAGAAGATACTTACAACATTAAGCTCCCTCTACTTTGGTGCATCACTTAAGCACCATCAACTCCATTTGAATGAAAAACTTTGCAAATCAATGAGTTGGTAGGGTTGGTATCCCATGATGGATTGAACCTAGTAAACATCATTTTGGTATCCAAAAGTCTTTTTGGATCATATGGGTTAGGCAACAAATTTAACATATTAAATTCAAATAAACGTAACCCATAGCCATATTAAATTTAAATTCAATATGAATTTAATCTTTCAAACAAACATGCACATCCAAGATAAATATACAAATAAAAAGAATAAACCACTTCTTACCACAATTGCTTTGGTACCCATAAAATGAACCTAAGCTTATGGTACCAAGCAATGAAGGGTCAATGAAGACTAACCCTTCGGAAACCAAGTCCAAGAGGACCTTGATTTTCCAACATAGTCATCATTCAAAACAATATCATTAATATATGATTGCACATACAAATCCTTATTATACATGCTTGTGTTCTTCGGACCCGAAATGGTGTATGTCTTGGGAGTCCTAATCCTATTGGGAACATGCATACGTTGTTGATTTCTATGTGATGCATGGCGTGGGTAAGCATATGGCATTGATGCAATGGTGCATGATGATACTTATTCATATGAGAATGTGAATGAACATATGCATGTGGTGAAACACGTGCATGAGTGTGTCTCACATGGTGTGCACGTTCTCGTGGATGAGGAGCATAAAAATCATCATATGTGCTAACATGTGGAGTAGGATGTGTGTTCCTACGTGACATGGCATACATGAAAGCATGACCCCTCTTTGGAGGTCCACCCAAAGTGGGTTTCTTCCCAAATGGGGGTGAGTTCCTAGCAGAAGCACCATTGGTAGAAGAACTACCCATGAAGTGTTTACTTCCACTAGTAGAAGCATCGGACATTGGCCTAACAAAGGTGGCGGACGATTTGGATGACTCTCCCATCTTATACCCTAAGCCAATGTGATGATTGGCCGGAAGTAAGTCATTTAGGATATTATCCAAATGGCCCTTACCTTTATTGAATTCATGAATTCGGCCTAATGTGCACTTGTATTTCTCGGTGAGAGAATGCATCGAAGCATCCAAGGTGGACACTTGCGATGTGAGTGCGCAAACACGTGATTTGAGATTTTTATTCTCAATACTCAAAGTTGAGTTTTGAGACGTCAAATCCGCTATCACATGTTCATCCGAATCCTCAATATGAACATGCTCAAGATGAGATTTGAGATTTACAATCTCATTTCTCAACCCTTCAACAACGGTGTCGTTGTTGATGATGATAGGTTTAGGCGAGGTTTTAAGACTATCTAGCTCATTTTTAGTCTTAATAAATCTAGTAGCCAAATTAGAAAACTTATTCCAAAGTTGTTCGTTGGCTAATCTAAGTTCATCCATAGTTACCTCATCGCCTTCATCCTCGCTTCCATCCTCGCTTTCATCGAAGGAGGTCTCTTGATCACGTTCATCTTTTCCCATGAAGCACGTGTGTGCTTTCTCCACTCTTTCATCATCCGACTCTCCACTTGAGGAGTCCTCGTCGGAGTCGTTGAAAGTGCCTACAAGTCCTTTCTTGTGCCTTCTCGACTTGTCGTGCTTGGATGCCTTCCACTTCTCCTTGTGTTTGTTTAGAGGACAATCCGGCTTGATGTGTCCTGGCTTGTTGCATTTATAACACACGGGAGAGGAGACATTAGTCGAAATAAATTTTGATTTACTCTTCAACTTACCTTGTCGGAAGAATCGATCGAACTTCTTTGCCAAATCGGCCAAAGCTTCCATGTCTAACTCTTCTTCCGATTCTTCTTCCGATTCTTCATCATCGGTAGATGGAGCGGCCTTGTATGTAATAGCCTTTTTCTTTGGCTCGTCTTGCTTCAAGTATGCCTTCATCTTCTCCTTCATCTTGATCTTACTTTCCTTGCGTACCTCGTAAGACAACAAGGTACCCATTAGTTGTACAACCGTGTACTTATTCATATCGTTACCTTTCTCAATGGCGAAGGTACGCTTTTCCCAACAAGAAGGAAGTCCGTCAATAATCTTCGCGACTTTCTCCTTTTTGGTGTAGATCTTCCCAAGAGCTTCCAATTCGTTGGATATGTCCACGAAGCGAGCATAGTATTCCTTCATGGTATCACCCTGTTCCATGTGAAACAACTCAAATTCTTTTTTAGCGACAACGAGTTTAGAGTCTTTTACCGTACTCGTTCCTTCGTGCAAGATGAGTTGGTTCCATACTTGATATGCACTCTTACATGTGCATATCTTGTTGAAGTCTTCGGGCTCCAACGCACATTGCAAGGCATTCATTGCCTTGGCGTTATTTACCTCCGCGGTAGTCCACTTAGCGAAATCTTCTTCGACGGGCTCGACATACTCCGTCATCATGGCTCTCCAAAGTAAAGCGCTCCGAAGGAAGGTTTCCATCCGGCATTTCCAGTACCCATAGTTGGTACCAATGAAGTGAGGAGGCCTGACTGAGGATTGTCCTTCCATAACTGAAGAAGATCCTTGACGATCTTTGAAGACGTTGTAGTCGTTGTTTGTCATAGCTTTGAACTCTGGCTCTGATACCAATTGTAGTGCCCTGTGAAGCTACTGCACATGTACTAGAGGGTGGTGAATAGTACTTTAAAATAATCAAGATAGTTATTCCTAATTATTGTGCAAGATACAAACGACAATGCGGAATAAACAACAATCAACAAGAATTATCAAACGCAAACAAATGATATAACGGGTTCGGATCCACCCAAGTCTCCCCGACTTGTTACCGGTGATCCTACGTCCCAACCACCCGGATCCCCTCCGGATACTTGAGTTAGAAACCACTAACCCAAGATTTAGCACTATGAAATTCTTGTGAAAAACCTTCACAAGACCAAATCATACACAATATAAATGTGACTCCCACAACCCGGGATCACACACTTCTCTCACAACCGAGAGAACAATTCAAATATCAAAGTAATTGAAACAATGAAATAACTTACCACAAAATCCTATGCCTTGAGTAAATCTTACCAAATTAGGGCAAGAAGGATTTTGAGGAGGAAGATGTCACCAAACCCTAGCTCCAAGAAGATGACCAGCAATGGAGGCCTAAGGTGGAGATGGTGACCTTGATTCAAGCTCCTTGGCTTGGAATGCTCACAATGGAGAGAATCTCTCTTGAGGAATTTGGCTCAAAAAGTGAAGGGAGAGATTCTTGGTGAGAAGAGAGAGCTTAGAAATAGCTTGAGAAAACTCTTCTCTTAGGTCTGAAATAAATTTGATAATGGACCTCTAACCTTGCCTCAAATGAATCAGGTTTGTATTTATAGAGGCAAGAAAAATCGTGCTCAAAAGATTCCCAACGGTCATATTTCTGAAGCAGTTAGTCGGTCTAAGAAGGATCACTGACCGACTAGATTGGCAACTAGTCGGTCGGTGATTCTTCATGAACCGACTAACAGGCACACAGCCAAACGAGAAAGTTCCAGGCAACATGAACTAGTCGGTCTAAGAAGACTTGCCAACCGACTAGTTTAACAACTAGTCGGTCGGTGAGTGTTCTTTGACCGACTAACAGATGAAATAGGAAAGGCTGGATTCAAGTTGGACTAGTCGGTCTAAGAACAAATGCAGACCGACTAGTTTATCAACTAGTCGGTCGACAAACATTCTTTGACCGACTAACGATAAACAGTTGTAACGACCACTTCTCGTTGTACGTTGTTCGTGCACGTGCTTTTGGCCGTGCACGTGCTTATTTTAGACTGTGTTTGTTTGTGAACACTTTGTTGTGTTATGCCGTTGTGAACGTCTCTGAGAGTATTAAATAGTGGCACTAATTTGGAACGACGTTTCTCGAGTCGTTTTCCCACAATTTAACCTTATTCGATGAGACGTTGCGATTTTCACTTTTGACGGAAGACGTTCCTATTTTTAGTTTCGTCGTCCGACGTCGAAATTGAGATCCGTCTTCTTAGTTAGCTCACTTTCGTCATCACGATCACCCTGATATTTATTTTATAATTTTTAGAGTTTATTTGACCACTTTTATATTTTTAACAAGGTTTATAATATTTTTAATAATTAATTTTTATATTAATTTCGGCCAAAGAAAATTTATTTGAGTTTAAAACGTTTTAAATAATTTTTGAGCCAATTTCCAGCTCATTTGGGCCCCACCTAAGCCTTGGGTGAGTTGGAGTTGGTGAGATTTGAATTTTAAATTATTTTAAAATCCTAATCCCATTAGGATTAGCCCTAGACCTAGTCAACCCATCTACACTATATAAACAACCTCTAGGAGGACCTATTTTCGCAAGAAAATAACCCTAGCCGCTCCCAAACCCCAAATTTGACGTTGCGACGAATCGTCGCAACATTGCGACGAACAACCCCGCACCGACCGAGCCAAACACCCCATTTTCCCCGCCCTGACCGACGCCCGAGCCCGCACCAAGCTCCGTCCGCACCCCGCTGCTGTCGCCCGCTCCGTTCTCCTGCTCCGACCGAGAGAATCTCTCGGTCAGACCGAGAGATTTCCCCACTGCAAGCCCCGCACCACACCGCACTAAGCCCCGCACCACGCTCCCGCTCCGCACCGTGTCTGACCGAGGCGCCCGCCCGCTATCACCGCTCCCTGCAACGTTGCAACGGTTGCAACGTTGCAGCGCACCGCTGCAGTGCCCGGCCCCGCTTCCGCACCGTGTCTGACCGATGGCCTGCCCCGCACCGACCGAGAGCCCGACCACTGCGACCGACCCCAAGCGCTGCACAGCGCCGTGCGCTGTGTCTGACCGACCCAATCTCTCGGTCAGGCTAGTGTCCGACCGAGAGCCACTCGTCGCAACCCCGCACCCGTCGCACCGCTTGCCACCGTGGGTCCCCCAAGTTCTCCAGAGGTATTGTGGGTCCCCCATAGGTCCCTAGGACTACTGTGGGCCCCACCTAGGTGCTTTCTCTCCGAAGATTGGCCGTGTACGACGTTGCGACACGTTGTAGCCCATCGTCGCACGTGCTAGCTTTGGAATCTAGATTCGTTGCTCCGGTTGCTGCTCTGAACTTTCCAGCGAGGAATCTATATTTGGAATCTGGACTTGGAGCGCGTTCTTCTATTCCAACCCCTGGCGTCGCTACCCGACGCCAGTGTAGCTTTCGCGTCGTGTTGAGGTAACGCTTTGCACCCCTAGGACCCCCAACCCATTGCCTGCTAATCAAGACTAAAATTGATGTTTTTAAAATTTTTTAAATGTTTTAAATTCACTAATCAAGATTAATAATATGGACTTTTAGGCTGGTGGACTTGTGCACGTAGGATAATTGTGATTTTGGACTCTCTTGGACGGTGTTTCTCAGACGTTGTACTTGCAGGCAAGTGAAACTTGCCAACTCTTGTGTAGGGCCATGTTTTTAGGCCACTTCCTTATTCCTAGCGTTAAAGAGACTAGTCAGTGAAATGATAGCTGGCTTGACACCTACTTGATCATGTTTGACAACGAAACTAGATCTGTCACCTAAATTGATCTAGCTTGACAACGAAGCTAGATCCAACTCTTTAAACTTGTTGTTCATGCATACTAAACTGTCACGTTTACTTTCCTTACCTGTACGCCTTACTACTTGCCATGTCATGTCATCCATGCATTGAATGTCGCATTCGTAGCACACGCTACAATACTTGTACTCGTACTTCCTTGTCCGGCTAGGTGCACCCCTATGCCATACTTGTTAAAACACTTTCTGGCTCGTGATCCAGAAGCGGGCCTCATGTGTTGGTTGAAAACCAATGCCCGATACACGTGGAGGGATAGGGATAAACGGTCACCTGAGCTTAGGAGTGGCCCGATCAGCCACTCTAGCCAGAAGGTGGAATCTCTATGCACGAGGTGCTTACTTTACTTGTCTTGTACTAGTGAGTGTTACTTGTATAACTTGTCATCCATACCATGCTTAAATGCCATACTCGTACTTTACTTTACTTTATTTGTTGCACTCATACTTTAACTGCCATGTCATTGCATTAATGCTAGAACTGCTAGGTTGCTTTACTTTTGCCTACTTTTAGTTTCCTTGCACAAGTCTCTTGTAGACTTGCTGACATGTGCCCCTTGCTCTTTTGGGTGTCACATGTTAGACCCTGAGCCAGAGACCGTTGCTGTGTACGTGATGTTTTGCTGACGCTGAGTCTGAGTCCATGTTTGCCCAGGAGGAGTTTGGTGGACACCGGCGACCTTTCTTGGTGACCTAGCTGAGCTTTCTTTGTTTTAGGTTTTGTTGTTAGTTGTCGGTGCGTGGCACCTTTGTTTTGTACGTTGTACTCTTGTTGGCCATGTGTGGGCCTTTAGACTCTTTTCTTTTCAGCCTGGTGGTTTTTTTTCTGTGATGTTGAAACTTATTTTATGGATATTCTGAGATATCTCTTTTGTCTCGTTTCATTATTATTATCTTTGTTTCGTTCGCGTTGCAAGGACCTGCTATTTAAAGTTGATTGACGCTTATCGGACTTGCAGCTTTGCAGCTTCAAGTCTGAGCGGACCTTCTCATGCTTCGCCTCCATATTTTTGGGAAGCGGGGCGTGACAGGTTTTTTTGGTGGCCCATGCAGGTCCAGTCTTGCAATTGCGAATTAACGGAACACCGATAATAATGGAATGTCCATTAAATAAATTGCAACATCCGAGTCATGAGCCCTGAGTCTAGTCGTTTTCTAATGACACAAGGTGATAAGAAGACTTAGTTAGACGTTTGTGCTTGCTAGTTAGAGGCCCTAATTGTTAGTTAGACTCCCTGCCAGTAATTGATTTAATCGTCATAGGAGTTACCTTAGTGGTTCTTGTCTAACTTTGACCATATTAGACTTCTAGAATTTCCTTCAGTCGTTCGCTTGGGTTCATCGATTTCGGACCAAGATGAACGCATTTCATTACCGCCTAGCTCCTTAGAAGGCCTTAGTGCTTAGTTTCTAATCTTTAGTTGGTCGACCGTAGGAGTTTCCCCGAAGATTCTCCTGATTCATATCCTAGGCGTAAGTATGTTTTGATCATTCGACCAATTTCCTTGCCTCGATTCAAGAGATCGCCTCATGACGATCGTCGTCAATCTTCGAACCTCTCCATTACAAATCCTGAGCCTTCTGAAAGTATTTTTCAATTTTCTCTTTCACTTAGTTTAACTTTGTTCAAAATTTTAATAGATATACTTATACATCATGCTCCTTCATTGATTTAAATTTTTAAAAACTTTTGTCGGAAATTTTTGAATACTAGTTTATAATATTTTTCCAGCTTATATTTTTCGTACTTATGTAAATGCATCGTCCCTTCATATATTAATTTTATTCTGAACCGTACTTTTGCCTTACCCAATTCGATTTATAATTTTCCTTCTTATTTGTGCCATTCGAATGATACGTTGTGTTTACTTTAATATACTTTTTCAAGTCACATGGAATTTCAGCCTTCAGCAAGTCGATTTTATGCCCGTCGTTTTCTCTACTTCAGATTTTTGTAAAATTACTATTTCATAACCACTTCCCGACTTAGACCCTACATGATTTGATTTTAAAGCTTTGCTATTAATTTTGATAATTCTACTACTAAGTTAATATTAACCTTCCGTGCACCATACATACTTTCAATTAATTTTTATATCCGTACCAGGCTTGTTGTGCTCGTATATTAAGAACCTTGTGTAAATCAGTTTCTCATTTTTGGCAAACCCTGGTTCTCTAAAAGTAGTTCCAATATTGATCATTTTAAATTTTCTTTCCCTGGCTTAAAGACTTTGAAAGCGTTTAAAACACGAGTTTATATTCTTCAGTTACTTTATTTCATTCTTGAATTTCCAAAATTCTTGTCAAAATTATATTAAATTACTACCGTATAATATTTTCTATAAACTACGTCCTTAATGTTCGTGTGAATGATTTACTTCCTTTTCTTAATGATTTCGATAAGCCACTAAATCATTTTCTCTTATTATGAAATTTGACTCAAACTTATTTTGAACAACCCGCTTTATCGATCTTCAAATATTTTATACAGACGAGGATTTCAACTTTTGAAGTACGTCAGTTTTCAAACTCCACGTATTTTAGCTTATGCTATTTACCCTATTTTCTTTTCTGTATCCTATATAAGCATCACTACATCTCCCTTTCCCTCAACCTAAACATCACCAGTGAATCACGGTTTCACCTAACCAAGCTGACTCCTTGTATTAGTCCTATCTGAACTTGTGCTTATCGATCCTTCTCTCGTCACGCTTTCGACCTCGACCTCCCCTTTGTTGCTTAGACTTTAGTGCCCGTCAATGTCTGTGTCAACTCTATGTTGTTAGTAGGCCCTTGGACCCTTGTGAGGTAGTCGTAGTGCACGTACCTAAGTTGTGTACGTGGGCTTGAATGAGTATACTCCCATAGTATATTAATGATTGTCTATTGTGTGATGTATATATATACTCGGAGTTATTCGTGATTGTATTAAGTTGTTTGTGTGTTAGAATGTGAGGATAGTTATACCACTCTAAGGGCGTCTGAGTATATATGAATTAGCGTTGGAATACCTAATGTGGTGTATGTAATTAGAGATACTTATATTGGTTGAAATAAAATGATTGGTAAAGCTATGTGTATGTTAGGTGTGATAATAATAGGTGTGCGTATAGATAAGTAAGTAGGCATATTATATGACCTATGAGTTGGTACGTGTGAGTATGTGCTCGTAAGTAGATATGTATTGTGCATAGACGTAAGTATTTATGTTTTGTTGCCTGAGTATATAGGTGATATACATATGGTAGTAGGATTATAATTCTGATTGGTATTGCTTGCTTTTACGGGATGTTGCATGCGTGCATACCGTGAGGTATACACGACTATTGCACATCTTAATTATGTATGTATAGATGTGTTAATATACTAATTATATGTAGTAGGCTATGGTGTGAATATATATATGTTACATGTGTGTGACTATATGATGAATGCGTATGTACTAGGAAGTGTATTATAATCATACGTATGCGGATGTCTGTATTATTATTATGGTATATAGAGTGATTGAACTATGTGAGTATTACCTGACTAAATATTAAGTGTGGTTGACTTATGGAATGTATATGGTTGTATTGGTAGACGTATAAATATTGGAGTGGTATTGGTATAGGTATGAATGCCGTGTTACGTATATAGAATATTCTGATATGTGTATTGAGTCTCACTCAAGCTTGAGTGGGTATACTCTACGTATATTGTTATGTATGTCTGTAGTTTGCATATAGCGATGTTTGATGTATGTATAGTGATAGGAGTGTTTGTGCCTGGTTGTGTTACGCACATGATTGTGGGTCGCCATACCAGTATATAGTCATAGGTGTTGGTCTTGAGGTATAGCTATTTACTAAGGACTTGCCTGTATGAACGTATGTGTGCTAGCTAAACTAGGTGTGTAGATGTACTGGATATATGGTGGACTGATTGGTATATATGTGAATGAAATGTTAGCGTGTATGGATGTGCACCATGCACGGGTAAGTATGTGCTTAGCTATAGTTATTGGTGACTATGATATATGTGGCGTGTCGTAAATACAGTTATAGGACCGTATGTGATGAGAATATATGGTGAACTATTTGCATGCATTTGAATGACTATATATTATGAAACTATAGTAGTGGTGAATGAATATTAGATATAGTGAAACTTGATTTAATAATGGTATGGTGTGTCACATGTGTTGATGTGTAGTATGGAATGTATACTAGGAAATATTAGGGAGTAGTATACCCATGTTGGTTTCGTGCATAGGTAGTTATCTATACGTAGAGCAATGATTGTATTTGCTAAGTGTGAGACTATCCTCATATGAGTATCTGAAATATTGTTTTGTGATTAGGTAAGTAGTAGTTATATAAAGGGTGTATGCTTATATAAACGAATGAAATACGTGTATGATTCTGACTGACAATAATAGGTATAAGTGTATGACATACGTGAATATATATATAAATACATGTTGGAAGTGTGAATGTTTGATTATCTAGTGCATATATAAGCACATGTAATGACTATACCTGGTTTGAATTATAATGTGACTTGATTGGGGTAGTTACTAGAGCGACTAGATATATTAGAAAGTCCGAGGACGGACTTTATTCTAAGGTGGGGAGGATGTAACGACCACTTCTCGTTGTACGTTATTCGTGCACGTGCTTTTGGCCGTGCACGTGCTTATTTTAGACTATGTTTGTTTGTGAACACTTTGTTGTGTTATGCCGTTGTGAACGTCTCTGAGAGTATTAAATAGTGGCACTAATTTGGAACGACGTTTCTCGAGTCGTTTTCCCACAATTTAACCGTATTCGATGAGACGTTGCGATTTTCACTTTTGACGGGAGACGTTCCTATTTTTAGTTTCGTCATCCGACGTCAAAATTGAGATCCGTCTTCTTAGTTAGCTCACTTTCGTCATCACGATCACCCCGATATTTATTTTATAATTTTTGGAGTTTATTTGACCACTTTTATATTTTTAACAAGGTTTATAATATTTTTAATAATTAATTTTTATATTAATTTCGGCCAAAGAAAATTTATTTGAGTTTAAAACATTTTAAATAATTTTTGAGCCAATTTCCAGCTCATTTGGGCCCCACCTAAGCCTTGGGTGAGTTGGAGTTGGTGAGATTTGAATTTTAAATTATTTTAAACTCCTAATCCCATTAGGATTAGCCCTAGACCTAGTCAACCCATCTACACTATATAAACAACCTCTAGGAAGACCTATTTTTACAAGAAAATAACCCTAGCCGCTCCCAAAACCCAAATTTGACGTTGCGACGAATCGTCGCAACGTTGCGACGAACAACCCCGCACCGACCGAGCCAAACACCCCATTTTCCCCGCCCTGACCGACGCCCGAGCCCGCACCAAGCTCCGTCCGCACCCCGCTGCTACCGCCCACTCCGTTCTCCCGCTCCGACCGAGAGAATCTCTCGGTCAGACAGAGAGATTTCCCCGTTGCAAGCCCCGCACCGCACCGCACCAAGCCCCGCTCCACGATCCCGCTCCGCACCGTGTCTGACAAAGGCGCCCGCCCGCTATCGCCGCTCCCCGCAATGTTGCAACGGTTGCAACGTTACAGCGCACCGCTGCAGCACCCGGCCCCGCTTCCGCACCGTGTCTGACCGATGGCCTGCCCCGCACCGACCGAGAGCCCGACCACTGCGACCGACCCCAAGCGCTGCACAGCGCCGTGCGTTGTGTCTGACCGACCCAATCTCTCGGTCAGGCTAGTGTCCGACCGAGAGCCACTTGTCGCAACCCCGCACCCGTCGCACCGCTTGCCACCGTGGGTCCCCCAAGTTCTCCAGAGGTATTGTGGGTCCTCCATAGGTCCCTAGGACTACTGTGGGCCCCACCTAGGTGCTTTCTCTCCGAAGATTGGCCGTGTACGACGTTGCGACACGTTGTAGCCCGTCGTCGCACGTGCTAGCTTTGGAATCTGGATTCGTTGCTCCGGTTGCTGCTCTGAACTTTCCAGCGAGGAATCTATATTTGGAATCTGGACTTGGAGCGCGTTCTTCTATTCCAACCCCTGGCGTCGCTACCCGACGCCAGTGTAGCTTTCGCGTCGTGTTGAGGTAACGCTTTGCACCCCTAGGACCCCCAACCCATTGCCTGCTAATCAAGACTAAAATTGATTTTTTTAAAAAATTTTAAATGTTTTAAATTCACTAATCAAGATTAATAATATGGACTTTTAGGCTGGTGGACTTGTGCACGTAGGATAATTATGATTTTGGACTCTCTTGGACGGTGTTTCTCAGACGTTGTACTTGCAGGCAAGTGAAACTTGCCAACTCTTGTGTAGGGCCATGTTTTTAGTCCACTTCCTTGTTCCTAGCGTAAAAGAGACTAGTCAGTGAAATGATAGCTGGCTTGATGCCTACTTGATCTAGTTTGACAACGAAACTAGATCCGTCACCTAAATTGATCTAGCTTGACAACGAGCTAGATCCAACTCTTTAAACTTGTTGTTCATGCATACTAAACTGTCACGTTTACTTTCCTTACCTGTACGCCTTACTACTTGCCATGTCATGTCATCCATGCATTGAATGTCGCATTCGTAGCACACGCTACAATACTTGTACTCGTACTTCCTTGTCCGGCTAGGTGCACCCCTATGCCATACTTGTTAAAACACTTCCTGGCTCGTGATCCAGAAGCAGGCCTCATGTGTTGGTTGAAAACCAATGCCCGATACACGTGGAGGGGTAGGGATAAACGGTCACCTGAGCTTAGGAGTGGCCCGATCAGCCACTCTAGCCAGAAGGTGGAATCTCTGTGCACGAGGTGCTTACTTTACTTGTCTTGTACTAGTGAGTGTTACTTGTATAACTTGTCATCCATGCCATGCTTAAATGCCATACTCGTACTTTACTTTACTTTATTTGTTGCACTCATACTTTAACTGCCATGTCATTGCATTCATGCTAGAACTGCTAGGTTGCTTTACTTTTGCCTACTTTCAGTTTCCTTGCACAAGTCTCTTGTAGACTTGCTGACATGTGCACCTTGCTCTTTTGGGTGTCACATGTTAGACCCTGAGCCAGAGACCGTTGATGTGTATGTGATGTTTTGCTGACGCTGAGTCTGAGTCCATGTTTGCCCAGGAGGAGTTTGGTGGACACCGACGACCTTTCTTGGTGACCTAGCTGAGCTTTCTTTGTTTTAGGTTTTGTTGTTAGTTGTCGGTGCGTGGCACCTTTGTTTTGTACGTTGTACTCTTGTTGGCCATGTGTGGGCCTTTAGACTCTTTTCTTTTCAGCCTGATGGTTTTTTTCTGTGATGTTGAAACTTATTTTATGGATATTCTGAGATATCTCTTTTGTCTCGTTTCATTATTATTATCTTTGTTTCGTTCGCGTTGCAAGGACCTGCTATTTAAAGTTGATTGACGCTTATCGGACTTGCAGCTTTGCAGCTTCAAGTCTGAGCGGACCTTCTCACGCTTCGCCTCCATATTATTGGGAAGAGGGGCGTGACAACAGTAACTTAGGCTGTACATGAAAAGCTTAACTAGTCGGTCTAAGAAGGATTCCTAACCGACTAGATCGTCATCTAGTCGGTCGGTGAACCTTCTTTGACCGACTAATTGATCAACAGGGAATGAGCTGAAATGAGCAAGGAAATCTAGTCGGTTCACGAAGAGTTGCCGACTGACTAGATCGTCATCTAGTCGGTTGGTACTTCTTCTTGAACCAACTAAGATGCACTAGAAGCCGAGGGAAGAAGCGATAAGCTTCGAAAAAGTTTCTAATGGCTTCTATGATAATCCTAGCTCTAAGATATGAGCGAAAAGAAGATTATAAAGTAAGTTCTACTCAAGGCTTAACATTCTATTCTATGAAGCTAGAAGACAAAAGATAAAACATGAAGAACCGTCTTCAAAGCTTCAATCTTCACTCTTGACTTCAATAATGGTCCTTGAGCTTCAACGAAGCTTCAGGCATACGATCACGCGTATTGAGAAGTCTTGCGACGTCGCTTTTGATGTATGTATTCTTTTGGCGACGATCTCCATAACTGCGCTCCCAAATAGTTAGTTCACATTATTTATGTTTGCTCATCATCCAAAACCAAATCCGGGGAATCAATACTCAACATAATACACGTACAAATACGACTAGAAATACTTAACATATAACCCGTAAATATGGAAACAAGGTATTACACGAATTAATGCCAGGAGCCCAGCCGACCATATCGTTTATCACCATCTGAGCTAGAAGAATTGCGGGTCCAACTTGATGAACTACTAAAGAAGGGATGGATACGACCCAGTGTATTTCCATGGGGATCTCCTATATTACTGGTGAATAAGAAAGACGGATCCCTACGTATGTGCGTTGACTACCACGAGCTGAACAAAGTCACCGTGAAGAACAAGTACCCTCTACCGTGCATCGACGATCTTTTCGATCAGCTTGGTGGGTCAAGTGTTTATTCGAAGCTGGATCTGAGGACAGGGTACCATCAAGTGAAGGTGAAAGACGAAGATGTTCCCAAGACTGCTTTTAGAACCAGATACGGACATTATAAGTGCTTAGTAATGTCGTTTGATGTGACCAATGCACCTGTAGTATTTATGAGTCTCATGAAACAAGTATTGTATGAATACTTGGACAAGATCGTAGTGGTCTACATCGACGACATTTTCATCTACTCGAAGAATTCAGTGGATCATGCACAACATCTCAAGAAGGTTCTCAAGACCCTGAGAAGACACCAGCTTTATGCAAAACTTAGTAAGTGCGAGTTTTGGCTAAATGAGGTGGCGTTCCTAGGCCACGTGATGTCAGGAGAAGGGATTGCTGTTGATCCTGAAAAAGTGGCAGCCGTTCAAAACTGGCCAGTCCCCCGAATGGTGACCGAAATTCGAAGCTTCTTAGGACTCGATGGCTACTACCAGAGGTTTATCAAAGACTTCTAAAAGATCACATGAGCCATGACATGATTGACAAGAAAGGATGTGGTGTTTGTTTGGTCGAAAGCATGTAAGGATGCTTTTCAGGAACAGAAGAAGAGGTTGATGACTGCACCCATTTTAATCATTCCAGACCGATCATGACGATTTGAAGTCTTATGTGATGCATCTGGCAAAGGACTTGGATGCGTGCTACATCAGCACGGTCGAGTCGTAGCATATGCATCCAGGCAGTTTTGCGAAGCGGGTCCACATGGCTGCGATACATCGATCTCGTCCTGATCAACGGCTGAGAACGAATCCGAAGCGGACCCGGGCTCGAGTTGATTTAGGCAGCAAAACCCGAGACACGTGTCGCCCCTACAATCAATCCCGCACTAGATCAACGACTGACATTTGATGCGGCTGGCGGGTTCGAGTTTGAGCGTGATTTGGATTCGGGTTTCAACCCGATAAGCACTTAAACCCGCAATACTCTCTATATAAGCGTATTTTGGCCTAGGGTGCGTATTCTAGCGTATTGGGGGCTCTAGGAACCGTATTTCGTCATGAAATTTGGAGGCCCTGAGGACAGAGGCTAGATCTATCATCCGAAGGAGATTTGGGGCTATTTGGAGAGAATTTGTAACATTTTCCTATCTTTAGCCCTGTATTTTGCGTATTTGGCTTAGAATTGAAGTATTATTCACGTATTTTGATGTTTTTATGATGTATTTGTCTATTAATACTGAATATAATCTCTCCATGCGTGATTAATCTTCTTATGTGTTGGTGTTGATATAGTTAGGGTGTCGTAATCATTGATTTTGATATCTTTTCACCCTATTTGCATTGTATAATCACGTATTTTGTCAATTTCTACTTATATGTTGTTTGGGTATGTTATACGGAGACGTGGGCATGCTTGAATAGAATAGGATCTTTGTGGACTTATTCATGATGCGACCCGAGAGGGCACTTGTGTTTATTTTCCTTATGAAATCGACGTTATACATGATTAATTCTTCGGAACTATTTCATGTGCTTTGTCGCCATACTTTTCGACGTTCTCGTGCCCTAACCAGACGAAACGTTGAGTTATAGAAAAGATATTAATAATCATTGATTGCGCACACCCTAGCGAAATCACTACCAACGCATACTCTCCATATTAGTACCACATACCGAATTCACCGTAATTATCATAGGATTTTCTTTTATTCTTTTAAACTCTTGATACCATATCTTTAGGTGGTTGGTTATTACCGTATTATTACTCTTTACAAACTGATTTTCGTGGTTTTGCAGGTCAGGTGTCCCGTGGATACGATACCTGGACTCACCAGGATTATTACTTGTTCGATCTCCTGCACTTGGGAGTAACGCTCACACATTTTGAGATGAGCCAGTCCGCAGATGAGAAAAAGAAAGCCAACCTCAACGCAAAAGCAATGAACGCACTATTCTGTGCAGTAACATGTAATGAGTGTAATCGTGTTTCTCAATGCGAGACGACATATCAAATATGGCACACTCTTCAAGTGAGTCATGAGGGAACCGAGAAGGTAAAGGAATCTCGTATAAATGTTTTACACTCCAAGTTTGAGTCTTTCAAAATGGAAGAAGGAGAGAGTATCACAGATGTGAATACTCAATTTACTAACATCATTAATGAGCTCGCAAGTTTGGGCAAGAAACTGTCTGAATATGATCAGGTGATGAAAATACTGATATCTCTCCGACCCGAATGGAAGGGAAAGACAACGGCCATTCGAGAAGCTCATAACATAAAGGATATTACCATCGAAGAACTAATAGGAAATCTCATGGCATATGAGATTGAACTTGAAGAAGATAAGAAGATCGAAGAAAAACCAAAGAAGAAGAATCTTGCTTTTAAAGCTCAAGAAGAAGATTCCGACTACACGGACAAAGAAGACCATATTGCCTTCATCTCAAAGAACTTTAAAGAGTTCATCACAAGTAAGTATGGTAAACACTCTTTTAGACCCACTAACGGTATTATCTGTTTTGGTTGCAATAAACCAGGTCACGTCAAAAGAGACTGTCCCTTGGAAAGAAACAACCATGATTCCACAGAACGTGGAAAGAACCGAGAAAGCCACGAGAGAAGAAACAATGGAAGAAACAGGTTTCGACGACCAAAGAAGGAAGCATACGCAGCCTTCGACTAGAGCGACGTTTCTTCATCTGATGAATCCTCAGAAGACGACAATGACGGAAGAAGAGAGACAGCACATATGTGTTTTAGGGCTTCCACATCGTCTAAGGTAAGCACCATGCATGATTCATCTAATGATAGTGATTCATCATCAAGTGATGATGAAGACATGGATTATAGGGGAGCATATAAGGAGTTATACAAGATGCATGAAAAGCTCATAAAAGAGCATAGAAGAACACTTAGGATTATTAAAAAGGATGTTAAAGAGAAAGAAGAAATTATTAAGGAGAATAGTCTTCTCAAAGAAAAGAATGACTCTTTGCAAAAAGACATTCTTTTCATGATTGAGAAAGTTGAAAGTTTAAATAATCTTCTCGTATCCGTCAAAGATAAATACGACTCTACGATGAAAATTATTGAAAATTTCAACAAAGAAAAAGGATAGCTAGACAGTGTAATAGATAATCAAAAAGCCTCATCTAGCAAAACCAGACTCGGATATGATTCAAATCATACCAAGAAACGGGTTAAACATACTAAGATGCATCATTCTAACAATAATTTTTTGAGCATCTGGATACCAAAGAACTTGACCGATCAAAGGAAGAAAAGGTACGCTACAAACTTTGTTCAGCAAGTTCATTTAAACAAAAATTATAAATATATTTTCCATGAAGGAACTAAACCATATTGGGTTTGGCTTCCTAAAGACTAACCCTCTGGAATCAAAAGCAAAGAATACCATAAACGCTTATCTTTTCAGGTACTCTAAAAAGAACGTAGAGGAGAAACAAGAACAGCGTCAAAAAAAAGATTTCCTCTTTTTTGCGACAAAATCGCTTCGCAAAACTAAATGATTGATATGTTTAAATGAATGATAAAATATTTTAAAATCTTTTATATATGATTATAAATGTTTGTTTTATATTTATAAAACATTTTTTTAAACGCACACAGCTTTGGACCAAACCCCCTTGGGATGAGAAAACAACTCAGCCCAGCAAGGAGTCGACTACCACCATCAGGGAGTCGACTACCAGCGCGCTGTGCGGATTTTTGGGTTTGTTTTTTTCAAACTTCTATTAGGTTTTCATTTAGTTATTGGGTTCACATCCAAAGGCTAACTTAAACCCAATAAGCAAACATGATATCAACCTCTCATCTCTTGATCTAAAGGCCACAATTCTCCATCTCCTTTCATCTCATAGTTAAAAACCCCATGGTTAAAACCCTAGGCAGCCGACTACCCATCCCTTCATCTCCTTAAGAAAATTTCTTTTGGCATTTGGAGCCCTCTTGGTTATTCACCTCCTCTCATCATCCTCCCAAGTTTATTTCAAGGTAAAAACTCCTTTTATCAACTTTACTTACTTCTTGATATTCTTGCATATCTAGTTTTGTAAATCATTTTTTATTTTATCTAGATGCCTTTCAAAAGATTGATTTCAAAGAAGAGAAAGGTTACAAATGAATCCCTCTCTAAAAAGGAAATTATCTTTCCCTATCTCTTTAGAACCACTACCTATGAGCATTTCGTTAAAATTTCCAAAAAGCAAATTCTTCATGAGAGATTCGTAAAAATTGATCATTTAGAAAACTATGGCATTGATAGCATATTGGAATTTCAAAACTTGGCAAATCTCTTTTCTGCTGAAAATAGGTATTTCTGCTATCCTAGACTTGTGCATCTCTTCTATGCCAACATGGACTATGATCTTGCCAAGAGTAGATTCATCACCAAAGTGCTAGACACCAAACTTGCTATAACTGTGAAATCTCTAGGTGGAGCTTTAGGAATCCCTTACACTGGTGAGTTATTGGATAATATAGAGATGGTTGATGATAACATTTTGGAGAAAATGTATTTGCCTGGAAGATATTTCCAAACAAAACTAACATTTTGGAGAAAATGTATTTGCCTGGAAGATATTTCCAAACAAAACTTCCATGTAGCGATCTTTGCTATCCAGGAAGAATCCTTGGAAATATATTGTCATACAATATAACTCAAAAATTTGGAAGCCACTCTGTATTATTTGAGAAGCAAGCCAAGTGCATCTATGCATTGCTAGGAAATATTCGTGTCAATTGGGCCAAAGTTATCATGGACTCCATCCTTGCATCTGCTTCTTCTAACAGACCTTCATCTACCCTAGCCCACGGTCATTACCTCACCATTCTGTTTATTGGTTATAATGTGCCTTTGGATAATGAAACCAATATTCTGGATCCGGCACGCATCTTTGATGTTCATGCTCTTGGTCGAATGAATCTTCATAGAGATCTTGATCAGAACGTTCCAGAAGAGAAGCTCGCTGCTGAAGGAGGATCGTCATCCTCAAAGAAAGGTAAGAAATCTATTGTTTCAGACTCTGATGAAGAAGAGGAAGAAAAAGGTGGCGAAGGAGAAGAAGAAGACGAGGAGCCACCAGCCTACATTGTAGAACTTCAAGACATGCTGCTTAAGAAAATCTCAAACTTGAAGATCTCTCAAAAGACAGGATTTGAAGCTCTCAACAAGAAGGTTGATGATCTCAAGGATCTAGTGGTGAGTAGCAATGAAATGACCGAGCATACCCTCAAAACAATCCTTGAGGAGATAAAGTCCTTGAAGAAGGAGAAGAATGGCGATCATTCTTAATCTTAAAAACAATAGTTTTTTAAACAATGGTTTTCAAAACTTTCCGGTCTGTAATAACTACTATATGGTGTGATGATTGATACTCGTATATTATTATGCTTATGGATGAAGTACTATCTGATATATTCTGCCAAACATATGTTGATCATATACTAACATTTTTTTTGCAGAATTGATGAATTATTCGTTGAAATGATATGTCATTTTTTTCGATTGATGGCAAGGGGGAGAAAGAGTATAAAATGCAAAAATGAATGTATTGTTTTTTTGCTAATGGCTTCGATGCAGGGGGAGAACCGCATCAAAGCAGGGGGAGTAAGTTTATTTCTATGTCATATTATTTATGTCAACTTATTTCATTTTTCATTTGGGTGTCATCATCAAAAGGGGGAGAGATATGGAAATTGAATTCCACCCCCAAGTGGATTTGATGATGAGCACACTAAATGAAGCTTAGTGTACTAACTACACTACTATTAAGTGTGCAGATTACGCAGCATTATACATACTCCGAAGAAGCACAATCTACACTCACTTAGCAAAGACAAGGACAAATGTTGCTAGCTCGATGATGAAGCTCAAGCTCAAATGGAATAGAAGCTCACGAGAAGCTCGCATCTACATCATCATCTGATCAAGCCTCTGAAAACGTGTCTTAAGTCTACAGTGTGTGAGTTGTGTCCTACTTAGGGTTATGTTAAAGCCAAAAGTATAGATAACACACACACAAATGATTTTGAAGTTAAATATTTTAAATAATTTTAAAATCATTTTCAAAATCATTGAGAGCTTTTGCTAGTCACTTCTTATCTTGGTAGTTAATCTTTATACACCCTGGAGCTAACTACATGCCTTACTAGCCAAGTTTCAGAAGAAACTCCGCTGGGAGTCGACTACCAAAAAGTGGGAGTCGACTACCAGCTGAGAAGTATTTTCTCCTGAAACACTCTGGGAGTCGACTACCACTCCTAGGAAGTCGACTATCAGCTGTTGAAATTCAACGTTTGACTTGACTTTTGTTATCTCTCTAACTTATTGCTCTCATGATTCTCGGGGCAAAAGTCAAATGAATTTGAATTTCAAATCCTCCCATTTTACCTATAAATAGAGGATATTTTGTGAGATCAAGAGACACAATACTTGAAATCGAAATTCTCTCTTGTGCAAAACTCTAACGGATCTCTAATTTCTCAGCTCTCATTTCTCTTAGCCAAATCTGTTTTTATATTCTTGATCTCATTTCTTTAAGATATTATTTTCTGAGATCAACTTTTATTTTGGCTATTGTTTTTCAAAAATCCATGTTCTCTATTCTCTGATTTTATTTGAAAGGATTTTTTTGAAAACATTGATTTAGATCACAAAGACTTAATTCATATCTTTGTGTGATCTAAGATCATATTCTATTAAGCCACGAATACGCATTGTTATCTATTACTCTTGGCTATAGAATTTGGGGTGCAAAACTAAACTCCACCAAATATTGTGGTGAGTTGGATATCGATTTTCATTTTGTGATTTACCATTTGTTGTAAGGGTGTTGGAAACCCTTGACAAGTCTAGGTGTTGAGATATTGCAGTGTTGCAATCGGAAATCCTGGTCAAGGCTAGGTGTGTGGGAAAATCCTAACAAGTGGAGTTAGGTACTTGTATTTGCGAAGGCAGATAGTGGAAATCTCGTACTGGATTGGTAGGGGACTGGACGTACCCAGGGTTGTGGAGAACCAGGATAAAAATCCTTGTGTTTGCGTTTGCATTCTTTGTGATTGTTTATCTCTATTTGTTTATCTTGATTTATTGAGTATCATATCTCTTGTAACTCGTTCTTAATATATTGCAAGATCAGTTTTTATATCTGCTGTGTAAAGATTATCTCTTATATTTCTGTGTAATCTTTTATATCTTCATTAAGTATTCCTTTAACTGAGCTGTGCATAAAATCCCTCTGGGAGTCGACTACTGCTTTAAGGGAGTCGACTATCAGAAGAGTTTTATCTCTGATCTGTTTTTAAGGTTACTTAAGTTGATTAAAAACCAAGCGTATATCGCTCTACTTGGTTTCTTTGGCAACATTACAAGGCTTTGAATTGTGCTAACCAATTAGAAAGAAAAAGTTTATTTTTATACAACACTATTCAACTTCACTTCTAGTGTTGTTTGACATCCACATGATCCAACACTTAAGACCTGAAGTCATTTGTACGAACCTGTGAGTGAACAGTGTCGCTTAGACCTATGATCTAGCTTCAAGGCTAGGCCTGCTGAAAGATCTTAGGTTGGGTTACACCTGAAGCTCTCGAGGCGAGTAGATGACTAAGATGGGATTCATCTCTTCCGTTAAAGGGAAGTTAGTGTGACAGGCTCCGTACGGTCTTTGTGTTAATCCTCGACCGGGGTACGTTGTAAGATGTACAACGTGAATACAACAAAGACCACCGTATACTGACGAATGTTGTCTAATGGGGTTGACAGTAAACCATACCCTAGGCCAACAGAGACACAGTCTTGATGAAGGGACTATAGATAACGGTATTCATCACTGACACAGCCAAAGTGAACCCAACGATACTTTTGTCAATGGGTCGATCACGTTATGATGATTCTGAAACAGGGACGACAACTGCTGCTCGTGGTAACTGTCGTCTAGGGGTTTCGAGCCCCAACCTGTAGTAAGGTCAGGCTGTATGGTCTCACACCGAGTAGCGTTCGTGTCTTAGTAATAGGAAGATTAATAAGAGAAATTCATTTGATGAAATGGAATAGTTAATGTTCACAAGCTACTTATGATACTAAGTCGTAGATGCAATAGGGACAATGTTGCATTTGATGCAAACAAAGATTAAACGTGTCGTAAATTGGTGACGACGATATTTGTAGGAACACAAGCATTGGAAAGGGTTACCTGGTTGACAGGATCGTCTCGGTCTAAACACAGGTTCAAACCGCGTCCAAATCGGAGCTCAAACGAGACCGAAAACGTAAAAACAGTCAAATGCAAAAGTGAGTTAGACCCACTTGGGCTAACAGGTCCATCCGCAAGGAGAAAAGGGGCACGGTCCGCTGTTTCAGCAGGCACAGCCCGCTGGAAGCAGTGGGCACGGCCCGCTGGAAGCAGCGGACGCATGCCCGCAGCTCAGCAGGCACGCCCACTGTCCAGCGGGCCGCCCGCCCGCCCCGAGCGCGCCCAAGTTGGGTGCACCCATAGCCTTGGGCAGGCGCACCCGCTAAGCCTAGCGGGTGCGCCCATAGCCTTGGGTGGGTGCGCCCGCTAAGCCTAGCGGGCGCGCCCGCTACTTAAGTTTATTAGGGGTTTTTGAAACCCTTTTGATGGCTACGAAAATTGACTTTTTGTCCATCTTTGGGTAATTGTTTGAGGGGTCAAACAAAGTCGGAATTCATCTCCGTTTGTTCCTACGCGTTCACTATTCGAAGCCCTTTGAAATGATAGCTTATTTGGTGTCTAAAGTTTAATGGATGAAGAGAATTAATTCGTTGAAGTTAGCCTTTGTGAAAGGCTTACTAACTTCCATTAGCTAAATTAATTTCTCTTCTATTTTTTTGTCCCACATTGCTCGCAACGAAAAGAGAGGTGCCGATTCCCTATATAAATAGGGGTGCACTCTCTTCGTTGAAAAGTGCACCAAGTCTTCGATCGAGTAGCTCCGAATTCTTGAGCAAGCTCGATCTACGACTTAAACTATTCTTCCTCTCTTCTTCCTATTCTCCTGACTAGTCCTAGTAAGACTACGAAGGGGGTTTGGATTCGGATCCAGACGTCTAAGACGCGGGTCTGCTCAAGTGAAACCTTCTACCGCAAGTGACCGGCTTGGAGGCGGGTGTCGGCTCTGGTGGATCAGTTCGAAGGTGCAAGGCGGCTCGGGTGGATCAAGTCAAGGCAGTTCAGCTACGAGGAGCGTTAGAAGCCGGTGTGGTACATCTTACCCGCCCCATGGTTGAGATTCCTGGTATGTTCTCTAAGTAATTTTTAGTGTAATTCAATTTCGTCGCATTAGTATAGATCCCTCTTGGGGTGGTCAGATCTACCCCAAGTTGGCATAGATCGGGGTAGGTTCTGGCTCTCTCAGGGCCTAGCTAAAATGTTTAGCTAGCTTGCTTAATTTTCCGCTGCACTTTATGCCTCTATGGTTCATCCGACTTAGAACGGGCACAGATCTAAGCCCTGAGGATCCGCGAAAACCCTACAGTGGTATCAGAGCCTCGTTATGCTTGTAGATCTTGAATTGCGACGTTTTTAAATTATTAAAATTACTTGTTTTTGAACATGCGTATTTTTAACTTTATGTTAAAATTGGTTTAAAAAAATTTTGTGTTTTAAAAATTGTTTTTATCACATGAAAATGTTTTGGGGGACGTTTTAAATTTTATGTGATAAATTTAATAAGTCTTCTACGTTTAAATGTATTTAAAATTTTATTTTATGAGATAAAATAATTTTAGTAAGCATTTAAAAAGTTTTAAAGGTTGTGTAACATTAAGAAAAAAATTTATTTCATGCGATGATATTAAATATTTGTTTCTTTTATTTACATAAAGTTTGAAAGTTTTTTAACTTTATCTGAAAGTTTTAAAAATTGATTTCAAACGATTTTAAAATTGTTTTAAAATTACATCGAGAAGATGTAACATTGAGAAAAGATTTTTTTTTCATGTGATGGGAGTAAAAATTATTTTCCTGTAGTTACAAAGATTATTTTATGAGATAATTTAATCTTAAAGTGTTTCATTAAAGTTTAGGTTTATATTTAAAATTATTTGATAATTTTTGAAACCTAATTTTATGAGATAGAAATGTATGAAGCTTTAAAGTTTTAGATCTTTAAATTTAAATGTTAAATTTTTAGATTAGCAAGTTAATTATGTTGTAGATAATTTTAACTTGCATGTTCTCATTGTATGTCACATTATTGAACCTTTAATTTATGTGATTAAATTAGTTGGTTAATGGTTAATGGACATGATAGATAAAGTATTCAAGAACCCTTTAGGTTAGCCATTAATTGATTAAAAGTTTATAAGATTAATTTTTAATGACTAGTGACATGCTACGTTTTAAATGAACAAATACAACACCAAAACCTAATTCTCGATTAGGGTAGTCCCTTTGATTGATAATCATTATCATAAATTGTTTAAATAATGATTATCATTAAATGACTAATTTTGTAAAATGTTGTAATTGTTTTATTAAAATCTTAATAAAAATTAGGGTAGCATGATGAACAAAACGAACCTTATAGTTGATAAGGATCTAATAAAAGTTGTTCAACAAATCCATAAAATTTCGAATTTTAAGGATCCACTAGTTGATAATGATTAACTAGTATTAATTAAAAGCTATTTAGTTGATGGACGAACATAGGTTGATGAACCTCCTTCAATGGATCATGATGTCGGTCAATGTGCTTGGCTAAGTTTGCTGGACCACCCTAGCTAGACTAGGGGTTAAGTGGTCCTGACTTAGTCAATTCCCTGGCCGCGTCCGCTGAACCGTACGGAGTCGAATCATGACTGTGTAAGTCCATCGACTATACCTAAGTCAAATACGATAATAATCTTGTGCAAGATAAATCGTAGCACTCCTTGTTTTATGAGTTGGCAACTGTAAGACCGTGTTACGGTTGTTGAGCTACACTCAAGCTGTGACATGGCAACCTTATTGAAACCGATTTCTTGATAACATCTTGACTTGACCCAAACCGTCGTCTCTGCATACACCGAGCACCGGCGTAAGTATAACCAAAGATGTAGTCTAAGAGTTGACCTAAACCGACAGGTCGTGCATACACCGAGCACCGGGGCAAGTCAGGCTAGACACAAAAACAAGGGTCCGACTAGGCTAGCCATTGTGATTTGGATGAGCACACTCATGATCACAGATGACTAGGGGTAAAAATCGATAGGGAATCATATTTAATATGATTGACGATGAGTTCGTTTACCGACTGCAGAGTCGGACAACTTGTTGAGCCACACTCAAGGTTGTCAGACTCGGGATAGTTGATTTGGTTTGAATATTGCTTATTTAACCCCTCATCTAGTCGTATTTTGCGCATACATGTTAAGTAATTGGTCTCCAATACGTTCGTATATTGCAAATCATCATTTATTAGAGCAAAACCATTGATTTGTACACAAAGTATGAATTTTATTGAGTATTTCTGCCTTTTTATATTTTTTTGGCTTGGTCTCGATCTCACGATTCCAACGAATATTTATTTGTATTTTTCTGAGATCTGTGCTAATTACTGTGATTTATTGAATGCAGAATACCAATTTAATGGAGTAAATACGCAGAAAATATGAAATACGGCTTCCCGTATGTGCCCGCACCAATCTTGGCGTACACGTGGCCTCATCCTGGCCTTCCACAGCCGCATCCTATCGCCTCAACTTGCGGAGGACGCGGCCGCTTCTTAACCGTCGATCACCGATCGAACCGCTCTAACTCACGAGCAAACGAAGCAAGCAGCAACATCGGTAAGGGCCATGCGACGATGATCTGGCGCTTCCCCGCTTCATCCGACGTATGAGCGAGAGCGTCGACGCGGTGGTTTCTATACCGTAGGATCTGCATCAAACGGTGTGCACGCGAGGAAATCGAGCGAAGCGGCACAATTCCAAGGGACACGTGTCAGCTCCTCGACAGATCCCTCCTTTTGAATGGACGGCTTGGATTTGAGCTGCTGAGCGAGCGGAGAGCGCAAACACGGGCGACGTGGCGAGGCGTGGACCGCGCGATCGTAATCCAACGGTCAGAAGCAACCCGCAGCAAAGAGGCGACGCGGCGAACAAGTAGCCGTTGGATGATGATCCAACGGCGGATATTTTATCCCTACTCGCATCTCAACGGAGCGAGCAATCGAAATCGTGACAGTTCGATCACTTGATCGGACGGTCTGGAATTAACCCGAGGTGAACTCGAAGCTGTGTGGATGCGGGCGCGCGCGATTTTTAAAGTGCCACGTGTCAAAGCGTGGGCAAATCCTGCTGAGATCAACGGTGGAGGTTTGCACCGACGGCGGATCGGGTTTAAACGTGATTTAGGTGCGGTTTTGAACCCATTAAGGCTATAAACCCGCAATGTTTTTATATAAGGTATTCCTAGGGTTTTTGGCCGTATTCTTGGCATATTTGGGCAATTTTGGAGAAGATTTTTGCAGATTTTTCTAGAGAAATCAAAGATCAACCTGGGCTAATTTTCAGAGGCTTTTAGGAGGAAGAAGAAGGATTTTCTTAGGCAAATAGTTAGCGTATTTGGTGATATTCTTGAACTCTTTTGCGTATTTTGAACTCTATTTGATTGTATTGATTAGAACCATGCTTAAATTGATAAAATTCTTAGTTATTTTCAGTATGCGTGGCTAAAATTTCATTGTGCATGGTATGGTGTAGTTAGGGGATATGATTTGTATTCGTTTGGTTGAATATTCGAGCTAAAATTGTCACGTTGGTAAAGTTATAGTCTTTTTTATTAAATCTTATCTTCATCTTCCAAAAGAATGTGTTTGAGTAGATGATCACCCCACAAGGGTGAGTTTTGATTTCCCCAAAAGGGACTTTCATATCGTATTTTAAAAGATTATAACCTTATCAACGATTTTATTCAATATTGTGCTTTAATCCCCACAAGGGTATTTTCCGGTGAATTTCTCCCAAAAGGAGAATTTATTGAGTTATATTTAATCAACCAAATTAATACGAATCATGGATCCTAATGAACCCATACCATGTGCATACTTCTCATATATATTTCTATAAACGAAAGTTTCTTTTGCTCGTATTGTTCACGGATTCATACCCACGATCAAACTCAATCCACACCACCATCATCTAAAGTGGTTAGTTTCTTTACGTTGGATTTCTATTTGATTTAAGCTTTGTGGTTGCAACAGATTTTCTCCCGAGGATTCGACATCTGGACTCCCAGATTATATTACTTGTACGGACTCTTTCGCTTGAGAGAAGCACATTTTTGGGCTGAGCAAGTTTTTGGCGTCGTTGCCGGGGAGAACGGTTTGTTACCACAGTTTATTTCTTTCAGAGAACCTTCGGTTAGATTTCCATTTTACTGTATATAAATTTTTGCTTATTTTCTTTTAAAAAAACAAAAAAAATATTGTGCTAGTTTATGTGGCATAGGACTCCTAGGACACAGAGGTTGACTAGACGATTTGAAATGGCTAATAATAATATGGATGAAAATTTTAGCAACAACAATGAGAATAATGTGCAACCTGGAGCTCCTAGAACTTTAAAAGATCTTCTTAGACCCACTAGGACTAGCACAGCTTCATGCTTTATCTTGTCCACTGATGCAAATTCTTTTAATTTCAAACCAGGGGTAATCCAACTCTTACCCACCTTTCATGGTTTAGACAAGGAAAACCCTTATCTTCATTAAAAGGATTTGAGGAAGTGTGCTTGACATGCTTTGATGGAAAAACTAGCGAGGACACTGTATATCTGAAACTGTTTCCATTTTCATTGAAAGATAAAGCTAAGAACTGGTTAAATGCATTGCCATCACGTTCTATTACTACATGGATTGACTTGCAGGCTGAATTTCTAAAGAAGTTTTTTCCTATTCACAGGACACAGGGATTGAAGCGGCAGATCATGAACTTTGCCCAGAAAAGCGAGGAAACATTCTACCAGGCGTTTGAAAGGTTCAATGAGATGTTGCTAGCATGTCCACATAATGGCTTCGACAAAAGCAGGATTATTGGCTTCTTCTACGATGGACTGCAGCCTCAGATGAAGCAATTCGTAGAAATGATGTGCAATGGAGGATTCTTCGACAAGGAGCCAGATGAAGCTTGGACGTACTTGGAGGATATAGCAAAAAATGCGCAAACGTGGGATACTACTTTAGAGTACAACAGAGGAGGCCACTCTGCACCTTCCCAGCCTACACGAGGAGTGGTGTACAATTTGAAGCCAGAGGATGCGTTGGAGGCAAAGATGGAGGCAATGATCACAAAAAAGCTTCAAGCTATGAATTTGAAAGAGGCCAAAGCAGTTGAGATAGAGCAGACTTGTGCACTTTACGATGTTGGTGGCCATGACACCAGTGCATGCCCCACACTTCCAGCCTTGAAGACATGCTAGGCAATCCAACGGGGGTGAACCAAGTATCTATAAACTACCAGGGCTTCAATTCCAACAACAAGGGGTGGCGCAACAATCCTAACTTAAATTGGGGCCCCAATCAGCAACCTCAGCAGCAAGCTCCTCCTCAGTTTCGACAACCTCAATACAACAATAACAACTACCAAGGTGGGAACCAAAGGAGGGACCAAGAGCCAATGCAACAACAGCAGATGCAACCATTTGGGGATGCGCTTCAGTAGCTTATTCAATTACAACAAGCCCAAATGCAGCAACAACAGGCTCAATTTCAGGCTCAACAGACACAAAATCAACAGATGAGCGAAAGCTTGGCTAGGCTTACGGCGACATTGGAAAAAGGTAAGCTTCCATCACAATCAATTCCGAATCCTAATATGGGCTCATCTTCTTCTGCAGGTAATAATATGAAGCCTTGCTAAGCCGTGTCTACTCTGAGGAATGGAAAAGAGATTCAGAAACCTGACCCGCCAAGTAGAGAAGCTGAACAAGAGGAGGAAATTCTAATGCGAGAAGAGGAAATTCAAGTGCAAGAGGAGGTGCAGAAAGAGAGCACGGAAGTGGGTCTGACCAGAAATGTCATTGAAGAGAAGGAACCCGCAACATATGTACCTGCAGCACCTTTCCCTCATCGGCTACTTCAGAAAAACAAAGATAAGTATCAATCCAAAATTCGTGAAATTTTTCAGAAGTGCCAGATAAATATTCCACTGCTTGGTGCCATAAATCAAATACCTGCATATGCTAAATTTTTGAAAGACATGTGCACCATTAAAAGAAAATTGAATGTGAAAAGAAAGCATTTTTGACTGAACAGGTTAGCTCTATTGTGCAACAAAATACACCACCTAAATTTAGAGATCCTGGATCACCCACCATTACTTGTACTATTGTCACTAAAAGGATTGGAAATGCTTTATTAGATTTGGGGTCTAGTGTTAATATCTTGCCATATCCTATCTTTGTGCAACTTGGGTTAGGACAGCGAAAACCTACATCTGTTATATTGCAATTAGCTGATAGATCTATTAAAGTTCCAAAGGGATGCATTGAGGATGTCCTCATTCAAGTGGACAAATTTTACTACCCTGCAGACTTTATAGTTCTAGATATCCAAGGACCCCAAACTGCCAATTCCACTCCCATCGTCCTAGGTAGACCATTCCTAGCAACATGCAATGCTTTAATAAATTGTAGGGATGGTCAACTTAAAATCACTTTTGGTAACATGACTTTGGATTTGAATATATTTAATACTTGCAAGTTGCCAAATGTGGATGATGATGTTGAAAAAGTACACATGATTGATTCATTGGTGGATGATTATATTTGCTCTGAATTTTATGGTGATGCCTCTATTGTTGAAACTATTGTGGACGATATTGATGACATCTTTCTTCTGCAGGAAAATGCGAAGGAGCTCAACGCGATATGGGAGCCTAGGTTCGAGGCTTTGCCACCAAATGCACCAACGCAAATATCATCTGAGGTGGAAGATCCAACGCCTGAATTGAAGCCACTACCTGAATATCTCAAGTATGCCTTTCTTGGAAATGAAAATAGCTTCCACGTGGTAATATCTTCTAAACTCTCTTTAGAACAAGGAAAGCTCTTTACTTGAAGTGTTGAAAAGGCATAGAGGGGCTATTGGCTGGTCCATTGCTGATATAAAAGGTATTAGTCCCATTGTATGCATGCATCACATTTACTTGGAATATGACGCCAAACCCACTAGAGAAATGCAACGTAGGTTAAACCCCACATTAAAAGAAGTGGTGAAAGGCGAGGTTCTAAAATTATTGGATGCAGGTATCATATACCCAATTTCTAACAGCAAATGGGTTAGTCCTATACAGGTTGTTCCTAAAAAGTCTGGCCTCACCGTGGTTAAAATGAGAATAATGAACTTATCCCTGTTAGAGCCACCACAGGATGGAGGATGTGTATAGACTATAGAAAGTTGAACTCCAGAACTAGGAAAGACCACTTCCCTCTACCATTTCTTGACCAGATTTTAGAGAGAATGGCTGGACATGAGTACTATTGCTTTCTAAACGGTTATTCAGGATACTATCAGATTGAGATTGCACCAGAGGATCAGGAAAAGACTACTTTTACTTGTCCCTTTGGTACTTTTGCATTTAAGAGGATGTCGTTTGGTTTATGTAATGCTCCAGCTACTTTTCAGCGATGCATGCTCAGTATTTTTGATGATATGGTTGAGAAAATTGTGGAGGTATTTATGGATGATTTCTCAGTATATGGTAGCTCTTTTCATGATTTTTTTAGCTAACTTGGCTCATGTTCTTGACAGGTGTATTGAAAAGAATTATCCTATTAAATTGGGAGAAATGTCATTTTATGACCACAGAAGGACTTGTCCTTGGTCATTTGGTTTCTAAAGATGGTATTCAGGTAGACAGAGCCAAGGTAGCAGTAATTGAGAAGCTACAAAGTCCCAAATGCGTGAAGGATATCAGATCATTTCTGGGACATGCAGGATTCTATAGGCGATTCATTAAAGATTTAAGCGCTATATCTCGCCCTCTTTGCAACTTACTAACTCAGAATGTGGATTTTATTTGGACACCTGAGTGTCAACATTCTTTTGAAACTTTAAAGAAGTTGCTGATTTCTGCTCCCATTTTGCTTGTACCAGACTGGTCCTTACCATTTGAAATCATGTGTGATGCCAGCAACTACGCAGTTGGCGCAGTCCTAGGCCAAAAGAAAGACAAAGCTCCAGTAGTTATTTACTACGCCAGAAAAACATTAAATGATGCTCAAAGGAATTATACAACCACAGAGAAGGAGTTGCTGGCTGTAGTATTTGCTTTGGAAAAATTCAGGAGCTATATTTTGGGATCACCAATCTTGATTTACACTGATCACTCTGCTTTAAAATATTTATTATCCAAAAAATATGCTAAACCTCGACTGATACAATGGATTTTATTGTTGCAGGAGTTCAATTGTCCTAATCAAGGATAAGAAAGGCGTGGAGAATCTAGTAGCCGATCACTTATCACGATTGACAGTAGGCCTTGATTCAGCAGATATACCTTTGAAGGACTCCTTTCCGGATGAGCATCTTTCAGTGTTTCCACCTCTCCATGGTATGCTGATATAGTAAATTATCTAGTAACTGGTAAGACTCCTGAAACTTGGTCACTTCAAGACTTTAAAAGGTTCAAGTACGAGGTAAAATATTTCTTCTTTGATGATCCATACCTCTATAAATATTGTAGTGACCAAATTGTTAGGAGATGTATTCCTGACCATGAGATAAATAGTGTGATACAATTTTGTCATGATGGGCCGTGTGAAGGACACTTTTTTGCGAATAAAACTGTGGCAAAAATCTTGCAATGTGGCTTTTATTGGCCAACAATGTTTAAGGATACATTTCATTATTGCAAGACCTGTGCTGCATGCCAATAATTAGGGGGTATTACTAAACGTAACATGATGCCTTTAAACCCCATGTTAGAAATTGAAATATTTGATTTTTGGGGCATAGATTTCATGGGACCTTTCCCACCTTCATTTGGATATGTTTATATTTTGGTTTCAATTGATTATGTTTCTAAATGGGTGGAAGCTATTCCTTGCATGTCAAATGACACTTCAGTTGTGCTCAAGTTTCTCAAAGAGAACATTTTCTCTAGATTTGGAGTGCCCAAAGCCCTGATCAGTGATGGAGGGTCCCATTTTTGCAACCGCATGTTCGCTAATCTAATGAAGAGGTTTGGGGTCACGCACAAAGTCTCTACTCCATATCACCGCCAAACCAATGGTCAAGCAGAGCTGGAAAATAGAGAGATCAAAGGCATTTTACAGAAGACTGTGAATCCTTCAAGGAAAGATTGGAGCTTGCGCTTACCTGAAGCATTGTGGGCCTACAGGACGGCCTACAAAACAATTTTGGGGATGTCACCCTACCGTCTTGTTTTTGGGAAGTCTTGTCACTTACCTGTTGAATTGGAGCATAGATCTTATTGGGCTATTAAGAAATTAAATTTTGATACTGATTCATCTTTTGCTTCTTGCATGTTACAGTTGTTGGAGTTAGAGGAGCTGAGGAGAAATGCCTATGACAACGCAAAAATATCAAAAGAGAGGATGAAATCCGTCCATGACATGATGATCTTAAGGAGGGAGTTCACCCCAGGCCAAAAAGTTCTTCTATACAATTCCAGGCTACACATATTTCCTGGGAAGCTTCGCTCTAGGTGGTTTGGACCTTTCACAGTCAAAGAAGTTTTTCCACATGGAGCAGTGATATTGCTTAATGAAAAAGACGGGAGTGAGTTCAAGGTGAATGGTCAAAGATTGAAGCATTTTCACGAGCCTTGGACCAAGGAAGCGAGCACTATGGATCTCACATACCCACCTTCGGGTGGGAACTAATCAGGTGTGTTCTTTCCATGATTTCCTCTTCCTAACATTGAGGACAGTGTTTATTTTAAGTTGGGGGGGAGGGTATAAACTTTTGGTATTTTTTCTTTTTCTTTTTTCTTTTTCTTTTAGGATTTTATTTTTTTAGTTCCCTTTTTGCATTGAAAAAAATTTGAGTCAAGACCTATCACCAATATTTATTTTACCTAGAGATGAACCTCATGTGATGAAAATTCTCGAAATATATTCACCACCGTACACATATGATTTATTTTCCTCCACCACCATTGTTAAATATTTCAGTCTCATTTGACATGAATTTAGTACTCGTGGTAAATTCCTTTTGATATTTCTCAATGGTGGGATTGATTGATGACTTAATGAATCTAGAAATTATGAATTAGCAAATATTATACTTTCAATGGAACACACCAAAGTTCATGCACCAATAGTTCACAAAATAACTGGAGCATTGCTTTTTATTTCGTATTCATTGCTATTTGCTTGCGTTGTGTGATTTTAGGTAGAAAAGTCTACACTGTCTTTAGAAATGATTAGGATAACCCATTCTTGTGAAAGAATTACAAAGAGGAGGCTATCTTGCTAAGCTATTTATGCACACACAAAAGAAAAAAATGAAATGAATGAGGAGAAAAAAATGAATAAATGTGTCACCCAATAAATAACTTGGTTGGCTCGAGTAGTACAGTCCGAGGGGTCTTTTTTGGCCTAATGCCCTATTATCGTCTGATTTGGGAGCCATTGACCGAAACCTCACTCATTTGATGGAGCGATCCAAGTTATACATTTTTCTGCGAATGTTGCTTGATGCGCGTTACGTGGAACTAATAAAAAGAGAAAGAAAAAAGAGAATAAGTGTGCATAACTAGCAAGGCAGAAGAACTTCCAAAGCTTAAAGAAGGCACAAGATATGGTGTGATTTTCTATGAATGAAGATTGACGTGTGTATGGCTTGATACCATTCTATTCCATATTTTTGCTTTGCATGATACATCTACGCTCCAAGTTAGAATCTTTGATTGAAAGGTGTGAGCCATTGATTTTGTATACTATGAGCTATGAAGTAATGAATAGTGAAGTCAAGTCTTTTTCAAAACCATTTTAGAGATACTTCTTCTTCATCTTTAAATCCATGAGTACCATTATTTTATGAGCATGAAATTTTGACATTAGTGTGTGGTCATTTCTTTTGTCGTTGTAGTATGATGGTGAGTGATTTGAGATCTAATAAGGTGATCTAGGTGTATATTTGATATCATTTTTCGCTCACTTTGATAGAGACTAGCAAAACGCTAGTTGGGGGGTGTGATTTGGGTTGAATATTGCTTATTTAACCCCTCATCTAGTCGTATTTTGAGCATACATGTTAAGTAATTGGTCTGCAATACGTTCGTATATTGCGTATCATCATTTATTAGAGCAAAACCAGTGATTTGTACACAAAGTATGAATTTTATTGAGTATTTCTTCCTTTTAGATTTTTCATGGCTTGGTCTCGATCTCACGATTCCAACGACTATTTATTTGTATTTTTCTGAGATCTGTGCTAATTACTGTGATTTATTGAATGCAGAATACCAATTTAATGGAGTAAATACGCAGAAAATATGAAATACGGCTGCCCGTATGTGCCCGCACCAATCTTGGCGTACACGTGGCCGTATCCCGGCCTTCCACAGCCGCATCCTACGGCCTCAACTTGCGGAGGACGCAGCCGCTTCTTAACCGTCGATCACCGATCGAACGGCTCTAACTCACGAGCAAACGAAGCAAGCGGCAACATCAGTAAGGGCCACGCGGCGATGATCTGGCGCTTCCCTACTTCATCCGACGTATGAGCGAGAGCGTCGACGCGGTGGTTTCTATACCGTAGGATCTGCATCAAACGGCATGCACGCGAGGAAATCGAGCAAAGCGGCACAATTCCAAGGGACACGCGTCGGCTCCTCGACAGATCCCGCCGTTTGAATGGACGGCTTGGATTTGAGCTGCTGAGCGAGCGGAGAGCGCAAACACGGGCGACGTGGCGAGGCGTGGACCGCGCGATCGTAATCCAACGGTCAGAAGCAACCCGCAGCAAAGAGGCGACGCGGCGAACAAGTAGCTGTTGGATGATGATCCAACGGCAGATATTTTATCCCTACTCGCATCTCAGCAGAGCGAGCGATCGAAATCGCAACCGTTCGATCACTCGATCGGACGGTCTGGAATTAATCCGAGGTGAACTCGAAGCTGTGTGGATGCGGGCGCGCGCGATTTTTAAAGCGCCACGTGTCGAAGCGTGGGCAAATCCCGCTGAGATCAACGGTGGAGGTTTGCGCCGACGGCGGATCGGGTTTAAACGTGATTTGGGTGCGGTTTTGAACCCATTAAGGCTATTAAACACGCAATGTTCTTATATAAGGTATTCCTAGGGTTTTTGTCCGTATTCTTGGCGTATTTGGGTGATTTTGGAGCGGATTTTTGCAGATTTTTCCAGAGAAAACAGAGAGCAACCTGGGCTAATTTTCAGAGGCTTTTAGGAGGAAGAAGACGGGTTTTCTTAGGCAAATAGTTAGCGTATTTGGTGATATTCTTGAACTCTTTTGCGTATTTTGAACTCTATTTGATTGTATTGATTAGAACCATGCTTAAATTGATAAAATTCTTAGTTATTTTCAGTATGCGTGGCTAAAATTTCATTGTGCATGGTATGGTGTAGTTAGGGGATATGATTTGTATTCGTTTGGTTGAATATTTGCGCTAAAATTGTCACGTTTGTAAAGTTATAGCCTTTGTTATTAAATCTTCTCTTCATCTTCCAAAAGAATGTGTTTGAGTAGATGATCACCCCACAAGGGTGAGTTTTGATTTCCCCAAAAGGGACTTTCATATCGTATTTTAAAAGATTATAACCTTATCAACGATTTTATTCAATATTGTGCTTTAATCCCCACAAGGGTATTTTCCGGTGAATTTCTCCCAAAAGGAGAATTTATTGAGTTATATTTAATCAACCAAATTAATACGAATCATGGATCCTAATGAACCCATACCATGTGCATACTTCTCATATATATTTCTATAAACGAAAGTTTCTTTTGCTCGTATTGTTCACGGATTCACACCCACGATCAAACTCAATCCACACCACCATCATCTAAAATGGTTAGTTTCTTTGCGTTGGATTTCTATTTGATTTAAGCTTTGTGGTTGCAACAGATTTTCTCCCGAGGATTCGACATCTGGACTCCCAGATTATATTACTTGTACGGACTCTTTCGCTTGAGAGAAGCACTTATTTGGGCCAGTCAGTAGTCGGATCCCTGTCCCACAAATGTTATTGTAAAATAAACTGTTTATTATTATGGCTTTAATAAATTTAGTGGGAGAATATAGTTTTATTAAAAACCATTGAAACTATACAACGAACATATACTGACTAAGTATCTACTAAATTGCAGAATGGATTCGGGTATAAAGTATATGGTAGAGCGGAATGTGCTTGATGGAACCAACTATAAGGATTGGCTTAGAAACATTAAGTTAGTCCTTTCTCTGTCCGGGATTGGATACGTGCTGTTCGAGGACCCGCTGGAAAAGCCAGACGAAGATGCAACGCCTGAGGAGAAGAAAGCCTACAATGAGTACCAGAGGGATGCCGAGAATTCCCGGTGCCTTACTCTAGCTTCAATGAACCACAATCTGCAGAGAAAGCATGAACATCTAGCTGTTCAAAGCATGCTTCTCAATGCAGAGGAATTGTTTGGTAAGCGGTCAAGAGCTGCCAAGTTTGAAGCCACAAGCAACCTCTGGGGCACTAAGATGGAAACGGGCCCCGTACAAGATCATGCGATTAAGATGATCGGGTACGTGGAAGATGCCGCCTAGTTGGGTTTTGTCCTGGACAATGAGATGTCCGTGGACATCATCCTTAAGTCTTTGACCCCGGACTTCAAACCTTTCATTACTAGTTTCATTATGAACAGTATTGAAACGGATCTTCCCGGCCTCCTCAACAAGCTTAGGCAGTTTGAGGAGATCGAGAAGAAACCAACTGTGTTGGTTGTTGGCTCTGCTTCTTCAGACCAGCCAAAAGGCAAGGGTAAGAAGAGGCAGGTCCCACAACCAGCCAAGGTGAAGAAGGGGAAGAAGAAGACGAAAGGGGCCCCGTCGAAATCCGAGTGCTTTCATTAACATAAGATGGGCCATTGGAAGAGGAACTGCAAGGTTTACCTTGTAGAAAAGAAGAAGGGGCATACTGATGTCTCTACCTCAGGTACAACAAATTCAATTTAATAAAGCATAATTAATTCCATAAATGTTTTATCACATAGTATGAGATACTAAGACATCTGTGTAATGTATACAGGTGGCTGATATAAAGCAGAGAATGGAAGAAGTTCCGAGGACGGTCGGCATCTGAGCAATCATTGTTGCTGGGGCCGTGCGAGGACTTCAAGAGACATAAAGAAGAAGGAACTGATACTTATTTCATTTTATGAATAAAATATATCGTTCCTTAAGTTAAAACAATGATTGAGTGTTTAACGCTCAAGGTTTATTATGATAAACAAATTATGATTCATTTTTATGAATCCATTGCTTTAATTAAATGTCTCGGAAAATGTGCTTCTTTTTGAAATTGTGATTTGTTGCGAATGGCTTAAGTTTCTGTGAATGTGGATATCTGAGTTAGTTGCATAAATTCTCGAGCTGTCTAAATAATTTGATTATTTGGAGCTGACTTTATATTATAACCAGTCAATAGTTAATATACGTTTCAGGAGCGTACAAATTGTGTATGATCACAATTATACGCATGTTAAGATTACTTCTTGATTAAACTACATTTGATTCTTAAAAGATTTATTATTAAATGTAGTTAGAGGAAAAGTACAGTGTAGGACGTTCGACTGAGTAAGTCGATATCAAGATTCCTTAAACCGGTCTTCATATGACTCAATCGTCAAACCCAACCTGACACTGGTACATTCCATCTAAGCACTTCTCAATTGGTTATACTCATCATATATATATAGTCTAAATATGAATTAGATATATAATGGAAGTATTTAACTAGATAATTCTTAAAGTCAGTGGGAGCTAGCTCATATACTTCGTTCCGGTTTCTCGGACTAAGTAAAAAGGTTTCCAACTTATTTGAATCATCTATATAAGACATTGAATCAAAATAGTTTTGATTCAATCGAATATATAGAGACTTAAGGTGTCACTTATGTACTTGACATATTGACACAAAATAATTGGAATGAGCTAATACTGACTTATAGAAATGGTTAGACCCTACATCAAGATTGTATGAGCTAATTGTTAGCTATACAAAGAAAATAAAATTGATCCAAATCATTTTTCAAGAATCAACCGTGTGTGATCAAAAGATGTATAAATAATAATCCATTAAAATGCATTATAGATACTCATTAGTAAATCCACTCTTAGGTTTGACATATGATGGTCCAATGTGACTGATATGCTATAACGGTATGAGGTACCGAGATAAATAGCCTAAGTGCAAGTGGGAGATGTAGGAGGATATATGCCCATAAGGCGATTTATCCTAAGTGTACGTCTTGTTAATATGATATATGGTATCCATTATCCTAAGTGTAAACACGAATGAATTATATACTTAGATAATGTCCATAGACTTATAGTTAGGTCCTTACGTATCTAGATAAGATCTCGATTTTGAGTAGTAAGTGACCGAATAGAAACTTAAGTCTTAAACGGTTCGTGGTCATAGATGTGTCGAGAATTGGATATCGGCACATCGGACAGACCATTATGTCTTTGTCTTACCTTAGGGTAATGATGATCTCATAGTTATTCGATGTGGTGAAGTCGGAGATGAGACACGGGTTCTCATTAGAGAATGAGTTCACTGAACGACCAACTTAGAGTTATTAAATGGTTAACTTTAACTAAACTGTCTATAATAACTCTAGGGTGATAATAGGTAAGATGTTCCTTAAGACCTGAAGTCATTTGTACGAACCTGTGAGTGAACAGTGTCGCTTAGACATATGATCTAGCTTCGAGGCTAGGCCTGCTGAAAGATCTTAGGTTGGGTTACACCTGAAGCTCTCGAGGTGAGTAGATGACTAAGATGGGATTCGTCTCTTCCGTTAAAGGGAAGTTAGTGTCACAGGCTCAGTACGGTCTTTGTGTTAATCCTCGGCCGGGGTACGTTTGTTAGAAGTACAACGTGAATACAACAAAGACCGTCGTATACTGACGAATGTTGTTTAATGGGGTTGACTGTAAACCATACCCTAGGCCAACATAGACACAGTCTTGACGAAGGGACTATAGCTAACGGTATTCATCACTGACACAACCAAAGTGAACCCAAATATACTTTTGTCAATGGGTCGATCACATTATGATGATTCTGAAACAGGGACGACAACTGTTGCTCGTGGTGACTGTCGTCTAGGGGTTTCGAGCCCCAACCTGTAGTAAGGTCAGGATGTAGGGTCTCCCACCAAGTAGAGTTCGTGTCTAAGTAATAGGAAGATTAATAAGAGAAATTCATTCAATGAAATGGATTAGTTAATGTTCACAAGCTAGTTGTGAGACTAAGTCATAGATGCAATAGGGACAATGTTGCATTTGATGCGAACAAAGATTAAACGTGTCATAAATTAGTTACGACAATATTTGTAGGAATAAAAGAATTGGAAAGGGTTACCTGCTTGACGGAATCGTCTCGGTCTAAACACAGGTTCAAACCGCGTCCAAATCGGAGCTCAAACGAGCCCGGAAACGCAAAAACAGTCAAAGGCAAAAGTGGGTTAAACCCACTTGGGCTAACGGGTCCATCCGGAAGGAGAAAAGGGGTGTGGCCCACTGTTTCAACGGGCACAGCCCGCTGGAAACAGCGGGCACGCGCACCCGCAGCTCAGCTGGAGTGGCCCGCTGGAAGCAGCGGGCGCGCCTGCTGTCTAGCGGGCTGCCCGCCCGCCCCAGGCACGCCCAAGTTGGGTGTGCCCATAGCCTTGGGCGGGCGTGCCCGCAACTTAAGTTTATTAGGGTTTTTTGAAACCCGTTTGACGGCTACAAAAATTGACTTTTGCCCATCTTTGGGCAATTGTTTGAGGGGTCAAACGAAGTCGGAATTCGTCGTTGTTTGTTCTTACGCATTTACCATTCGAAGCCCTTCGAAATGATAGCTTGTTTGGTGTCTAAAGTTTAATGGATGAAGAGAATTAATTCGTTGAAGTTAGCCTTTGTGAAAGGCTTACTAACTTCAATTAGCTAAATTAATTTCTCTTCTATTTTGTTTTTGTCCCACATCGCTCGCAACGAAAAGAGAGGTGCCGACTCCCTATATAAATAGGAGTGCACTCTCTTCGTTGAAAAGTGCACCAAGTCTTCGATCGAGTAGCTCCGAATTTTTGAGCACGCTCGATCTATGACATAAACTATTCTTCATCTCTTCTTCCTATTCTCCCGATTAGTCCTAGTAAGACTACGAAGGGGGGTTTGGATTCGGATCCAGACGTCTAAGACGTGGGTCTGCTCAAGTTAAACCTTCTACCGCAAGTGATCGGCTTGGAGGTGGGTGTCAGCTCGGATGGATCGGTTCGAAGGTGCAAGGCAGCTCGGGTGGATCGAGTCAAGGCGGTTTGGCTACGAGGAGCGTTAGAAGCCGGTGCGGTACATCTTGCCCACCCCAGGGTTGAGATTTCGGGTATATTCTCTAAGTAATTTTTAGTGTAATTTAATTTCGTCACAGTAGGATAGATCCCTCTTGGGGTGATCAGATCCACCCCAAGTTGGCATAGATCAGACTAGGTTCTGGCTCTCTCAGGACCTAGCTAAAATGTTTAGCTAGCTTGCTTATTTTTCCGCTGCGCTTTATGCCTCTGTGGTCCGTCCGACTTAGGACGGGCACAGATCTGAGCCCTGAGAGCCTGCCAAAACCCTACAAACCCAGGTATCGCTAAAACTGATCGAACCGCACCTTTAACGACACAACGTATCGGTAACTCATCATACCATAACTATGGTTTAAAAACTTTAACGATGCATGCTAAACTAGTTTCATTACATTAGCAAAGTGACTCATTTGAACAGTTAGATAAGCTTGATAAACTGCACAGTATCGTAAAAGACTCGATTGGACTACGAGTCATACTTGATCGTAAAGTGTGTCAATCTAGATAATGATACCTAAATTGTAAATATGGTAACATCACAGATACTTGGGGTTTTGGGGTAACTTATAATAGCGAGTGTGCGGGAGCGACCAGTCCGATCTTTATTGTTGTCACCGTTCGGGTTCTAGCAACCCCTTCAAAGTTGGAAGGTGACAAATTCACAGACTTGATCACAGATTCTTGAAAATTATTGCATGTCTTGAACAATATTTGTTAATCCGGGTTCGCGCACCCGTGGTACCAGGTGTACTCTTGGTTGCTCACTATACTCCGCATTATAAGTCACGTCTAGGTTCGGCACAGTTATACTCTCGTAAACTTGACATCTTTAATAATGTCTCTTTTAATTGCTGATAAATTGTGAAAGTTGTAAATCTGCTAAATTATATTTCTGATCTATTTCCATACCATTATTGTATGCTCTTTTACTTCTAGTCCCTGCTAGTTTGCCATACTTGTATATGGTTTTAATTTCCATGTTAGAGATACTTTGAGTTACGTCTGATCTTGGCGACCCCTTCTTTTTGTGATGGACCCGCCAGATACCTTACAGGTGGACGAGGTGACACCTGAACTAGCAGACGCCGAGCTCGCAGTTGAGTTTGACCAGGACGCTGGTTACTAACAGTGAGTGTGAGAGTGTTATGTTATCTTATGCTTTTCATTTCCAGAGTGTGGCTTGGTGTGTATTTGTTTTCAGGCTGTATTTTTCTTTTATGTACGATGCTAGGTTGTAATAAGGTTGTATTGCATTTTCATGTATGAGTATTTGGCATATTTCTGCAACAGAGCCTGTATTGACTTCATTGGTGCCTAGCAGGACTTGCGCATATACCGAACAGTAACGGGCCCCGGGAGTGGATCGTTACAGATTCAAAGGTTGCTCTGTTGCTTCTTACATCAATAGATGTCCATTCTCACCCCCTTTGGAATCTGATTTTGGATATTCGGCGGTTGGCTGCACAGTTTCGCATCTGCACTTTCCAACATGTTTTCCGAGAGGCGATTTTTTGTGCTGATGCGCTTGCAAATTTGCGATGTCATTTGGATGAGGAATTACGGGTTTGGGATCGCCTGCCCACTACTTTATGTCAGTTACTTATCATGGATGTGAAGGGATCTATATATCTGAGGGGTTCACCCTCTAATAGTTGTAACTTCCTTTTTCCGATGAATCAAAAAAAATATTTTAAGTTATTCATATTGTGAATGGATATTACTGAGTTGGTTAGGATCACGGCTTATCTTATAAATAAGACCGTATCTATTGTATCCTATCTCTGTACACTTCTCCTCTACTATAAATAAAGAGATGAGGGTTCCTCCCCCAGATGATGATTTATAACACGTTATCAGTACGAGCCTCTAAATAGAAATTACACACAAATTCTGATCGTTGCGAAAGCAAAGGAAAGGCAGAAGATCCACTCGTGCTGCGTCATCTACCCAAATGTACGTCGTCATCCATGCATAGGCTTCGTTCAACCGTCGCTAGATCCGGAGGACGGATCTAGAGGTATTTCTTGCTTAAAAACTAATTTTTATTATGTGCATGACTGTTTTCTCCATAGATCTCGCAAGATCGGAGTGGAAATAGGGGTTGATACCTATATCGGTGATATTTACCATCTAAAAATCATGTTTTATCATGCTTTTAATCTGAAATTAAATAAAAACCATCCCCAAATCCACCCCGGCCTGAAACGAGGGGGCGCCGCCCGAATCCAACCCCCTGCCATTAGCGAGGGGGGCACCGCCACTGTAATCGAACCCACCCCCATCCCCAGCCTCTAGCGGAGGGGGCGGCGCCGTATTCGAACCCCCGCCGCCTGAAGCGGAGGGGGTGCCGTCGTATTCGGACCCCCTCCCCCCCTCCTGAAGCGAGGGGGCACCACCCCGTCCCTGTCGGACCCCCCCCCCCCCCCCCCCCCGCTTGAAGCGAGGGTCGAACCCCCCCCCCCCCCCCCCCGCCTTGCAGCGGGGGGCGTCACTTGTCGACCCCCCTCCCCGCCTCACCACAGGAGGGGGCCACAGCCCCTCAACCCCTCCGCACAGCAGCAGGGAGGGCGGATGTTTCCTCAATTTTTCGCTGGGGCGGCTAAACCCTAGCCGCCGCCCCTCAACCCCCCAGCAAATTGCAAGTTGGGCCTTTCGGGCCCAACTGAAACAAAATTTTTTTGGCACGGGCCTGAAGCGCTGCGGGCTTCAGGCCCGCAGGCCGAAATTCCTATGGAAAAAATACCGAACAGATTTTAAAGGGGAGGGGGCTAAAATACAAATTAAAATGTTTTCAGGGGCCTAAAAATTACAGAAAAATCAGTATAAAATAAGGGGCTGAAATGGGACTTTGGGGGGGCATTTGGGGATTTTTTGGGGTTTTAATTATGGAATAAAAGGAAAACTTCTTCCTTTTTTATGAAGAACATGTCAATTTGGGCTCTTTTCAAACTCTTTTGAATAATCCGAACAAACACAACTTTTTGCATTATATGATGCCTTTTAAGATCATAATTATATGTTATGCATCACTTTTAAATGGCTGATTCTGTAGATAATGGATATTCTGTTGTGCAATATTAACTTAATAATTAGGAAGATCACGTGACTGCTTTGCCGTTAGTCACCTAACCTAACGATGTATGACGTTGCCCAGAGGTCCAATAATTATTAAGTATTCAAATTATTTATCCTTCTGCGAATATGATGCATTCGATGCCTGTGATGAAAATGTCTGGTGAAAATATCTGCTGACCGCTTTGTTGTTAGTCACTTAACCTAACAATGTATGACGTTACCCAGTGGTCCAATAATTATTAAGTATTCAAATTATTTATCCTTCTGTGAATATGATGCATGTGATGCCTGTGATGAAACTGTCTGGTGAAAATGTCTATTGAAAATGTTTTGATGAGCACAAATTTTTGCATGGATGGCTAATTGTGGTTTTGAATCGGCTGTTTAAGTCCCACATTTTACTTTTCCTGCACTTTTCTTTTCTTTTTGAGAGAAATTGTAGTAAGGAAAATATGTAATGTCCAAGACCGACGACTACTTTCCATGGAGACGGAGGCCACACTTGAAGCTGAAGATTTTATAAATGGGACCCACGGGGTTTCTAAAGTTGTAATCTCTTTTTTCGCTTTCATTTGTGTAATATGTACTGTAATATGGACTTTGGACTCTATTTTTTTATGTGGGACTGGCCGATCTATGCAATTAGCTCTTCATTTAAAAATTGCCTCCGCATGAAAAGGTTTATTGTATAAAGTATTAATTCATGCAAATTTGTGCTCTGGTAGATAAAATGGCCAAAATCGCAAGTGTCAATTTCGAAGTGCTGGATGCATGAGGAAGAAATTCTTTGAGCTGGCATCTCGATGCGAAATTTCACCTGCGGGCTAAGTCCCACATTTCTGCTATGACTAAAAATGAAAATGTAAGCAATATAGAAAAGGCACAAGCCATCATTTATATTCGTCTCCATGTTGACAAGAACCTAAAGGCTGAATATCTTATGGTCGAAGATCGACTTGAGCTGTGGACTGCCCTTGAGGATAGATATAAACATCAGAAAGATGTTAAACTCCCAACGGCACGATATGAGTGGGAGAACCTGAGACTGCAGGACTTCAAGTCCATAGCTGAGTACAACTTATCTCTTTTTAACATCACCTTACGCTTGAACTTGTGTGGTGAAAAGGTCTCAGAAGATTGCATGCTGGAAAAGACGTACACGTCTTTCCACGAGAAGGATGCGATACTGATGCAGCAATACCGTGAACGAAAGTTCACCAAGTATTCTAAGCTGCTGTCATGTTTACTCATGGCTGAACAAAACAGAGAGCTTCTCCTCGCCACTCACAACATGCGCCCCTGGCACTGCCCCCTCCCAGAAGCTCACAATGCATGTTCTTCTAAAAAGAAGAAGACAATAAAAGAAAAGAAAGACCACGGAAGGGGGGACAGAACAAAAGGGCCAGAGGTCAAGTCCAGCAGCGAAGAAATGAAGGGAAGCGAAAATTCGCTTGGCGCAGACAAGACAACAACAAAAATGAAGCACCCACACCCAAGAGGGAATGGGAAGACCAGTGCCATATCTGTGGAATGAAAGGCAACTGGACTAAACCGTGCAGAACTCTATGGCATCTTCAGGAATTGTATAAAGAGAACATGAAAAAGAAAGCTGAAACAAACCTGGTGACCTTTAATGCTCAAGTCAAGTTTTCAGCTGATGACTTCGAAACAGATGACCTGCTTAATTAGCCTCTACTTTTATCTTAGCAATTTGTTTTGAGAACTTTATGTTATGAGAGCATTTGAATTATGTGATTTGTTTTTGAATAAAAATTTGATTATGTTCCTGAAATGCAAATGTTTTATTCATCTTTTATAGAAGGATCGCTCTCATGACTGCTTAGTAGACAGTGCTTCAACACATACGATCCTTCAGTATAAATGCTATTTTCATAGCATTATACCATGTAAAAGCCCTGTAAATACAATTTCAGGGCCATCGAATATAATTGAAGGTTCTAGGAATGCAACTTTGTTGCACCCAAATGGAACAGAAATAAAAATAAAGGATGCACTATTCTCTCCGAATTCTAACCGAAACTTACTAAGTTTCAAGAATATCTGTTTAAACGGATTCTATTTGGAAACATCAAATGTAAATGAAAAAAGAATTACTGTATGTAACGTCTCAAGAAAAAGGAGTAAAATCCATACTTGAAAGTTTTGAGAGCCTTTCATCATGCCTCTACCATACAAAGATTCGGAGAGAGGAAGCTAATTTGACAGAGCACCTGAAGTGTCCGACATCAGCCAAGTGTTTACTTGGCCTGATAGACTTGGCCACCCTGGATCTGTGATGATGCACAGCATCTTATCTTAATCCCATGGGCATAACCTGAAGAACCAGAAGATTCTTCAGAAGGGAGAATTCCCTTACATCCTCTGCTTTAAAGGGAAATTAATAATAAGGCCATCACTACTAAAAGTGGATATCGAATCTCCATGCTTCCTCGAAAGAATACAAGGAGACATATGTGGAACATCCGCCCCCACAGTGGGTCATTTCAGTATTTTATGGTATTGATTGATGCATCCTCAAAATATTCGTATGTGTATCTACTATCGACCCGCAACTTAGCTTTTTCAAAGATATTGGCACAAATAATAAAGTTGCGGGCGCATTTTCGAGACAACCAAATAAATAAAATATGTTTGGATAATGCTGGGGAATTTACTGATCACTCCTTATTTTACACCTTTTTTCCGCATGTTTGCATGCCATTTAGATCGCCCAAATCATGTTTTTCACGATATATCGACGATATTGCGATGCTTTTCACGATTTGTTGTTTTTGTCGCATTTCAGGTGATTTGGCGCGATTTGGAGTGATCTTGAGATACGCTCACTTTAGACGGTCACCGACGACCTCCCCGAGGGGTATTTTGCTGTTGGAGAGGAGCGGAAGAAGAATGGACGTCACAGGAGCGAAGAGGAGGCCAAAACAAGCAGAATGGGCATTTTTTGTGTCCCACTCGGCCGAGTGGAGGAGCTACTCGGCCGACCAGCGAGACACTGCTCGGCCGACCTGAACAGATACGATTCCTATGTGCACTCGGCCGAGCACCGAAGACCACATCGGCCGAGTGACGATATCGCGTCCGCCCGAGTGGCGCCCAGACGAGGCCCTTCCAAAACATCGAAGTTACTGTTTTTCGGCTGCCTGAGCTTCAGAAGACCCACTCGGCCGAGTGGATTATTACGTCCGCCCGAGTGCCTTGAAGCCGTCGGCCGAGTGACGACAACTCACTCGGCCGAGCCGCCCCCGAACTGAAGACCTCTGAAGCCCCCGCCTTACTGGAAAATGACAGGGTTTTCACTCGGCCGAGCGACTTTTGTCACTCGGCCGAGTGCGATGCGCTGCCTGTAGCGAAAATTGCGGAAAACAGGCTGTGCAGTGGTATTTTGGTCACGATTTTTGGACGATTTTGAGGGCTATTTAAGCCCTGTTTTTACCCTAGTTTAGGGAGCCTCTCTCTTAGATTTTTTGCAGCCTTTTAGATTAGTTTTTAGCTTTATTCTTGTGATTGGAGAAGAGACAAGTTTGTGATTTTTGTTAGAGCAATTGAAGAACTCCATTGGTTTGCATCTATTTTCCTTAAAGATTCTATTTTTATTGCTTATATCAATATTGTGATGAATTTTATTGCTTATTTCATTGATTATTTTTGTGAACTTGCTATGAATTGTGAGTAGTCTCCACGTCTTGGGGCGTGGGGATGAACCCTACAAGCCCAATTTCGTATTTGTGATGAATTGGTAGAAATTGTGCTAGAATCAATAATTAGAGATTAGATTGTGATCAATTTACTACGGATGGCTAGGTATTCATATCGATTGGGATTTGCAAGAGATTGGATCCCAATTTGATAGGAAGCCCTAGAAATCCGAATTGGGTTGGAATCGGATTTTTGAAGTATCGGTTTGCAAGAGATTGGACCGATACTAGGATTTCCGGTTGCAATTCCATGCCGATACTCGTTTGCAAGAGATTGGACGGGTAGGAACTATCACAATCTAGATCGTGGACCGAGTTTGCAAGAGATTGGACTCGGTGCGCGATTGGACGATGATGTTGATCCTAATGCTAGCTTCCCTAGGTTAGGGTTTGCAAGAGATTGGATCCAAACCTAGGATAGCTATAGACCGGCAACAGCGCGAGAGCGTGAGCTTGGTTCTACATTCAGTTGCAACTAGTTCATCCAAATTCTTATTCAAGCAATTTTGATACCAACTAACTACATTTATGAAATACGGTGAGTAGCGGGGATTCCCCATTCCCTAGACGTTCTTTATTCGATTTGATATTTCTGCACGTTTTGTCTGACGATTGTGACAGGATCGCCAAAGGCAAATTTCTCTCTTAAGTAGCCAGGTTGATTAGGAGCAAGCACGGTCATTCGTCCTCCCTGTGTTCGATATCCCGCTCGCCGCTACACCGTGCACTTGCGGTAAAACTACAACCGTCGCCTCGGGTGTGTATCCGGGGCGCGATCAAGTTTTTGGCGCCGTTGCCGGGGAGGCGATTGCGTTTGATTCTTTCTCACCCTAGCTATTTCTTTTTTTTATTTTATTATTATTATCATTTTTATTCTTATTTTTTTTACCTAACCCTTCCACGGTTCTAATCATTTCTTTGAAACTCTGTTTCCTCTGTGCATGAACACGAGATCTACAGCGGACCCCGAAGCTATACTATTTGATCCCGAGATCGAACGTACCGCGCGGAGACTTAGAGCGGAAAGGAGACAAGGTCCGGAAGGGCGGTTCATGACCAACCCGGAAACTCCCGAAGAATTGGCGGCGAGGATGGCGAGAATAATTTCTATTCGCGACAGGCTTAGGCCTAAGACTTCTTCTACCACCTCATCCATCGCCATGCCGCAGTTGGCGGCCGACAAGAACTTCGAGCTAAAGACTGGATTGGTGGTGTTGATGCAACAAGACCCGTTTCATGGGAACGCGCATGAGAACCCCCACTACCACATCCAACTATTCTTGTCGAAGTGCGCCACATTCCAGATGACAGGGGTCTCCATTGATGCCATCAGACTGCGCCTCTTCCCCTTCACGCTAAAGGACAAGGCGCTCTATTGGTTGAGGACGCAAGCTGAGGGTATCTTCACTACTTGGGACGAGTTGGCGAGTGCATTTATTGACAAATTCTATCCGCCATCCAAGACGGTGAAGATCCGGAGCGCTCTCATGTCCTTCAAGCAAGGACCACAGGAGACGCTCTATGAAGCTTGGGAGCGTTTTAAGGATCTACAGCATCAATGCCCGCACCACAGTATAGAGGATTGGGAGCTAGTGCATAGCTTCTACAACGGTCTCCAACCGGGGACCAAACAAATTATTGATGCCGCGGCGAATGGTGCAATCTTGTCAAAGACTCCCGAAGAAGCTACGGCCCTAATTGAGGAGATGGCCTCAAATAACCAACAATGGGGCGATGAGCGAGGACACTCCACATCCTCCTTAAAGCCAACAAGCATCTACGAGGCGAAGGCCGTAGCGGAGCTCACGAGCAAATTCGATTCTCTCCACAAGGTGGTGGAGAGATTGGAGAAGTTCATCACGGAGCCCCAAGGAAGCCCATCCACCTCCGCACCGACCAACCAAATGTGTGATTGGCAAGACCAATCTCAAGTCATGTACTCAGGAGGAGAGCAAGGAGAAGGATCCTTGGAGCAAGTACAATATGTTGCGGGGAACCAAGGGTATTGGTCCAATCCGGCCGCAAGAAATCATCCGGGATTCTCCTACGCCAACAATGAAGGAGCTTTGAACCCGCCACAACCACCGCCTCAACAAGCTCGACCACCACCACCCCAACAACAAAACTATCCACCGAGGGGGCCTACTCAACAAAACTTTCAACCGAAGCAACAAGTTCCACCATATAGGCCTCCCGGATACAACCAAGGGTGGAGGAACCAAAATCAAAATCCGCCGCAAGCTCCACAACGATCCGACTTCGAAGCTAGAGCGGAGGTGTTCATGGTCGAGCAAAATAAGGTGAATGCTACTTTGAAGGCGGGGCAAGACTCTCTTAACACCGTAGTGGCTCAAATATCGGAGCAATTAGCGTTGCTCAATCGGAACACTCAACGATTGCCGGCGCAACCGGAGCAAAACCCACGGGGCAACACCGGCCACATCAACGCCGTAGTTGCCGTCACCACTAGAGGCGGGAAGGACACCACCCCCGCTATGATTCCTACCGAGGAGGCCGTGGAGGAAAGCTTGGAGCCGGTTGAGCCGGTAGTTGAGGTTGATAAGGAGAAGGAGCCACAAGACAAGGAGAAATCTAGAGCGGAACAATTGATCAAGGAAAGGCGCTTCATGCCACCGGTCCCATTCCCCCAAAGACTAGCGAAAGCGAAAATGGAGAAAAGGCTAGCGAAATTTCTCGAGTATCTAAGAGGAGTTAGCCTCAATATTCCCTTCCTCGACGCCATCGTCGAGATCCCCACGTATGCTAAATTTTTGAAGGACTTGATTTCGGGGAGGAAAAGGAAGGAGAAGATCATGCTAGCCGAGGAGGGCTCTTGGTTCACCAAGAGAGAGAAGGAGCCGGTAAAATTTAAAGATCCGAGGAGTTTTCAGATTCCTTGCACCTTGGGCGGCGTTCCTCTTCAAAAAGCATTGGTTGATATTGGGGCTAGTGTGAGCCTCATGCCCCTCTCCATGTTTTTAAGGCTAAACACCGGGACAAAGTTGAGACCTACCGACATGCGCATTCAATTGGCCGATGGGCGAATAACTAGGCCGGTAGGGATCGCCGAAGACATACCGCTCCAAGTCCCGGGTGGAATATGCTTGCCATGTGACTTTGTGATCATGGACGTTAAGGAGGAGGGAGACACCTCATTGATACTTGGACGCCCATTCCTCGCCACCGTCGGAGTCATCATCGACGTGCGCGAAGGTACACTTACTTTGAACGTCGGCAACATCGAGGTGGAGCTCCACATTCCTAAGGCTATGAAGCACATGCCTTACCACGAGGAGCTTGATTACATGGACCTCCTTGACGAGGTGATAGAGGAGGCGATTCCTCACTCAATTGACGCTCTTTTTGATGAAGACTTCGAAGAAGGCCCGGATTTAGGCCATGAAGAGAATAAAGATGATTCCCCCGACCTCTCCACTGAAGAAGATGAAGGCGACGCTGATGTCGCAAAGATTCGAGAGCTCTGCAAGCTCTCGAAATTGAAGTCTCCAAAGAAAGCTCCGCCGGCACGGAAACCGGCGTCACCGGTGAAGCCGTTGACCGGAGCAAATGCTAGCTTGGGGGAGCCTCCCCCCAACACTATTCGAGACGAGAGACCACCGAGGGAGAAGCGCCGCCGCCACACCCAAATCCAAGCGCGCTCCCCGGAAAGTTTGACGGGTGCATCTCATATGCACCAAACATCCCGCATTGATTGAAAATTATAGGGGGTCGAGCTCACGACCTTAAACGAGCGCTTGTCGGGAGGCAACCCGACGGTTTTTGCTTTATTTTTACTTTTTCTTTATTTTCGTTTTAGAAATTTTTAGTGTTTTGAGTCATTCGACCAAAATTTTGTGATAACTGGTCCTATTTTTTCTTGACAGTAGAGGAGATAGGTAGATCCATCATGAGGAGGATGAACAAGTCGACGAGGAGCGCCCCAAGAAGGCGCTCGACGCTTAGGAGGAAGATGGAATCGACTGGAGGAAGAAAGACGGAGTTTGGAGCATAAAATGAAGACAAACAGCAGAACACAAGGCTCACTCGGCCGAGTATACTAGTCACTCGGCCGAGTACACAAGTTCGTCCGGCCGAGCCGCTCACGAACGAGGGAAGTCTGCTGTACACAACTCTCTGTTTATTTTCTTGATTTCGATATAACTGCTACTCGGCCGAGTATATAAATTCACTCGGCCGAGTAAAACGGATACCCTCCTAGGGCGAGTCATGCCGAGTAGCTTGAGTCACTCGGCCGAATGGACTTACTCCACTCGGCCGAGGCTGGCAAAGCCACTCGGCCGAAGCGATAGCGGGGAGAAAATTTTCATTGGCCTCGCTCGGCCGAGTGACCACGTCACTCGGCCGAGTCGTAACCTTTATTATATAAGGGCGAGGGGGCGCGGATTTCGAAACGCAAAAAAAACCCCAAATCCCCCGCGCCCCTTCAGCTGCCTCGCCCGAACCCCCTCGCTCTCGCCCTCACTCGCCCGACCAAGCCCGCGCGCACCGCCGCTCGGCCAGCCACCACCGGCCGACCATCGCCGCACCCCGCCCGAGTCGCCGCCGGCGGCCTTGTCTCCGTTCACCTCCGGTATAGCTTGTTTTGCCCGTTTTCTCCTCTTTTTGCGTATTTTTCGAGGATCCGTGTATTAATCGAACCCCTAACCCGAATCAATTCCTATATCTATCTGTTATACCCCTAATACTCCATGCATTTTGAATATTACTCGCTGATATCGTCTTTTCTTGCGCAGATTGCTTTTTGGAGCTTAGGGGAGCTTAGGGGAGCTTCTACGGGCTGTTTTGGACTTCGTGGGGGCGCGGACTTCGCACGCTTCCACTGCTTAGCACTCGCGGCATGTTTGGGTATACTCTTTCCATTCTTTTTGCACACGCCGCACTTTTCACGTTTTTCGGCACGCGCTCGGGGCCGATATGCCGCCCCGGACACGGCCGCGGACGAGGAGACCTTCCGCTAAGCGGAAGAGGTCGGATGATGCCGGCCCCGCCCACGAGGTGGATGAGTCTCCTCCTCCTTCCCCCACACACGTCGTCCACTCAGCACAGCCTGCAGGCCCCGAACAGCCCGCACAGCCTGCAGTGCACCCACAGCCCGCACAGCCTCTCCCCGCCGCTGCACAGCCACCACCACCAGCTCCACTGGTCGGGCCGCTCGGGATTACGTTCCGAGACGACGCACACCGCGCCATCTTCGAGCGTATCTCCCAGCGCTCGATCGTACCCTCCAGGTTTGCACACCTCGCTGACCTAGGACGCCTGGGGGTACTTGAGGGGATGCTCACGTTGTATGACAACGTGGGCTGGCGAGATTTTTTCCAGGTGTCGGCGGATACTTTTACCCGCCCGACACTTGAGGTTTTGAGTTCAATCGCCCGGACCGATGAGGGATGCTCATTCCGGTTCATGGATCGAGAGTGCCAGGTCACTCTCGATATGATGAGAGCGTTTTTCTCGTGGCCCGCTGTCCCCGGAGCTGATCGCAGCTACGGCCCCACACATATCCCCCCACCCTCTTTCGACGCCGGTGCCTTCTGGGCACGTATCACGGGTCTCCACGCCGCCTTTGACCCTAGTAGGGCCAAGGCCTCGGCCATCGTACATCCCTGCCTTCGCATTGCTCAGCGCCTTATGGCAACGACATTTTTGGCGAGATATGAGCCGGGCACGATGTCTACGCCAGAGCTCTACATGCTCTATGCGATGACACGTCCCAGAGCTCTATCTAGGGATGGAGACGAGCTTGTCCCCGCCGTCGTGATCGACATTGCGGCCTGGTTTTTAGACCGCATCATCGTATCGGTGGGCGCTCGCTCACCGATCTGCTGCGGCGGTCTGATCACCCTGCTTACCATGATGACCGGCGAGGACTTACCGGACGACTTGCGACGCGTACCGGGCCCCACTTCCTTGTCGATAGATGTTATGGCCCGGATGAAGATGATGCGTCCGCATGGTGAGCGTCACTGGGTCTGGTTGCACGGCCCTTTCGGTGCCGACTACATGATTCTCCCGAGCCCAGCTCGGACCCAGATTGCACCGGCCCACGTTGACTGGCTCCCAGCGATGGATGTCCTCATCCCCGCTGCGTACGTGCTCGAGGCCGAGGAGGCCGAGCAGGCCCCCGCTGCCCCTGTAGACCCTGTTGCACACCCTGCCGAGCCTGCTGCCGAGCCCGTTGACCCTGTGGCCCCTCAGCCCATACCTGACGTTTCCGTCGCTCCTGACACCTCTGTCGGTGTCGGGAGCACCTTAGCTGAGCCCACCTCCACCACTTCCGAGGCTGTCACCACCACTACCACTCCCACCACCGGCCCTCTGTCCGTGGAGCCTCTTTGCTCCGCTCTCCCCGAGCGCCCGCAGACCTTTGTTGAGAGTGGAGAGCCCTCATTCACCGCGGTCGTGGAGACCATGGCTAGCATGATCTCCGCTGGGGTTGCTCCTTTTGGTCCGCACACTTCCACCCCAGCGGTAGTTACCTCTGTCTCCACCCCTGCCGTATTTTCTGAGAGCGTCGTGGCGTCTGTCCACACTTCTGTGCCACTGACCTCTCTAGCCGCCTCGCAGCCACTTTTGTACCCTTCTTTCGCTGCCGCTGCTTCCACTTCTCACCGCCCGCCCCGACCTCACACTGAGGCCCGGCCCACATTTCCAGGCGCGGCACCTTTTGTACCCTTCCCTGCTGAGCCCGTTACATACTCCACTCGCGTACGCCAGCCCAGACCTGCCCAGCCTCGCCAGGTGCGTCCCTCTGCACCACCTCCCCCTGACGCAGTACTTCAGAGCATTCGTGCTCTAGAGGGGGCGGTGAGCGGCCTCAGAGGCGACCTTCGGACCCTGTCCTCCACCGTCTCTGCGATGGCTGGCCGCTTCGACCTGCTACCACATATCCACTACTGTCTCACCCAGGTCTTGGAGCGTCTCCCGCGCGTGCCCCCACCCACCCAGCAGGTTCCCGCCCACACTTCCACACCCACCCCCGCTCAGCAGCCTGTCCAGCCAGCACCACCCTCACGACCTCCGCCTCAGGACGGAGACGGCGCAGCACCGCCTTCTTAGGCACTCTTGATGCCTTGATCCATTCCTGCCGTTGTGCTGCCCGTTTCTGCTGGGTCCTGTTGCACTTTTGTCCACCCCCCCCTCCCCTCACTTATTTTGGGATTATATTTTTGATCGTATTCAGTTGTGCATATCATATCATATCTCTTTGGGACTCTCATTTTTGATCATATCTATATATATCTTTTTTGGGAGAGAGGGAGAGTTTTTGGTGCCACTTCTATATCTGTATCACTCCTACCTGTGCATGCATCATGTCCGCATCATGTTTTCATTTCTTTATTTTTTCTTTTTATTTTCATTTTCTTTTCCATGCATGCATCCTCACTTTCCCCTCACATTTCTCGTCTCTCGGTGTGCCACACTTTGCACATTGAGGACACTGTGCGATTTAGCTTGGGGGAGTGAGTTCTCACTTTCTTTTTGATTTACCACCTTTATTTTCAGTTTTCACACCGTTTTTCACTTTTGCACTCATTTTTCCTTATTTTTCTTTTATTTTACCATGCATCACGTTTTTCTTATTTTTCTGTGTGCTGCATTGTAAATAGTTCTATTTTTCCCTTTATCTTTATTTCTTTTTCATCTCATGCTAGAGATGACTTTTCTGTGATGATGATGACGTTGGATTTAGCTTATCTATATGCATGCTATATTTGTCATGTCTTAGGATTTATTTCAGATATCAGACGCTATGACTTGCTTTGCATTTAGAATAGTAACCCACACCTTTTTCCGCATGAAAATGGATGAAATTTTATTATTAGCCGAGTTTGAATGTTCATATGTATGCTATCACAGAAAACACACCAAGATTCACGCATTGAATGCCTATATCTGGAGTACTGATTTCTCTTCATATATCACTTCTATATGCATGAATTGTACACTTCACTTCAGGATGATTGGATGATGTTAGCTATGATAAATCTGGATTAGTTAGCTTTTTTGTGATCGAAACTGAGTAGATTAGATTACCCTGCTGAAGTTTTCGTGCGTGTCTTATAGAGTGAACCGAGAGTTACATTTATTTCTTTCTCCACAAATCTTGAACATCATTTCTCTACTTTTAAAATCATTGGTGAATCTCCCCTTAGTGATTCTATTTTATGGCATTTCCCCCGCTATTAATTCCTAGCTCCAAGTCTCTTATTCTATAAAATATATATATATATATAAGAGAGAAGAACATTCTTGTATATCATTATCTCTCTTTGAGTTGGGATCATTGTATATATGCTATATCAAAAAAAAAGAAAGAAAAAAAAAGAGGAAAAATCCTCAATAAGAGATCCCATCTCACTTTCTTTCTTCTTTCTTTCTTTCTATCACTTTTGGAGCTATATGTTTATAAAAATGGGGATGTAAATATTTTTTATGCCACCACGCTTATAGATAAGCTTGGGGGAGGGTATCCATTGATGTGTGAGAGAGCGACTACTTGACATTGCACGACGACCTAGGCTAAGTAATATTCTATACTCAATGAGATTGTTTTTAGCTTTACGAAATCCAGGAATCTAAGCCTAGCATTCATCTCATGAAATCCATACTTTTCTATTCTCTCTATTCTTTAGTGTGATACTCTTATACTCCTGATAGAAAGCGTTCAATTGAAAAGTGTGTGATCTGTGATTCGTATACCGCTTTAAATGTTTCAGACGATGTTAATTCTAAAATTATTCCGTTTTTCATGATTATATCGTTGTTCGTGGGTTTTCTATTTCTACTTGCACTATTATACTATGATATCAAAATAAAATTCTTTGACATGTATTTTTCATTCAGAGCATGCTATATGAGTAAGTGAAACCCACGTCCTGAGGAAATAATCTAGCATCCTACCTCTTCGCTTCTTTCTTTCTTACTTCATCCCATTTCGTTTTCATTCTTCTTCGTTTTTCATTTTTCGCTTCTTTTCGCCGTTTTCCGAATCCACCGGTTTCGCATTTTACTTATCTTCCTCGAGGACGAGTAAGAGGCAAGCTTGGGGGATTTTGATCACTCCTTATTTTACACCTTTTTTCCGCATGTTTGCATGCCATTTAGATCGCCCAAATCATGTTTTTCACGATATATCGACGATATTGCGATGCTTTTCACGATTTGTTGTTTTTGTCGCATTTCAGGTGATTTGGCGCGATTTGGAGTGATCTTGAGATACGCTCACTTTAGACGGTCACCGACGACCTCCCCGAGGGGTATTTTGCTGTTGGAGAGGAGCGGAAGAAGAATGGACGTCACAGGAGCGAAGAGGAGGCCAAAACAAGCAGAATGGGCATTTTTTGTGTCCCACTCGGCCGAGTGGAGGAGCTACTCGGCCGACCAGCGAGACACTGCTCGGCCGACCTGAACAGATACGATTCCTATGTGCACTCGGCCGAGCACCGAAGACCACATCGGCCGAGTGACGATATCGCGTCCGCCCGAGTGGCGCCCAGACGAGGCCCTTCCAAAACATCGAAGTTACTGTTTTTCGGCTGCCTGAGCTTCAGAAGACCCACTCGGCCGAGTGGATTATTACGTCCGCCCGAGTGCCTTGAAGCCGTCGGCCGAGTGACGACAACTCACTCGGCCGAGCCGCCCCCGAACTGAAGACCTCTGAAGCCCCCGACTTACTGGAAAATGACAGGGTTTTCACTCGGCCGAGCGACTTTTGTCACTCGGCCGAGTGCGATGCGCTGCCTGTAGCGAAAATTGCGGAAAACAGGCTGTGCAGTGGTATTTTGGTCACGATTTTTGGACGATTTTGAGGGCTATTTAAGCCCTGTTTTTACCCTAGTTTAGGGAGCCTCTCTCTTAGATTTTTTGCAGCCTTTTAGATTAGTTTTTAGCTTTATTCTTGTGATTGGAGAAGAGACAAGTTTGTGATTTTTGTTAGAGCAATTGAAGAACTCCATTGGTTTGCATCTATTTTCCTTAAAGATTCTATTTTTATTGCTTATATCAATATTGTGATGAATTTTATTGCTTATTTCATTGATTATTTTTGTGAACTTGCTATGAATTGTGAGTAGTCTCCACGTCTTGGGGCGTGGGGATGAACCCTACAAGCCCAATTTCGTATTTGTGATGAATTGGTAGAAATTGTGCTAGAATCAATAATTAGAGATTAGATTGTGATCAATTTACTACGGATGGCTAGGTATTCATATCGATTGGGATTTGCAAGAGATTGGATCCCAATTTGATAGGAAGCCCTAGAAATCCGAATTGGGTTGGAATCGGATTTTCGAAGTATCGGTTTGCAAGAGATTGGACCGATACTAGGATTTCCGGTTGCAATTCCATGCCGATACTCGTTTGCAAGAGATTGGACGGGTAGGAACTATCACAATCTAGATCGTGGACCGAGTTTGCAAGAGATTGGACTCGGTGCGCGATTGGACGATGATGTTGATCCTAATGCTAGCTTCCCTAGGTTAGGGTTTGCAAGAGATTGGATCCAAACCTAGGATAGCTATAGACCGGCAACAGCGCGAGAGCGTGAGCTTGGTTCTACATTCAGTTGCAACTAGTTCATCCAAATTCTTATTCAAGCAATTTTGATACCAACGAACTACATTTATGAAATACGGTGAGTAGCGGGGATTCCCCATTCCCTAGACGTTCTTTATTTGATTTGATATTTCTGCACGTTTTGTCTGACGATTGTGACAGGATCGCCAAAGGCAAATTTCTCTCTTAAGTAGCCAGGTTGATTAGGAGCAAGCACGGTCATTCGTCCTCCCTGTGTTCGATATCCCGCTCGCCGCTACACCGTGCGCTTGCGGTAAAACTACAACCGTCGCCTCGGGTGTGTATCTGGGGCGCGATCATTTACCTCCTTGTCATTCAAGAGTACTGCCAAGCAACAAGAATAGAAATTGAACATCCAGTGCCGCATGTTCGTACCCAGAATGGGTGGGCAGCGTCACTGACAAAAAGACTCCAATGGATTGCACGTCCATTGTAAATGAAATCCCAATTATCGGTGGATGCATTGTTAATAAAAATAAGAACCTCTGGAGGTCAGAGTCTTTATCCAATGCAACTTGCATATGGAGTACCACCGGACATTTCTCATTTGAGAATATTCGGTTGCGCAGTTTACATCCCCGTTGCACCACTACAGAGGACAAAATGGGTCCTCAACGTCGCCTAGGTATCTATGTAGGGTTTGACTCACCCTCAATTATAAGATACCTAGAACCCTAAACGAGGGATGCATTTAAGGCACGTCTTGAAGACTGTGAATTTGATGAGACAATTTCCCCCAAAATGGGCCCAGACACTGAGAAATCTGGTGCAAAGCACATCATAAAGTGGGATACAAAAAGTTTGACCCACTATGATCCGGTAAGGTGGTAAGAAAACAATGTGAAGATGAGATCCTGAAGATCATCCACATATAGGACACTGTCCACTGATTACCGGACTCATTTACTGATAACCAAAAGATTGTCAAATCACACATCCTTGTTGCAAATACTCCAGCTAGGATTGACATCTCCGAGAATGGATTCAATCCACCAGCAGCAGAAGTGGCTACACCTTAACAGAAAAGAGGCAGACTACCAGGCTCCAAGGATAAAAATCCAAGAAAAAGAAAAATATCCGGAGACCTTGGGACGATACCCCCACAGAGAAATGAGCTCATGTCCATACCCTTACCCCTCCCAGAATACACTGCAGAGGAACTGCCAGGAGAAACTGAAATATCATTAAATTATGTACGTATAAGGGAGGTGTTGGACAGAAAGAGTACATTCATCGACGATGACTTCGCATTTCATATTGCTATTCATGTCGGTGTTGGTAGCAATGATCTATGAACTTTGTGTTTGATGATAACAAATGTGTGTGAACGTTTTTAACATGTATGTTAAGTGTTTCAGGAATGGAGAACGTGGGATTAATTCAATGGGAGATGTGCTACTGCCGCAACCATACCTCCTTGGGGTTCTCCTCACCGTCACACCATCCTATAGGCCATCATATACAAGCCTCCCATATCAAAATGCCCTAAGCCGAAAGTATCCAAGAGCCCAGGCCAAAACAAAAATTCCTCTACCCCCTTGATATTCTTAAGACCTTCAGCAGCCGCACAAAATAATAAAAATTGCCCTAAGCCGAAATAAGCCCAGGCCATTATTATATTATTCCCTTTTTTTTGGTTTTGTTTTGGTGAGCCCATCATTAAAAAAAGATAAGAGCACAATCTTTGATATTCCATTCCCTTTGAAAAACAACCAAGCTGCTGTGCGCATTGGTAAAAAGAGCAAACCAACAAAAACTAGGGCAGAGCGTTTTTTTTTTACCTCAAGAGCAAAACGCCAAAAAAATATCATATTTCAATTTTTTTGATAGAATAGGGCAAACTGCACCTCTTCTCTTTTTCTGGAGCAAACCCCAAGATCACATGGCGTTTACCTTTTGCAAAATCTCAAGAGAGCAGCAAGAAATCAAAAAGAAAATAGAGAAGAAAGGGCAGCCGCAAGTTTTGTTTTGAGAGAGCCAATCAAAAAAAACAACAACAGAAGAAGAAGAGGCGCACTTCTTCAATCCCAGTCCCCAACAGCTCTTTGCAATAACCCATGCCGTATGCATTGAAATTCACAGGAGCTTGGCCGAAATTATCCTTTGAAGATCTCTTCCAGCAATCTCCAAGAGCCCAACGAAATTGAGAGCAGCAGGTCAACGTTTTGGGGCTTTTGATTGATTGCCGAATTGTGTTTTGTTTTTTGCAAATCACAAAGACTCAGGCCGGAAGTTTGAGATCCACAGTTGCCGCAACGTGTTGATTGAGGGGACTAAAGACTACTACCTGTCAGATTGATCTGACCATGCGCTGAATGACAGAGACATCGACACCGTCACAACTGAGCAATTCTAAACTTATACTTTATTATATTTTGTGATATTGGTGTTGTAATCTTTGTAGAACAATTTATTATTTGTTTGGGGACTTGGCTAGTTGGGACTAGCCAAGAGAGAGCTTTACTAGTATTGTTATTGTTTGGGCACTTTGGTGAGTGCAGGTACTGAGAGCCAGGTGAGTGTAGGGTTGGTGATCTAGCTACAGGTTGTAACAGTTAACTTTAACAATCTAGTATTGCTTTTGGGGCTGGACTAGGTCGTGGGTGCGACCAAACCAGGGTAAAATCTGATGTGTATCCGTGGTTGATTATTGTTAACCATGCCTGTGATTATAACTACGTGTGATTTCTCGTGGGTTGCACGAGAAATTTTAAAAGCCTATTCACCCCCCTCTAGGCTTAGATCCAGATCCAACAAGTGGTATCAGAGCCAGTTTAGAGGATCTAGCCTAGTTGATCATGTCTATGAATATGTCTGATTCTGCTTTTGCTGTGGGTCAGTCTATTTCTTGTCCCCCTAAGTTTAACGGTGTTAATTTTGCATATTGGAAAACTAGGATGAGGATTTATTTAGCTGCTGTTGATTATGATGTATGGAGCATTGTAGAAAAAGGCTATAAACCTCCCACCATTAATGTTGCTAATAATGAAATGATAAAACCAGAAGATAAGTGGGATGACTTTAATAAGAAGCGCTTTTCATTGAATAATAAAGCTATGAATGCATTGATTTGTGCTTTAGATAAAGCTGATTTTAACCGTATATCTCAATGTCAAACTGCACATGAAATTTGGCATACTCTGGAGGTGACTCATGAGGGTACATCGCAGGTTAAGGAGTCCAGACTTGCGCTACTCAGCACTGAATATGAAAGCTTCCGCATGCTTCCATCAGAGTCAATTAAAGAGATGTTTGCGAGGTTCACAGACATCGTGTACAAATCTACCTCTCTTGGAAAGCCGTACTCGAGTCTGGAGCAAATCAGAAAGATCTTAAGAGCATTGCCTAGCACCTTCCGTCCCAAAATCACAGCTATTCAGGAAGCAAGGGGATTTATCGCAAATGAAAGTGGAGGATCTGATAGGGAACCTGATGTCCCACGAGCTGGAGCTGCAGAGCATTGAACTGAGAGAGAAAGATGAAATGAAGACTTTAAATGCAATAGCCTTTCAGGCTAAAGAGGATGAAGATGGAGATGATGAGGAGGCTTTTTTGGTGAGAAGCTTCAAGAAATATATCAGAACTGGCAACAGGAGATCAGAGATGCTGAAAAGGTTTAATCGCTCTAAATTTAATTCTAATAATAAATCTTTTGAGCAGACTGCTACTGATCCAGTTATATGCTTTAAATGGAAAAAGCAGGGACACTTTATGAAGCAATGCCCTCAAGGAAAGAACAACGCTGCAGAGCAAAAGGGGAAATCTTTGATGCTCACATGGGATATGGACAGCGAGAATGAATCTCAAGAGGAAGTTGCACACTCCTCTCTTTGCCTGATGGGACAACTAGATGAGGTAAAATCTTTAACTAAAGCTCAACTTGTGACTACTTTTAAAGAAATGCAAAATGAAATTGAAAGGTTGGAATCAACTGTTGAGTTACTAGAATCTCATGTAGAGAAGTTTAAAAATGCTAATTTTGAATTGCAACAAGACAATTATAATATGTCATTAGAAGTTGATGAAATTAAAGAGAAACTTGTTGCATGTAATTCTACTAATAGCTCTTTGGAAAAGGGAAAATCTTGTATGCCTACTGAAACTGAGTGTCTGAATTGCTCTACTTTGCTTAAAGACATTAGCATGTTTAAACTAAATATGGTTAAGCTAGAAGTTGAAAATGAATTACTAAATGAGAAGATTTGCATGCTAATAAATGAAAATAAAGAGCTAGAAAAGAAGATGGCTAATCTGAAAAAGAGTGAGGAAGAGAACAAAAAGGCCTTCATTAGTAAATGTACCATGCTTGTTAATGAGAACATGTTTTTAAAGTCTAAAATATCTGATCTTGAATTGTCTATAAAAAAATTTGGTGTTGGAAAGCATTCATTAGACATTATTCTAGGTAATCAGATACAAGGAAATAACAGGCGTGGTTTGGGATATGGAAATAAAATTGATGAGAGGCCTAGAATTAATAGAAAGAATCAAAAAGAAACTGGTGTAGGAAGAAGCATGTTTGCTAAATGTTATACATGTGGTGGTGTTGGCCATGCTTATTATAACTGCAAGTATAGGAATACCAACATCAAATTTAAGCAAATTTGGGTTCCAAAAAATAAAGTGACTAACACTAGTGGACCTATTTGGATTCCTAGGTCACACATATCATGCTCTTCTTATGTGTAGGTACATGGCACGGCTAAGGGACAAAAGTGTGAGTGGTACTTAGACTCTGGCTGCTCAAGACACATGACAGGTGAAAGAGAAAGGTTTCTTAGCCTTGCAAAGCATGAAGGAGGAAGTGTTACTTTAGGGGGGACAATGGAAAATGCAAGGTAATTGGTAAAGGTGTTGTAGGTAACGACACCTTTCAGCTTACAGATGTCCTATTGGTTGAAAAGTTGAAATATAACCTCATTTCTATCAGTCATCTGTGCGACAAAGGTATGAAAGTTGAATTTGATGCAAAATTTTGTAAAATCATTGATAGCTCCACAGGTGACCTTATTATTACTGCAAATAGAAAGAATAATGTGTATACTCTTATGATTGAAGAACTAACTGTTTCTAAATGCTTGCTTGTAGGTGAAGAAGAGGCCACACTATGGCATAAACGATTAGCACATGCAAGCATGGGATTGATAAAGAAGCTGGAAAACAAAAATTTGGTAAGAGGACTACCGCATCAAACATATGAGAATGGTAAGTTGTGCGTGGCATGCACCAAAGGTAAGCAAACTAGATCTACTTTCTCTAGCATTAATGAAGTTGCCACCACACGCATATTGGAATTAGTGCACATGGATTTATTTGGTCTAACAAACATTGCTAGCCTAGGAGGTAAAAAGTATTGTTTAGTATTGGTGGATGATTTCTCTAGATATACATGGGTATACTTCCTAGCCAAAAAATCAGACTCATTTGACCATTTTCAAAACTTTTGCATACAAGTTTCTAATGAGAAAAATTCTTCCATTGTCAAAATTAGAAGCGATCATGGAGGTGAGTTTGAAAATGCTATTTTTGAAAAAATTTGTTTTGAAAAAGGAATTTTACATGAATTCTCTTCTCCTAGAACACCTCAACAAAATGGGGTGGTCGAGAGAAAGAATCGCACATTAAAAGAAATGGCTAGGAGTATGTTAAATGAATATAGCTTGCCTATGTCTTTTTGGGTTGAGGCCATTAATACAGCATGCCATGTATGCAACAGAGTTATGCTTAGACCTATACTAAATAAAACTTCTTATGAACTATGGCATGGCAACACCCCGAAAGTCTCTTACTTTAGAGTTTTTGGATGCAGGTGCTTTATATTAAATACTGCAGATTAGCTTGGCACCTTTGAATCAAAATCAGATGAGGGAGTGTTCGTAGGATATTCAGCAAGAAGCAGAGCATACAGGATTTATAATAAACGCACACTTGCTATTGTTGAATCTATAAATGTAAAGTTTGATGAATCTGATATAAATTCTTTGGATTGCAGGCAGAACAATGAAGAGGAAAATGTAGAACAACAAAGCATTCCAAAAGTTAATAAGGAGCAACCTGAAATACAAAAGGAAGCTGAAACTGACATGACAGAAATACAAGATGAAGCAGTTACCAGAGGAGAGCTGAGATTCAATCCAAACCACCCACCAGACTTAATTCTAGGTGAGCCTACTGCAGGTATTCGCACGCGTTCCTCTTTTAGAGATCTTTGTGCTCTATGTATTTATGGTGACTTTATTTCTGGAATAGAGCCTATGACTATAGATATTGCTTTAGAAGAGGAAAGTTGGGTTTTGGCCATGCAAGAGGAATTAAATCAATTTGTCAGGAATAATGTCTGGAAACTAGTACCTAGACCCACTGATTATCCATTAGTTGGTACTAAATGGGTGTTTAAAAATAAGCATGATGAATCTGGTAATGTTATTAGAAACAAGGCTAGGTTGGTAGCTAAAGAGTATAATCAAATTGAAGGAATTGATGTGGATGAGACTTTTGCACCAGTTTCTAGGCTTGAGTCCATTAGAATCTTGCTAGCTTTTGCAAGTTATAAACGGCTCAAGCTGAAACAAATGGATGTAAAAAGCGCTTTTCTTAAGGGCTACCTAAAAGAAGATGTATTTGTTGAGCAACCCCCAGGTTTTGAAAGCTATAATTTTCCAAACCATGTTTATAAATTAGAAAAAGCTTTGTATGGTCTTAAGCAAGCTCCACAAGCTTGGTATGACCGTCTAAGCACATATTTGTTGGAAAATAATTTTAAAAGGGGGAGTGCTGACAATACACTATTTTTGATGCATGAATCTGAAGATTTTCTCATCGTGTAAATTTATATTGATGACATTATTTATGGTGCTACTAACAATCTTTTATGTCAAAAGTTTGAGAAAGTCATGCAGGATCAGTTTGAGATGAGCCTTGTGGGAGATCTGAAATATTTTCTGGGGTTCCAAGTAAAGCAAGGAAAGGAAGGCATCTTTCTATCTCAAACCAAATACATCAAGGAGCTTCTGAAAAAGTTTGGGATGGAGAAGTCTAAAGGAATTGGAACACTGATGTGTCCCAACACAAAAATGGACAGGGATGAACAAGGAGTTGCAGTGGACCAAAAGCTATATCGAGATATGATTAGTTCCTTGTTGTACTTGACTGCTTCTAGGCCTGATATAATGTTTGTTGTATGTTTGTGTGCACGCTTTCAATCAAACCCAAAAGAATCTCATTTGAAAGCCATTAAAAGGATCTTTATGTACCTAATCAGTACACCTACTTTAGGCCTTTGGTATCCTTCTAGTGGTAACTTTGATTTGGTGGGTTATTCTGAAGCTGATTATGCGGGAAGTTTAACTGATAGAAAGAGCACTAGTGGCACTTGTTTTATGCTAGGACACTCTTTAGTTTCATGGTCTAGCCGTAAGCAAAATAGTGTTGCATTATCCACTACTGAAGCAGAGTATATTGCTCTCGGCAGCTGCTGTGCTCAAGTATTATGGATGATGCAAACATTATCTGATTACGGACTAGCTCTTAAAAGATTTCCTCTTTGATGTGATAGAAAGAGTGCCATATATCTTTCTAATAATCCCGTACACCACTCTCGTACTAAACATATTAACGTAAGACACCATTTTCTTAGAGATCACCTCACTAAAGAGGATGTATCTGTGGAGTTCGTTCCTACGGAATCACAACTTGCAGACATATTCACCAAACCTTTGGTTGAGGCTCGCTTTTGTCGTCTTCGTCTTGAGCTTGGTATTATTGATAAAACTTAGTATGAGACTCCGTGCTTTCTTGTGTGCTTGAACTTTTTTCTTGTTTGTGTGCTAGTAGTTGCATTGTTATGTGTGCATGATTTTTTTTTTGTGCTTGCATCTCATGTTTGCTTTAGTACCTCATGCAAAAAAATGAAAAACAAAAAAAATGGTGCTTAAATGTGTATCTGTCTCTTTGATTCATTAAAAAGGTATCCATGAATGATTTTCATATTTATGTAGGAATTACTGTATTATTTCCTCTGCTACATGCGCATGTTCACCTTTCTAAATATTCATGGCATATTCAATGTTAGAAAATAACTTGATTTCTACACCTCCTATTCACTCCCACATGTATTATTATTGTTGCACATTTGGAGATATCGTTTATGACATTGGAAATGTGAATGTAGGAAGAAAACTTAACTGAAAATATAAGGGATATGATATACCTTGCCATGGATAAAAATTGAGCATTAAAAACATGTTACTACAAGTATAAAAATTCAAAAAGAAAATACATGCTCTGTAAGAAAAATGGATACAATCCTTGGCAACGGTATTACCCACGAGTATCCAACATAAGCTTTATGGGTAAACTTTAGCGTTGGTGTATTTACTCGTCAAGCAATGCCACCCCCACATCTAAGAGTCCTTATAGGCTATGTTTTTGGGGTGCGGTACCTTGAACTCATTTTTAATGAGGTGGGAAAAATCAATCCTAGGTGATAGAATGTTATTTGGAAAATGTGGAGTGTTTTTGGTTGATTTGCTTAATGATTCTCCTTATGTGCTTCAATTTTAATCATCGCACGTACACGTTGGTGTTGAAATCGTAGTTGTTTAATTTCATTGGATTTTGACTTGAATTCTATGATTGTATGCATGCAATTGTTGGTAATGGTTAATAATATTCTCTTTTTGCATGATATATGATTTTGACTTCATGGTATGCCTTTTGATGATAACAAAGGGGGAGAAAAGTTTGAGAAGTTTGGGAAGATTTGGTAAAAATTTGGGAAGACGTGGTACTTACTTGGTATGCTTGGAATTTGGCATTTGGACTATCTTTGTAATGCTTGTGAAAATATGATTGTTTGATTAAGGGGGAGCATTAATGAATATTGGGGAAGCACAAAAATAGGGGGAGCATGCTTATTGTTAAACTTTACACATCATTGTTCGCACATCATTTTATATCATTACATGACACCCTCTATCATCACACTTTTACACACACTATTTGGAAATTTATTGCTCAAATCATGTACTTAGTTTGTCATCATTAAAAGGGGGAGATTGTTGGTAGCAATGATCTATGAACTTTGTGTTTGATGATAACAAACGTGTGTGAACGTTTTTAACATGTGTGTTAAGTGTTTCAGGAATGGCGAACGTGGGATTAATTCAATGGGAGATGTGCTACTGCCGTAACCCTACCTCCTTGGGGTTCTCCTCATCGTCGCACCATCCTATAGGCCATCATATACAAGCCTCTCATATCAAAAATGCCCTAAGCCGAAAAGTATCCAAGAGCCCAGGCCAAAACAAAAAATCCTCTACCCCTTTGATATTCTTAAGACCTTCAGCAGCCGCACAAAATAATAAAAATTGCCCTAAGCCGAAATAAGCCCAGGTCATTAATATATTATTCCCTTTTTTTTGTTTTGTTTTGGTGAGCCCATCATTAAAAAAAGATAAGAGCACGGGCTTTGATATTCCATTCCCTTTGGAAAAACAACCAAGCTGCTGTGCGCATTGGTAAAAAGAGCAAACCAACAAAAACTAGGGCAGAGCGTTTTTTTTACCTCAAGAGCAAAACGCCAAAAAAATATCATCTTCCAATTTTTTTGATAGAATAGGGCAAACCGCACCTCTTCTCTTTTTCTGGAGCAAACCCCAAGATCACATGGCGTTTACCTTTTGCAAAATCTCAAGAGAGCAGCAAGAAATCAAAAAGAAAATAGAGAAGAAAGGGCAGCCGCAAGTTTTGTTTTGAGAGAGCCAATCAAAAAAAACAACAACAGAAGAAGAAGAGGCGCACTTCTTCAATCCCAGTCCCCAATAGCTCTTTGCAATAACCCATGCCGTATGCATTGAAATTCACAGGAGCTTGGCCGAAATTATCATTTGAAGATCTCTTCCAGCAATCTCCAAGAGCCCAACGAAATTGAGAGCAGCAGGTCAACGTTTTGGGGCTTTTGATTGATTGCCGAATTGTGTTTTGTTTTTTGCAAATCACAAAGACTCAGGCCGGAAGTTTGAGATCCACAGTTGCCGCAACGTGTTGATTGAGGGGACTAAAGACTACTACCTGTCAGATTGATCTGACCATGCGCTGAATGACAGAGACATCGACACCGTCACAACTGAGCAATTCTAAACTTATACTTTATTATATTTTGTGATATTGGTGTTGTAATCTTTGTAGAACAATTTATTATTTGTTTGGGGACTTGGCTAGTTGGGACTAGCCAAGAGAGAGCTTTACTAGTATTGTTATTGTTTGGGCACTTTGGTGAGTGCAGGTACTGAGGGCCAGGTGAGTGTAGGGTTGGTGCTCTAGCTACAGGTTGTAACAGTTAACTTTAACAATCTAGTATTGCTTTTGGGGCTGGACTAGGTCGTGGGTGCGACCGAACCAGGGTAAAATCTGCTTTGTATCTGTGGTTGATTATTGTTAACACTGCCTGTGATTATAACTGCGTGTGATTTCTCGTGGGTTGCACGAGAATTTTTATAAGCCTATTCACCCCCCTCTAGGCTTAGATCCAGATCCAACAGTCGGAAGCGACGATGATCATGATATACATTCTGTTGCTAAATGCAAACGTAGAAATGATTGGCCAAAGTAGAATCAGGCGATAGAAGCTGAGTTGGACTCGCTTAAGAAACACAAATTCTTTGGGCAAATAGTCCAGACACCTACTGGTGTCAAACCTGTGGGATACAAATGGGTATTCGTGAGAAAAAGAAATGAAAATAATGAGATCGCACGCTACAAAGCAAAGCTTGTAGCGCAAGGATTTTCCCAAAGACCGGGTATTGACTATAAGGAAACATACTTCCCGGTCATGGATGCGATCACTTTCCAATTTCTAATAAGCTTAACAGCAAACGAAGCTTTACACATGCATCTAATGGATGTTGTGACTGCATATCTATACAGTAATCTCGACAAGGAGATATACATGAAACTTCTTGATGGCTTTTCAATGCCTGCTGAATTAAAAGATAGACCTTGGTACGTCTACTCTGTTAAGCTTCAAAGATCATTGTATGGTCTTAAACAATCGGGAAGGATGTGGTATAACAGACTGAGTGAATTCCTTGTACAATAAGGATTCAACAATAATGAAGTCTATCCTTGCATCTTTATAAGAACAAATGGAAAATGATTCGTTATAATATCAGTATACGTAGAAGATTTGAACCTTATTGGATCTCTTGAAGAGATCATTGAGACATCTGTAAGCCTGACAAAAGAATTCGAAATGAAAGACACAGGCAAAACGAAATTCTGCCTTGGCTTACAGATTGAACATTTAAAAGACGGAATCATATTACACCAAACCACATATACGAAGAAAATATTGCAAAGATTTCATATGGACCACTGTCATCCACTTAGTACACCTATGGTGGTACGAGCTCTGGATGCACAAAAGGACCCCTTCCGCCGCTAGAAGAGGGGGTGCATATACTTGGTACAGAAGTCCCTTTTCTAAGTGCTATTGGAGCACTTCTATATCTGGCCAACTGCACGCGTCCCGATATAGTGTTCACAGTAAATTTACTAGCCAGATATAGTGCATCGCCTATGCAGCGCCAATGGACCGGGGTTAAGGACCTTCTCCGCTACTTCCAAGGGTCTACAGCTTTGGGACTCTTTTACAAAAATATATTGTCCTTCGCACTTGTTGGTTATGCTGATGTAGGTTACAAGTCTGATCCTCACAATGCAAAGCCACAGACAGGGTATGTGTTTACCCATGGTGGGACAACCATTTTCTGGAGATCCGCCAGGTAAACCATGACGTCGACCTCATCCAATCACTCAGAGATCATCGCCATCCATGAAGCAAGCAGAGAATGTGTCTGGCGACGACCAGTTGTAAATCACATCCTGGTGACGACATGATTGAAGTCTGGGGACCTTGAACCTACCACCATGTGTGATGACAACGCTGCTTACATAGCTCAACTACGAGGTGACTACATCAAAGGCGACAGAACAAAGCATATTTCCCCAAAATTCTTCTAGATGCACGAGCTACAGAGAGATGGCGTGATCGATGTCAGAAAAGTACAATCATGTGACAACCTGGCAGACTTGTTCACTAAAGCCTTTTCTACTACTACTTTTAGGAAGTTTGTACAGAAATTGGGATGAGGCGCCTAAGAGATCTGAAAGCCTAAGTGCTTGTACAGATCAGGGGGAGTTCGAGAGTGTTTGTACAATTTTTCCTTAACTATGGTTTTTCCCACAGGGGTTTTCATAGCTAAAGGTTTTAACGAGGCAAACCTCATTAACTCAGGATTCTGAAGTATCCACCCCAAGTGAGACTCCTACTACACTCAGAAACCTGAAGTATTCATGAGCAGAGTTCACACCTATGGCTAGATAAGAGGGAGTGTTGTGAATGTATATTACTGAGTTGGTTAGGATCACGGCTTATCTTATAGATAAGACCGTATCTATTGTATCTTATTTCTGTACGCTTCTGCTCTACTATAAATAAAGAGCTGTGGGTTCCTCTCCCAAATAATGATTCATAACAATTCACTTAAAATTGAAATCCGAACAAATTGTATATGGTTTGGATTGGCTTAGCGTTTATTTGAGTTAGATCGCGTATAGATAGTATTAAATCTTAATGGGTATGGATATTAGATATCCGATCCAAATGCTCTTATACACTCCAACCCAATAACCCTAGTCAAATTTTAATCGATAACCATTTTCGATTTCTAGATGGTATTTATCAACTCGTTTCTTACCCAAAATACAATTATTAATTATTTTTACTCACCAAAAAAGAAGCATCTTGTTGTAAGTGAGGGATGCCTCCCCACTACTTTATCCCTCCATTACTCCCCACTTATTGGAGTAATGGGGACATTGGGTTTCCATGACTCTTGAGATACCCATATGAGATTATAAATATAGCACCATGGCACATTGCCATGGTTACTCCTTTTTCTACAACTTATAACACGTTATCAGCACCTCCGCTCTCATTTTTTGAGCTTTCTCTTCCGTATCCCCTCAAAAAAATTTAACTCCTACGCGCGAAGGAATCTATTGTTGCGGCGATCCGGCTTGCGGCGATCCGTTGCTGCGACCTTCTTGGCGTATTCGGAGCGTGTATATTTCTTTCTACGGATTTTTTTATCACGATCGTCCCTAGATCTTTGACTAGAGGTAACTTTTTCTATCCCGTAGATAATTACAAACAAATATTTTGCTATAATTTTACACAGCTTTTCTATAAACTTGTATAAATCTGCAATTTTCTGATTACTATCAAAATGGTAAAACCTATAAGCCCAGTAAACTGTTCGTCCTGCCCCCCACCACCCCCCCCCCCCCCCACGGGGGGTTCTCTTCCATCTGCTCGTTTTGATTTTGGTAGCGGAGAATAGTGCCCAATGCCTTGTACATTTGTGTCCTGTTTTAATTGCTTGTATGCACTTGCAGGATTAGGCCATGTCCAGCGGCCGCATTTTGGTATGGGATTTTGAGGGTTTTTTTGCAAAAAAAAACCCCCGCCCAAAATGCCCCCCCCCCCAACGCATTTCAACGAGCAGCCCGGCTTAAAATGCGGGATTTTGAGTTTAAATTATTTTTTATTGTGTAGCCGTTGGGATTTTGGCAAAATTTGAAGCGGATATTTTTTTAAAAAAGAAAGTAGCCGTTAGTATCCGTTGAGGATATTTTTTATTAAATTAGAGCCATTTTTTTCCTCCAAAAATTCGTATTTTTTTGGAAAATTCGGCCAAAATTACCACCCCTGCATTTTGGGAAAAGCCCACCGCTGGGAATGAAGTGCATTTTGAGGGGGGATTTTGGCCAAAATCCCCCCCCCCCCCCCCCACCCACATTTCGGCAAAAGCCCCCCATGGGACTGCCCTTAGGATCGGGTGATCTTTTTAAATGTTTAATACTATCAAATTTGTTAAAATGGCTCAGTGGATGACCTTTATCCAAAAAAACAAAAAATTAAAAATTAAAAATTAAAATTTTTTGTCAGTTTGTTTAAACAAAATTTTCAGTATAGCATTAATAAGTTATGCAACATAGTCAATACTCGAATGGCTCTTAAATCAAGTGCATATGTGATTCGGGTTCAATATTATATATTTAACCCCCCATTTAGCCCTATTTTGTGCTTATGTGATGCTACATTGTTCTCTAATTCATACGTATTTTCTACACAATTATTTATTAGAGAAAACACTCAATTTGAGCATAAAACAGCAATAAAATGAATATTTCTGCACTTTTTATATTTTTCATAGCTTGGTCTCGATCTCACGATTCCAACGACTATTTATTTGTATTTTTCTGAGATCTGTGCTAATTACTGTGAATTTTTGAATGCAGAATACCATTTATTGGAAATAAAATAAATACGCACGAATCTTGGCGCACGCGGTGGCGCGCATCCACGAGCTCCCGCTCAGATCGAACGGCTGAGAAATACGGGCGACACGGATTTTTGGTGGCCGCTCGATCGCGATCGAACGGCCACGATCAGGTGAACGATGCGGGCTAAAGCGGAGTTTACACCGTCGGATTCGAATCCGATGGCCAGGAGCAGCTCTCTACGAGCGGTCGACGCGGCGTGATGATAACCGTTGGATGATGATCCAACGGCGGAGAACGAAGCGGAGCTGATCGAAAAGGGCGAGCGACGTGGCCAGATCCAGAGCGTCGATCGAAAACGGTGGAGAAATTTCCCAGATGCGATTCGGATTGATTTGCGGAGCGGGTTACGCACGATTTTTAAAGCGCCACGCGGCGCGCTGCAGGAAGATCCCGCCGGATCGGACGGTGGAGGAGAGAGGCGGCTGGCGGGTTTGGTTTTAAGCGATAATGGGTGCTGGTTTCAACCCGTTAGCTCATTAACCCCGCAATGCCTATTATATAAGCGTATTCTAGGGTTTTGAGGGTATCTTGGCGTATTTTGGGCGTATTGGAGGCTCTAGGAGCCATATTTCGTCAGGGAAAAATTCTGTAAAATTCCAGAGGCTATTTTCTTATTTCCAGAGAGTTTTGGTGTCTTTTCAAGGATATTTGGTGATAAATTTCTTAACTTAAACCTCGTATTTTGTGCTTTTCTATTGTATTTTGCTATTGGATTGATGTATTTTGCTATGAAACTTGTTTATTCTTGCACCATGAGTAGCTAAATTGTTATTGTGCATGGTATGGCGTAGTTAGGGGATATGAGGCGTGTTTGTTTGGTTGTATTCCTTGTGCTAAATCGTTAAACGTCGTTAAAGTTGTAATCTTTGTTCGTAAATCGTCTTTTTCATCTTCCAAAAGAAGTGATTGAGTTGATGATCGCCCCCACAAGGGTAAGTTTTGATCTCCCCAAAGAAAGTTTCACATTGTATTATAACTTTAGCGACGATCTTATTGAATATTGTGCTTGAACCCCCAAAAGGGTATCTTCCGATGAGTTGCTCCCAAGAGGAGAATTCATTGAGTTATATTGGATATTTTCCGGTGAATTGCACTCAAAAAGAGAATTCATTATGTTATATTCATCAACCAAATTAATACGAATCATTGATCCTAACGAACCCATACCATGTGCATACTATTCATAGATATTTTCATACACGACTCTTCTTTGTTCGTATTATTCGCACATCACCATCACCATCATTTAAAGTGGTTAGTGTCTGTTCGTCGGATTTCTATTTGATTTGAGCTGTGGTTGCAACAGATTTCCTCCCGAGGATTCGACATCTGGACTCCCAGATTATATTAATTGTACGGACTCTTGCGCTTGAGAGAAGCACCTTTTTGGGCCCACCAATATGCTGGTTATTTCTTGACCGGGCTCATAAATTATCTTTGAATTTACTCAAGCTTTTGATGCATGTTATGTGTGAGTAGACCATGCCGATGCAGACAGCTCATTGAGTAACTTCTACACAGGTGTTTGTTACTGGTGTAAACTTGCCTAAAACCTGAAGAAGTGACTGAGCATCGCATGTTGGAAAAGATATTTACCTTGTTTCACGAGAAAGATGCAATCATCATGTAGCAGTATCGTGAACGCAACTTCACGAAGTTCTCTGTAACGACTGCTTTTCATGTATCTGGATTTAATATAATATAATATATGTTTTGGTGGATTTTCTCCTCTTGTGTGGTTTTCGTCTCCGTAGCTTTCGTTTTCGATCGATTCGTCGTATTTTCTCGTTTCTTCCTTAGGATTGTCAATTTCGAAGTATGTCACTCGTGACGGACTTCATAACGGTCGTATCTTACTGTTAGATCAAGCCTAGAAGTCTTAGGAATCGATCACGGGGCCCCGCGCTCCGTATCGGAACTTTCTGTGCTTATTAGCCGGTGTAAGAAGGGCCACCGACCGACTAGATGACGATCCAGTCGGTCGGCAATCCTTCTTGGACCGACTAGTTGACTTTCTAAAATTATTCAGGAGTTACTGTTTATCGTTAGTCGGTCTAAGAACGTTGGTTGACCGACTAGGTTGCAAACTAGTCGGTCAGCAATGCTTCTTGAACCGACTAACTCATCATCTTATTTTTGTATCAGCTACTGTTTACTCTTAGTCGGTCTAAGAACGTTCATCGACCGACTAGATGCTAAACTAGTCGGTCAGTATTTGTTCGTGGACCGACTAACTCTAAAATCCTATTTTCGTTCAGGAGTTACTGTTTGCACTTAGTCGGTCTGCGTTGATCGACCGACCGACTAGTTGTCAAACTAGTCGGTCAGTGGTTGCTCTTTGACCGACTAGTCTGTGTTAAAACCCTAATTTCTGGGCAGCCGCCAGCCCAACCTATAAATACCCCTCCCAAACGTTTTCATCTTCTCCAACACGACCCAAAACCCTAAAATCTTCCCCCTTCAGCCCCCATCTTCCTCCAAGCTCCATTTCTCCATTCCAAGCCCTAGAATCATCATCCAATCCAACCATTCACTCCATCCACCTCTCATCTTCCCCAAAATCTCACCCAAACCCATCAAAATCCCCAAATCCCCCAAAACCATAATTCTCCCAAACTTCTCCAATCTTCTCCAGATCTGATCCTAGGGTTCCCCGGAGTGTTTCTTCCGCCTTCTCTCGGTAAGAAATCGTTCTACCGTTGTTTTCATAACTTATTGATAGTTTTGGTGAAACCCTAATTAATTTCCTGTGTTTGGTGTTTGTTTCCCCCTAAACAGCGATTTCCTCGTAGATTGGCGTCCGTGTGAAGAAGTAGTCGTCACCCCCGGTGCTAGGCAAGTGAAACTTGCCACTTAGGGTTTAGGCCATGTTTTAGGCCATTTTCTTGTTGTAGGCGTAAAAGAGACTAGGCGACGAAATGATACTCGCCTAGGCGCAAATTGGGGAATTAGCTTGACAACGAAGCTAATTCCGACATTTAGCATGTTGCACAACTATCATGTCACGTTTACTTTCCATTATCGGTACGCAAGTTAATTGTCATGTCATTGCATCCTTCATGCATTTCAGTGATTGCGTAGCTTTGCTACATTGCTTGTGTTCCTGGCTCGTGTTCCAGAAGCGGGCCATGTGTTGGTTGATAGCCAATGCCCGAATTGTGTGTTTCCTGGCTCGTGACCAGAAGCGAGCATAATGAGTTGGAAACCCCAACGCTCGATATTGAATTGTGAAATAGGAATGCGAGCTCAATGTGCGGGGCAACCTCAGGCTCACTAGCTGAGCTCAATGTGCGGGGACCCCAGGCTCCATTACGTGTGGGTATAGGGGGTGAGGGTTAAGCGGCCATTCAACTGGGAGTCTGTTTGATCAACAACTGCAGTTGTAAGGCGTAAACTCTTTGGGGTGGGGTAGTGTTTAGTGCCGATCGGTCTGAAATTCTATGCCATTCAGCGAAGGGCCTAAACTTCTACAAATCAACCGTGAAACATGAAATGTGTTTAGTGCCGATCGGTCTGAAATGCTATGCCATTCAGCGAAGGGCCTAAACACCTACAAAATGTGAATTGATTGAGATTGATAGTAGCGTGGCTACTCTTGCCTTGTCTTGTCTTGTCTTGTCTTGTCCCGATGATTGTTCTCTTGTACAAATCGTCCTGCCATGTTTTAAATTGTGCACTCATGTTATAACTGCCATGTCATGCATACTAAACTGCTAGGTTGCTAGTTGCCTTACTTTCAGTTTCCTTGCCCAAGTCTTTTAGACTTGCTGACATGTGCCCCTTTACTCTTTTGGGTGACACATGTTAGATCCTGAGCCCGAGTACCTTGTTGAGGACGAGGTGTTTGCTGACGCCGAGCCCGAGCTTGTGTTCGACGGGGAGTACGTGGACACTGGGGACCAGTCCTAGTGTCTTCGTGTGTTTTACTTTTGTTAGACAGTTGTTTTGTTATCGGTGCGTGGCACCTATACTTTGCTTTGTCGTTGTTGCTTTTGTTGGCCTTGTTCTGGGCTTTGGACTCTTTTCTTTTAGCCTGGTGGCTTTTCTGGATGTTGAACTTATTTTCATGTTGGACAATATTTGAGATGTGAAGTTTTTATTTCAGTCTCGCCTTGTGTTATTATTGTTATTCTGTTGTGGTTACAGGGACCTGTTTATGTATTATGGACGCTTATCGGGTTTGGGGCTTCACAGCTCCACTCTCGTGCGGACCTTTTCACGTCTCGCCTCCATTTTAAGGAAGCGGGTCGTGACATTCTCTGATTTGATCTCTTGTATTCTTATGGCAGAGCAAAATAGACATTCATAATTTCCGCTCTGCTGGTAATGTCCCTATCCCTGAAGCTCACCATGTTTCTCCCCAGAAGTGGAAAAACAAGAAGAAGACTAGAAAGAACAAAGGAAAAGCTGTAATGAAATCAGCAAGAGGAGCACCACTCCAGACCAATAACAACAACAAGGGGAAGAAAAACTTCACATGGAAGCGTAAATTCACTGATGTAACGGTAGGTTTCCGATCGTACTTTCTTTGTGCACGTGCTCTTGATCGTGCACATGTTTATTTTAGACTCTATTTGATTTTGAACATTATTGTGTGATATGTCGTCGTGATCGTCTCTGAGAGTATTAGATTGTGGAACAACTTTGGAACGATATATCTCGAGTCGTTCTTCCGCAATACTATCTTATTTGATGTGACGTCACGACTTTCTGTTTTGAAGCGAGACATTTCTATTTTTAGTTTTGTCTCTCGACATTGAAATTTAGATCCGCCTTCTTGGTTCTCTTTCTTTCGTCGCCCCGATCACCCCAATATTTATTTTACAATTTTTGGACTTAATTTGACCTATTTACCATTTTGAGTAAGTTTTAAATAATTTTAAAACCTATTTTTATAAGTGTTTTAATTATAATAAAATTCCTATATTATAATAACGCTTTAAATAATTTTTTTGACCAAGTCTCGAAATTTTTGGCCGCACCCATCCTTGCGTGAGGGAGAGAAGAGTAAAATTTGATTTATTTTAATTTTTAAATTATTTTAATTAATTTTCTTAAACCCTAGACCTAACCCTAGCTCATTTCTATTTAAATAAACCCTAGGCTAGCTTATTTTCGCAGCCACCAAAACCCAAGCCGTCACAAAACCCTAAAACTTGCTTGCGACGATTCGTCGCAACTCCGTTCAGCCGCCGCCAGTGTCCGACCGGGGAAATTCCTTGGTTTTCCCCGCACCGACCGAGGCCAAGCTCCGCACCAAGCGCCTGCTCCGCTCCGCACAGCCCCCCGACCGAAGCCCCCGCACGACCGAGAACTTCCCTCGGTCTGTCCGAGAGCTTCGCCCGCTCCGCACCGCTCTCCCGCCCGCTTGCAACCCCGCTTCGCAAGCCCGCACCGACCCCCCGCATCCGCTGTGTCTGACCGACGCCCCGCTCCGCACCCGCAAGCGCTCCGCACCCCGCTCCGTTGCAAGCCTCGCCCAAGCGCCCGACCGACGAGATCTTCCGCACCGGCCCGCTGTGACTGAAGCGCCCCGCCTTGCAACGCTCTCCGCTGCGACGACCGACCCCGTGCGATGTGTTCTCTCGGTCTGATCGAGAGATTTCCCCACAGCGGCTCGGTCTGACCGACGGCCAATCGTCGCAACTCTGCATCCTCCACACCAATTGCTGTCGTGGGCCCCCCAAGTCCTCCAGAAGTGTTGTGGGTCCCCCATTGACCCCTAGCACTGCTGTGGGCCCCACTTGGGTGTTCTACTTTGCGGATTTGCCGACTACGACGTTATGACACATCTTAGCCCTTCGTCGCGAGACCTAGCTCTTGGAATCTGGATTGTGTTTCAGATTTGACGAAGAGGAGTTCTTTCGCTGTTCAGAAGTTATTTCTATCAACGACAGGCTCCGGTAAAGGTTGGTCCCCCGAACTTGTAGAAACCCCCATAATAGCTGATTGAACCCTAAACTAAAAGTTGACAATTTGAACTAAAATTTATTCCCAGCACCAGTAAAACGTTGTACAAATCTAGAATCGACGAATGGACTTTGTTGACTGTGCACATAGGATTAGATCGTCGATTAGGCTGAAACATCAAATATGTGACTTTGACGAATAGGATAGTCCCGATAACCTAGAAACGAACCCTAATAGGATTTGATGAAATTGAGACCTGACACCGTCGCCACGGCACTGTTTCAGACGGACTTCCGTGGACGAGACGCTTGGACGAGACGCTTCGAGAGGACGACACACTCGCCATCGCAGGCAAGTGTATCCCACTTGCACTTTCGGCCGTGCTTAGGCCTTAGTTGGTTAGAACGGATAACTGTGAAAAAATAGAACCGGACGTGAAATGATAGCGTCCGGGACGACCCCTGACGGCTCAGACTTGACGACGAAGTCTGAGCCTGACAACAACTTTTGATATCGTAGGGCTATCATGTGTGTGCGTGTGTGTGGACACCCTAGAATAACCCTTCCCGTCTTGTCACGTCCCGTCCCGTCTTGCACAGCCTGCGAGCAATACGGCACTCACCAGTGAGTGGGTGATCCCTTGTACTGATTCACAGCCTGCGGGCAATATGGCACTATCCAAGCTAGAGAGAGTGATCCCTTGTACTGTTACACAGTCAAGAGGGCAATAGGACACTCGCCAAGCTAGAGCGAGTGATCCCTTGTACTGTTTGTCTTGTCTTGTCTTCCTTGGGGTTTGGGGTTGGGTTGAGCGTGCGCACGACAAGAGGGGCTGATCCCCCTCGAACCGTAAGGCGTGAACCCTTTCGTGCCTCATTTTTCTTGTCTTGTCTTGTCCCGTCCCGTCCCGACTTGTCTTGACACCTGTAGGTTAGTCCTGTAGTTGGTAGCACACGCTACGACTACTACTTGTTACGCCTTACCTTCCTGTTACGTTACTTCTTTTGTTACTCAGTTATAACCTCAGCATGCTAATCAACCAGTAAATCGCTGTTTAAAAGTTGATACACTTGCAGTATAGTCTGACCTCTTGTGTAGACTTTGCCTGACGTACAGTTTCCTTCTTTGGTGTTGTACGTCAGGTGTTGAGCCAGAGTACGTCGATGAGGCGGACTTGCCAGCAGACGGAGAGCCGGAGGACGTTGATCCAGAGTACGACCCAGAGGAGGACCAGAGTTAGAGGCCTCTCGTTGCTGATCCAGAGTTTCTTTCTCAGTTTAGTTTGGGTGCGTAGCACCTTTTGTTTTCTTGACTAGGTTGGGTGCTTGCACCGGTAGTTTCTTTTTCTGTAGTTGTAGCCCTTCGGGCGTTTTTAGACTCTCAGTACTCTGGATGTTATTTTTGGAATAAAATGGTGATATCTCTTTTCAGTACTTTTGTTGTTTCGTACTAACATGCAGGGACATGTTCCTTCGTTTTGGAATACCACAGACGCTTATTGGGTCTGGACTCTCAGCCCCAGCCTAAGCGGGCCTTAGTCACGCTTCGCTTCCGTCCTTTTTGGGAAGCAGGGCGTGACGGGTTTTAGTGGTGGCCCATGCAGGTCCCATCCTTCTGCGAATACAGAACAATCGAAGTATTGAAATTTATTTTATTATCATCCAGTAATCGTACGAGTCTAATCTCTGTGTTTCTGTCAATAGGATGGCAGGACGACGTGTTACCCGATCGGGGAACTCATGCGATGGAGTTCCGGAGGACCAGGGCGGAGACTTCCGTCAGTTTCTGGGTGTGATGAGGGAGATGCTGGATGTTCAGCATCAGTTGGTTCAGCAGTCCCAGCGTGCTGCCCAGGCTGTTCCAGTTGCACCACCACCACCTCCGCCTGTCCCACGAGCTGCTCCAGGAGTGAAGCAGTTCAATGAGCTCCAGCCGAGGACATTTTCGGGGAAGGAAGGACCCCTAGCTGCTGACGAGTGGATCCAGAGCACGGAGGAGAAGTTAGTTGCTGCGAAGATTCCTGACGATACCCGAGTGGAGATAGCGAAGATGCAGCTGATGGAGAATGCAAGGAACTGGTGGCGCATCGAGGAGAGGCGTCTTGAGAAGACAGTGGGGTGGAAGACTTTTCGATCGATGTTCAAGGACAAGTATTTCACCATGCCTGCTAGGAGGGAGCTGCTGAGCAAGTTTATAGATCTGAATCAGGGGGATATGACTGTCGAGGAGTATGAAGCTGAGTCCAAGGTATATTGGGCCATTTGATGTGCTAGAGCACGTGGGAGCAGTGGCCTACCGCCTTACTCTGCCACCATCTTTGGAGGGAGTTCACGACGTATTCCACGTATCACAGCTACGTCGGTACGTCAGTGATCCGTCGCACACGGTTGATTTCTCAGAGATTACGGTTCGCCCGGACCTGACATATGATCAGCAGCCTGTGCAGATCTTGGACCGTCGACAGAAGCAGTTGAGGAATAAGATAGTCGACCTGGTGAGAGTGATGTGGCGTCACGGATCACCTGGAGAGTCCACCTGGGAGCGTGAGGATGATATGAGAGTGCGCTTCCCGCTTCTTTTTCCCAGCGGTGTTTGATGTTGATTCCAAGGACGGAATCATTTCTAAGTTGGGGAGGATGTAACGGTCGGTTTTCGATCGTACTTTCTTTGTGCACGTGCTCTTGATCGTGCACGTGTTTATTTTAGACTCTATTTGATTTTGAACATTATTGTGTGATATGTCGTCGTGATCGTCTCTGAGAGTATTAGATTGTGGAATAACTTTGGGACGACATATCTCGAGTCGTTCTTCCGCGATACTATCTTATTTGATGTGACGTCACGACTTTCTGTTTTAACGCGAGATGTTTCTATTTTTAGTTTCGTCTCTCGACGTCGAAATTTAGATCCGTCTTCTTGGTTCTCTTTCTTTCGTCACTCCGATCACCCCAATATTTATTTTACAATTTTTGGACTTAATTTGACCTATTTACCATTTTTGAGTAAGTTTTAAATAATTTTAAAACCTATTTTTATAAGTGTTTTAATTATAATAAAATTCCTATATTATAATAACGCTTTAAATAATTTTTTTGACCAAGTCTCGAAATTTTTGGTCGCACCCATCCTTGCGTGAGGGAGAGGAGAGTAAAATTTGATTTATTTTAATTTTTAAATTATTTTAATTATTTTTCTTAAACCCTAGACCTAACCCTAGCTCATTTCTATTTAAATAAACCCTAGGCTAGCTTATTTTCGCAGCCACCAAAACCCTAGCCGTCACAAAACCCTAAAACTTGCTTGCGACGATTCGTCGCAACTCCGTTCAGCCGCCGCCAGTGTCCGACCGGGGAAATTCCTTGGTTTTCCTCGCACCGACCGAGGCCAAGCTCCGCACCAAGTGCCTGCTCCGCTCCGCACAGCCGCCGACCGAAGCCCCCGCACGACCGAGAACTTCCCTCGATCTGACCGAGAGCTTCGCCCGCTCCGCACCGCTCTCCCGCCCGCTTGCAACCCCACTTCGCAAGCCCGCACCGACCCCCCGCATCCGCTGTGTCTGACCGCCGCCCCGCTCCGCACCCGCAAGCGCTCCGCACCCCGCTCCGTTGCAAGCCTCGCCCAAGCACCCGACTGACGAGATCTTTCGCACCGGCCCGCTGTGACCGAAGCGCCCCTCCTTGCAATGCTCTCCGCTGTGACGACCGACCCCGTGCGCTGTGTTCTCTCGGTCTGACCGAGAGATTTCCTCGCAGCGGCTCGGTCTGACCGACGGCCAATCGTCGCAACTCCGCATCCTCCACACCAATTGCTGTCGTGGGCCCCCCAAGTCCTCCAGAAGTGTTGTGGGTCCCCCATTGACCCCTAGCACTGCTGTGGGCCCCACTTGGGTGTTCTACTTCACGGATTTGCCGACTACGACGTGACGACACGTCGTAGCCCTTCGTCGCGAGACCTAGCTCTTGGAATCTGGATTGCGTTTCAGATTTGACAAAGAGGAGTTCTTTCGCTGTTCAGAAGTTATTTCTATCTATGACATGCTCCGGTAAAGGTTGGTCCTCCGAACTCGTAAAAACCCCCACAATAGCTGATTGAACCCTAAACTAAAAGTTGACAATTTGAACTAAAATTTATTCCCAGCACCAGTAAAACGTTGTACACATCTAGAATCGACGAATGGACTTTGTTGACTGTGCACATAGGATTAGATCGTCGATTAGGCTGAAACATCAAATATGTGACTTTGACGAATAGGATAGTCCCGATAACCTAGAAACGAACCCTAATAGGATTTGATGAAATTGAGACCTGACACCGTCGCCACGGCACTGTTTCAGACGGACTTCCGCGGACGAGATGCTTGGACGAGACGCTTCGAGAGAACGACACACTCGCCATCGCAGGCAAGTGTATCCCACTTGCACTTTCGGCCGTGCTTAGGCCTTAGTTGGTTAGAACGGATAACTGTGAACAAATAGAACCGGACGTGAAATGATAGCATCCAGGACGACCCCTGACGGCTCCGACTTGACGACGAAGTCTGAGTCTGCCAACAACAACTTTTGATATCGTAGGGCTATCATGTGTGTGTGTGTGTGGACACCCTAGAATAACCCTTCCCGTCTTGTCACGTCCCGTCCCGTCTTGCACAGCCTGCGAGCAATAGGGCACTCACCAGTGAGTGGGTGATCCCTTGTACTGATTCACAGTCTGCGGGCAATAGGGCACTCTCCAAGCTAGAGAGAGTGATCCCTTGTACTGTTACACAGCCCAGAGGGCAATAGGGCACTCGCCAAGCTAGAGCGAGTGATCCCTTGTACTGTTTGTCTTGTCTTGTCTTGTCTTCCTTGGGGTTTGGGGTTGGGTTGAGCGTGCGCACGGCAAGAGGGTCTGATCCCCCTCGAACCGTAAGGCGTGAACCCTTTCGTGTCTCACTTGTCTTGTCTTGTCTTGTCCCGTCCCGTCCCGACTTGTCTTGACACCTGTAGGTTAGTCCCGTAGTTGGTAGCACACGCTACGACTACTACTTGTTACGCCTTACCTTCCTGCTACGTTACTTCTTTTGTTACTCAATTATAACCTCAGCATGCTAATCAACCAGTAAATCGTTGTTTAAAAGTTGATACACTTGCAGTAGAGTCTGACCTCTTGTGTAGACTTTGCCTGACGTACAGTTTCCTTCTTTGGTGATGTACGTCAGGTGTTGAGCCAGAGTACGTCGACGAGGCGGACTTGCCAGCAGACGGAGAGCCGGAGGACGTTGATCCAGAGTACGACCCAGAGGAGGACCAGAGTTAGAGGCCTCTCGTTGCTGATCCAGAGTTTCTTTCTCAGTTTAGTTTGGGTGCGTAGCACCTTTTGTTTTCTTGACTAGGTTGGGTGCTTGCACCTGTAGTTTCTTTTTCTGCAGTTGTAGCCCTTCGGTCGTTTTTAGACTCTCAGTACTCTGGATGTTATTTTTGAAATAAAATGGTGATATCTCTTTTCAGTACTTTTGTTGTTCCGTACTAACATGCAGGGACCTGTTCCTTCGTTTTGGAATACCACATACGCTTATTGGGTCTGGGCTCTCAGTCCCGGCCTAAGCGGGCCTTAGTCACGCTTTGCTTCCGTCCTTTTTGGGAAGCGGGGCGTGACAACTGATCCAGTGCAAATTCCAAATAAGAACTGGGAGGACAAATGCCATAGATGTGGTATGACTGGACATTGGTCCAGAAATTGTCGCATTCCTCGCCACCTCCAGGACCTGTATCAGGCAAGCCTGAAGCCTCCCCCTGAAACAAACCTGGCGGATATTCAAGCTCTGACCAAGTTCACTGCACAAGACTTCGAGAATGATGATCTGCTCGATTGAGCCTTATCTTACTTTGACTTTTATCTTTGCATTTTAAATACTAGTTTCCTTCATCTGTATTTCCTTTTTGAAAATTTATGAATGCATATTTAGCTTTTCTATTCATTCTGATATATAAATGAAATGTGATATATTATGGGCAGTGCTTAGATGCACTAGTGAAGCATTAAATTGCTCCCGTAACAATGATACTACAAGATGCAAATTTCTCTCTTTAATCATATAGGAATCTCCCAAGTTTCAAGTATATTTTGTTTAAAACAAACATACCTTGGAAACTATGGATAATAATAATGAATATCCGTATATAACTCGTCAAAATGGATGGACAAAAGACCATCTACAAACAATTAGTCGGACCCCCGTCGGGCCCCTATCGTTACAAATATTCATCCTATAAAAAGCCAACTTGACTGAGCACCAGAAGTGCCGTTCATTGCCAAAGTTTTCAACTCTGGCATAATAGACTTGGTCATCCTGGATCAGTGATGATGGACGCATCATCAAATGAATCACTTGGAGAACCTGAAGATTCTTCAAAAGGTTGAGTTTCCTTGTCCCTCTTTGTCATAAGGGAAAACTTATAGAGAGACCTTCCCTCCGGAAAGTGGGATTAGAGTCTCCTGGCTTCATTGGAAGAAAACATGGTGACTTTTGCGGGCCTATTCACCCCGCAAGTGGCCCATTTCGGTACTTCATTATACTAATATATGCATCTACTAGATGGTCTTATGTTTGCCTTTTGGTACACCCGCAATCTAGCTTTCCCAAAAGCTGATAATGTTGGTGATTTCACTACACATGCTTTCAAGACTACTGCCAAGCAACTGGCATTGAAAATTGAACATCTTGTAGCATGTTTATACTCAGAATGGTTTATCAAAGTCTCTGATAAATAGACTCCAATGGATTTCACATCCATTGTTAAATCCCAGTTGCCTGAGGATTTTAGGGGTACACCATACTGCATTCTGCATCGCTTATCACGATACGGCCCTCTTGTGGCCTTATCTTATTACTGATGCCGCTTGCTTATGGTTCACCACCAAACATATCTCATTTGAGAGTGTTTGGTTGTGCTAATATATGTCCCCATATCACCACGTCTTGATCACTGTGAATTTGATGAGCAAAGTCTCATTATAATAGGCACGCAGTCTAAAGAAGCCTGAAGCTTCTGAGACCATATCACAGAAAAGTCCTAATCTCGTTATGATCCGCATACTATTTCTGTGTGAAGATGAGATCCAGAAGATCCTTCACATTCAGACTAAAGTACATCAATTGACAGATAAATTCACGGACAACCGTAAGATTGTTCGTTCACGTGTCCCTGCTGTCAACATGCCAACTAGAATTGACATCCCAATAGATGTATGCAATCCACCGGCAGCAGAATTGGCTATACCTCAATTGAAAGGAGGACGCCCGCCAGGTTCAAAGATAAAGTTTCTCGAAAGAGGAAGATTTCTGGAGATATTAACATGATCCCACCACAGGATGTTGAGCTCAGACCAGCGACCTCTCCCCTCTTGATTTCCCCTGCAGAGGAAACAATAGGAGAAACATCATTATATTACGCACGTACTGGAGAGGTACTGGACAAATATAGCACAGTCATCGTCGACGATTTTGCTTTCGCTATTGTCGTTCAAGTCGCTGAATACGACGATGACGTTCGACCCACTTTTTTATAGTATAAACGTATAGGTTGGCCAAAGTGGGATGAGGCAATAAGAGTAGAGCTGGACTCACTCTTGAAAAGTAAAGTCTTTGGATCAGTAGTCCATACATCTGAATGTGTAAAACATGTGGAATATAAGTTGGGTTTTCATAAGAATAAGAAATGAAGGAAATGTGATCATTTTCCTATTTCATACTAAGCCTAAACGTCTCCGGAAACTCCAAGAAATACAGCTCAGGGACGTTGTGACTGCATATCTATATGGCCATATAGATATAAAGATCTATATGAAACTCCCAGAAGGGTATACTCTACCCCCAGAGATGAAAGCGAGACGTATGAACGTCCCCTCTATAAAAGCTTCAAAGATCATTATATGGTCTTACGCAATTACGAAAAATGTGATATAACAGATTTAGCGAATTCCTCGCTGAACAAGGATTCCCTAATACTGAAATCTGCCAATGTATCTTTATCAATAGAACATGGACATGATTTGTATTAGTCGCAGTATATGTGGACGACTTAAATCTAAAAGGATCTCCTGCAGAGACCATTGATATATCTGATAGCTTTACGCATACCTTCGAAATAAAATACATAGGCACAACAAGGTATTGTCTCAGCTTACAGATTAAACACCTTCATGGTGGAATCCTTTTATACTTATTGTCCATTTGCAATCTATTAAAAATGGATGCTTATTCATGACGCCTTCCAGTCGCTAGAAGAGGGGAAGGACATCCTAAGTCCTGAAGAGCCTAGCTCTAGTGTACTAGTTGCACTCCTTTATCTGGACAACTGCACGTGTCTTTAATAGAACGTCTGCAGTAAAGCTGTTAGCCAGATATAGTGCTGCCCTGGAGAGCACCACTGAACCAAGGATAAAGCTGCTTCTGCGCAACTTCCAAGGGTCAATGATCAGCATCCAAAGAATAAATATCGCATATGCAGGTTTACAGACCATCGCGATGACTAAGCACAAATGGCCGACCACCTCCTAAAGATCTACGCATCATCTTCCAAAAGTCTACATCTTCTGAGAGGCTCATCATCCAAAAAGCATATCTAAAATACGCTCATCCAGGTCCAGCAGTATCTTGCAGACACAGTGAAGACTGGGTGAAGGAATACATGCGTGGAGCCATCTACCAAACTTCGTAGAGCGTATCACTCCTGAGCGTCACTGTTTTCCAGTAGCCGCTAGATATGAGTGAAACTTGTATAGATGAGTGATGATTGTATTCAGAACATGATGGATATATAGACGAATAGGAAATTATTGTATAGATACGTAGGAGATCTGCAAGCTTGAAGCTTGTACAGATCAGGGGGAGTTGATAGTAGAGTTGTACTCTTTTTTCTTTAGCTATGGGTTTTCCCATTGGGTTTTACATAGGCAAAGGTTTTAATGAGGTAACCTCATTTAACTCTAGACCCTGAAGTGTCCACCTCTAATGAAAGCTGAAAGACCTACAAGCATAAGGCATGTACGGATCAAGGGGAGTAACCAGTGAGTTGCACTCTTTGTCCTTAGCCTGTTGGTTTTTTCCACTGGGTTTCCACAGCTAAGGTTTTTAACGAGACAAACACGATTACTTAGGATCCAGAAGTATCCACCCCTTAGCTTTATAAGCTAAGACCAAAGTAATGAATGGATAAGAGGGAGTGTTGTAAGTGAGGGAGGCCTTTGGCCTCCCCACCACTTTATCCCTCCATTACTCCCCACTTATTGGAGTAATGTGGACCTTTGGTTTCCATGACTCTTGAGATACCCATATGAGATTATAAATTACAACTTATAACACATCTATTATTTTCTTACCCAATAAACGGGGAAAAAAACAAAAAATTACAATTCTTTAATACCTACTTGCAAAATCTACCGTCGCCCTTGCGCCCATTCGTGGGCCCCACCATCAAAACCACCCCCTAACTACCAATTCTCCCGCCACGTGTCGCTAGCGGCTCCCAAAGTTCTCTTTCCCCAGCGTTAGCCGCCTTCTTCTTCCGACTTTTTCCCTCCATTAAAACCTCCGGCCGAGCTCGAAATCCCAAAACATTTCTCGGGTTAGGGGTTTCCTTCTATCCCACTCTCATCTCATTTTACATATAAAAAACAAATCTAGCGTTTGTTAGGATTAGGGTTTTCGACCATGTCCATGCTCCGCCGGCGAAAACCCCAGCCCGATCCACCCCACATCCCACCACCACCTTCTCCTCCGCCCGAAGAGAAGCCCAAGGATGAGGAGGAGGAGAAGCAGAAGCACAAGAAGAAGAAGGAGAAGCGATGGAGCTGCGTGAACAGCTGCTGCTGGCTGATCGGCGTCATCTGCTCGATCTGGTGGTTCCTCCTCTTCCTCTACAACGCGATGCCTGCGTCTTTCCCTCAGTACGTGACGGAGGCCATCACCGGACCGCTGCCGGACCCGCCGGGCGTCAAGCTTCAGAAGGAGGGGCTCAAGGTCAAACACCCGGTGGTGTTTGTCCCCGGCATCGTCACCGGCGGGCTGGAGCTCTGGGAGGGCCACCAGTGCGCCGATGGGCTATTTAGGAAGAGGCTTTGGGGCGGGACTTTCGGCGAGGTTTACAAAAGGTAATAAAGATAAGATTTATTTATTTATTTATTTTTTGCTTTATGGGAAAGAGTAAGGCAACTTTTGGAAATTATTAGGGAGTTGTTTCTGTTGTCTGGTTTTGGAATGGTTTAATTAGTTTCTGGAACAGTAAAGGGGAACTTTTTTCTTTGCTGAATTACCAAAATGTTTTGGGACTATGATTGGTTTTGTGGAACTAATTGAAGTTTGATGCTGGATGGATTGCTTAGGAAAAGATTATTTGAGGTAACGGTCTGCTTGCTTTTTCAAGGGAATGTAGTTTTTAAGATGAAAATGGAAGTTTATTGTTTTAAGCACAGGGGTGTGAGTGTTTGTTAGTAAATTGAATATTTTGGTGCCGAATAAAAGGAAGAGAATATTGATCTGTAAGCCGAAGGTCTGATTTCAGTGTTGATTTTAAGGGAGGATGGTACATTGAGGACTGCTTAATATGATCTGCTGGGTTGAAGTGAGAATTTCTTTTGCCCGATTGGAATAGGGTGGCTACCAGTGACTGACTGACATTGCCTTGCAGAAATTTCCGTTGTCTCTCTCTCTGCAATGGATGCACTTTATGATGGTATTTATGTATAGAACATGGAAAAAAAAATGCATTTTTGTTCTTTTTTATTTGGTTTGTACATTGATCAACAAGAGAGCTTGCATTAGTGAAGGATAATTTAAACCTCATTAATTTAAATTGTAAAGCCGATTAATGAAGATGATTTAAAGAACGAGAACTAGGAAAGTCGAATCATTACAAAAATTATATATTTCTTGGTGTGTTGGCTTTGCTTTGTGAGGTGGTTAATATGAGAGCTGTGCAGATTTTGATAGCTCACTCTAACTTGGCCCTCTGTGTGGGGTTGGTTTTTTTTCCGGTGGGTGTCGTAAGTGGAATGTTTTGCTTTAGCTGCTAAAAGAATGATTACTAATTAGTGATCTTTTTATCTTTAGTTCATTTACAAGTGCAAGTGTGCATATGTGTGCATGTTTAGCCCTCCCATCGCCCTTCTTTTTTGGACCATGCATGAATATATATCTTGTTTCTTTCTTTTTTAAGAGAAAATGTAGGGTCGAAAACCCATGCCTCCAATCCCACTTTATTTATAAAACAGTTGTTACATCCAAACCTAAGCATATACCCAACTGAAAGAGTATTGCCCAAAAGTTTAATGGCAATCCCTAAATACAAGACAAAACAAAAAAGAAACCTCCACACCATAAGCAAAATAAAAGAAACAAAATACACAGCTAAACAAGTAGATCACTTGAGAAAAATGTGGTCCATCCCATCAGCAGTCTTACTACTAATTGGTTTTGTATCAATAGGAAGAAATGAGACACCAATCATAAGAGATCCATCAAGCTGGGGATTCATATTGAGAGAACATAAATTGAACAGAAGAGCAACATTAGGCACATAACTATTATTAAAAATATCAGCTTGGTCAGATCTCAAACAAGTATCATCACTAGTACAAGATCTGTAAGCATGAACTTTGGGCCTTCTAGATCCATGAGGAAGATTCACATCATAGATAGTTTCAATTTCAATGACATCGGATTGATCTACATCTTCAAAACTAGCCATCAAGATGCTGCATAGCTCTCATTCCAGCAATTATATGAGGTCTCAAACTCATATCAAACAAGCAGGTGTGCTTATAAGGCATTACCTAGCTAAAAACTAACAAAACATGTAATGTTTAGAAGTGATACAGAGTAGAAATTTTTGTTAAAGAAAACATGTTTATTCCTCTTTTACCAAATGCACCAGATAGTAGCCATAGCAAACATGTCACATTTCAACCGATAGCTGTCGAAACTTGTTGCTTCCTCCTAGCCGACCATATGCTAAAGAAATGGCACGGAGTCATCAATATGCTTTTGATAAAACTACATTGAAGAAATAAGTGTTCATGTGTTTCCTCATCCTTACGGCACCGAACACATTGATTAGCACCTTGAATGCCCTTTCTTTGTAAAAAATAAATTGTAATTAGTTTCTAATGTATAGCAAGAAAAATAATTACTCTGACTTAAAGTGGACCATGTCGATTCCATGTATAATCAGATTAAGTCTTTGTCCCATCAAAGTTTAAAAACTTTTAGTATGACTCCATAGTGAAAATACCTCTACTATTTCATTTTCAAATCCTAGTATCATTCTCGGTATTATGTGTGGCAAGCCGTAGCAGATATAAAAAGGTAAGAAAATCATCCATTATGGAATCCGTTAAATAACGCAAATAAGTTTGGAAGCAATGAATAAAGATGCCCAATAGAGTACCAATAGTCAAGTCAAAAAGAACAAGAATTACCACCTCCACATTTAACCAAAGTATCAATTTGAAAAGAGCCTCAATGTTCCACCATACCTTTCCAAAGTACTGCCTATTATCATCCCATATATGATGTCTACTATAGTAAAGATGGTTTTAAAGTTGTTTCCAAAGCAGGTGATCATGCATAAGGTATCTCCAAAATCACTTACCAAGAAAGGCACTATTGATATCATGCAAAGAGGGAATATAAGCCCACCTTAGTCTTCAATTTACAAACACATACCTAGCCATTAAATTACTGTAAGTAGCCCCTTTTCTATTTGTCTTCCAGAAGAAATTTTTCCTTAATAGAGTTGATCTTCCTAACAACCCATTTTGGAAATAGAAAATAACATTATATATAATGGTATAGAAGACAAAACAGTTGATTATAACAAATCTTTCCCCTCTATATAAAACATCACTCTTCCAAATTATCTTCTATTATAGGTTGCTAGTCATCATGTGTATGTTTTTGAGGTAATGGACCCATCTTGCAAATAAGTTTTGCAGCAATCTCTTTTTGTCTGAACTTTTCATCTTGCAAAAGATAAACCTTAATTTTTTTCTTATTTTATCTTTAGTTCATAGGCTAATTCAAAAATCCAGAGAGTACAAATTTCAGAGTAGTCAGACCATCATCATCAGTCTGACAGAACAAAAGAGTGTCATCATCATACTAAAGGTAGATCTCTTTGAGTGAACTCTGAGGATGTCAAGACATAGCATATTATGTGTAGCTGCACCAGCAAGCATGTATGTGAAGACATCAACAGTAAGAACAAAAATAAGATGGGAAAGAGGGCTCCCTATCTCAACCGATTTGAAGATAATGACACTCCCAGATTCATTGATCAACATTTACCACTTTCTGAAGATAGTGAGATACCCACCTAATCCATTTAGTACTGAAATTTCTAACTTCTAGAACCTTTGGGAGGAAGCCACATTTAACATATCATATGCCTTATTAAAATCTAACTCAAAAGCAAAGCATGCTCATTTTTTCCATTCCAACATGGAGTAATGATCTCTTAGGCATTAACTATTCCATCAAAGATAAAATGCTCCTAGTGAATGAAACTGAGAAGGATCAATCAACTTTTAAGAAAAGGATTCAATCTATTGGGCCAGGAGCTCTTAAGTTAGAACCTTAGTAATAATATTGTAAGTCACATTGAACACACTGACGAGTCTAAAATCGGACACCAAGTTAGCACATTCATATTTAGGAATTAGACCAATAAAAGTATAATTCAACGGTCTAATTTCAAAGTATCCTGTAAGAATTCATCAAACATAGCCATAATATAGCCATAATATCAGTTTTCATTACTTCCCAAAATTTTCTAAAAGAAATGAGCTTGAAATCCTTCTGGTCCGGGAGCTCTCTCAATACTCATAATCGCAAAAAGAATGGAAACATTGTTTTACATGTTAACTTAAAATAGTGAATAGTTAGTAATATGTCGTTCCTATCTTTTGTGCTCTTTCTGTGCAGTAGGGTGAATGAACTTTTGAACTGTGAGTTAGGACAATTTTCTTTTGGGCAAACCTGAGTATGATAGTTTATGTTACTCATGTAGCTGGATTCTCCGGAACTACAAGAATCCCTAGCTTAGAATGAATGGGACAATTGTGCTCTATCTGTGCACTAGGTGAATGAACTTTTGAACTGTGAGCTAGGACAATTTTCTTTTGGGCAAACCCGGGTATGAGAGTTTATGTTAAAAGGTGGTTTGTCTATTTCCAATTTTTATTTTCGGAAGGTCAGCAAACATTGTCCTTTCAAACTTCTATTCAGGACTGATCTACATATCTGGAAACAGGGAACTTATAGTAACTATTAGTAACATATTTTTCTCTCCCTTTGTTACACAATTACGTTTTGTAACTTTAATCAGAGAGAAGATTTGTTCTTTGTTAAACTGCATTTTTGAAAGGGAATTCAGATTGTATTCTTGTCATTTTCATTACACATATTAACAATATATTGTGGAATCCTATATGATGCCATTTTGTTTTTTCTCCCATGTTGTTGTTATACTGAAACCATGGTCATTCTTTAAGTGTAGTATGCGTTTCATGGAATAGATGTTTTTAGACTCATTCATGAATTATGTTTCCTTTTATATGAAGACGTCAATGGATATTAGAATTGTGGAGATTATATGTTGCACTTATATAAAAATTAGGCTGGGTACTGCTCAATTATTGGGCTGTATGTTTTCCTTTTTGTTGTTTTGTTTTGTCTTTTTTTAAGCAAGGATGCCCTACTATAAGTCTCTGCATCTTTTAGCTAACCTTTACTTGTATTTATTCACTTCTCTATATTAGTTTTCCATGATTTCTCCTTAAACAGAAGGCTGCAGTTGTATTGTGCGCTTCAGATAATTTTTCATATTCCATTTGGTTACAATTCTTGTGAAAATTTCGGGCATTTTCAATAAGTAGCTTATCTTTATAGTCTTATTTCATGCCTGCTACATTTATCAATTGATTGCATACAATTTCCCATAATCAATAAATTTGTAGTCAGCTCTTTTTTTGGGAAATACAATTCCGAGAAGAAACTCATTGCTTCTATACCAGTCTCTGAGTTCCTCTATAAAGATGTCTAATTCATTGTGCTTCTTTGTCTCTGATTATTTCCTTAAAATTTTTCCAGACCTTTATGCTGGGTTGAACATATGTCTTTGGACAATGAGACTGGATTGGATCCTCCAGGAATAAGAGTTAGGCCTGTCACAGGACTTGTTGCAGCAGATTATTTTGCTCCTGGCTACTTTGTTTGGGCAGTGTTGATTGCTAACTTGGCTCGAATCGGATATGAAGAGAAAACAATGTATATGGCTGCATATGATTGGAGAATCTCTTTCCAGAACACTGAGGTAGCTATCCAGTCATTATAATCAATTTTTCTTTATCATCGTTTTCTTTCTTCTTTCTTTTTTATGATATCAATAATTCCTCAGTTCTTCCCATTCAGATTGTTATTTTAATTCTTCATGCAATAGCTTGGGTTCCTGACAAACATACTATGATTTGTATATATATACAGGTAAGGGATCAAACTTTAAGCAGAATAAAAAGTAACATCGAACTAATGGTAGCTACAAATGGAGGAAACAAGGTTGTAGTAATTCCACATTCAATGGGAGTTTTGTACTTTTTGCATTTTATGAAATGGGTTGAGGCACCTGCTCCGATGGGTGGGGGTGGGGGTTCAGATTGGTGCGCGAAGCATATAAAAGCAGTGATGAATCTTGGCGGACCTTTCTTAGGTGTTCCGAAAGCCGTTGCAGGACTGTTCTCGGCTGAAGCCAGGGATGTTGCTGTTGCCAGGTTAGTTACATTTGAACTATTTTGTGTAGTAGATCATCAGTGCTAGTAGTGTTAATCATTCTCTTTTTTCTATACAAAATCAATGAACACCTCCCGTTGTTCCCTTCTGTTGGTTCTATTAGTTTGATGCATATCAGTTAAGCATACAAGATCAACCATTTCAATAGCCATGATATTCCCACTCTAAAAATAATCGGTATTACCTACCCTTTATTCGACGGTTAAAAATAGTACATTCCTTCTTGACTATATTGTGTAACATAGCCATTACAAGATCAACCATGTAAACATCCATGATATGATTGTTCTAAAAATAACAGATATTAGTAATATGTATTTTGTAGGATGATTAAAATTTTACATTCCTTGTCAACTGTATTTTGTAACATAGAGGATGCTCAAGTACATCGTGTTGAGGGCTAACAATGTACATCTGACAATCTCTTACGTTTAGTGAGCTTTGAGTGTGAAGTTCTCTGGTGCTTGGTTTAATAAATAAATGGGGATCCATCCACAGAGCTATAAAATTTAATTACAAATAGTGTTATGGAACTTTTGATTTGTTTCAAAGCTTCCAGTATATAATATTTATTACTTCTTGGCAAACTGCATATTACTTTGTTTATTTGACACAAACTTTTATTTGGTGGGTTAACTGATGAGACTGCGTTCTAGTGAATGAAATGGCAGATCTGGAAATTTTGGGATCTTAGGGGTATTTTAGTAATTTTCAGTTTTCTAGGAGGTTTTTCATAATTTTCAGTTTTAGGGTTATTTCTGCAATTTTGTATTTTCATTTATTATTTATAAGGGGCTAGGAGGGTTAGAGAGGGGTTCAAATCAAGGTTTTAGGTCTCGGTTTCGGTCTCGGTTTCGCTCTTCCCAAAATTTAGGTTTCGGTATCGGTATCGTCCGTTTCGGTGGTTTCGGAAGCACGTTTCGGTTTCGTTCGTATTGGATATTTTTTCCTTCACTTTGTTAATGTAATATATGTCAACATTATTTGCTCACCTTTGCAGGTCACCGTTGAGTAATACAGCTCCTCTTAGTGCCGTGCCCACTGCCCATTATCCAGCTCTTCTTAGTGCTGCTAGTCACATTACACATTTTACTAAACATACTGCATTTATTTACAAGTTTGCCATTAAAATTGTAAATGACAATGGCAAACTTGTAAATAAATGAATTATGGGCAGAAAAATGTGTAATGCAATTAGTGGCCCCTCCAACTAACACACGTGGTGGACCCAGCTCAAAGACAGTTGGCTAATGTATCAAACAAAGCACAGTTGCCTCACTGGCTCTGTTTTTTTGTACATCAGAAAAGACAGCCTCTTTTGACCAACGTGAAGGCTCAGCCACGTGAAGGCTCACCCTCTCTCCCACGTGAACACAGTGAAGGCTCCACCGCTCTATCCTCTTTCCTCATCTCTTCTTCTTCTTCTTTCTTCCGCTCTTCTTCTTCCTCCTTCAGCTCTTCTTCTTAATTCTCGTAGAATGAAAAAATTAGCATCCGAGAGCAACATATCTGAAGAGGAGGAAGCTACATCGGAAGGTGGAAGGGGCAAAAGGTTAGTATTGTTTAAAATAACTCTTCTGAATTTCTTCTCCGATTTCTTCTCTTCACATTTTTTTTGGTTTCGGACGAAACCGAACTCCGATCATCCGAAACCGTCCGAAACCAACCGAAACCATCCGAAACCACCGGAAACCGTCCGATACCGAGAAAAGATGCTTGGTTTCGTACCGCTCTCCACCGAAACCGAGACGAAACGGCCGAAACCAAATGGTTTCGGCCGAAACCTCAAACCATGGTTCAAATCGTGTTGAATCTTGAGAGAAAGGAGACTCTTTTGTGGGAGGTTGCGACTTTGCATCGCATAGAAGCTTGGGAGAGCGGTCCACCTCTCGGAATGGCCAATTGAGTGCGAGTTTCCACTCGAAAGAACTCAACTATCTTTTGTATCTCTTTATTTCAGCCTATTATTAATAAAAATTCCATCTTTTCCCCAAAATCCCTCTCCTTAACCCTAAAATCCATCTTTTCCACTAATGTCTCACCTTTACACCAAAAACCCTAATTTTCTATATCAAAATCATAGCGGATTCTATCAATTTGGTAGCAGAGCTGTGCGGTCCTCATGGCGGTAACGAGATCGAATGAAAAGTTCGAAGCTTTTGAGAAAAAATACGACAGCGAACTTAAAGAATTGAAGAAATTCATGGAGGAGCACTTTGCGACGATGGAATCCATAACATCTTCATTGAAGGTGTTGACGGATGGCTTGGTGCGAAGTTTGATGATTTTATGCAAACCCTAATCCAACAATCTCGAGATCCCAATGCGAAATCCGTGGAGAAGGAGAAAGAGAAGGTAAAGGCGGAAGATTATGTCGAAGGGCTCTTCGAGGACACAGATATCTACTTCAAGGAGGACGAGGAAGGCGAGGGCGGTGAACCACGACGAGGGCATCTGCGGGGCCGTCAGGGCCCCTGCAGGCCCCTGCATGGCCTCGACAGGCCCGCAAGGGCCATGATGAGCCTTGGCAGTCCCGCCAGAGGCTCACCGAGCTTCGTCATTTCCGTCAGGGGCCTCGCGGCTTTCGAACAGCCCGCCAAGACTCCGATGATAACTTTCAGTTGCTTCCATGACCTAATGATAACTTTGAGGAGTTCCAGGGGCTTTCTGGGCCTCTGTTTGCTGTAGAGAGACAACGACGTTGAGTTCTTCCAACCTACGGGGAGTTTTCAGAACGATTATTACAAGGACCTGGGCTTTGAGGAGGATATTGACAACTATCCTTGGGATGGGGATGACTGGGGCGGCAATGGAGGCAGAGACGATGACTCATGGAGGGGCTAGGGCGATCCAGGGAGGTACGACGTGATAATTATTATCTCTCTTACTTTGGACATGCAGGAGGACGAGTGAGTCAGGAGAGGCTTGAGATAGATGACATGGTGATGAAGCTGAAGATGCCACTGTTTAAAGTGAATGATCCTTACGGTTGGATCTATCGAATGAAGAGGTTCTTTGCAGTGACATGCTTGATGACAATGTAAAAATTTGAGACGAATGTTATCTGTTTCGAAGGAAAGGCACTTGCTTGGTTTCAGTGGAGGGAACAACGACGTCGTTTTCATTCCTGGAAGGAGATTAAGGATTCCTTGGTGGACAGGTTTAGAGACACACTTGGCGGAAACTTGTAGGAGCAGCTGTTAGCACTTAGACATGATGTGATCATCAGGGAGTACATATAGAAATTCAAGGCTCTCTCGGGTCGTGTGAGAGGAATACCAGAGGAGACGATAGGTGAAAGCTTCATGAAGAGTCTCAAGACAATAATCCGTGCATAACTCCAAATACAACGGCCCATGGGACTGGTAGAAACGATGGACTTGGCTCAGTTGGTAGTGGATCGTCTCGCAGATGAGCAGAGGTCTAGGGGGGTTAAAGTGGATCCAATCTTTATAGCTAGTAATCGGTGGGGAGACAAAAGGCACCAGCATGAGGAGACTAACCCAGTAATGAGAAAAACTGTGAGCCACGGTAAGAAAGATAGTACATGCTCATGACAAATATTGAGATGAGAGAAAAGCTGGCGAAAGGGTTATGCTTCAACTGCGATGAGAAGCTCACCCTAGGGCATCATTGTCGCAACTGCACTCTCCAGCCGTTGATAGCAGGTGAAGACGAGGTGGTGGATGGAGAGGAAATAGGATGAGACGAGCATCTCCACTTGAAGTAGCCCGTCAATGAATTTCACGTACCATCTTGAGGACAATGTGGATTTTCGGGGGCAGAATAATGATGAGACCGCCTTCTAGTGAAGGAAATGTCAGATATGGAAATTTGGAGTCTTAGGGGTATTTTAGTAATTTTCAGTTTTCTAGGGGTTTATTTGTAATTTTCAATTTTAGGTATTTCTGTAATTTTGTATTTTCAGTTTATTATTTATTGGGGGCTAGGAGGGTTAGAGAGAGGGTCGAATCGTGTTGAATCTTGAGAGAAAGGAGACTCTTTTGTGGGAGGTTGCGGCTTCGCCTTGAGTAGAAGCTGGGGAGAGCGGTATACGTCTCGAACATGGTTAAGGAAGAGTGAGTTCCTCTCGAAAGAACTCAACTATCTTTTGTATCTCTTTATTTTCAGCTTATTATTAATAAAAATTCTATCTTTTCTCACAAAATCCCTCTCTTTTACCCGAAAAATACATCTTTTCCACTAAAAGTCCATATGTTTTCATCAAAAGCCTAACTTTCTATATCAAAACTCTAACGGATCTTATCACTACATCTAACAGTCTTTACATTTGGTGAGCTTCGACCTTGTGGGAAATTCTCCACTTGGACTTGTTTTTAACTAATAAAGGTGGATCCATCCACAAAAACATTACTTTTAATTACAAATAATTAAGGAACATTTGATTTGTTTTAAATCTTCCAGTAAAGACCAATGTTTCTGAAGGTGCGCTAGGTAGGGAAGCGCATCTGATACCCTGCTTAGTGCCTCACCGTCTAGGCGTCGTTTGATTTTTTAAAAAGAAGAATAGCAAGTAAAAATCCTTACCGGTGGACCTCATCACCCTTTCTATTGCCTCTAAACGCCCTTCTTGCTACATCCAGCAACCTTTGGCATTGTCCTTTGCTTAACGACGACGTCTGGCCACCGCTTGTGGCTATGGAGAGGGGGAGAGTAGAGAAAATGAAAGGGAGAGTGGGTTTGGGACATGAAGCGTGTCCGGACCCGCTTCCATGACTTAAACATGCAAAATGCAAGCCAATGTTGAGTACTGATTCCCCGGATTTGGTTTGATGATGAACAAACATAAATATCGTGAACTAACTCTTTGTGAGGCAGTTATGGAGATCGTCGCCAAAATTCTTTGAACATCAAAAGCGACGTCTCAAGACTTCTCAAAGCGCGTGATCGTGTGCCTGAAGCTTCGTTGAAGCTAAAGGAGCATTATTGAAGTCAAGAGATTCGGATTGAAGTTTTGAAGACGGTTCATCTAGTCTAATTTATAGTTTTCTAGCTTCTTTTCGTATAATGTTAAGCCTTGAATAGGTCTTACATTATAAACTTCATAATGCTCATATCTTAGAGCTAGGATTATCTTAGAAGCCCATAGAAACTTTCCCGAAGCTTCACGCTTCATTTCGCGGCTTCTAGTGCATGTTAGTTGGTTCAAGAAGAAAAACCAACCGACTAGATTGTCATCTAGTCGGTTAAGAATCTTTCTTGAACCGACTAGATTGCCTTGCTCAATTCAGCCTCTTCACTGTTGACCAATTAGTCGGTCCAAGAAGGTTCACCGACCGACTAGTTGTCAAACTAGTCGGGTTGGAATCCTTCTTAGACCGACTAGTTATATATTCAGTTTCACAGCCTGAGCTACTGTTTACTCTTAGTCGGTCCAAGAACAACTATCGACCGACTAGTTTCAAAACTAGTCGGTTGGAATTTGTTCTTAGACCGACTAGTTCTCCTTGAATTTAGCCTATTGAGTTTCAACTCTTAGTCGGTCAAAGAACACTCACCGACCGACTAGTTGTCAAACTAGTCGGTTGGCAAGTCTTCTTAGAATGACTAGTTCTATATCTCCTGAACTTTCATTCTTGGCTGTGAACCTTTTAGTCGGTCCAAGAGGAATCACCGACCGACTAGTTGCAAAACTAATCGGTCAGTGATCCTTCTTAGACCGATTAGACTGCTTCAGAAATAGATCCGTTGGAGCATTAAATGCACGAATTTTCCCTCTCTCTTCTCTTTACCCTATATAATCTTGTGATGCTTCTTCATAGCATTCAAGGCTGATATTATTCAGACTTTGAGAATTAAAGAGAGAGCATTTAATTCCTATTTCCAAGCTCCCTCTCTTCACACGAATCTCTCCCTCACTCTTATTCCTCAAGAGAGATTCTCATTGATTGTGAGCTACTCAAGCTAGGAGCTTGAATCCAAGTCTCCAACTTCTCCTTAGCCACCTATTGCTGTTCATCTTGGTGGAGCTAGGGTTTGGTGACTTCTTCTTCTTCAAAATCCTACTTGCCCTAAAATCGTAAGTTTACTCAAGGCATAAGATTTTGTTGGTAAGTATTTCATTGTTTCATTTACTTTGATATTGCAAGTTTTTCTCTCGGTTTGTGAGAGAAGTTTCTGATCCCGGTTTGTGGGAGTCACATTTCGATTTGTGTATGATTTGATATTGTAGAGGTTTTCTACAAGAATTTCATAGTGCAAACTTGGGTTAGAGGATTCTAACTCAAGTAGCCGGAGGGGATCTGGGTGTTTGGGACGTAGGATCACTGGGAACAAGTCGGGGAGACTTGGGTGGATCCGAACCCGTTACATCGCTTGTTTGCGCCTGTCTTTTATTGTTGTATATTTTCATTTCCGCATTGATGGTTGAGTTTGCAAGATAATTAGTAATTATACTCTTGATTATTTTAAAGTAATATTCACCCCCCTCTAGTACTTGTGCAGTAGCTATCAGGGCATTACATTTGGTATCAACGACAACAAGACCGTTCGTCCACCTTCAGACTATAGCACCTTCAGGAACCGTGAAGGAGCTTCTTCGGTGATGGAAGGACACTTCTCAACTAGGCCTCCCTTCTTCAACGGTACCAATTATGGGTACTGGAAATGCCGGATGGAAACGTTCTTTCGGAGCACTTCACTATGGAGAGCTACGTTGACGGAGTATGTCGAGCCCACCGAACCAGACTTCGCTAAGTGGACTACCGCGGAGGTCGCCGCGGTAGGTAAACAATGCCAAGGCAATGAATGCCTTGCAATGTGCTTTGGAGCCCGAAGACTTCAACAAGATATGCACATGTAAGAGTGCGTATCAAATCTGGAACTCACTCCTCATCTTGCATGAAGGAACGCGTAGGGTACAAGACTCCAAACTCACTGTTGTAAATAAAGATTACGAATTATTTCACATGCAACAGGGTGAGAAGATGAAGGAGTACTATGCTCGCTTCGTTGACATTACCAATGAGTTGGAGGCTCTTGGAAAGACCTACACCCAAAAGGAGAAAGTCTCAAAGATCATTGACGGACTTCCTTCTTGTTGGGAAAAGCGTACCTTCGCGATCGCGGAAGGTAACGATATGAATAAATATACTGTCGTTCAACTAATGGGTACCTTGATGTCTTATGAGGTACGCAAGGGCAATAAGATAAAGATGCATGACAAGATGAAGTCTTACTTGAAGCAAGACGGGCCAAAGAAAAAGGCGATTGTGTTCAAGGCCACTCCATCTACATCTACCGATGATGAAGAATCGGAAGACGAGTTGGGCTTAGAATCCATTGCCCTCATGGCAAAGAAGTTCAACCGATTCTTCTGGAAAGGTAATTTCAAGAACAAATCTAAATTTAGTTCTACTAACGCCTCCGTTCCTTTGTGTTTTAAATGCAACAAGCCAGGACACATGAAAGCGGATTGTCCTCAAAACAAACACAAGGAGAAGTGGAAGGCACCAAAGTTCGACAAGTCACGAAAGTACAAGAAAGGGCTTGTCGGGACTTTCACCGACTCGGAAGATGACTCCTCAAGTGGAGAGTCGGATGATGAACAAGTGGAGCAAGCACACATGTGCTTCATGGCTAGAGAAGAACATGATCAAGAGTCTTCCTCCGATGAAAGCGAGGATGAAGGCGATGAGGTAACTATGATGACCTTAGATTAGCTAACGAGCAAATTTGGTCTAAGTATTCTAAATTAGTAAATAGATATACTAAGATTAAAGATGAGTTAACTAGTCTCCAATCTTCACCTAAGCCTATCATCATCAACAACGACACCGTTGTTGAAGGTTTGAGAAATGAGATTGTAAATCTCAAATCTCAACTTGAGCATGTTCATATTGAGAATTCGAATGAACACGAGATAGCGGATTGGATTTCTCGAAACTCAACTTTGAGTATTGAGAATGAGAATCTCAAGTCTCGTGTTTGTGTACTCACTACTCAAGTGTCCACTTTGGATGCTTCTATACTTTCTCTCACCGAGAAGTATAAGTCCACATTAGGCCGAATTAATAAATTCAATAAAGGTAAGGACCATTTGGATAATATCCTAAATGACTTACTTCCGGCCAATCATCGTATTGGCTTGGGTATAAAATAAGAAATTCATCCAAATCGTCCACCACCTTTGTTAGGCCATCTTCCGAAGCCTTAACGAGTGGGAGCAAACACCCCATTGGTAGTTCATCTACAAATGTTGCTTCTACTTCGGACACACCCTCGTTTGGAAAGAAACCCACTTTGGGTGGACCTCCAAAGAAGGGTCATGCATTCATGTACACCAATACTATGCCACGTAGGAATACACATCCTACTCCACCGGTTCACAATTATGATGATTTTTATGCTACACGTCCACGAGCACGTGCACACCAAGTGAGACACCCTCACGCACGTGTTCCCCCACATGCATATGTTCATCCACATCACTATCATATGAACAATTACCATCATACACCATATCATATGATACCACCACCATTTCATCATGTGCCATATGCTTATCCACGACATGCATTTCCTAGGCCACCTCCTCATAGGCCACATGCATCACGTAGACATCAACAACGTATGCATGCTCCCAATAGGAATAGGGCTCCCAATACATTCACTATTTGGGGCCCGAAGAACACTAACATGCATGAAAAACAAGCATACATGAATTTCTATTTTATGAACGTCGTGCATAATGATGATTATGTTGGGAAGTCTAAGTCCAATTGGACTTGGCTTCCAAAGGTCTAATCTTTTAGGACCCAATGACCTTGGGTACCATGTAATGATATTTCTTATCTTTAGGTACTCAAGAAAAAGAAAAGGAGCAACAAATCAAAATTTAGCTCCAAGAATAATTGGATACTCGATAGCGGGTGTTCAAAACACATGACGGGTGAAGCTCAATTGCTCTCCGGAGTGGTGCCCATTGCAAATGGGAACCGAGTAGTCTTTGGAGGCAACGAGAGCGGAACCATCATTGGTGTTGGTAAAGTTGGTAATCCTTCTAAACCACTAATAAGTGATGTTTACTGTGTTAAAGGCTTAAATCACAATCTCATTTCAATAAGCCAACTTTGTGACAAGGGTTACAAAGTTAGCTTTGCGAAAGGAATGTGTCATATTTTAAGAAAAGATAATAATGATTTGTTATTTTCTAGCACACGCCATAAGGATATATATTTCCCAGATATCCCCAAGTCACATGAACAATGTCTCATTGCCAACACAAGTGAGCAACACTTATGACATCGACGATTTGGTCATGTGAACTTTGGAACACTTTTTAAGTTATCCAAGTTAAATTCTATTAAAGGATGTCCTTAGCTTACTTTCCAAAAGAAAAGCTTTTGTGACTCGTGTCAACGAGGCAAACTTCCAAAATCGTTATTTAAACCTAAGAAAAGCATTTCATCTAAGCGGCCTCTAGAGCTCTTACATCTAGATCTTTTTGGGCCAACTAGAGTTGCTTCATTAGGAAATGCACGATATGGACTTGTCATCATTGATGACTTTTCTAGATTTACTTGGGTAGTTTCATTAAGTAATAAAAATGATGCTTTTGAAAACTTCACAATATTTGTGAAGAAAGTACAAAATCTCATTGGAACCACCATTGTCACTATTCGTAGTGATCATGGAGGGGAATTTGAGAATGAGTCTTTCTCAAATTTTTGTGATGAAGTTGGTATTACTCACACCTTTTCTTTCCCTCGCGCACCCCCTCAAAATGGTGTTGTTGAGAGGAAGAATAGGACGCTAGTGGAATGTGCTCGTATAATGCTTGATGATAGCCAACTTGGCCATCAATTTTGGGCGGAAGCGGTACATACCGCTTGCCACGTGTTTAATAGAATACACTTGAGGCCCGACACCAAACAAACTTGTTATGAATTGTTATTTGGTAGATTGCCTCAAGTTAAACATTTTCGAGTTTTTGGCGCAAAATGTTTTATTAAAAACACGTATGGTAGTTTGGACAAATTTGATCCAAGATCCGATGAGGGGATATTTGTTGGATATTCATTCCGTAGCAAAGCCTACCGGATATACAACAAAAGAACCTCAACGATCGAGTAATCACTTCTTGTTTTATTCAATGAAAATTTTGTCCCTTCTAGAATTACCAATGATGATGACTCCATGGATGTTTTATGTGATTCTATTGGTAATTCTAATGTTACTAACCCTACTGATGATTCTTTTGAGAATGTTCCTAGTGATCAGGGAATTCCCAAACGGCTTCATACAGTTCGTGACCATCCCCATGAGCAAGTCATTGGCAACATACTTGATAGTGTCAAGACGAGATCTCAAGTCAACTACTTCGCTCATTGTGCCTTTGCCTCCTCAATTGAGCCAAAGAATATTAACGAAGCGTGCGAAGATAGTTCTTGGATCCTAGCCATGGAGGAGGAACTCATTCAATTTCAGAGGAATGAGGCTTGGGGGCTAGTTTCATTGCCTTCGAAGAACCACACCGTTATAGGAACGAAGTGGATCTTCAAGAATAAGACCGACGAGAACCAAAACGTCGTCCGGAACAAAGCTCGGTTAGTTGCTCAAGGCTACAGGCAAGAGGAAGGTATAGATTTCGAAGAATCCTTTGCTCCGGTAGCTAGATTAGAATCTATTAGGTTGTTATCTTTTGCATGCCATAAAGATTTTAAACTCTTTCAATTGGATGTAAAAAATGCGTTTTTAAACGGAGATGTCGTTGAGGAAGTTTATGTTTCTCAACCTCCGGGTTTTATAAATGAAAGTTTCCAAATCACGTTTTCAAACTTAAGAAAGCACTTTATGGTTTGAGACAAGCTCCAAGAGCTTGGTATGACCGCCTAAAGAACTTTCTTTTGGATTTGGGTTTTAAAATGGGTGAAGTTGATTCTACACTATTTGTTAAGTATTCGAATCATGATTTTATTTTAGTTCAAATTTATGTTGATGATATCATTTTCGGTGCTACTAACTTCACTCTTTGCGAAGAGTTTTCTAATGTCATGAAGGACCAATTTGAGATGAGCCACATGGGTGAGCTCAAATATTTCTTAGGTCTCCAAATTCGCCAAATGAACGATGGAATCTTCATTCACCAAACCAAGTACATGGTGGAGTTGCTAAAGCGATTTGGAATGGAGAATGCTTCTGGCAAGAAGACTCCAATGAGCACTACTACACATCTTGATAAAGATACGGCCGGCAAAGATGTAGACATTCGTCTATATCGAGGTATGATAGGTAGTTTATTATATCTTACTGCCAGTCGGCCTGATATTATGTTTGCTGTATGTGTATGTGCTCGTTATCAATCTCAACCTATGGAATCTCACTTAGTAGCGGTAAAACGTATTTTCCGTTATTTAAGTTACACACTCGACTACGGATTATATTATCCAAAGTCTAGCACATATGAGTTAATAGCATATAGTGACGCAGATTATGCTGGATGCAAATCCGACAGGAAAAGTATTAGTGGCACTTGCCATTTTATAGGAAATTCTCATGTCTCTTGGTTTTCCAAGAAGCAGAATTCCGTATCACTTTCAACCACCGAGGCGGAATATATTGCCGCCGGTGCTGCGTGTGCTCAGGTTCTTTGGATGAGACACACTCTTAAAGACTTCGATATAAACTGTGATACTTGCCCTCTCATGGTGGACAACCAAAGTGTAATATGTCTATCTAAGAATCCGGTACACCATTCCCGTTCAAAACACATAGATGTCCGTCACCATTTCCTAGATGATCATGTTGCTAAAAAGGACATCATTTTAGTGTACGTTGAAACCCAGAAGCAAACCACCGATATTTTCACGAAACCACTCAAGGAAGACTCCTTTGTGCGGTTACGTCGAGAATTGGGGATTATGGGTGAATCCGAGATTTAGGATTCATATTTTCAATAATCTTGCATGATAATGATTATATATATATATATGCTCATGCTAGAATTGTTGGGAATTTCTGGATTTGTGATTGGATTTTCGATTTGCACGTCGTATTTAAGATTTTCGATGTTTTATGGGGTAGAATAATGATGTATGAGAGTATTTCGATGTATTGTCCAAGTGTTCTTAGGAGAGAACTCAAAATTTCAAATTCTAAAATTTTTGGACTCTCTTAGTCGGTCCAAGTTCAGTAGCCGACCGACTAGTTTGAGTTCTAGTCGGTCAGTGAATGAACTCAAACTGACTAATTCTTGCCCTATTTTTTTGACTTCGTTGCTGTTTGCACTTAGTCGGTCCAAGCTCATTGGCCGACCGACTAGATTGCATTCTAGTCGGTCAGCACTTGAACTCAGACCGCCTAATTTCGCAAGGGCAATTCCGTCTTTGACTCTCCCAGTCGATATTAACTCTCCTCCGCACCGATTAGAATTCATCTTAATCGGTGCGCGATATCTCCTAAACCCTAACCCGTGTCTCCTCAGCTCTCCCTCCGCCGTGTGTCGCCATTTCCGGCCACCTTCAGCCGTCGCCGACCATCTCCCCTCCTCCTAGGGTATATCTATTATATCTCTCTGTTTTTAGGGTTCATTTCCGTTCGATTTCCTCTAGTTTCCGATCGGTTGCTTTAGGGTTTGTATTAGGGTTTCGCTTTTAGTTTTCGATTTCGTGTCGATTTCGTTCGTTTGTGTGTTGTCTCGTCTCGATTATGGCGAGAACACGCATCCCCGTCCGTCCTACCACTCCGTCTCCCATGACCGTCGAGTCTCCTCCTACAGACCCTCCTCAACCCAAACGCCGCGCCAAATCGACTCGTCCATCCTCTTCTTCGCCTCCTTTTAAGAAGAAGATGACGGCTACTTCTAAGCCGAGAGCCCGATCGTCTTCACAGCCCAAGTCTCAAGCTCAACCCAAGCCTAGCTCCTTTCGTGCACCCACTCCTCCCGCTTCTGACTCCGATGAAGAGTATATTCCTGAGTCTGAGCCTACCGACAAGGCTCCTACTCCTCCTCCTCGATCTAGCTCTCGTCCGTCTAAGGGGAAGGCCCCCATGTCTTTGGGTGGTGTAGATATTTCGTTATATCGCGATGAACCGATGTGTCTCACGACATACAATCGTATTGAGCATTGTCCTTTGATTCTGGAGCACTTCGTCCAGTTTTCCGATTTTCCTCAGCTTGCAGATCTCCTCTCATATAGCGGCCTACTAGACTATCTTCGCCATGACCCCAAGGCAAACCCTCATCCGTATCCCCGACTCGTCAAATTGTTCTATGCCAATCGAGTCCGGGTTGAGTATGATGACACTCACTGCATTGAGACCACTGTCTTGGGGACACCTATTGTCCTCACGGCAGAGATTTTAGGGCAGTTGATCGGTGTCTCATCCTCTGGCCTGCTCCCATCTGATATCTCCGTGGATAATATCCACGATCTTGACCAGGCGATGCTTGCTGAGATGTTCCATGTCATCCCTCCCGCCATGATTGGCGTCCCTTCGAAATCGTTTAAGCCTAATGCTTGGGTCTTCAATCTCATTTTGAAGTCGTGTCTTCTACCGAAGTACGGCTCCTCTAGCTTGCCATCCCAGCCGTTTCTCAAGCTTATCTACGCTCTTTTCATGGGGAGCGAGATAAATTGGGCTCGTATTATCCTTGACAAGATGGATTCCTTTGAGTGCATAAGGAAATCCACCAAGTCTGCTCACATTCCTTATCCGTGCCTATTGACTCTCGTTTTCTGTCATTTTGGCGTCCCTCTCCATCCAGATGACCAGCGTCCTTTGGGTCCTCCCCTGAACGCGACTGCCGTCAAGAAGTCTCTTGCGGCGCTTCGTCACGTTCAGAGGACTACCCCGGCTGCTCCTCCTCCTCCTCCTCCGTCACTCTCTGAGTTTGCAGTTTCCCTGAGACGTCAGGAGTCTCGTATTTCTCGATGTGAGTAGATGCTTACTCGCATCTGCGAACATCTGAGAATTGAGGTCCCTCCTACGGTTTCTGACGAGGAGATTATGGATGTTGATGAGGATGAAGAGCGAGATGCTTCTCCTGCTCGTGCCCCCGAGGGTACGTCTGCTGCTGCTACTTCCGCTGGTGCTCCCGAGAGCACACCTGCTGCCACCATTCATTCGGTGGATACTTCTGCTGGTGCTCCCGAGACCACTCCTGTTGCCACTCTCCCTTCGGTTGACACTCCGGTCGTTCCCGAGACCACCACCCCTTCTGCAGAGCCTGCTGTTGCTACTGATCTTGCCTCCACCTCCTGAGCTTGCGTTGGAGGACTCTCCCATGTGCACTTGGATGATATATTTAGTCGTGAGAGTGGGGTATGACAGTTGGCGGTTATGGATTTTTGATGTATCTTTGGATGTTCTGTCGATACATTTTGATGTATATTTGTTTTGATGTCTAGTGAGACATATGTTGTATGATGTGCTCCGATCTGAGGATCGTTTATATTTGTGTTGGCAGATGTATACTTTTTGATGTATCATGTTATATATATTTATATACATCGTGTTGCCATTTACTTCAGTGTGCAGATTATATTTTTGTCTCTGATGTTGATTGCGTCGCTCGACGATTATTTTGTTTAAATAGAATTCTTTCTATGAAAACATAGAATTGTTTTTCATGTACTAAATTCACTAATAATGTTGATATTGGAGAGTATGTTCCATAACTCAATATGTGAAATTGATTTGGGTTTTGATGATTTCATTTTTCGATTATCGACTATGGTCTCGTTGGCACGCTTTGATTTTCTTTGGTATTTTACATTGGTGTCATTTGGACCGTGGTCGTATTCTACGACTCACGTGCTTTTATTTTTAGCCATTGTTGTCGTTGATCTCCTCTCGCTCTTTTTGCTAATGCCAAAGGGGGAGAGAATTAATAATGACGATGTGCTAAATGATAATTTAAAGCAATTTACAGTTTATAGTTTATCTAATTTGATATGTTAGATTCAGGGAGAGTTAAGATATAAAAATGTATTTAGATCCTATATTTCAATAATTGGGTTCACAATTTATACTTTCCTCATCTGCTTGATGCGTATGATTATTATCTAATATGGAATTAACGTGTCATCAATGCAGGGGGGAGTAAGTAAATTTCTTTCGACTCATTATTATTGATTATTATTTATGTTGGTTTGTCATCACCAAAAAGGGGGAGAATGTTGAGTATTGATTCCCCGGATTTGGTTTTGATGATGAACAAACATAAATATCGTGAACTAACTCTTTGTGAGCGCAGTTATGGAGATCGTCGCCAAAATTCTATGTACATCAAAAGCGACGTCTCAAGACTTCTCAAAGCGCGTGATCATGTGCCTGAAGCTTCGTTGAAGCTAAATGAGCATTATTGAAGTCAAGAGATTCGGATTGAAGCTTTGAAGACGGTTCGTCTAGTCTATTTTATAGTCTTCTAGCTTCTTTTCGTAGAATGTTAAGCCTTGAGTTGGTCTTACATTATAATCTTCATAACGCTCATATCTTAGAGCTAGGATTATCTTAGAAGCCCATAGAAACTTTCCCAAAGCTTCACGCTTCATTTCGCGGCTTCTAATGCATGTTAGTTGGTTCAAGAAGAAGAACCAACCGACTAGATTGTCATCTAGTCGGTTAAGAATCCTTCTTGAACCGACTAGATTGCCTTGCTCAATTCAGCCTCTTCACTATTGACCAATTAGTCGGTCCAAGAAGGTTCACCGACCGACTAATTGTCAAACTAGTCGGTTTGGAATCCTTCTTAGACCGACTAGTTATATATTCAGTTTCACAGCCTGAGCTACTGTTTACTCTTAGTCGGTCCAAAAACAACTATCGACCGACTAGTTGTGAAACTAGTCGGTTGGAATTTGTCCTTAGACCGACTAGTTCTCCTAGAATTCATCCTATTGAGTTTCAACTCTTAGTCGGTCAAAGAACACTCACCGACCGACTAGTTGTTAAACTAGTCGGTTGGCAAGTCTTCTTAGACCGACTAGTTCTATATCTCCTGAACTTTCATTCTTGGCTGTGAACCTTTTAGTCGGTCCAAGAGGAATCACCGACCGACTAGTTACAAAACTAATCGGTCAGTGATCCTTCTTAGACCGATTAGACTGCTTCAGAAATAGATCCGTTGGAGCATTAAATGCACGAATTTTCCCCCTCTCTTCTCTTTACCCTATATAATCTTGTGATGCTTCTTCATAGCATTCAAGGCTGATATTACTGAGACTTTGAGAATTAAAGAGAGCATTTAATTCCTATTTCCAAGCCCCCTCTCTTCACAAGAATCTCTCCCTCACTCTTATTCCTCAAGAGAGAGATTCTCATTGATTGTGAGCTACTCAAGCTAGGAGCTTGAATCCAAGTCTCCAACTTCTCCCTAGCCACCTATTGCTGTTCATCTTGGTGGAGCTAGGGTTTGGTGACTTCTTCTTACTCAAAATCCTCCTTGCCCTAAAATCGTAAGTTTACTCAAGGCATAGGATTTTGTTGGTAAGTATTTCATTGTTTCATTTACTTTGATATTGCAAGTTTTTCTCTCGGTTTGTGAGAGAAGTTTGTGATCTCGGTTTGTGGGAGTCACATTTCGATTTGTGTATGATTTGATATTGTAGAGGTTTTCTACAAGAATTTCATAGTGCAAACTTGGGTTAGAGGATTCTAACTCAAGTAGCCGGAGGGGATCCGGGTGTTTGGGACGTAGGATCACCGGGAACAAGTCGGGGAGACTTGGGTGGATCTGAACCCGTTACATCGCTTGTTTGCGCCTGTCTTTTATTGTTGTCTATTTTCATTTCCGCATTGTTGGTTGAGTTTGCAAGATAATTAGGAATTATATTCTTGATTATTTTAAAGCAAGGTTTGAGGTATCGCCCGATACCTCTTGGTATCGGGCGTTTCGGACCGGTACCGCCCATTACCGGTCTGAAACTGCGGCTGAAAATCGGTATCGGCCGAAACCCTAGGGTTTCGGCCGGTTTCGTCGAGTATCGGGCGAAACTGGCCGAAACCCTAGGGTTTCGGCCAGCAAATGTGAAAAAAAGGGATCAAAATCGAAAATAAGAGGAGGAAGAAGAAGAAAAATGGAAGAAATTGAAAAAAAAGAAATCGAACTTACCTCGCCGCCGCTCGCCGCCGCCTGCCGCCGCTCGCCGCCGCCTGCCGCTGCGCCTCGCCGCCGCCTGCTGTGGCACCGACGGCGCGCCGCTCCTCTGCCGCTCCCGCCGCCCCTGAGAGAGAGAGAGAGAGAGGACCGAGAGAGAGAGAGAGAGAGAGAGGGAGAACGACGTGCGCAGGAGAGGATTGGGAAATTTTGAAGGTTAAACTTGTAAATAAGTTATAGATGTGTAGAGTAAGATATTTTATGGCAAACTTGTAAATAAGTGATATGTGCACAAATCAAAATGGTATGTGCACAAAGCAACTCTAAGACAAACTTGCAAATAAGTGGTACGTGCGCAAAGTAAAACGGTGGGTGTGCAAGGCAAAATTGTAGCTACTTTAACTTTTTTACGTATCTAATAGATTTTATGTATTTAAAACTACCGATACTGACCAACCGAAACCCACGTCCGATACCGCCGAAACGGACGATACCGATACCGAAACTTAAATTTTCGAGAGAGCGATACCGAAACCGAAACCGAAACCTCAAACCTTGTTTTAAAGTATTAATCATCCCCCTTCTAGTACTTGTGCAGTAGCTATCAGGGCATTACAGCCAAATCTCTTTCCTTTAGAGTGGGTTAAGGCATGAGCCTTGTCCCAGGCCCTTCTCATCTTCTCCCTTCTTTCACTTTTTTCTCAAAGCGGCGGACCAACGATGATATCGAGCAGATGAGGCAACCGGTGGTGATGGGAAAGATGTCGAAGGACATAGGTGAGTACTTTTTGTTTTTTGTTTTGATCAAGATGCCTATGTTGCCCTGAAGCCCATATGTTGCCTCTGTCTAGGGGCACCTATGCCTTTTTAAAACTATAGTTAAGAATAATTATATCATGCAAAATGCATATTATTTTTATTTAAGCTAGAAATATTTATTTAAATAGTGGCTGTTAAAGATGAAACATTAAAGCTTGTAGGAAGGGTGGAAAATGGGTCGGGTAGTTGGGCCAACTTGTTTGTCCCCAACCCATACATGACCCATTAACTTACGGACTATGCGTTGGCTACATATACCCAATCCGTGGGTTCATAGGTTGACTTGGGACGAACCATTTGCCCCACGAACCTTGCTATTACATTGAAAGATTGCAACAAAATATATATGAGAAAATCAAGAAGCAAGCATCAGACCAAAATATATGTTAAAACAAACCAGTTTGTGATGAAAATTTGATCAATTTCACCACATACTAATCAATGCACTCATACCCATAGATGATGGCTATCTAATTCCATGTACTCATCCCTTTGGAGAGGGAGTAACCATTCATCATTAACTAGTGAGATTGGTTGATCCTGTCTGTGTTTGGCATTGACACATTGTGGATGGAGGATGTGGATCTGATGGGGGTTTGAGAGGATAGGGAGGTCGAGGGTTTACTTGAAAGGCCACCCCTCTCGTTTTAGTTCATTTGGGGTTGAAATGGGTTTACGTGGAGAGAATTGGGGGATTTGAGGGCGTACAGTTTGGGTTCTTTGTCGAGATATATGAATCGAGATCTTTTGGAGGGAGTTTAAGCGTAGTATTTGATTTGAAGGGAACTGACGGGAGAAAAATGAGAGAGATTCGAGATTTTGTAGGAGATTGAGTGAGGAAATGAAGGAGGTGAGAGATAACAAGAAAGATATGAGGCATCTCTTTTCACCCACAGAGCCTGTGTAATGGATAACCAACCCCAAATCTGCCAGGCTCTAAAAGACAAGTTTGGTTGTATGAACACTTAGAATGCTTCAAGTGTAATATCATGCTGTTGAAAAATTGTAGTAGTAAACATTTCCATGGTAAGGGGGTGAGGGCAGATCTTCTTGAAACAAAAATTGGAGTTTAAAGAATCAAAGTTGAGTAGTTTACTAAACCTGCTAATCTATCAATTTTAAAAAACAAGATAAGGTGCTGCATAACCAAAAAATTCTGGTATCAATTTTTAAGATATTAATATACACAGTTACCGAGAATATTTTGCGATTAGATTAATGATCCATGATATACCTTATTGGAAAGAAGAGAAACTGTCACCATCCAAAAAAAACCACAACGTGTTGTGCAATGATAGGCATCTTATAAGGACCGAATTTCAATGCAAGTAAATTCTGTGATAGCTCTTGCATGATCAACAAGGTTGATGCTTTCATTGGCAATGGATTTGTTCCATTTGTGACCAATGCTGATATTTCACTCTATAACATGCTAAACCATACTCCTGTTTTCCTCACATTTTAAATGGAACATAGCCAGTGAGTAATTACATTCAGTCTTACTTCTAGAAATGCTGTATTGCATACCTTAGTGTTTGTATGCCGGTAAGAAGAGCTCTTTATTCACCTGCATTTCAGGTTAAACTAATTCTTAATCTTCTTAAGGCCCCTTTTGCTTGGAATTCCGTCAGTGGTTAATGGCTCCTGGTCAGTCTAATGAAATTTAGACCCACAGACTCCTCTTAGCATCTGCAGGTATCTACAGACCATATAACTTTTCTTTGTATCTCAATGTCTACTTCAATTAACATGAGGACAACATTTACCGCCATCCACTGATTGTGGTCCTGATGCCTTGCCTACAGATGGATCATGCTGATTGTCTGTGCTAGGGTTGAGAGGTTCATATGTTAGCCCATGTGCTTGCCTTCTTTTGTGTTGGGCCTGTATTTTAGTCTCTTAAGCTCTTGTATTTTGGTTTTCTATTTACTTTATATTGTACTCTTGGTTTCATTAAAACTCTTTAATGGATAACAGGGACATCATCACTGACTGTTTTTTCTTTAAAATTCTATTTCAATTAGCTTCAGTGAATATGTTGTCTTCACAGTGTCTATGTTGCACTGGTTCCTAAGATTGTCCGTCTTTTTTAGTAGACATCACCATTGTTAGTTATTTAGTTTCATTAAAAAAATTTATATGAAAAATAGGTCCAACTTGGTGCCCTGCCAGTTTTTGACCGTGTCTCTGTTGGTATACTTCCGTTTCCCAGCGTACAAGCCCCTTAACACGCCTTGGTCGTTTGTTGTCTACTTAAAGGTATTGATTACTTGGGAATGTGAATCTGTACAAGGTCTTGAAGTTTTTGGATGATAACGGTTGGTCCATCACATGTGATGATCTTACATATGGACAATTCCTCAATATCTTGTTCATTTGCAACAAAATATTTTCTTTGTGCATCGTTAAAAAACTTATTTTTATGGAGAGACTTTTTCACCAATTGAGTGACAGGTATCTGACATATTCATATCTAATGATTTTCTACAAAGTGGTGATGAAACGTATAACTTGTACAAATCTTTTCATTTTCCAATTTGATTCGATCCATTCGTTCGTAGAGCCATTTACTCGATCGCAGACATTTCTACAACACCTCTAAGAGCGGAACAAATAGTCAATTCTAGAAGAACATGTGTATTTATTCATCCTATCTTAAAATTTGCGAGTAATGTGTTTTTTGTATCTGTTACAAAATATCCATAGGCTGCCCAATTATTCTCTCCGCTGACCAGATGGAATTGTTTGACATTTCATGCTCTCAGAAGGATATACTGAATTATCTATTACTTAGATCTGCTGGTTTAGCTGAGGTTTTTTTGCTTACGTTAATTGGGACTGGCCACCAATACTCTGTAGGGTGAAGCCTGCACCTTTGTTATCACATTCTTTTAGAAACAGCGAATAGAAAAATTGGCGTGGGAGAAGAGAGAACATTGATTCTCTCCCCTTTATCTTACTGCTGTATGTTTAGATAAACAAGATGCGGGCACGAGTCTACAACTAACCTATATAAATATCCAAAACCCAAATACATAAATAGTCTAAGATGTCCCCTCAAGCTAGAGCATAGATAGTAATTGTGCCCAGCCTGTCACACAACGAAGAAAGCAACTTAGGAGATCCAGCCTTGGTAAAAACATTTGCTAGGTGCTTGAAGTAGTCATAAAAGGAGTGCAAACTAACTTTTCAATCATCACGTCACGAACAAAGTTTAAATTCACCTCTGAGTTTGGTCCTCTTATGAAAGACATAATTGTTAGCTATATAGATTGTAGCCTAATTGTCACAATAAATAAACATGTGACTATTCTCTTAAAAACCAAGTTTCCACACATGTTAAACCACATTATCTTGCATTATATGGGGCATAACTTTATACTCTGCTTTTGTATTTGAATGAGTCATAACATCATGCTGCTTGGTTGTTCACGTTACAAGATTACCCCTAACATACGTGCAACAACCATATAAAAAGCCAAATGGATAGCAACAACCAGATATTAAACAAGAGTCATCAGCCAAATCAAGCCGCAATTAGACAAGGAGCCATGTCGTTGTCAGATGTCATGAAACAACCTGAAATAAAATCAGAGAAGTAAAAAAATTTAATTCGGATAATGTCATATAGTACAAGAAATTTTAAATGTTTTGATCTGATCAGATTGTATCAAAAACTGATCAGATCTGGTTTAGATTTGGCAAAGAGCAAAGATAAGAGAAGATGAGGGTGTCTTTATCATAATCATCATCATCGAGAAGCGAGCATGAAGAAATAAAGGAAAATAGGTGCGGATGAATGCAGAATCAGAATAGGGTCAGAGACTCAGAGGTGATCAGAAGTGGTCGGGGCATAGATTTCGGCGGAGCAGGGTCGCATGAGATCGAATCTTGCTAGGGCAAGGACTATAAATATTGGAGCACACTGGAGTGGGTTCAGAAGTAGTTGAGGTGATAAAATCTAGCTTAACCAAGTTCAAGCGAGTTAGAATCCTAATGTTCCTCCTGCTAGGGTAGGGAATAGCGGAAGAGAGTACCTAACCGTCATTGTCAGAGGTACTCTTTTAGGGAGCAGGAGGAAAAGACTTTGAGCAAGCAAGCCTAGCTCCAGAAAGAGAGGCCAAACTCAAGATTGAAGAGGTCCTTCCTTTTAAGACTATATCAAATAAAACACCGTTGATTCCACCCGCTGGTGGTATTCCAACCCCTTTGCAATTATACCGTTGGACCAATGTGATGATATCAATATAATTAATTACAATTTGGGTAAATCAAATGTGGGACTAATATTATTTGGATCAGGAAAAGAAAGAAAATTTAGGGTTAGGGAATTTTTCAGGTGATCTGATGCCTTGTTATAATCAGAGAAATGAAATTAGGTTCATGAGAAGAGAAACAATTGATTCTTCCCCTTTCGTCTAACTGCTTTAATGCTTTATATATAGATAAACAAGATGCGGGTATGGGTCTACTACTAACTTAAATACCCAAATACCCCAATACATAAATAAATCTACCCAAATTATGTAGAGGCCCTTGTGTATTTTTTTTTTCAATTACGCGCGCGCGCGCGCGCGCGCGCGCGTGTGTGAGATAGATGTAGTAAACTGTTGACATGTTTGGGTTGGCGAATTGGCATAATTGTTCTAAATTATATCAACTGATTGAACTGTTAGCCAATGAGAGTTAACATTCATCACTCTGCAGTATGCACACAAGCATTGCACTCAGGTCATGTTTATGCCAATGTAGGGGATGGTCCACATAGTAGATAGATATTATCCGTCATTATCATGGATGGTTATAATTTGTTCCGAGAAATTTAATTACAAAAAAGATGTTATGAGATGAACTGGTTAAGATTTGCCAAGTGAAAAGGGGAAATGGGGGCAGGGTGATGGTTATATTTAGGATTAGTGACACTCTTCCTGACATTGATGGAGGGTTTTGATTAAGAAAGTGTACTGTCCAGTGCCAAAGGTACATGGGAGAGAATCCAAATCCACAAGCATTTCCTTCTATGAGAAAACAACAATCACTACTACTATCATCCAAACTTTTCATATTGCTGAAAATGTTATTTATTATTTCTATCATATGGAGCATGGTGATTGTTGTTGTTATCTCATGGCATGTGCAAAAGCATGCAGAATTAAACAAATGCATATGAACTATATATATATGTTATATGCGGGTTATCTTTTTAATTCAAATCTGGGAAGGTACGTGACAGCAATTGTTAATTATTAACGACTCATTAAATGCATTCAATTTTTTGAGTTTCTATAAATATTGAAAGAAAGAAAAATCAGGAGAACATTAATGACACCAAGCGGCTATCATCCAAACTTTTAATGTTATGGAGGCTACACTGCGTTAACAACAATCACTACTTCTATCATCCAAACTTTTGCATGTTGCAGAAAATGTTATTCATTATTTATATTATGATTCAATATTTCAGTCATGTATTTGAATTGGAAGTATCTCGTACCATTTTGCTTCATATACAGGGCTATTGCACCTGGAGTTCTTGACTCTGATTTACTGGGGCTTCAAACGTTGAGGCATGCTATGCGTATGACTCGCACGTGGGATTCAACCATGTCTATGATTCCCAAAGGTGGTGATACTATTTGGGGTGGTTTAGATTGGTCACCTGAAGAGGGTTATGTTTGTACGAAGAAACACAAACACAATGAGTCTCATGTTTATCATGACGTAAGTATGGAAAAATTGGTATCTCACTCAAGTCATGCAAATTATGGAAGACTTATATCTTTTGGAAAAGATATAGCAGAGATGCCTTCATCCAAGATTGAACGAATTGATTTTCGGGTAAGAAATTTTTTCCATCTAGCTCATGATGCTCTTTTCACTCTAAAAGCCTCAAGGGTTTTCATTTCCTCTTTTCCCTGGGTACATAAATCCTACTATTTCATGTCCTTTTGGTATTATCTTGTAGACTATTGTCAGATAATATCTGGGATGATATCCATCAATATTTTGGTAATATTGTTGCCTAAAATAGGTTATATCACACGTCAACTGGTGGTGTCTTTTTTTACTTCCCCTTCCCCTTCTTTAATTGAGTTCCTTTGCAGGGAGGGTTAATTTCGCAGGACATGTTACTTCAACTTGTGGATTGCATATTAGTTCATCCGCATTTGTGTAGTGCTCGATTGAATACCTCTGATAATCAGATCATCATGTGTTAAATTTATTGATCTAGATCAAAATAAAAGAACATCATTCTAAATTTAATTGATCAAAAATGAATTTGAACAAGTCATTGTACCCCTGTATATCTTCCCCCACCCCCCAAAAATCCCAAAACAGACTCTTTATCGCAAAAATTTGGATTAGAGCATATGTGATATCCTGGAAACATTTTGTAAGGATGAGGATTGTTTTAAACATATATATAGTGTGCTTAATCATTAAATGATTTTCAGTTATTCAATCTTTTACTTGTTTGATCCAATTAAGGAACATTTTTGTATGAGACAATTTTGTTCGAACACGAGCTATTTTGAGAAGCATACCGTTAATTAGGGTGGACAACTACTTGCGGCCAATCAAAATTTCCTTACACACACTAAGTAGTATTTTTCACCCTCGGCATGCCAGGGGGCCATGTATTCCATTGTCTCCCATAGGTCCATGCATGTGCGTGTCACCCGAGGAATTTTTCTTCCATGCCAGCCAACATATCCGCTATTCGCCCTTCTGTAGACATTCAACACATCTATGCATATTTCTATGGCTTAAAACATGGATATGCCAAGCATCATAGGATTTTATCCAATTTGAATTTGTGTCAGGTGTTTGTATATTTAACAGTTTCTCCACTCCAGAAAATTTTCCACAGCTAAAAACTATGTTAAGAAAAGTATGAATGCAAATATTTGATGTAGGCACATTTGAGGTCATGGAGACCCACATAAAAGGTGTGGATATGTCAAAACAAGGGGCGGAAAGTGAACTTTTGGCCACCATACGAGGAAATATGCTCATATGTCTTGTGATACTTGTATTTTCATTTGTGATCTCTCACTGTATATGCATCACATATATCATGAATACTGTGCCTAAAAGAGGCAGCTTGGCAAAGGCAACGATCAAAGTAGCGGCATGCTGACTTAATTGGAAAAAAAACATAATGCACTGTGGGTATCTCAGATCCTTTCCCCTTGGTTCAATCTCCACCAACTTAGATGGATCACTTGATCTTTGAGCTGATGACATTTCACCTACTTTTTTCATGGCTTCTGAGTGACGTTCCTGATTTTTGTTTTAGTCATTTCTTTCGAACTCAGGAGGATTAATTTACCCTTTACCCTTTAGCTGATGACATTTCACCAAATTTCAATTTCTGTTTAGTCCTTCCTTCAGAACATCTAGTACAACTGATCAAAGGCAAGCATAATCACTATGCTACACTTCATTTGTAAACTACTATGTTTGTTGTGGAATTTGTTTGAATAACGAATAAGATATTAACATATCTCTTCTACACGAGCACGTTTGCATACATTTGTCTCCATGTTTCAGCAACGTACATATATTTTGCATGTCTCTCCACCACTATTTCTTGTGCTTTGTCCCTATTTTTCTAGACTTATTTGTGCTCGTTCATTGTTGATTCAGATTGGAGGCATTTTCTGAATAGAACTAATCATTGGGCACATGTAAATGTAGCAAACATAAAATTAAATTTTATGCGGTAGGTAGTTATGCAGATATAAAAAGATTACAACTAAATGTTCCAAATTGAAAAACTTTGCCTAATAAGTAGTGAGATCCACATATTTTCCCTCCTTTCATTACATTATCATTGTTGATGGCCTGTCATATTTAGTTCAGCATCCACTCATTCACGGCTTTATGGCAGTAAAGCTTTAAAAACAATATAATAAATGCAGAAGGTTTAAGAACATGATTCAAAGAGAAAAGAAAAAAAGGAAAAAAAGGAAGTGAAGAAAGGAAAACAGTGCCCTCACTCCCATGATCCCATCCACTGTTCTCTCTCCCCTCGTTTGTTTAATACATACTTTTTCTCTTATACTCATCATAGCTTATTCTTTGAATTAAATTTACACAACTTTCTCACAGCAAGCACTCAAGCATAAAGGCAAGTCACAAACCTAGTTCTTTCCAAAAATGCAATAATTTGATCCCAAACTCATCACTATCTTTCTCCTGTACCACCACCTCACCCGATCCGTTGTCATCGGGCTCCTCCCACCCTCCGCCTCATCGCCGCCTCTATTTACTCATATCAACCTGTCTGATGGCAGCGACGACACAATCCCTCTCTGTCCGAATTTGCATTTGTAGTCAAAGAACTGATTGAAAAGAAAGATGGAGAGAGGCACTTAAGATTTCCTCTCATTTGCCCCCTTCTTTCCTAATCTTCTTCTTTAAACTTTAAATCTCTGATGGCCTTTTTTGTCCATTCTCTCTTGATTCTATCCCTTCCATGGATTTCTTGCCACTTCTTCTATTCGCCATCAATCTGGTGTCAATTCTGTTATCGATGGCATCGGATCACAGTGCTCTATTTTGATCGAGCGGTACTCTCATGAGGAGGTTATTTTCTTTTTTCTATTGTTTGTATTTTTCCTTTGATATGATTCAGTTGGGAGTCTGTGTCTTACTTTGAATCGGGGTTTCTTTTTGATTATTTGATAATGCCGGCATCCTTGTCCTTATTGAGAAATATGGGGTTTCTGAGATGGTGAGGTGTACCGACGAGACTTTTGGATTTCTGTTTTGATTTTTGGATGAGAATGGGAAACGGTGCCAGAGTTTCTTTTAGATTATTCGATAATGCCTGCATCATTTTATTATTGAGAAAGATGGGGGGTTTTGAGATGGGAGTGTGTGAACTGACTAGATTTCTGGAGTTGTGTTTTCATTTTTTGGGATAAGAATGGGAGCCTTAATAGTTTGCTGTGCTGAAAATTGCGATACAAAACACCAAACCTCTCTCGATGAATCTCGGATTTATTAGGATTTTAGAGATTTTTTGGAGACCGAATCGTTGAATTTCAACAAGCACAATCCATGAGATTTTTTAGAAATTCTTAAAGCCCAAGTCTTTGCGTAGTATCTAGCCCAGCGGCTTAACGACTAGCACGGCCATTGAAGGCCCACGAGGTAGAGAGGCCCAGTGCTAGGCAGTCTGTGGGCGTATCGGCGACGGGCCATGTGGCGCACATCCGTGGCTCTGCCTGGATCCAATGACGAACGAGCTCGGAGCAAAGGTCGGTAGAGGCATCATGATCTCAGCCGTTCCGTCCAGATCTAACGGACGAGAACGAATCCGCTCGCGGAGCAGGTTTGGGAGTGGAGTTTTGTTTGATTTGGATCCAATTCTGACCCGTTTTACACACAGAACCGCAAGGCTATATATACGTGTTTTCGGCTAGATTTTTAATTGAATTCTCGAGTGTTTTGCGAGCGGTTTTGTTTGTAAAGTTTACGGTTACCTATAGAATATACAGATGGTAAATTGAGGGCTTTAGAGGGCTTGCTTGAGAGGGTTTCTAGATAGTTTCTTTTCCGATTTCTTAGCGGGTTTAATTGTTTCCCTTCATGGCTTCAACCAAACATCATACCTTGTAATTCCAAGATATTGAAGCATTAATGATCTCTCTAACTGGATGTACAACAAGTATTGAGTAAAACCAATTTAAATCTTTGGTGTCAGATACATGATTTCTTTTGTTTTACGTTGCTGTCATATTATTGCATGTGTTGCAGATTTTGTAGCGAATTGTCGTCTGCTTTGTTCGTTGTCACACCGATCTTGGAATTTCCACGGAGTTATCGATTTAGGTGATCGTCATCTCCCATCTCCCCAACAAGTAGTATCAAAGCAAGGTTCATTGATCAAGCCCAACGCAATGGCGGAGAGTTCTAAAAAAGATGGCACAACCGAAAAGACAATAGGTTTGCGTGCATACATGGGTGGCTCGTATGCAACGGTTGGTGGAACACAATACAAGATTGAAAAGTTCAATGTCAAGGAAAACTACGAGATATGACAATACAAGATGAAGGCTATCTTGATGGGCGATCGTGTCCACTGGGTGGTGTACGACACAAATACGTTGCTGACAGAAATCTCGAAAAAGGAGAAGATGGAGATGGAGGACTCGGCGATGACAACTATCTAGCTCAGCTTATCGGACAAGGTGATCTATCAGGTGTTCGAGAAGATTACAGCCAAGAGATTATATGAGAAGCTTGAGAAGCTGTATCTGAAGAAGCCACTCACCAACCGACTTATATTGCTCAAGACGTTCTTCACTTTTAAGATGCGAGACGTGACATCATTGAAGGATCACCTGGACACCTTTAATGGTTTAATGATGAAGACGAGGGCCATTGGATTGACTATGGAGGCGGAGTATGATGCGATAACTCTGCTATTGTCGTTGCCATAGCTATACACAACGTTCCTTAACACCATAATCTACTATCGGGATATTCTCAGTCTTTAGGATGTGAAGGTAGTGCTTTATAGTGAGTTGAAAGATCGGATGACAGAAGGTGGTTTGAGCAAAAGAGTTTCAGATAGCCTGGGTTTGCTTACTTCGGGGCGAAGTAATGCGAGAGGTGGCAACATGAGGAGATCGAGATCGAGGACCAGAGACACGAGGTGTCATATTTACAAGAAGACTTGAAATTGGAAGAGAGACTGTCGAGAGAGAAGGAACATAGACAAGGAGAATATGCCAGCATTATCGAAGTTGCAGTTGTGCAGACAGAGAAGACGAGGAGCAAGGAGGCCTACGATGTGCTTATAACGAGTTCTTCAGATGTTACGAATCATGCTTGGGTCACGGACTAAGGGGCGTCATTCCACATTACGTCAAATAGAGAATGTTTTCATATCTACCGAAGGGAGAATGGATCAGCCTTTATGGACAATAATGAAGAGTGTAAGGCTGTTGGAGTTGGTTCGATGAGAATCAAGATATTCGATGGCATATGACGCACACTCACCAATGTGTATAATGTTGCAGAGTTAAGAAAGTCACTAGTTTTCTTGGGGACGCTGGATTTCATGGGTTGTAAAGTTACGATTGAGAAGGATATAGAAGGATGCTCTGAAGATATCGAAGGGTTCGATAGTGTTAATGAGAGTTGAAACTCAGGGATTTATATCTGTTGAAGGAGAGGAAGATTATTGGAGTTTCCAGTGTTGGCGTTGAGAATTCGCAAAAGACTGATTCGATCAATCTGTGTCCATCTCAGACTTGGACACGTCACAGTGAAAAGATTGGAGGCTTTGAGGAAGCGTGGTCTGATCAAATGGGTGAACTTCAAGGATATGGAGTTTTGCGAAGATTGTGTATATGGCATGCAGACAAATGTTAGTTTTAGTGAGAAGTATGACACACGATGGATCCTTGAGTATGTTCATACCGATGATTGGGGTCCTGCACCAGTTCAATTTATAGGTGGAGCTTGTTATTTCATATCATTTATTGATGATTTCTCCAGGGAAGTTTGGGTATATGTGATGAAGGAAAAGTCAGAAGGGTGAGAAGTTCAAGGTGTGAAAGACCCTTTTGGAGAGTCAAATGAGAAAGAAGCTGAATGTGTTAAGATTCGACAATGGTGGCGAGTTTATTTCTGCTAAGTTCATGAAATTTTGCCTAAGAGCAGGGATTAAAGATGAATTTCACTACACCAGAAGATCCGTAGTCGAATGGAGTTGTCGAGCGGATGAATATGACACTTCATTCGACTACAGATCTCCTGGTGTAGTGAAGTTCATATTTAATCCATGCTCCTGGGCAAAATTTCGTGAACTTAGCAGAAATAAACTCGCCACCATTGTCGAATCTTAACACATTCAGCTTCTTTCTCATTTGACTCTCCAAAAGGGCCTTTCACACCTTGAACTTCTCACACTTCCGACTTTTCCACGGGGTTTGTCGAAGTTATTTTGGACTGAAGCTATATCAAACGAAACTTATTTGGTGAATAAAATTCCATTTTCAGCTATAGGCAGGAAAAATCCAGAGGTTTAGATAGGAAAGCAAGTGGATTTAGATTATCTTCAGATGTTTCGATGTCTAGTCTACGTTCACGAGGAAGGTGACACGTTAGGTGCTAAGGAAAAAGTGTCATGTTGGGGTATATGGATAATGCCAAGGGTTATAGACTTTAGAGTCTAGATGAAAGGAAGATTTTGATGGGTCGACAGGTGATGTTTGATGAGTCGACGATGCTGCAAAGAAAGGCTTCAGGGAGTTTTGAAATAGGTGGAGGCAAGGAGGTGCCAAACAAGGTAGATGTACTTATTCCAAATCATAAGATCGGCAGATATGTTGGTAAATGAGTGGCGGTTGATGGAGAGAGACACATGCGGATACTACTATAGGCATCGATCGTAGTGTGAGTTCTAGTTGAGGTGGAGATTCTAGAGCTACTGAAGATAACTCGATTGCTAGCAGAGTGTGACTGTGCATCGTGAAGACCCCAGCTTGTTATGATGACTACGTGAATTTGGCTTATGCATTGGATAGGTTTGCAATATATGCATTAAGTTTAGATCTAAACTCAGGGTGGCGGTGTGTGAGGACGTCAAAGCGCATACCAATAAAATTCACAAGGGGGAATCCGACGGGAGATATGCTGATGGCAAAGTTTGAACGACGTCCAAACTTATTTTCTTTGAAGAGGTGCTAGTGTGCCATGGGGTGGTACGGAGAGATCACTACGTGTTTTGTTTCAGGTATGGATTCAAGTGGCACAGTCAATTTGGAGACTCACTATCGGTAAGGAGTTCGTTGGAAACTCGGTTAGTTGGTGATGCTTAGAGCAAAACTTACTAGCCAAGTGCTCTGGCTTTAAGATGAAGTGGTTATATTTGAAGGTGGAGGATAGAGAGTTTTGGCTTGGTTCGGGATATAGTGTGTTTGTATCAAGGTGTAGTGTTGAAAATTTTGGTACAAAACACCAAACCACTTTGGATTAATATCGGATTTATTAGGATTTTTAGAGATTTTTGGAGCCTGAATCATTGAATTTCAACAAAGCCAACCAATGAGATTTTTCGGAAATTATTAAAGCTCAAGTCTTTGCACAGTACCAAGCTCATTGACCCAGTGACCAGTGTGGCCCGCGAAGGCCCACGAGGGAGAGGCCCAGCGCGAGGTAGTCTGCGGGTGCTTCAGCGATGGGGCCACGTGGCGCGCATCCGTGGCCCCGCCTCGATCCAACGACAGACGAGCGTGGAACGAAGGTCGGTAGAGGCGGCGTTATCTGGGCCGTTCCGCCTAGATCTAACAGACGAGAACGAATCCACCCGCGGAGCGGGTTTGGAAGTGGAGTTTGAGTCAGATTTGGATTCGATTCCGACCAGTTTTACGCATAGACCCGCAAGGCTATATATACACTTGTTTTCGGCTATGTTTTAACTGAATTCTCGAGCGATTTCCGAGCGGTTTTGTCTGTAAAGTTTGCAGCTACCTGTAGAATATACAGAGGGCAAATAGAGGGCTTTGAGAGACTTGGTTGAGAGGGGTTTTCCATAGTTTATTCTCTGCATGATTTTTTTGTTTTACGTTGCTTTCATATTATTGCTTGTGTATATAATAATATTTTTTCTATTTTTCATATATATATACATGTATGTATATGTATATATATGTATATGAGAATAATGAGTATCGTATGACATGTGAGGCATCTATGTGGGCTTGTACCGCCCCATTTTTTGTGTCTTGTATATGAGGAGATGCCTTCCCTGTCATATGATACCTATTATTCTCATATACATATATATACATAAACATATACACACATATACACACATACACCCATATACACACATATACACATATACACATATATATAATCATTGCGATGTCACTGTAATGCGGGCCCATACAATTAAACAAAACCAAAAAAAAAAACTGTCCACATTTCGTTATGCACATGCTCTCCAATTAAGTAAGTAGAAACAATGAGAACTTGCTGTTTTGAACATATGAAATGAAAAAAAGGGGTTATTTAGTACCGGCACTCTGTGTTTTCTCCATAATTAGTATCACCCCCATATGGTTTCAATTATTAGTAAGACCCCCATGATGTATCCAATTTGGACTCCCCGTCCCCTGTCTGTAGGGGCGGGGGAGTCCAAATTGGATACATCAGGGGGGGGGGGGGGGGTCTTAACTAATAATTGAAACCATAGGGGGGTGTTGCTAAATACGATGAAACCATAGTGGGCCGGTACTAAATAACCCAAAAAAAAAATCTTTTATGCTTCGTTATTGGTATGCATTCTTTTTATCAATTCCATCGTCTTCCTCTTATGCTACATCAATTGCTATCATCAAATACTCTGCATGCGTAGGCTGCATAGGCTGCATGGATGTCTTTTGCACATCTTAGTGTACCTTCACAAAGATAATCTAAATCCACATGTTAGAAGATGTGTCACAAATGTTTTCTTCTGCAGATGTTCGTAGCTAATTCATTTTTTCCCCTTGCTAATTCATCATTATTTTTAGGATGCTGTTAAGGGCAACAACATTGCCCTTTCAAATGCATGTCGTGACGTTTGGACAGAGTATCACGAACTGGGGTGGGGTGGAATCAAGGCTGTTGCTGATTATAAAGCCTATACGGCAAGTTCCATGTTGGATCTTCTTCGTTTTGTTGCCCCAAAGATGATGGACCGTGGAAGTGCTCATTTTTCATATGGTATTGCTGACAACTTGGATGATCCAAAATACAGGCACTACAAATATTGGTCAAATCCCTTGGAGACAAAGTGAGAATCTGCACCCGTGTCCAATGATTTAATTTGAATCGCTTACAAGAATGTGGTACTGATAATATGAAATGAATATTTTATTCGTCTTATGGTAGTTTCCATAACTATTTCATTCACCATCTTCATTTTTAGTTAATTAAGATATAACTCAGAAGTCATGTGCTATGAAAAGATATAAATTTGGAGAGTAACTAGGGTTCAAGTGTCATCTCACCAGTCTATCATACCTTTTTCTCTTATAAGACGACGGTTCCAATCATGTGTAATAAAACATTGTGTTGAAAAATGACATTAGGCTGATTCCAGAATTTAACTCAGTCACTATCTTCACTTTTAAATAAGATATGGTGCAGGATTCAGGTGTTATGAAAAGGACAGCTTGTGGAGATAATGAGAGCCATGTCACTAGGATATCTTGCCTTCTCCTGTCATGGACTGTTAGAAAACAAAAAGGTGTTATTAATCTATTATCTTATTTGGGGGGACAATACAATGTCATTTCACTGTTTCCATGACTTATTCTATGACTTAGTGATGACTAGATTTTTCTGAACTCTTCCTGTGTATATCTGCTTCCAGTTTATGAAATCAAACTGCATAATTAAAAAGCTAGATCTACCTGCTGATTGCCATCAAGGATAGATGATCTGACTTGGTTTTATCAGAAGCTTTATACACAAAAATTGTGGATTGGCGCAACTATTTTGGTGAGAAAAGGCTTAGATGATCCATATGAGTAGAATATGTACATTTTTAGGGAAAGTTTCAATTGCATCAGAGGTCTCATTAGCAACAATTAAGCGTTTCATGTTGTAGGTATTGATTTAGGGAGGTTCTTGGAGCCACTAGAATTTGGTCTATTCATATTACTAAGATGTCAGGGACGGCAAGATGGTTGCTTGTAGATGGTCTGCATCAACCTCGTTTACATTGGAAGTGAAAATTTGATTTTTAATTGCAAACAGTCATCTGGACTTCATAGGTACCACATTGCTTGACTTGTTTACTGTTGGATCTCTTTTAGAATTTTATTGCTGAATTCGTGCAGCGTTTGTGGGGAAAGACTTCTGTGTAAACATTTTTTGCAGTATTATTAATTGTTTACATCTTTTATTATATTATGACATATTTTAATAATTGCTTCACAGCAATGCTTATATCTTAATGAGTTTGTGTTCTTCATGGAAGATTATATTGTAGACCATAATTTTTTTAAAAATAATTGTTATGCAGATTACCTAATGCCCCTGATATGGAGATATTCTCCATGTATGGAGTAGGAATCCCTACGGAGAGAGCTTACAGTTACAAGTTATCTACCGCAGCTGAGTGCTACATTCCCTTTCAAATTGATACCTCTGCAGAAGACGGAAGTGAGGATAGCTGTTTGCATGGCGGCGTTTATCTGGTGAATGGAGATGAAACAGTGCCAGTGCTTAGTGCCGGCTACATGACTGCGAAAGCTTGGCGTGGGAGGACTCGTTTTAATCCTGCTGGTATCAAGACTTATAATAGAGAGTTTTCTCATGCCCCTCCATCTAATCTTTTGGAGGGCCGGGGAACTCAGAGCGGCGCACATGTTGATATGATGGGAAACTTTGCTCTGATTGAAGACATAATTAGAGTAGCAGCAGGGGCTACAGGAGAGGATTTGGGTGGCGATCACGTTTACTCAGATATATTTGAATGGTCAGAAAAGATTAATTTGCAACTGTGAATCCAGCTGGTAATCTCCATTGCTCAATTTTTATTTCAAGTTCATGCCACGGATCTATTTAACATTAGATACTTTTTATTACCCAATTTCTTTTCCCCTTTTAAGAATATCATGCTGTTTCATATCGGGGTTCTGGACCAGCAGAAGACATTCAAGTTGTGGATTTATTTACAGTGCAGCTGGAGCGGATGTGATGCAATTCAAGTCAGAAGAAACAAAAGAGGAACGTCCGCAGCCACATTCCTGTATTATTATTCTTATTACTTGATTTGAGTTGCCATATTCTCATTCCTTCCAAATTATTTATCTACCAGTGGGAAGAGGAGGGTGATCATACTTGTAACAAATTCGAAATATTGAAATAGATAATTCTCTTTATGCTCGAATTCATGCACGAATTTGAATAAAGGGGGGAGGCCTAACATCAAATCTATTTATGTTTAATTTGAAAATAATCTTACAGAGAATTGGTTCATAAAATTTGCCAAGCTGTTCAACATCCAGAAGTACACCAGTTGATTGATTCCATACCAAATCTCCCCGCCGTCTCTTGTGACTCAAAACCTCTACTCTCATATATCTAAGCTTTCTTCATCCTCATCTACTCTTCTTCCATCTCGTTTCAAGCTTTCTTCAAATTTGTATCCATTAGCTTCCAAGTGAGGCGCTGTTAAGCCAATCAAATGGCGCCCTTGCTTGATCGCATGATTGTGGGAGTACAGTGAGCCCTTGGAATGAACAGAAGGGAGAAGATGCTAGGAAGAAGATGCTTGAGTTTGCTTTCGCTTAAGATTCGAGCTCTAGACACGGGAAGCTTTTTTTACCGCTTCAATTGCTTGAGCCTTTTGAAGTCTATTGCAAAAGTAAGATTTGTAAGCTAATGGATTGGAATCTTGAGCACTTGAAGCGAAAGCAAACCCTGATACCATGAAATTTAATGTGATAAATTTTAAGCAATTTTACATGTCATCGCGGAAGAATGAATCGATACATACATCATGCCATTGCATTGCATCTTCGTTTTGATGTTTTGATTTTTGGAATTTGATCTTTCGAGTCTCAAAACTCTCTGTTTGATGGTGTATTTTCCTTAATCGGGAGAGGGGACTGCATGAACCAAAAACCCATATTTATCTGAACTGAATCTTTACATCAACGGCTATCAAAAACTAATTCTAAGTTTTTGTTTGGAGAGGTAATTGGTTAAGAAAACTGTGGATCACGAACGGTTGGAGCCAAAAGAAAAAACCAATATTTTCTTAATTGATCCACATAAAACATCATTCCCAACAACAAGAAACAAAATACAACAAGAAACAAAATACATGAACAAGGCGATATGTCCTTTTAAAAAAACAAGTATTATCTTAACATGCTGGCTGATTTCTTCTTAAAATTAGTACTAATATACTCAATGATGATTGATCTCTTCTTACATGCTTTATGGCTAAATACTTGATGTCGATGTGCCTACTTCGACTACCACTTTTGTTGTCATTAGCCATGAAGAAAATAGTTGTAGTGTCACAATACAATTTAGCGGTATAGAAACAGAATCCATGATTCTAAGTCTAGGGATGAAATTCTTAATCCATACCCATGTGAAGTAGCCTCAAAACAAGACACGAACTCGGCCTCCATGGTAGAAGTAGCAATCACAGTTTGCTTTGTGCTTCTCCATGATACAACCCCACCGGCTAGCATAAAAATATACCATGAAGTTTGTTACGACCTAGAGATCGTGATAGTCTGACTTTCCATCCCAGCCCGCCGGATGCCTCGCCGGCTCGCCCCTCCTTCTCCAAGCCCGGCTGACCCAGCGACAGAACGCTCCTCGCCCCATCTTCGGTGGCCGCTCGCTTATTTTCCTAGGCCGGCAGGGCGCCTGTTGACCCTAAAGTCCGACATGACTAGGGGACGTCACACTCCGCCTCGACCGGTGATTAGAGCGCACCCCTCCGCGATCCCAGCTGGTCGTACGCCCGTTCTCCCCCCAGCTCGCCGGAAGCAGTGCGTAAGGTGTACGACCGGACCGCACGTCCTCAGTCAGTGGCGACCTGATGACCCTTCGATAGCCCCACACACCGGGAGCACTCCCACGACTCTTTGGCATATCGGGCACGACAAACAAGCTTACTGATGGAATTACTTTTGGGCTTGCTGGTGGGTTGGTGTGACGTGGATGTTGGACTTGTTATTGAGTTTATTGGTGTAGCACTTCGATAAGTTACATTTCTATAAAGTTGTTTTCCATTGTAAGGTAATGAATGTGTCGATCATCTTATAGCTATTGGATTAGGGTGGTGCCGGTAGGGGAGGTTGCATGGGGGTGGTGATAAGGTGTCATGCCCTATTTTGCACTATACGTGTATTCTACTGAACACACGGGGTATTTCTACTTACGATACATGGGTATGCATGGAATAAACGTAGATATAGATGTATGTAACGTAGTGCAAGGGGGATTGGGCCGAAATACGTGGCTAAGGAAGTGAATGCGAAGTGTGAATGCGGGAGAAGTGCGAATGACGTCGTGTGTATTATTTAACGCGTATGTATTAGACGTGCGTGTGTAACGCGTGTATGCATGCATGGATGTGCATGGATGTGTGTAGGGAGAGTCATGCTAGTGTGAAAGGGGTTAGGGGTCAATGGCAACCCCGCAAATTTTTAGAAAGGCGAGGGGCAAAATGGTCATTTGGACCAAAAGTGGTGAGTGTACATACTTAAGTGGTCGGTGCATAAAGTAATGGCAAACTTGTAATTACTTGAAAGTTGAGGGGTATTTAGGCAAGGGTATTTTGGTCATTTTATATTTGTCATGATGATTTAGGATGAGGATGGGGAGATTTTTCTTAAGAAAATTCTAGGTTTTCTTTCTTTTCTTCGTTCTTATCCTTTCTTTCCATTTCTTTTCATTTTTCTTTTACACACTTCTCATTTTCTCCTCCTCCTTGACCTACCCATCCCCTCCCCCATGGCATGGCCGAAATTCTCCAACAAAAAGAAGAATAAGACGAAGAAGACGAAGAAGACGAAGATGAAGAAGAAGAGAAGAGGAGAAGAAAGAACTCTTGAGGTAGGAATCAAATTTGGATTTGGAAATTTAATTAAAGTTTTACTTTATCATGTTTTTACATCATGTTTTATCAATATGAAGTAGTGGTAATCAAATTAATATGCCATGATTCAATTTTCATGAATCTCACTTGAAAATTCTTAGCAAAATTATCCCCTTTGAAATTCTGAAATCATGATGTCTGTTGTTTCCTTGATTCTGGTTACTGTAGCTCGAATTTGATTTCGAAAAAATATGTACATGTAGATCTTGAAGTTCTACCCTAAAATCATATAAATTTTGATATTTGTTCAATTCAGAAATTAGGAGCAACAATTCCATCTTTACAACATGTCTGTTTGATCTTCAGTCTTGACACAGTTCAGTAAAATTAATGTAAATACATGCACACACACAAGGGAATTTTATGTTCTTGGTCTTGTTGGAAAATTAACAGGTTTATCTATAATTTCATCAGAGTGCTTATATTTCGAAGTTCTAACTAAACATGCCCAAAAACAGTAATCTTTACAGACCCTGAAATCTGTCTGAAAAATAGATGTGACACACTTCACCAAACAATTCACCATAAATCACCTGCTTAATATTTTTGCATGAAATTTTATCTGTGAATCCAGGACTAATATATCTATAACTTTCATTTTGGACAATTTGTCAAATTATCAATAAAATTTGATGATATATGCCCATGAATTGTCACTTTCTTCAAAATACCAGCAAGTTGAGCCGTTTATATAGGGTGTTTAGTATGTATTGTTGTCAATTGTGCTTTAATTCTCCATTTTGTTGTTATTATGGAAAGGGAAGTTGATTAATGAGTTATGCTATTATAGTTGCTAATGTGATTGAGATGTTGTACATGATGCATGCCACGTGTTTGTTGAAATGCCCTCAATGAATGTGAAGTTAAAGAACCATAGAAATTGAGCCTATATGCTCTTGTATCAAGAACCTTGTTATAAATTGACACTGTTGGGGACATGTATGGCATGGCTACATTATTATACGTGAATATGTGTGTGATGTGATGGAGGGCATGTCACGTGAGTGCATGACCCAGATTGCTATGTGATGAGGCGATGACTGAGGGCATGACACTTAGGTGCATGACCCGTGATGATGAAAGGAAGTTACTGAACATGTAGCATGCCACCATGATTTCTATAATGGAACTTATAATGCTTAATTGATGATTGAGAGTGTCTCAATCCCCTCCAAAAGGGAGTGAGCTAGCAAAGCCCGGGTTTAGGTGGGATTTGAGTAAATTGTAGATATTAGGCCTGGACTGAGAAGTTGGAGGAAATGATTATGTGATATGTGATATTTATACCCACTCGCCTTTACCAGGAGTGGAGGGGACATACGGAGGTTGTGTTACTATGGGAGAGCCTCACTCCTGCTAGGGACGGGGGAGCTGAGAGGCCCGGTGTTGTACAGTGCCCATGTCCACTGCGTCGTGTGCTATATTCATCCCAAATTTGGGGTGATGTCCTGGTCCTGGTATCATACAGTTTACCCAAGTTTCAATTAATTCAATTATAAATTAACAAAATAAGAAATTGCGTGTTACTCCTTCTGCTGGCAGCACTTTCCCTTCCCTTTGCCTGTTCTTGTGACTCTGTGCCATGCCTTAAATACTTGCACTTATCTTATTAGATATTGGTTGCTTGAACACTCGTGTTATTATTATTATTATTATTCGTTCTAACCCTTTTCTTGCAGTAATTCGACATTGGACCGCAGGTATGATCCTATCACTTGGCTATTCACTTTTCGCTATATATTTAGTCTACATGTCTTATTCCTTTACCTTGCCTTGTGGATTGATAACCCTAAAGCGATGTGCAGATCCAAGTTGGTTCCTACTGGGGCACACATTGACGTGCTCCTCTCTATTTTTCAGGTAGCAGGGATAGCATGGTTGGTGATGACTTGGAGTGGGATTCAGGAGTAGAACTTGGGGTGAGCTGTAGCTGTGTAGTGTGACATGATTGTCTTGGGATGTGGAGAGTGGAGGTGTATATATAGTGATGCACTTGGACTATGTATGTAAATGAGAGTTGTTATATAAATTTGTTGTCGTTGTTCTATGTTATTTATGAGTTGTTTGATATTATAATGAAGCTTCACTTGTACTATTCCAGCATGTGCGCAGTGGCCTGATTATTCAGTTTCTTCTTTCTCCCTCTCTCTTTTCCTCTCTCATCACCTTCACTCTTCAGGATACTTGAAAAAAAAAATTAAATCCCGGGTATTCTGGGGCACGGAGCGTGACAGTTTTTAGCGGCCCATGCAGGTCACCGCACTGTGATGTGCGTAAGGATAGTACATATAATGCTTCAATATTTGATTGTGATAGATTACCCCTAAGGTGGGTAGAGACCTTAGTGACCTTAGAGTTTTAAGTGATCCACCATTGAACCCTAGCTTTTGGGAGTTCGTGGATGAACTTCCTGCGATGTATTATACTATAGATGAGTATTTGTGGATATACGGGTGTATTTATAATTGTGTGAATCCGCGTGTATAAGTGCGGTTGTTGTGCTGGGATATTAGAATTATATATGTTGTGGTATACTTGTAGTCAGTATATGTATTTATATTTGAATGACATGAAAGTTACATGTATCTTGAATGGCTATAGTGGTATATGGATATGTGTGGGCGTTTATACAGTGATACATGATACAGGTATGTGAGTAGGTATGTGTTACACTTGTGTGACTCTGAGGTATAGGTGATAAGTATATGTTTATTAGTGGATGTATACTGGTGGATACATATCAGCTAGCGGGGATATTACATATTTGTATAGACATAGGCGATGGTGTGTGCGTACGTAATATAAGTGCATATAAGCATTTTCTTATCTATTACGTTACGGGTGTGTCCCCATGCGAGGAAGTACCGAGGTGTGTATATCTATCCTTGTGTGGATGGAGTCGTGGAGTGTCCAGATTGTCTTGTGGATATATAGAGGGAAAGTGTATGTGAGTGAATATATGTGTATTGGTATGGGCAGGTGGTGTAGATATATGTGAGGGAAGTTAGTGTATATATATCGCTAGTGTTATGTAGTTAGGGTATGAATCCCTAATGTGTTAAAAAGTTTAAATAGCTGAGAATATTGTTGGATATTGGACTCTCCGGATTTGGTTTTGGATGATGAACAAACTTAAATATATCGTGAACTAACTCTTTGTGAGCACAGTTATGGAGATCGTCGCCAAATTCATATGAACATCTAAAGCGACGTCTCAAGACTTCTCAAAGCACGTGATCGTATGCCTAAAGCTTCGTTGAAGCTTATGGACCATTTTAGAAGTCATGAAGATTCGGATCGAAGCTTTCGAAGAAAGTTCGTCAAGTTTTATTTAGTCTTTTAGCTTCGTTCCGTAGAATGTTAAGCCTTGAGTAGGTCTTACGTTTTTATCTTCATAACGCTCCTATCTTAGAGCTAGGATATTAGTAGAAGTCCATACGAACTTTCCCGAAGCATCGCGCTTCGATTCGCGACTTCTTGTGCATGTTAGTTGGTTCAAGAAGAAGAACCAACCGACTAGATGGTGATCTAGTCGGTCGGCAAAGCTTCTTGGACCGACTAGTTTGCCTTCTCAATTCTAAGCTCTTTACTGTTTACAGTTAGTCGGTCTACGTTGACTCACCGACCGACTAGTTGGTGAACTAGTCGGTCAGTGATCCTTCTTAGACCGACTAGTGGAGCTTTCCCTGTACATGCCAAGTTACTGTTTATCGTTAGTCGGTCTATGCACATTTGGCGACCGACTAGTTGATGAACTAGTCGGTCAACATTTTTTCTTGGACCGACTAATTCAATTTGTACTCAGACTATTTGTTTTATCTCTTAGTCGGTCTAAGTTCACTCACCGACCGACTAGTTGTGAAACTAGTCGGTTGGCAAGTCTTCTTGGACCGACTAGTTCTTTAAGTCTGAAACTTCATCTATTCACTGTTCACCTCTTAGTCGGTTCATGCTGTTTGACCGACCGACTAGTTGATGAACTAGTCGGTCAGTGGTTGTTCTTTGACCGACTAGTTTGGTTCAGAATAGAGCCGTTGGAGCTTTAATTGAAACGTTTTTCTCTCTCTCTTTCCTCTAACCTATAAATACTTGGAGTGCTACATTCATTGCACTCAAGGCTAATATTAAGAGAAGTTTAGATATCAAAGAGAAAGCATTCAATCTCATTCATTGCTCATTCATTTCCATTCAAGAATCTCTCCCTCACTCTTATTTCAAAAGAGAGATTCATTGATTGTGAGACTTCTAAGCCAAGTGCTTGATTCTAGGTCACCAACATCCACCTAGGACTCCATTGCTGGTCATCTACTTGGAGCTAGGGTTTGGTGCCTCTTCATCTTCCCCAAAATCCGTTTTGCCCTAAATCGTAAGTTATACTCAAGGCATAGGATTTTGTTGGTAAGAATTTCTATTTCAATTTACTTTGAATATTGCAAGTTGTACTCTCGGTTGTGGGAGTTTGTTTGTGATCCCGGGTTGTGGGAGTCACAATTTCTTTTGTGTATGATTTGACTTTGTGAAGGTTTTTTCACAAGTATTTCATAGTGCAAATCTTGAGTTAGGGTTTATAACTCAAGTATCCGGAGGGGATCCGGGTGGTTGGGACGTAGGATCACCGAGAACAAGTCGGGGAGACTTGGGTGGATCCGAACCCGTTAAATTGCTTGTTTGTGTTTGCTAATTCTTTGTTGTCATATTTACATTTCCGCATTTCCGCATTAATTGGTAGAGTTTGCAAGATAATTAGGAATTATCTTCTTAATTATTTTAAAGTACTATTCACCCCCCTCTAGTACTTGTGCAGTAGCTTAGCAGGGCATTACATTTGGTATCAGAGCCAAGTCTATAGCTATGTCTGCCAACGACAACAAGACCGTTCGTCCACCTTCAGATTACAGCACCTTCAGGAACCGTGAAGGAGCGTCTTCGGTGATGGAAGGACACTCCTCGACGAGGCCTCCCTTCTTCAACGGTACCAACTACGGGTACTGGAAATGCCGGATGGAAAATTTCCTCCGGAGTGCTTCACTATGGAGGGCCACGATGAAGGAGTATGTCGAACCCATCAAAGAAGACTTCGAGAAGTGGACTACCACGGAGGTCACCGCGAAGGTAAGCAATGTCAAGGCAATGAACGCCTTGCAATGTGCTTTGGAGCCCAAGGACTTCAACAAGATATGCATATGTAAGAGTGCATATCAAATATGGAACTCCCTCCTTATCTTGCATGAAGGAACGAGTAGGGTAAGAGACTCTAAACTCGTTGTAGTTAATAAAGATTACGAGTTATTTCATATGCTACAGGGTGAGAAGATGAAGGAGTACTATTCTCGCTTCGTCGACATCACAAACGAGTTGGAGGCTCTCGGTAAGACCTACACCCAAAAGGAGAAAGTCTCGAAAATCATCGTTGGTCTTCCTTCTTGTTGGGAGAAACGTACCTTTGCCATCGAGAAAGGTAATGACATGAAAACATATACCGTTGTTCAACTATTGGGTACCTTAATGTCGTATGATGTACGCAAGGATAGCAAGATGAAGTTGCAGGACAAGATGAAGTCCTACTTGAAGCAAGACGAGCCAAAGAAAAAGGTGATTGCGTTCAAGGCCGCTCCATTTACAACCACATCTACCAATGATGAAGAATCAGAAGAAGAGTTGGACTTGGAATCCATGGCCCTCATGGAAAAGAAGTTCAACCGGTTCTTCCGGAAAGGTAACTTCAAAAACAAATCGAAGTTTAGTTCTACTAACGCCTCCTCTCCTTTGTGTTTCAAATGCAACAAGCCAGGACACATGAAAGCGGAGTGTCCTCAAAACAAACACAAGGAGAAGTGGAAGGCGCCAAAGTTCGACAAGTCCAAGAATTACAAGAAAAGGTACAAAAAGGGGCTTGTCGGGACATTCACCGACTCCGAGGATTTCTCAAGCGGAGAGTCGGACGATGAGCAAGTGGAGCAAGCACACACGTGCTTCATGGCTAGAGAGGAGCAAGACAAAGATTCCTCCTCCGATGATAGCGACAACGAAGGCGATGAGGTAACCATGGATGACCTTAGAAATGCTAATGAGCAACTATGGTCTAAATACACTAAGTTAGTAAATAGATATACTAAAGTAAAAGATGATTTAGCTAGCATCCAAACTTCGCCTAAAACTATCATCACCGACAACGACACCATTGTTGAAGAGTTGAAAAATGAGATTGTAAATCTCAAGTCTCAACTTGAACATGTTAGCATTGAGGAACCGGAGGAACACAAGATAGCGGATTTGACTTCTCAAAACTCGACTTTGAGTATTGAGAATGAAAGTCTCAAATCTCGTGTTTATGTGCTCACATCGCAAGTATCCACTTTGGATGCTTCGATGCATTCTCTCACCAAGAAATATGAGTGCACATTAGGCCGAATTAATAAAATCAATAAGGGTAAGGACCATTTGGATAACATCCTAAATGACTTACTTCCGGCCAATCACCACATTGGCTTGGGGTATAAGATGGGAAGTTCATCCAAATCGGCCACTACCTTTGTTAGGCCAACTTCCGGTGACTCAACGAGTGGTAGCAAACACTCTATTGGTAGTTCATCTACCAATGGTGCTTCCACCTCGTACACACCCTCATTTGGAAAGAAACCCACTTTGGGTGGACCTCCAAAGAAGGGTCATGCCTACATGTACACAAATACCATGCCACGTAGGAACACACGTCCTACTCCACCGGCTCACACATATGATGATTTCTATGCTACACATCCACGGGCACGTGCACACCATGTGAGACACCCTCACGCATGTGTTCCTCCACGTGCATATGTTCACCCACATCATCGTATGAATAATTCTCATAATGCACCATTCCATCATGTTCCTTATGCCTATCCACGACATGCATCACGTAGAAATCAACAACGCATGCATGCTCCCAATAGGATTAGGGCTCCCAAAATATTCACAATTTGGAGCCCAAAGGACACAAGCATGAATGAAAAACAAATTTATATGAATTCGTATTTCATGAATGTTGTGCATAGTGATAATTATGTGGGGAAGTCTAAGTCCAATTGGACTTGCCTTCCAAAGGTCTAATCTTTTGGACCCAATGACCTTGGGTACCATGATACGATATTTTCTATCTTTAGGTACTCAAGAGAAAGAGAAAGAAAAGGAGCAACAAATCAAAATTTGGCTCCAAGAATAATTGGATACTCGATAGCGGGTGTTCAAAACACATGACGGGTGACGCTCAATTGCTCTCCGGAGTGGTGCCCATTGCAAATGGAAACCGGGTAGTCTTTGGAGGCAACGAGAGCGGAACCATCATAGGTGTTGGTAAAGTGGGTAATCCTTCTAAACCTCTAATAAGTGATGTTTACCTTGTTAAAGGATTAAACCACAATCTTATTTCAATAAGCCAACTTTGTGACAAAGGTTACAAAGTTAGCTTTGCGAAAGGAATGTGCCATATCTTGAATAAAAATACTAATGATGTATTATTTTCCGGCACACGCCAAAAGGATATATATATCCTAGATCTTCCAAGATCACATGAACAATGTCTCATTGCCAACACAAGTGAACAACACTTATAGCATCGACGTTTTGGTCATGTGAACTTTGGAACACTATTTAAACTTTCCAAGTTAAATTCTATTAGAGGCTTCCCTAAGCTTGTCTTTCAAAAGAAAAGCTTTTGTGACTCATGTCAACGAGGCAAGCTTCCAAAATCGTCTTTTAAACCTAAGAAAAGCATTTCTTCTAAGCGGCCTCTAGAGCTATTGCATCTAGATTTATTTGGGCCAACTAGAGTTGCTTCATTAGGAAATGCACGATATGGACTTGTCATCATTGATGACTTTTCTAGGTTTACTTGGGTATTTTCCTTAAGTAATAAAAATGATGCTTTTGAAAACTTCACAATTTTTGTTAAGAAAGTACAAAATCTCATTGGAACCACCATTGTCACTATTCGTAGTGATCATGGAGGAGAATTTGAGAATGAGTCTTTCTCAACTTTTTGTGATGAGGTTGGTATTACACACACCTTTTCATTCCCTCGCGCACCTCCTCAAAATGGTGTTGTTGAGAGAAAGAATAGGACGCTAGTGGAATGTGCTCGCACTATGCTTGATGATAGCCAACTTGGCCATCAATTTTGGGTGGAAGCGGTACATACCGCTTGTTATGTGTTTAATAGGATACTTTTGAGGCCCGGCACTAAACAAACTTGTCATGAATTGTTGTTTGGTAGGTTGCCTCAAGTTAAACATTTTCGTGTTTTCAGCGCAAAATGTTTTATTAAAAACACGTATGGTAGTTTGGACAAATTCGATCCAAGATCCGATGAGGGGATATTTGTTGGATATTCCTCCCGTAGCAAAGCCACCGGATATACAACAAACGAACCTCAACGATCGAGGAATCTCTTCATGTTTCATTTAATGAAGGTTTTGTCCATACTAGAATTACTAATGATGATGACTCCATGGATGTCTTATGTGACTCAATTGGTAATTCTAATTCTATTGATTCTATTGATACTAACCCGACTAATGAAGTTTTTGAGAATGTTCCTAGTGATCAGGGAATTCCCAAACGGCTTCATACCGTTTGTGACCATCCTCATGAGCAAGTTATTGGCAATATCCATGATAGTGTCAAGACGAGATCGCAAGTCAACTACTTCGCTCATTGTGCCTTTGCCTCCTCGATTGAGCCAAAGAATATTAATGAAGCGTGTGAAGATAGCGCTTGGATCCTTGCCATGGAAGAGGAACTCATTCAATTCGATAGGAATAAGGTTTGGGAGCTTGTTCCATTGCCATCGAAGAACCACACCGTCATAGGGACAAAGTGGATCTTCAAGAACAAGACCGATGAAAACTAAATCATCATCCGGAACAAAGCTCGGTTAGTAGCTCAAGGCTATCGGCAAGAGGAAGGTATTGAATTCGAAGAATCCTTTGCTCCGGTAGCTAGATTAGAATCTATTAGATTATTGTTATCTTTTGCATGCCATAAGGATTTTAAATTATTTCAAATGGATGTTAAAAATGCGTTTTTAAACGGAGATGTTGTTGAGGAAGTTTATGTTTCTCAACCTCCGGGTTTTATAAATGAAAAATTCCCAAACCATGTTTTCAAACTTAAGAAAGCACTTTACGGTTTGAGACAAGCTCCTCGAGCTTGGTATGACCGTTTAAAGAATTTTCTTTTGGATTTAGGTTTTAAAATGGGGGAAGTTGATTCCACATTATTTGTTAAGTACTCGAATAATGATATAATTTTAGTTCAAATTTATGTTGATGATATCATTTTCGGTGCTGCTAACTTTGCTCTTTGCGAAGAGTTTTCTAATGTGATGAAGGATCAATTTGAGATGAGCCACCTGGGTGAGCTCAAATATTTCTTAGGTCTCCAAATTCACCAAATGAACGATGCAATCTTCATCCACCAAATGAAGTATACAGTGGAGTTGCTAAAGCGATTTGGAATGGAGAATGCCTCCGGGAAGAAGACTCCGATGAGCACGACTATACATCTTGATAAAGATGCGAGCGGTAAAGATGTAGACATTCGTCTATATCGAGGTATGATAGGTAGTTTACTTTATCTTACCGCAAGTAGGCCCGATATTATGTTTGTCGTATGTGTATGTGCTCGTTATCAGTCTCAACCTAAGGAATCTCACTTAGTAGCGGTAAAATGTATTTTCCGTTATCTAAGTTACACACTTGATTTTGGATTACTTTATCCAAAATCTAGCACATATGAGTTAATCTCATATAGTGACGTAGATTATGCGGGATGCAAATCCGACAGGAAAAGTACTAGTGGCACTTGCCATTTTATAGGAAATTCTCTTGTCTCTTGGTTTTCCAAGAAGCATAATTCCGTATCACTTTCAACCACCGAGGCGGAATATATTGTCGCCGGTGCCGCGTGTGCTCAGGTTCTTTAGATGAGACACACACTTAAAGACTTTGGTATAAACTGTGATACTTGCCCTATCATGGTGGACAACCAAAGTGCAATATGTCTCTCTAAGAATCCGGTACACCAATCCCGTTCTAAACACATAGATGTCCGTCACCATTTCTTAGATGATCGTGTTGCTAAAAAGGACATCATATTAGTGTACGTTGAAACCCAGAAGCAAATCGCCGATATTTTCACGAAACCCCTAAAGGAAGACTCCTTTGTGCGGTTACGTCGAGAATTGGGGATTATGGGTGAATCCGAGATTTAGGATTCATTTTATTCCATAATCTTGCATGCTATTCAATTTCGTTATATTTGCACATGCTTGATGTATTGGAATTTTCTGGATTTTTTGTTGAATTTTCGGAATTTTCGCTCGATTTGTTCGTAAACGTCAAATTTAAGGTTTTCGATATTTACTGGGGTAGTATAATGATTAATGAGAGTGTTTCGATGTTTTGTCCAAGTGCGATTAGGAGAGAACTTAAAATTTCAATTTCTAAATTTTTGAACTCTGTTTGTCGGTTCATGTTCATTGACCGACCGACTAGATCATCATCTAGTCGGTCAGTGAATGAACTCAGACCCACTAACTCAAGCCCTAAATTTTGGCTTCAGTTACTGTTTGCAACTAGTCGGTTCAAGCTCATTGACCGACCGACTAGATCATCATCTAGTCGGTCAGTGCTTGAACTGTGACCGACTAATTGCATCGGGGACAGTTGCGTCTTTTCGACTTCCGATCGACTTATACTCCATCTAACCGACTTATTTTCATTCTAGTCGGTTCATACTCTCCTCTCAGCCAAAAACCCCCGAGCCCGTTCGACTTCCCCCTCTCCCTCCGTCGATTTCCGACCAAACTCCGGCCGCTCTTCCATTGATCTCTCCTCCCTAGGTATCTCCCCCCCTCTCTCGGATGCTAAGGTTTCCATATAGGTCATGGTGTTAAAACGGCCCGGGGCAAGCCGGCCCGCCGGCCCGGCCCGGCCCGGCCCGGGTTTTTTTAAAAAAAATGCTCTGAAGCCTACGTTTTAGGGGGTGGGGGAGCCGGGCCGGCCCGGCCCGGCCCGGTTGGGCCCGGGCCCCCGGGCCGGGCAGGGCCCGGGTTCTCCCCGGCCGGGCCGGGCCGGCCCGGCCCGGATTTTCGTTGGGCCCGGCCGGGCCATGTTGACACCCTGACATCTAGGTCCTCTCTTCAATCGATTTCAGCACTTAGGGTTAGGGTCTCTTCTAGGGTTTTGGCCTAGGGTTTATCTAGGGTTTAGATCTCGATTTCTTGTGTTGATTCGTGCGTGTCTTGTCGCGCTTATGGCACGAACACGTATCCGAATCGATCCCTCGAGCCCGTCCCCTATGACCGTAGAGTCACCTCCTAGGGAACCCTCGCAACCTAAACGTCGATCGAAATCAACACATCCTTCGTCGTCGTCGCCTCCTCTTAAGCGAAAGAGGACGGCGATAGCGAAACCCCGATCACAACCCAAGCCTAGGAAGCAACCCGTTTCTCCAGCTTCGTTCCGTGCACCCACTCCTCCATCCGATTCTGACACGGAATACATCCCGGAAACCGAGCACGCCGCTCGGGATCCGACTCCTCCACCCCGTTCTTCCACACGTCAGCCTAAGGGAAAGGGTCCGATGCCAGTTGGCGGTGTCGATATCACTTTATGTCGCGATGACCCGTTGTGTCTCGTGGCATATTGACGTGCGTTTATACTTCATACATTTACGCACGTTTTCTTCCGTGTTTTTCCATATTTTACCGCCGTCTTTTATTCGTTTTCTCATGTTTTCTTGTGTTTTCTTGTTTTCTTTCACTTTTCCGTGTTTTTCGTGTTTTGTAGGAGTTTACTGGTATTTGGGGCGTAAAACGATGATATCATATGTCCCCGGAGCAACGGGAGGAGTCACGCGTGATCCAGGGGGTCAAACGACGAAGATTGCATCTTTCAACCCATCACCCGATCGGTTGGTCATCTCCAACCGATCGGGCGATGCACGCGTGCACCACCCGGGCGCAGCTTGGAGCTCACGAGAAGTCACCCGGTCGGTTCACTGACCGGGTCAAAAGCTCAACGTCTCTGGAAATTCGAAGCTGATTGCTAACCGATCGGGTGACCTTCACCCGATCGGTTCACCTGTAGCTGAATTTCAACAGCCCAAACTCGAAGATCCAACCGGTCTCTTCACTCGGTCCGCACCAAGATCCAACCGGTCGGCACCAAGATCCAACCGACCGCACCAAGTTCCAACCGACCGGTTCATACTGACCGGGTGAAACCCCGCTTTGCGCTGTAATTTTGTGAAGCGGCTCACCCGACCGGTTGACTTGTCAACTGATCGGGTGATGTCGCTTTCTATAAATAGAAACCTAGGTTTCCCAGATTCTGGAGTTGGTTATTTTTTACTGTTTTCTTCATTTTGTGACGGCTGTAATTTTCCAGTTTTTGTAAGTTTTCGGATCTTTGTAAAACTTTAGTATTATCTTAATTGCTTTACTACCATTGCATTTCTATTGTCTGATTATGATTTTAACAGTTCATTTTCGTTTAGATTGCTTTTTAATGAATATTTGTGAGTAGTTCCCAAATCTAGGATTTTGGTGGAAACCACTTCGGGGGCTCTCCCCGATGCGTCCATAGGGTTAGGAAATCGATAGGGATTAGGAATCTAACGGTTACGCGGGGTGTTTTATTGTCATCGGTGGAAAAAAGACCGCCTTTGACCATTGGGCCAAGGGGGAATAAACTTGTCGGTTGACTCCCTAGCCATAGCTCATGCTCTTAGCGTAGACGCCGAATCCTAGCGCGCGGGAGCGGCAGGATGAGACGTTGGGAGTTATCGTTGCAAGCTTAGTGCTCCCGAAGTCACTCAGTGTTAATGGACATGGGAGTGCCCACTGATCGAACCCAGGAAGTCCGGCGTATCATCCTGGGCACCGACCGGAATATCGGGCCCATGGGATGCCGGTACCACTTTCACAGGCAACGTCTCACCATTAGACCCTAATTCCGATCGCCATCCTACCCGTAGGCCGTGTCGGCGAGAGTCGCTCGTTGGGGTCGAAACCAAAGTCCCGGGTTTTTCCTTCATATTTTCTACACCTTGCATTTCTTTACCGTGACAACCCATCAATCGATCTGGGCTAGCTCGCCCATGGGGTGATTTTGATCCTCTTTGACACAAGCACATCCTCGCCTCCCTGTGTTCGACCCCCAAGCCACACTACAACACCGTGCGCTTGCGGTTACAAATATTTAGATTTCCCACGCCCCCGTTCGCATCATTGCACACATCCGGCGCGCAAGAGCCGCGCCCGGCGGGGGTCCGGTCAAGTTTATGGCGCCGTTGCCGGGGAGGCAACGTGCTTGTTATTTTTGGATCTCATGAACCCTAGTGTCTAGCTCTCATCCCTACCTCGCGATAGTTTTCGCATTCTTCTTTTTCCTTTTTATTTTCTTATTTTTATTTTTATTTCTTATCTTATCTGTTTCTTTCCCACTTGTCGCTTCACGGGGGTTTGTTGTTGTTCATGCACAGGAGTTCAAGAAGTCTCGACGACTTGATCCCCGTTGATCCAGAGATAAACGCCACCCTAAGGCGTTTGGCCACCGAGAAGCGAAGAAGAGAGGATCTTGAAGCCATGGGGGAGAACACCCCGCCTCACAAGTCCCTGTTGGAGTACTCGATGCCTTCCATCGAGTCCACCTCCGCCATCCATCCTCCAGCTATTACGGCCCAAAGCTTCGAGCTTAAGCCATCTTTGGTGATGTGGATCTAGCAGGATCAATTTTCGGGTGCACCCATGGAGAGCCCGATTGAGCATCTAGACTCCTTCTTGTAGAAATGTGACACCTTTCGGATAAACGGTGTCACAACTGAGGCGATCCGACTGAAGCTGTTCCCCTTCTCCTTGCGAGATAAAGCCAAGCTGTGGCTTAGGGGGAAGGACCCAAATACATTCAACACCTGGGAGAAGCTCTCAAATGCTTTCCTGACGAAGTTCTTTCCCCCGGTGAAGACCATGAAGCTGAGGAGTGAGATCTCCTCCTTCTCCCAGGCCAGCCACGAGTCCTTGCATGAGGCTTGGACAAGATACAAGGAGATGCAGAGAAGATGTCCCCACCATGAGCTCCCCAAGTGGAAGATCATAAATCTGTTTTATAATGGGTTGAGTGACGATCTAAAATCTTCCATGGACGCCGCGGCTGGAGGGTCCTTCATGTCAAGAAGCGAAGAAGATACCGGACAAATTTTGGAAAATATGGCATCCAACAATGAACAGTGGTGTGACGAGAGAGCCACACCAAGATCTGGGGGCATCCATAGAGTCGAAGACGTCGGCAAATTGTCAAGCAAGTTTGACTTGCTGTCAACCCAGATCTCCGCATTGATGGTAGGCGCCGGTGGCGCCGGTACACAACAGATTACTTCGGTGGAATCCGAAGTTTTTGGAGAGTTCGACGGTGGTGACATTTCACCACCGTTGGATCAAGCGAGCGCATTATTTTACAATCCTACGGGGAATGCGCCATTTCCACCACGAACCAACTCAAACCAGGCCTACTCTCCCAACAACCGGAATCATCCGAACCTTAGTTACTGGGCGCCTTACCAACATCCGGCTCAGCACTTGAGAGGAACGTGGCCGCCATTCTTCGCCTTCTCACTCACATCCACGGACCACCTCCACCGTCACCACCTCGACGATCTTCTCCTCCACCCTCCCACACTTCCCCACCTCCATCACCTCCCCCATCACATTATTCTCCTCCACCATCCCACCCATCCCCACCACCCCCACCCCAACCTAGGTGATCATCTCCCCCTCCCACATCTATTCCCATCCCGGTATCCACTTCTCCTCTCACGACCACTTCCATCGCACCCACACCACCTTCTACCTCCTCCACCGTCACATCATATGTACGCCGCAAGAAATTGCAGGTGCACTCCAAATCCCTCCCACCTCCACCCACTACTGTCACCATCACGTCTTCTCCCCCCACTTCTATTCCTTTCACCACCGCCTTGATCGCCGTCCTTCCACCACCACCCACCTCCACCGACACCCCTCCCATCATTCACACCACCACTGCACCTACTCCCACACCACTGTCCCCACTTCTCTGCACACCCCCTGTCTCCCCCGCCCACCCATCCACACCCTCTTCCGAGGAGGGCGAGGATTCGCCTTCTCCTGATTTTTGATTTCTCTCTGTTTTTTTGACATCCCCCTTGCACATCTCTGCACTTTCACGCTCATATTTCATTACTAGCATTGTCATGTCTAGCTTGGGGGAAGTCTGTTTTGCTGTTTTGTCGTGTTTTATTTTCTTTGTGTGTTCGTGCTTGTTTTACTTTTTGTCGTGTCGTGTGCTTTGATCGTGTCGTGTAGTTTGTTCATTTTTCCTTCTTTCCTTTTCTATTTTCGTGTCGTGTGGTTTGATTTTGTCTTTTCTTTATTTTAAGTTTCGTATCTGTGTTTTTCATTTCTTTTTGTGTCGGTGCGTATTCCCCCCATTTTCATTGCCCTCCCGTACTCACTCTTATTGCATTGAGGGCAATGCAAGCTTCAGCTTGGGGGAGTCGCACTTTGTGCGTCATTTGAGTCTTTCTTTTTCGTTTTTGTGCCGTTTTCATCGTGTTTTAATTTTTCTTTTCTTATTTTTTATCTCTTTCTCCTAGAGATGAACCCTATGATGAATTGCCACAAAATCACACACACCTAGCATAGCATCGATAATCGCACTCACTAACTCTAGGATATCGAGTCCCCTGCATTTCACGCATCGTGGGTCCACTTAGCTTTTTTGTGAGTCGTGCATCGTGCTTTAGCTTTGTGGTGTGCTTCTACTTTGTGATTTACTTTATATACCTGTCCAGGAATGACCCCTAGATTATCATGTTTCGATTTGAATATGCGGTATTTGTTTCTACTGTCTGCTTCTTCTACATGCTATATATATATCGTACGCTTCATTTCGCATTTGTCGGGATTCCACAATTAAGGACTAGGATAACCCATTTAGCCCATGCTCTATTTAGCGAGAATAGTTTCCTTTGCCCAAGTGTTTAGATTCCGACTTCTTTTTTGTTTTACTTGGTGCAAATCCTCTCGTCGTGTACCGTTCTCCCACTTGGGAGAGTACACATGTGTATAGCCAAAAAAACCCCAAAAATCCAAAAAAAAAGGAGAAAAGAAAAGAAAAACCCAAAAAGAAGAGAAATGAAAAAAAAAAGAAAAAAGAAAAAAATATTGTATAGCCAAAAATCCAAAATAATTCACAAATACCCAAAACCCAAAAAAATTCCCGTGTGAATATTTTCCTACTTGCCGATAATAAAGAGAAGGCGAGAATTTGCACCGAGTGTTCTTCTCCACATCATCTCAACCCCCATCGGTTTCGAAAACACTTGGCTTAGGAACTTTTTAGCTAGTATCTAGGCTATAGTGGCGTGATTTTCCTAACCCTAGTTGTGGAGTCCCCGACGCATGATATGTTTCGATTCTCTCTATTCTCATGCATGCTTGAACTATAAATTCACCGCTTTATTCAATTCGAATCGATATTTGGGTCGTTTCCTGTATTTGTGTATATCGAGCTTTATTGCACATCGTAGATAGTGACACCGTCTGCTAGCGCACGACCACACTCACTCGCGTTTCACCGAGTGGGCCCATGACACTTGTTTGGACTCGTATTCCTAGGTTTAGTGATGTGATTTGGCGTTTGCTTGCTTGGTGTGTCGATTTTGATTTTGTTGGCCCTGACGGGCGATCTAGGATATATAGTTTTCTTTTTCTCTCTTTCTCTTTATTTTCCCCTCCGAGCTCCTACTCTCACTCGTCTTCCTCGAGGACGAGGAAGAGTTCAGCTTGGGGGATTTTGACGTGCGTTTATATTTCATATATTTACGCACGTTTTCTTCCGTGTTTTTCCATATTTTACCGCCGTCTTTTATTCGTTTTCTCGTGTTTTCTTGTGTTTTCTTGTTTTCTTTCACTTTTCCGTGTTTTTCGTGTTTTGCAGGAGTTTACTGGCATTTGGGGCGTAAAACGATGATATCATGTGTCCCCAGAGCAACGGGAGGAGTCACGCGTGATCCAGGGGGTCAAACGATGAAGTTTGCATCTTTCAGCCCCTCACCCGATCGGTTGGTCATCTCCAACCGATCGGGTGATGCACGCGTGCACCACCCGGGCGCAGCTTGGAGCTCACGAGAAGTCACCCGGTCGGTTCAGTGACCGGGTCAAAAGCTCAAAGTCTCTGGAAATTCGAAGCTGATTGCCAACCGATCGGGTGACCTTCACCCGATCGGTTCACATGTAGCTGAATTTCAACAGCCCAAACTCGAAGATCCAACCGGTCTCTTCACTCGGTCCGCACCAAGATCCAACCGGTCGGCACCAAGATCCAACCGACCGCACCAAGTTCCAACCGACCGGTTCATACTGACCGGGTGAAACCCCGCTTTGCGCTGTAATTTTGTGAAGCGGCTCACCCGACCGGTTGACTTGTCAACCGATCAGGTGATGTCGTTTTCTATAAATAGAACCCTAGGTTTCCCAGATTCAGGAGTTGGTTATTTTTTACTGTTTTCTTCATTTTGTGACGGCTGTAATTTTCCAGTTTTTGTAAGTTTTCGGATCTTTGTAAAACTTTAATATTATCTTAATTGCTTTACTACCATTGCATTTCTATTGTTTGATTATGATTTTAACGGTTCATTTTCGTTTAGATCACTTTTTAATGAATATTTGTGAGTAGTTCCCAAATCTGGGATTTTGGTGGAAACCCCTTCGGGGGCTCTCCCCGATGCGTTCATAGGGTTAGGAAATCGATAGGGATTAGGAATCTAACGGTTACGCGGGGTGTTTTATTGTCATCGGCGGGAAAAAGACCGCCTTTGACCGTTGGGCCAAGGGGGAATAAACTTGGCGGTTGACTCCCTAGCCATAGCTCACGCCCTTAGCGTAGACGCCGAATCCTAGCGCGCGGGAGCGGCAGGATGAGACGTTGGGAGTTATCGTTGCAAGCTTAGTGCTCCCGGAGTCGATCAGTGTTAATGGACACGGAAGTGCCCACTGATCGAACCCGGGAAGTCCGGCGTATCATCCTGGGCACCGACCGGAATATCGGGCCCATGGGATGCCGGTACCACTTTCAGAGGCAACGTCTCACCATTAGACCCTAATTCTGATCGCCATCCTACCCGTTGGCCGTGTCAGCGAGAGTCACTCATTGGGGTCGAAACCAAAGTCCCGGGTTTTTCCTTCATATTTTCTACACCTTGCATTTCTTTACCGTGACAACCCATCAATCGATCTGGGCTAGCTCACCCATGGGGTGACTTTGATCCTCTTTGACACAAGCACATCCTCGCCTCCCTGTGTTCGACCCCCAAGCCACACTACAACACCGTGCGCTTGCGGTTACAAATATTTAGATTTCCCACGCCCCCGTTCGCATCATTGCACACATCCAACGCGCAAGAGCCGTGCCCGGCGGGGGTCCGGTCACATATAACCGCATCGAACACTGTCCGCTGATGTGGGAGCATTTCGTACAGTTTTAAGACATCCTAGGCCTTGCTGATCTTCTGTCGTCTAGCGGTCTTATCGATTATCTTCGATATGACCCTAAGGCGAATCCACACCCATACCCTCGCCTAGTCAAGCTATTTTACGCGAACCGTGTCCAGGGTCAGTACGACGAGACCCACTCCATTGAGACGACTGTCTTGGGGACACCGATTGTCCTCACGGCAGAAATCTTAGGGGAGTTGATTGGTTGCTCCTCGTCTGGCCTCCTCCCTTCTGATATCTCCGTCGATGACATCTCTTCCCTTGACCAGGTCATGCTTTCTGAGATTTTCCACGTGATCCCTCCCGCCATGATTGGTGTCCCCTCGAAGTCCTTCAAGCCGAATGCTTGGGTACTTAACCTAATTCTGAAGTCGTGCCTCCTTCCGAAGTACGGCTCTTCTTCATTGCCATCCCAGCCATTCTTGAAACTCATATACGCCATCTTCATAGGGAGCGAGATTAACTGGGCTAGGTTCATTCTCGATAAGATGGATTCTTTCAAGTGTATCCGAAAGTCCACGAAGTCTGCTTATATCCCATATCCGTGCATGTTGACACTTTTCTTTCGCCACTTTCGTGTCCCCCTGCCACCTGATGATGAGCGTCCCCTCGGTCCCCCTCTGAATGCGACGGTCGTCAAGAAGTCTCTTGCGGCGCTTCGTCACGTTCAGAGGACGACCCCGTCTGATTCAGCCCCTGCCTCTGCTTCAGCCTCAGCTGCTCCCTCTCCCTCTCCCTCTCTCGTTGAAATGTGTGGAGTCTCGGTATGCTTGCACTGAGGAGATTCTCGCTCGCATTGCTTCTCACTTGGGGATTGAGATCCCACCGTCAGTTTCTGACGAGGATGAGTTGGATGAGGATGAGATCGAGGAGCTTGCTCGTGCTGCTACTGCTCGTGCCCCTGAGGACACTTCTGGTGCTGCTGCTTCGTCTGTCGATGACCCCGAGAGCACACCTGTTGCCACCAACCTGCAGTGGATACTTTGACTGGTGCTCCCGAGGCCACTCCCGTCGCTCCTGTGGACACTTCTGCTGATCCGGTGACCACCACTCCTGCTGTAGAGCCTACTGCTGCTGCAGATCCTCCTGCTGCCTCCTGAGCTTCTCTGAGGACTCTCCTGTTCACTTTGGATGATAGATCTTGTAGTGAGAGAGTTGGGTAGGATAGAGGGTGGTTATGTATTTTGGATATTTTGATGTATTTTGATGGATACTCCGATGTCTTTTTGTCATACATGTTGTATTTTGTGCTTCGATCGTTGGATCGCTTATATGTATGTTGACGGATGTATCATTTTGCTGTACCCTTGCTTTATTTATATATATACAATCGACGTTGACTTTTACATTCTGTTGTGCACATTATATTCTTTATATGTCTCTGATGTTTGATTTCGTCGCTCGACGATAATAACTTGGTTAAATAGAAATTATTTCTATGAAAACATAGAATTGTTTTTCATGCACTAAATTAACCAAGAATGCTGATATTGGAGAGTATATTCCATAACTCAATTCGTAAAATTAATTTTAGTTTTGATGATTTTAATTATCGATTTTTGACTTTGGTCTCATTGACACGCTTTGATTTTATTCGTATTTTCCTTTGGTGTCATTTGGACCGTGGTCGTATTCTACGACTCCCGTGCTTTTATTTGAAGCCATTGTTGTTGTCGTTTATCTCCTCCCACTCTTTTTTGCTAATGCCAAAGGGGGAGAGATATAATAATGACGATGAGCTAAATGATAATTTAAAGCATTTTTCCAAGAATCTAATTTGATATGTTAGATTCAGGGGGAGTTAAGATATAAAAATGGAATTCAATTCCTAAATTTCAATAATTGATTCACATTTTATATTTTACTCGTCTGCTTGATGCGTATGATTATGATTTAATTTTGGAATTAACGTGTCATCAATGCAGGGGGAGTAAGTAAATTTCATTTGAATCATTATTTTTGCTTATTATTTATGTTGGTTTGTCATCACCAAAAAGGGGGAGAATGTTGGATATTGGACTCCCCGGATTTGGTTTTGGATGATGAACAAATATAAATATATTGTGAACTAACTCTTTGTGAGCACAGTTATGGAGATCGTCGCCAAATTCATATGAACATCTAAAGCGACGTCTCAAGACTTATAAAAGCGCGTGATCATATGCCTAAAGCTTCGTTGAAGCTTATGGACCATTTTAGAAGTCATGAAGATTCGGATCGAAGCTTTCGAAGACGGTTCGTCAAGTTTTATTTATATTCTTTTAGCTTCGTTCCGTAGAATGTTAAGCCTTGAGTAGGTCTTATGTTTTTATCTTCATAACGCTCCTATCTTAGAGCTAGGATATTAGTAGAAGTCCATACGAACTTTTCCGAAGCATCGCGCTTCGATTCGCGACTTCTTGTGCATGTTAGTTGGTTCAAGAAGAAGAACCAACTGACTAGATGGTGATCTAGTCGGTCGGCAAAGCTTCTTGGACCGACTAGTTTGCCTTCTCAATTCTAAGCTCTTTACTGTTTACAGTTAGTCGGTCTACGTTGACTCACCGACCGACTAGTTGGTGAACTAGTCGGTCAGTGATCCTTCTTAGACCGACTAGTTGAGCTTTCCCTGTACATGCCAAGTTATTGTTTATCGTTAGTCGGTATATGCACATTTGGCGACCGACTAGTTGATGAACTAGTCGGTCAACATTTGTTCTTGGACCGACTAATTCAATTTGTACTCAGACTATTTGTTTTATCTCTTAGTCGGTCTAAGTTCACTCACCGACCGACTAGTTGTGAAACTAGTCGGTTGGCAAGTCTTCTTGGACCGACTAGTTCTTTAAGTCTGAAACTTCATCTATTCACTGTTCACCTCTTAGTCGGTTCATGCTGTTTGACCGACCGACTAGTTGATGAACTAGTCGGTCAGTGGTTGTTCTTTGACCGACTAGTTTGGTTCAGAATAGAGCTGTTGGAGCTTTAATTGAAACGTTTTTCTCTCTCTCTTTCCTCTAACCTATAAATACTTGGAGTGCTGCATTCATTGCACTCAAGGCTGATATTAAGAGAAGTTTAGATATCAAAGAGGAAGCATTCAATCTCATTCATTGCTCATTCATTTCCATTCAAGAATCTCTCCATCACTCTTATTTCAAAAGAGAGATTCATTGATTGTGAGACTTCCAAGCCAAGTGCTTGATTCTAGGTCACCAACATCCACCTAGGACTCCATTGCTGGTCATCTACTTGGAGCTAGGGTTTGGTGCCTCTTCATCTTCCCCAAAATCCGTTTTGCCCTAAATCGTAAGTTATACTCAAGGCATAGGATTTTGTCGGTAAGAATTTCTATTTCAATTTACTTTGAATATTGCAAGTTGTACTCTCGGTTGTGAGAGTTTGTTTGTGATCCCGGGTTGTGGGAGTCACAATTTCTTTTGTGTATGATTTGACTTTGTGAAGGTTTTTTCACAAGTATTTCATAGTGCAAATCTTGAGTTAGGGTTTCTAACTCAAGTATCCGGAGGGGATCCGGGTGGTTGGGATGTAGGATCACCGAGAACAAGTCGGGGAGACTTGGGTGGATCCGAACCCGTTAAATTGCTTGTTTGTGTTTGCTAATTCTTTGTTGTCATATTTACATTTCCGCATTTCCGCATTAATTGGTAGAGTTTGCAAGATAATTAGGAATTATCTTCTTAATTATTTTAAAGTACTATTCACCCTCCCCTCTAGTACTTGTGCAGTAGCTTAGCAGGGCATTTCAAATATATGTATGTGCTGCCTATGTGCCTATAGGAATTGGTATATTGTTTTACTTGGGTATATGGTCATGTGTTATATTATTGCGTGAAGATAGGTGTTATGCTATGGCATATATGGGTGTATGTAGCAATATAGATAAGAAATGGACGCACGGGCAGTATGAGTAGTGCTCCAGGGTGTTTGGAATAGATGTATCTTAAAGTGGGTAAGGGTGCTTTAGACCCGTCCACCTAAGTTGAGGCCCTTAGCTTTATACCGTGCCTAGTATGGGATAAGAATATAAGTGTGACGTGTAACGCATGTGAGATGTGATGGATATAAGGATTTGAGATTATACAGTGCATGTATAAGTGGGATGGTTATGGGTTTGCGCGGTTAAGTGGAGTTATGGTTTATATATGTGTATATATGCTTACCCTGTAGAATGGTGTTTATAAGACCATTTGGATGTATATGTAGTGTATGTATTCTTCTACATATAGTGGCATGAGGGAGGACTGTGTATTGGTATATGAGATACTTGTATGTATGTAGGCGTGTTGTAGCAAGCGTGGTGTGATTATGTATATGTGTTGTTATTAGTGAATATGTATTGGTGTATGTCTTATGAGTGGTTATATGTATATGTATGTGAATGATCCCTATTCAAATAGGGTAAATGACATTAAAATACCCTAACATTTGGGCCATTTTCACTTATATACCATATCGTTCATTTTGGTAAACTTTGATACCCAAATCTAAATTTGATGTAGGATTGGAGGAGGAAATATTGTCTGAAGAGGCCTCCAAATACATGCATTCCATCAGTCTTCATATGTCTGGGATGCAAGTGTTTTCAGCATCCTCTTCAGACAATATTTCCTCCTCCAATCCTACATCAAATTTAGATTTGGGTATCTAAGTTTACCAAAATGAACGATAGGGTATATAAGTGAAAATGGCCCAAACGTTAAGGTATTTTAATGTCATTTACCCATTCAGATATGCTTATATCAGTATATGAATGTGTACGTATATGGGGTGTAACTATCTACTGAATGTGTATGACTATTGAAATACACTTATTTGTGCATGTACTACTATGCTAGTAAAAGTATGGATATATTGGATGTTATGTATATAGTGGTATGGGTAGCTACCGACTACCTGCTAGTATAGTTTGAGTATCTTGACTGTATAGGTGTAAAAGCAGGATATGTATGGTATGTGTGTATGGATGTGTGCCCATACATGGGAATGTATGTGCATGGTGCATGGGTCCTAGTACGTATATATAAGCATGTTTATGTGCATATCTACTATTAGTATAATAATCTCGTGTGTATGGGTGTACATGTATTTGGCTATATGTGGATTCAGAAATCTATGTATGGTATTGATACGTGTACATCTGTGGGTGTATAATGAGTATGTGCTTATGGAGTATCTATGTGGGGTATTGCTTATTGAGTAGACGTGAATATGAATCATAGATGTATGAATTTCTATTATACATGTTGCAATTGAGTGTAGGAATATGTTCATGTATGTGTAGGGTGTAGTAGGAGTATATGTAATGATGTGTATATTAGATGGATGAATACACACACACACACACACATATACATATCTTGTTTTTTTATTTATCCTATAGGATTGTCCATCCAGGCGTATTTCGGTATGCCCTGGATAAATGTATTTCTGCTTGTAAGCGTGTATATATAGGTCAGTACCAAAGCATATGTGTATGTATATACATGTGCAATGTGGATGTAAATGTGATAGATATGGAATATAGGTGTATATATGTTTGATAAATGTAGGTGAAAGAAACTGTTTGATATGTGTATTGGACTATGTGTAATTGGTTGCACATTTATAGGTATACGTGTGTGTGGAGTGTAGATGGATATTTACATTTACTTGACTATTGTGGCAGTATGTGCATGTGAAATGTCAATCTAGTTAGATATGGCATATACGGAGACGTATTATGGTTGCGCACTCTTGTGTGTATTATGTGTGGTATATGTACCTATCTGTGTGAGGCAGTAGGTGCACTGCTATGGATGTGAGGTTATATGTATATTTATTTATAGTTATGATTGTGAATCTTACGTGACTTGATCATGCATGTGTTAGTACGTGCACGTGAATGTATGTACGGATGTGACTAAAAATTGTGTGTATAGAAATATTTATGTGCCTATGAATGTGAGTGAGCTCATATGACTAAGTAGTGGATGTATATGGATCCGGTAAACATACGGTGTGACACCGTGATAGTAACCATGTTTGTCAAGTCATGGTGCGTAGATTAATATGTATTGTTGTGTGTCTGTGAATGGATATAGATGTATATGTAAATATATAAACAGATAAGATGTAAGTCGAATATATCTGAATGTATTATGGTGTATATGAAAGCATGCCATACATGAATGCCTTATGTATCGTGATATGGATATGATGTGATGTAGTATGCAAATAGATATGAGTAGTGATCTTAATACGTGTAATAATACGTATAGAGACTCATTTGTGGTGTGTGATGTATATGTTAATATGTGAATATGTGTGCCTAGATGTTTATGTGAAGAACATATACGTATGTGTATGTAATGATGCATATAGTGATATGGATGTGCTACTAGATGAGTAATAGGATGTATCTGTGACATGTGTGCGGTGCGGATGTGTATGGCTGATAGGGAAGCATATACTGTATATAAGTGTGGTGTAGATACGTATTCTTGTTTGTACTTCATAGGTAGTAAGACCATCATACCTAACTGACCTCGGCAAGGTTCAATCCATAGGAAGTCCGAGGATGGACTTTATTTTAAGGTGGGTAGGATGTCATGCCTTATTTTTTGCACTATACGTGTATTCTATTGAACACACGGGGTATTTCTACTTACAATACCTGGGTAGGCATGGAATAAACGTAGATATCGATGTATGTAACGTAGTGCAAGGAGGATTGGGCCGAAATACGTGGCTAAGGGAAGTGAATGCGAAGTGTGAATGCGAGAGAAGTGCGAATGACGTCGTGTGTATTATTTAACGCGTATGTATTAGACGTGCGTGTGTAACGCGTGTATGCATGCATGGATATGCATGGATGTGTGTAGGGAGAGCCATGCTAGTGTGAAAGGGGTTAGGGTTCAATGGCAACCCCGTAAATTTTTAGAAAGGCGAGGGGCAAAATAGTCATTTGGACCAAAAGTGCTGAGTGTACATACTTAAGTGGTTGGTGCATAAAGTAATGGCAAACTTGTAATTACTTGAAAGTTGAGGGGTATTTAGGCAAGGGTATTTTGGTCATTTTATATTTGTCATGATGATTTAGGACGAGGATGGGGAGATTTTTCTTAAGAAAATTCTAGGTTTTCTTTCTGTTCTTCATTCTTATCCTTTCTTTCCCTTTCTTTTCATTTTTCTTCTACACACTTCTAATTTTCTCCTCCTCCTTGACCTACCCTCCCCTTCCCCATGGCATGGCCAAAATTCTCCAACAAAAAAAGAAGAAGAAGAAGAGGAGGAGGAGGAGGAAGAGAAAGAGAAGAGGGGAAGAAAGAACTCTTGAGGTAGGAATCAAATTTGGATTTGGAAATTTAATTAGGATTTTATTTTATCATGTTTTTTCATCATGTTTTATCAATATGAAGTAGTGGTAATCAAATTAATATGCCATGATTCAATTTTCATGAATCTCCCTTGAAAATTCTTAGCAAAATTTTCCCCTTTGAAATTCTGAAATCAAGATGTCTGTTGTTTCCTTGATTCTGGTTATTGTAGTTCAAATTTGGTTTCGAAAAAATATTCACATGTAGATCTTGAAGTTCTACCCCAAAATCATATAAATTTTGATATATGTTCCGAGGTTTAGTACGCAAGCATAAACGGTTAACACATAGGAATAATAATCAACACAAGATGACACAAGGACATTGGTAATGCAGTTCAGTGCGCACACCTACATTTGCGGGGCCTCGCCCAGAAATTTAAATTACTCCACTAAATAATGATAGTTACAATCACCAATACTATTTGATATTAGGGGAAACAAACTCCCCCTCAATACAAACCGCAAGGGTTGATCTCAATCAACCCCGTGGAGTAATTTGCGCAAGATCCCCTTGGGAGCAAGATCCCCTTGCAATACTGACCCAGATCAACTCCCTTGATCCCCTACCTCAGCAGTAGTCAGCCTCCTCCCGGAGCTTGGTGTAGCTTTCGCAAAAGATGATCTTCCAAGTCATCACCGTAGTCGCCAATCCTCCTGCAACTTGACTTTGCTCACCCCTCGAAGTAGTTAAGTTGTTAATACTGATACAACAAGTAGAATCACCGAAGATTGGCAGAAAACACCCAGCGCAGCTAGGCTAGGTAGAGCGGTTAATATAAATATCTCAGCCGTCAAACAGAACTGAAACCAAAGAAACAAATTAAACCATCCTTCAACATCATCAACTAATAGACCCTTGAATTCAATCCAAACGCTCTCACTGTAGAAGAACAACTGTTTCTGATCAACCAACCACGATGACTTCTTATCTCCAATAACCACAATTCTATCACGATGACGTCCTATCTCCAATAACCACAATACAAACAGCTACAAAGGATAACTGCAGAAACTGGTCACAAATGTTGAACAATAAGTTCAACATTTCATGTGACACAATGTTCAACATTTCATATACACCCATTGTGCCACAAATGAAAAACAAACGGACTTAACAATCTCCCCCTTTGGCTTTTAATGGCATAAATAATCAAGAAAAATATCTGACACCATAGCAAATATTAAGCCGAGGAGGCAAAATCAAGAAGAAAACATACCAGTCATTTACATGATGATTAGAGGATACCACACTTCAACAGGTAGACCATACAACAAAAATACTCCCCCCAAGATAACACAGCAACAAAATACTCGATCCCCCAAGATACCACAGACCAAACAATTGTATCACCAACAGCAAATCACCACCAAATCACCAACATCACACACAATTATCTCCCCCTTTGGGACACAAAAAGTCAAAGATCATACCTAGTCTGAAGACACTTTAGCCTGGAGCTGAACAATCCTTTCCTGAAGAAATATCTTTTGAGCTTCAAGTAGAACTCTTTGACCATGAAGCATAGCCAGCTGATCATCAACAGATTTGACACCCCTCTCTAGCACCAGAATGTTATCCAGTAAGTCTTGCACAGAGACATTTGATGACGAAGACCTTTTGACAGCAGATTTTGAGGCAGGTGGAGGAGAAGTAGACGAAGAAGGCACAGACGAGACAGGAGCCGAAGGAACAACAGAATATCATCAATTTTGCGTACTACTGACCTGGTAGTAAAGCTGATCATGTCACACGTCACTGGCAGTTCAGAGGTCTCAGGGACAATCCATTGAGAGGAAAGCACCATGGAAATGAGAGATGCATGAGGAAGTGAAGTATTAGATGCAGAAGACTCTGAAAGTGAAAGGATGGAATCAAAGATGATTCGACCCAAATTGAAAGACTTCTTTGTCCCGGCAGCATACAACAATTTACACATAGCCTTGGTGACAATCGACATGTTGGAAGTTGGCAGCCAAGTACGAGTGGCAATGCGATAGAGTAGAAAAAACTTTGCAGTCAACGCCGAGGAAGGGAAGGAAAAAGACTTTGGCCAACACTTATACTGCCCACCAGTGACTGTCTGGATAAATGAGTCATAATCTTCACCAACAGATACACCATAGGAAGGAAGATTCTGATTGCACGGCCACTTCAGAAGTTTGTTGATGAAAGATGGGGAGAAGGGAATAACCTTACCTCTAATAAAAGTCCTGAAACCCCATTTAGAAGCAGAATCCGCAGTGGACTTGTGAAGATTACAATTGAATTCTCGGACCAAAACTGGATAAAAGGTCTTAAAGTAGCTTGCTGCTTGAAAGAGATCAATGTCCTTAAGAAATGATAAGAAGTGAGTCTTTCCAAAAGATGAGACATCAATAGATTTTTCACCAAAAATAGGCCGCTCTGAGTAAACAGGCCATCTATTCTGGCAGGACTTATCAAAGAATTTCTTGGACATTGCCCTAGATGCAGACACATCAGAAGGGGAGGAGGATCCTGAAACATCAGACCCCTTGAGTTTCTTAGAAGGAGAGATACTGCATGTCCTGGATGAGGATGTGCGCTTGAGAGACTCAGATCTGGTTTTGCGAGGGTGATACACAAAAGGATCCACACTAGGAGCATCAGTCATCACGGGTTCCCTCTCTTGAGCATTAGCAGAAGATCTGACATTAGATCCAACATTGGATGAGGGTTGGACATTTTCACATGGAAAAGTGATTAGCCCAGCTGCAAGAACACTCTCCTCAACATGATCAGAGGATATCAACACTGGAATAGCTTCATCTACAACTTTTGATGCTCCTGCTCCTAATTCCATGTCAACCCCATCCTCCTTTCTTTTTGAACCCAGATTTACATTTCCCTCATCAATTGAGTGAGAAGCATTATGTATAACATCCTTGAATCAATCTCCCCAGCAACAGCCTGTGAAATAGTCTGCTCAGCATCATCCGTATCAGAAATACACATGTCACTTTGACCATCATCATTGTGTGCAATATCAGGAGCAGTATAATTAGAAGGTCCTTCACCAACATCCGGACCAACAGCACACACATTATCATGATTAGACACAACATCCTCATCAAAATCTCTACTAGGGACCTCTGCAGTCATAGAAGACTCTGAGTCAGAGCTATCTAAATATATAATCTCAGATATCTTTACAGATGATTCAGAAGGATTCCAAGTCTTTAGAACAACCAAGTCATCAAAAGGAACCCTCACGCTAATCAATTTACCATCCACATCTTTAAGATTGACAGAACCAAAACAAGCTTCAGATAAATTCATCCAAGAAACATTCAATTTACGTCCTGTTCGACGAAGATACCAGTACCAGTCTTCCACAGTCTCCAGACGAGGAACCCGTTCAGCATTTTCAGATTGAGACATATGAGGCTTAATCGGAGAACGATGAACAACAAGAATTGGGGAAAAAGCCACCAAAGCTGAATTCAAGATAAAACATGGTTACATGTTATCAGCAGACAATGGAGATGAAGAAAGAGAGGAAATACCAACAGATGAAGCCCTAGGAGCGCGAGAAACCGTCCCTTTCCGTTTGATGCAAGAAGATGAAGATGAAGCATGAACCTTCTGAGATGATGCAGCCTGTCAGGAGGAGCGTCGAGGGTTTGGGGAGAGTTTCTCATTTCGAGCACGACCCATTCTGCAAGAAAAACCTTTGTCGAAAGAACAAGAATAAAGAACCCAAATTTCCAGTGAGCAGCCCTCCTTTTTGAAATGTTCAAGTGAAATGAAGAGCGCTGAGAGAACCAAAGAGGAGAAATAAATGCGGAGGAAATAAAAGAATATACCAGACAATATCAATAAAGGACACCAGAACCCCTTTCTTAGTTGCAACATAATGTACGACATTATGTACAACATTATGTGCAACATTAGATACTACACAGCCCAAGGTTTGTCATAATTCCTCAAATCTACTGAAGTCCAAGGGGTTTTGTAAAAATGTCAGCCAACTGACTGGTAGTATCTATATATTCCATGACGAGAACCTTCTTTTCAACCAGCTCTCTGATGAAATGGTGTCGAATGTCGATATGTTTGGTCCAGGAATGTTGAATAGGATTCTTAGAAATGTTTATGGCACTCTGATTGTCACACAGAATGGTCAAAACATCTTGATCAACACCGTAGTCAGTCAGCATTTGTTTCATCCATAGGAGTTGAGTACAACAGCTTCCTGCTGCAATATATTCAGCCTCAACGGTTGACAAGGAAATAGAATTCTGCTTTTTACTATACTAGGAGACTAAGTTTTTCCAACGTAAAAACATCCTTCTGTGGTACTCTTCCTATCATCAGCATTTCCTTCCCAATCAACATCACTGTACCCTGATAGTATTGTATTGGTGTCTTTAGAATACCAAATACCATAGTCAGCAGTCCCGCCTATATACCTGATTATACGTTTCACTGCCGTGATGTGAGATTCCTTAGGACTGGCTAGATAACGGGCACACACCCCTACACTGAAACTGATGTCAGGTCTACTCGCTGTCAAGTACAGTAGACTTCCTATCATGCTCCTGTACAGAGTGACCTCTACAGGTTTCCCACCATCATCCTTCGAGAGCTTCTCAGTAGTAGCCATAGGGGTGCGGACTTGCCGAGCTTTTTCAAGGCCAAACCTCTTAACTAGGTTCTTAGCATACTTACTCTGAGATATAAACAGTCCATCGCTAGATTGTTTAACTTGAAGACCAAGAAACATATTTAACTCACCAACCATACTCATTTCAAACTCTTTTTGCATAAGGTCGATAAATTCACGAACCAGTTAAGGTGAAGTAGAGCCAAAGACTATGTCATCTACATAAATCTGTGCAACAATGACCGTAAATCTGGTTCTCTGGACAAACAACGTTTTATCTGCTCCCCCTCGCTCATAACCCTTTTGAAGAAGGTATCTGGTCAGTCTCTCGTACCATGCTCTTGGAGCTTGCTTAAGCCCATAGAGAGCTTTCTTCAATCGATAGACATGGGTAGGCAAGAACGGGTCTTCAAATCCCTTTGGCTGTTCAACATACACCTCCTCATTTAAAATCCCATCCAGAAAGGCACTCTTCATGTCCATCTGATGTAGCTTGAAATTGAAGTTACATGCCACAACGAGAAGTAATCTAATAGATTCCAGACGGGCTGCCGGAGCGAAGGTCTCGTCAAAGTCAATCCCCTCAATCTGAGTGTATCCCTGAGCTACTAAACGAACTTTGTTACGTGTGACATTCCCTTTCCCATCCGTTTTATTCTTGAATATCCACTTAGTTCCAATGACATTCGTCCCTTTTGGTCTCTCCACAAGGCTCCAGACGTCATTATGCTGAAATTCATTCCGCTCCTCTTGCATAGCCAGCACCCAGAAGTCGTCGAGTAATGCTTCCTTAACATTCTTAGGCTCAACACTTGATAGAAAACAAACATATCCAGCAAGATCACGATAATTAACTTGACTAGTACCTCTCGTTCGAAGACCATCTTCAACATTCACAATGACAAGTTCAGGAGGGTGATTTTGTATAACTTTCGTAATCCCTCTTCAGGAATGAACTTCATTTCCATCTGACTGTGATTCCTCAACGGATGCTGTTCCATGTGAAGCACCATTCTGTCCAGTATTCACTTGTGTTGTATCAAATGTCGTAACATTTTGTTCAACACTTTCTTCCTCTTCATTACTCTCTCCCTGAAGAACAGACCCTCCATTTATGACAGCTTCACCCTGCTCAAAGTCATCTACAACAACATTGATAGACTCCATCAGAACATCAGTGCGATGATTTAGCACCCTGAAAGCACGACTAGTAGTTGAGTATCCAAGGAATGTCTATTTATCACTCTTAGATTCAAACTTTCCTTTAGGAGTTCGATCCTGCAAAATGTAACACTTTCTTCCAAATACATTAAAATAAGAAACATTGGGTTTTCTACCTTTCCATATCTCATAAGGAGTTTTCTCCATTAAGGGTCTTAGATACACTCTATTGATGGTGTAGCATGCAGTGTTAACCGCTTCGGCCCACCACTTAGTACTGACCTTCCTGGCATTCAACATCACACATGCCATTTCCTGTAGAGTGCGATTCTTCCTCTCAACAATTCCATTCTGTTGAGGAGTCTTAGGTGCTAAAAACTCATGTCGTATTCCCTCAGCTTCACAGTAATCAGCAAACAAGTGATTCTCAAAATCCTTACCATGGTCACTGCGAATTCTGATAATCTTTCCAATAGTGATTCCTTTCTCAGTCTGAAGACGGGTGCATAGCTTCTTGAAAGCATTAAAAGCATCTGAATTTTCTTTGAGAAAATCAGCCCAAGTAAAACGTGAGAAGTCATTACGCAAACATAAATGTATTTCTTACCTCCCATGCTGACTTCCGTTGTGGGCCCTATCAGGTTCATGTGCAGTAGCTCCATGTTCTTAGGAGTGGTGATGGTCTGAAGTTGTTTATGACTTACCTTTTTCTGTTTTCCCAGCTAACAGGGACCACAAACACCGTCTATTTTCTTGGCTAAGACAGGTATCCCTCGAACAGCTCGAACTCTGCAAATCTCCATCAAAGTCTTGTAGTTGACGTGCTCTAGCTTTTGATGCCAATGTTTGGAGACATCAACACTCGCACTGAGACAACTGTTGGCTTCTTGAAGTAAATAGCAGTTATCGGCAGATCTTTTCCCAGTTAGAATGCTAGTTCCAGCTTCATTGAGGACTACACACTCGTTCTTAGTGAACTGAACGAACAATCCCTGGTCACACAATTGACTTATACTAATCAGATTTTCCTTTAAGTCTTCTACATGCAATACATCCTTTAGAGTGACAGATCTAGTCATCTTCAGTTCTCCCTTTCCAATGACTTTGCTTCTTTGACCGTCACCAAAGGTAACATGTCCTTTATTGCCCGTAGTGTATTCAGAGAGCAGACTTCGGTTTCCTGTCATGTGCCGGGAACACCCGCTGTCGAAATACCACATATTTTTCGAGAAAGCAACCATAGATGTGTAGGCAACTAAACTATGAACTTCTGAATTCTTTACCCATTTTTTCATGAGTCTTTTCTCCGGATGTCCAGTGTCCCTTCCTTCACGTTGGTGTCGCATACGACTAAAACAACTACTTTCAGTATGACCTTTGCATTTACAGTAATTACACACAGAGTGCTGGGGTGTAGCACTCCTTTTGTGTTCATCCTTCTTACCACCTTATTTGAAGTGCATGTTCTTGTTCTGACCTTCGATAAACCGTTCCTGTCCTTTCTTGGATAACTGAAGGTAGCCTCCTCTATTGAAACCAACAACTGTACGATCTCCAGATACTTTCCCCATGCTCAGTATGTCATCAAGCTTCATCTTTCCGGAGTTCCATTTGTTGAGAATGCTCCCCGCCTTCTCGGCTCTAAGAAGTGTTCTCCTGAGTTGACTTTCTATATTTCTGAAATTTTGCTCGGTCTCTAATAGTTGAGTAATAACCTCTTCCTTTTCTCCTTTCAGTCTAACATTGTCCTTCTTTAAGGATTTATTGATCTCACAAATCTTCATCCAATTTGTGAACATTATTTGATACGCAGCCCGAATATCAACGTCGTCAACTTCCTCATCATCACTCACATCTGAAGTAGATTCACTGTCAGATGTTGTACTGAATGTTGTAACATTCTTCTAGACATTTCCACATTTATTCTCCAACATGTTGCGAGTTGTAGCAAGGCTTGGTCCAACATTACTAAAGATGTACCAATTAAGCTGATCCTTCAGAATGGCCGTAAATGCAACTTAATTGCTGATGATATCCTTATCTACATCACTTCCTTCGGACTCTTCATCACTCCCGGAACTATCCAGAGATTTTCCTTTTTGTTTCTTGAGAGTGTTAGCACATTCAGCTTGTATATGTCAAAAACCCTCACATTCCTTGCACTGTATTCCCTTGCCTTTACTCTTAGATTCATACTTCTGTATAGGTCGGCTGTTACCTCTTCCTGCAGGGAGAAAACCAGGACGCGCTTCCTTGTTGACATTTCTGAAAGTCTGTCCCCTACTGCCTATCTTCCTCATCATTTTGCTAAAGTTTTTAGTTAACAAAGCAATGTCATCTTCAAACTCAACATCATTTCCTATTTGTGAAACTTTTGTAGCTTCCACCTTTAAAGCCACTCCTTTATCCCTTTTCTTTTGCTTCAAATTCATCTCATAGGTCTGGAGAGACCCCATCAGTTCATCCAATCTCATATTAGATGTGTTCCTTACCTCTTCAATAGCAGCAATTTTAGCCGAAAATTTATCAGGTAGGGACCTCAGAGTTTTCTCCACTAATTTCTTTTGGGAGTATTTCTTTCCCAATTAGAAGGCCTGATTAGCTATATCACGTTATCTTCCATTAAATTCAGCCATGGATTCATCATCATTCATTCTAAGATTTTCAAATTGAGAAGCGAGAATTTGAAGTTTAGAAGCTCTTACAGTGCTTGTCCCTTCATGAATATTTTGAAGGATGTCCTATGCCTCCTTTGCAAGCTCGCATGTAGAGATTAATTTGAACTGCTCTTCATCTACAACAGTAAAAATTGCATTCACAACCTTCGAATTTCCCAGAGCAGCACGTTCTTCTTCATGACTCCAGTCTTTGGCAGGCTTGAGAAATTCATTTCCCTTTTTGTCATCTTCAGTAGGAGGAGTCCAGCCTTCCACAGCTGCCACCCAAGCCTTCTCATCAAGAGACGTGATAAATGCGTGCATTCGGGACTTCCAGTACGTATAGTTAGTACCAGTAAGTAGCGGAGGCCGAGTCACAGAAGCTCCTTCCTTCGTGTTCATGGTTGACGTACTCAAACAACAGAATCACACCCCCTTTGACAAACAAAGAATGCGGATGACCTGCTCTGATACCAATTGAGGTTTAGTATGCAAGCATAAACGGTTAACACATATGAATAATAATCAACACAAGATGACACAAGGACATTGGTAACGCAGTTCGGTGCGCACACCTACCTCGCCCAGAAATTCAAATTACTCCACTAAATTATTATAGTTACAATCACCAATACTATTTGATATTAGGGGAAATAAACTCCCCCTCAATACAAACAGCAAGGGTTGATCTCAATCAACCCCGTGGAGTAATTTGCGCAGGCTCCCCTTGCGAGCAAGATCCCCTTGTAATACTGACCCAGATCAACTCCCTTGATCCCCTACCTCAGTAGTAGTCAGCCTCCTCCCGGAGCTTGGTGTATCTTTCGCAAAAGCTGATCTTCCAAGTCATCACCGTAGCCGCCAATCCTCCTACAACTTGACTTCGCTCACCCCTCGAAGTAGTTAAGTTGTTAATACTGATACAACAGGTAGAATCACCAAAGATTGGCAGAAAACACCCAGCGCAGCTATGCTAGATAGAGCAGTTAATATAAATATCTGAGCCGTCAAACAGAACTAAAACCAAAGAAACAAATTAAACCATCCTTCAACAACATCAACTAATAGAGCCTTGAATTCAATCCAAATGCTCTCACTGTAGAAGAACATCTGTTTCTGATCAACCAACCACGATGACTTCTTATATCCAATAACCACAATTCTATCACGATGACGTCATATCTCCAATAACCACAATACAAACAATTACAAAGGATAACTGCAGAAACTGGTCACAAATGTTGAACAATAAGTTCAACATTTCATGTGACACAATGTTCAACATTTCATAAACACCCATTGTGCCACAAATGACAAACAAACAGACTTAACATGTTCGATTCAGAAATTAGGAGCAAAAATTCCATCTTTACAAACATGTCTGTTTGATCTTCAGTCTTGACATAGTTCAGTCAAATTGATGTAAATACCTGCACACACAAGGGAATTTTATGTTCTTGGTCTTGTTGGAAACTTAACAAGTTTATCTATAATTTCATTAGAGTGCTTATATTTCGAAATTCTAACTAAAACATGCCCCAAAACAGCAATCTTTACAGACCATGAAATCTGTCTGAAAAACAGATATGACACACTTCACCAAATAATTCACCATAAATCAGTTGCTTAATATTTTTGCATGACATTTTATCTGTGAATCCAAGACTAATATATCTATAACTTTCATTTTGGACAATTTGTCAAATTATGAATAAAATCTGATGATATATGCCCATGAATTGTCACTTTATGCAAAATACCAGCAAGTTGAGCCGTTTCTATAGGGTGTTTAGTATGTATTGTTGTCAATTGTGCTTTAATTCTCCATTTTGTTGTTATTATGGAAAGGGAAGTTGATTAATGAGTTATGCTATTATAGTTACTAATGTGATTGAGATGTTGTATATGATGCATGCCACGTGTTTGTTGAAATGCCCTCAATGAATGTGAAGTTAAAGAACCATGGAAATTGAGCCTATATGCTCTTGTATCAAGAACCTTGTTATAAATTGATACTGTTGGGGACATGGATGGCATGGCTTCATTATTATACATGAATATGTGTGTGATGTGATGGAGGGCATGTCACGTGAGTGCATGACCCAGATTGCTATGTGATGAGGCGATGACTGAGGGCATGACACTTAGGTGCATGACCCGTGATGACGAAAGGAAGTTACTGAACATGTAGCATGCCACCATGATTTCTATAATGGAACTTATAATGCTTAATTGATGATTGAGAGTGTCTCAATCCCCTCCAAAAGGGAGTGAGTTAGCAAAGCCCGGGTTTAGGTGGGATTTGAGTACATTGTAGATATTAGGCCTGGACTGAGAAGTTGGAGGAAATGATTATGTGATATGTGATATTTATACCCACTCGTCTTTACCAGGAGTGGAGGGGACATACGGAGTTTGTATTACTGTGGGAGAGCCTCACTCCTGCCAGGGACGGGGGAGCTGAGAGGCCCGGTGTTGTACAATGCCCGTGTCCACTGCGCCGTATGCTATATTCACCCCAAATTTGCGTGTTACCCAAGTTCTAATTAATTCAATTATAAATTAACAAAATAAGAAATTGCGTGTTACTCCTTCTGCTGGCAGCACTTTCCCTTCCCTTTGCCTGTTCTTGTGACTCTGTGCCATGCCTTAGGTACTTGCACTTATCTTATTAGATATTGGTTGCTTGAACACTCGTGTTATTATTATTATTATTATTATTATTCGTGCTAACCTTTTTCTTGCAGTAATTTGACATTGGACCGCAGGTATGATCCTCTTACTTGGCTATTCACTTTTTGCTATATATTTAGTTTACTTGTCTTATTCCTTTGCCTTGCCTTGTGGATTGATAACCCTAAAGCGATGCCCAGATCCAAGTTGGTTCCTACTGGGGCACGCATTGACATGCTCCTCCCTATTTTTCAGGTAGCAGTGATAGCATGGTTGGTGATGACTTGGAGTGGGATTCAGGAGTAGAACTTGGGGTGAGCTGTAGCTGTGTAGTGTGACATGGTTGTCTTGGGAGGTGGAGAGTGGCGGTGTATATGTAGTGATGCACTTGGACTATGTATGTAAATGAGAGTTGTTATATAAATTTGTTGTCGTTGTTCTATGTTATTTATGAGTTGTTTGATATTATAATGAAGCTTCCCTTGTACTATCCCAGCATGTGCTCAGTGGCCTGCTTATTCAGTTTCTTCTTTCTCCCTCTCTCTTTTCCTCTCTCATCACCTTCACTCTTCAGGATACTTGAAAAAAAAAATTTAAATGCCGGGTATTCTGGGGAACGGAGCGTGACAGTTGGGATGTGGGGGTGGTCTTGGTGCTTCTTATCTATTGAAATTACGTTATTATTCAGGTCATGGCTGGTATGACTTCTCCATTAGGCTAAGCTCAGTTCTTATCATTGCATATGTTGTACATGGTTACATATATGTTTCCTACAAATGGTATCAATAGTGACATAGTGGGCATATGGATTTTGTGGGTTGAATCAGGCTAACTCCTGCAAAAGTCACTTGATCGGTACACCACAGCTAAGACAAGCATTAACGAGTTAAACTCAGGGTTATGGTTCAACTTTTTAACTCATCTAATACTCAAGTTAAAACATGATGGTTGTGTTAAATATAATTGGAGTAAAATTAAATATGAAAAAGAATGAGTTACCTGCCCAATTGAAGAGATGGCTACTAATAGGGTGTGACGAAGGGCATTTTCACTCTTTCATATGATGGGCCTATGCCATTGTTATGTAGACTGCTTTGTGACAGATCAATCCTATGTGCCTGCTTTAGGCTGAGCCATTATTTAGTTCATTATCAAGTGGTAACTATTCTTATTGCAAGATAAGGAAGCAAACATTTTTCCTAGTGTCCTATCATCATTAATTTAAGATAAGAAAAACAATCTGTTATAAATTTCTCGTGTCATAATATAGATAAGACAAATATAACCAAATAAAATAGTTAATTCTTCATCAGTTACTTACCAAATTTTGACTTAAAAGTCTATATAAATGACACAAATCTTGTTTATAATGTATGCGAATCTCTATGTCTTTTAAAAATAATTTTGTTTCAATGTTCTTATTGTTATCCCTTTTATCATGCAAACAAGTGTTTGCAAGGAATATGCCCAATATTGAAAAGATGGATACAAAGTTTAAGGTAAATATATATAATTAAGATGCAAGATGCATTAGTTATGTAGTTCTTCCCATGTATGTATATATATTAAATTTGAAAGCAATGGTGATAGAATAGAATTTCATTTTATATATCAATTATATTTAAAGAGTTAATGCTTTCACTTTAAATTTATCTAGTAACTCATATTTTTCAAATTTGAATTTATATTGTAAAAAATTCACAACTTAACTCATTATTTTTTTCAATTGTTCTGAATCTTGAATAGCTCTAATAATACATAAGAAAATATTTAGCAAAATAAAATTAATGACTATATATATATATTTCCAAATTAAAGAGATATATTAAGGTCAATAAGGTTTCAAAGAAAATATTATTTATTGGGTTTGGAATAATATCACTATTCTTTTAAGCGTAGTACTCTATGTTATTTCTGTTGATTGCCTCAAGATAAATGTTAAGGGTGCTAAGTTCTTAGGTAACTTTGGGTAGATTTATTAATAATTAAAAACTAATTTAGTTCTCATTAATATAGTTTATAGATTTCATGTCGTCTTTTTAAATATTATTTTAAGTTTATCTTTATTAATCCTTCTAAAGATAGTTGCCATATATAATTACATTTGTTTTGCAGAATGGATCCAAGTCAGTCATGAATATCTCAACAAATGGTTCTTTAAAGATATCATCAGTTCTGCAATGTGAATCTTACCATGAAAGAGGCAATGATATTAGAGCATGCTCTCAAAAATTGAAACAATGGAATAGATCATTCTCAAGTCTCAAAAATCTATATGGTGAAAATATTCGTCCAAATGGCATGAAAGAGATGGAATATGTAAGTGAATAAGGATATCTTTAAAATAATATAGATTCAATTAAATATGGAAATGGTTGTAGCAAGATAATTAATAGCAATGTGTAAAATGAGTTTATTCATATATGAGAATGAGAAAGAAACAATTTCTAATGTTTATGTTTAAATCTTTATAGAATTTTTTTACCATCCCTTTGAATATTTTAATATTTTCTTAATTAATGTTTTAATATGCATATCATTTATTATGGTGTTTTAAACAAATTCATAGAAAAAATAATATAATAATAATAATATAATTAAGAACAAAAATAATAGTGTTAATGACAATAAAATATTTTCTATTGTTGTAATTAATTATGATAAAGAAATTAAATTATAAACATAAACATGGAAACTTAAAAATATCTTGTCGCTTTACAATAAAATTATCATTGTTGAAGTTCTATTCTTTTTTCTTCCGATGTATCAAAAAAAAGTTCTATTCTTTATAATGTGTATGAAATATGCACTTCTTTTTATTTTTAAAATAAATAACTTTTCTATAGATTTTGTATATTTTCATAATTAATTGATATATTGAGCTTTTATATCAACTAAAAGATTTTTATGGTTAATTTTGTAGTGGGCAGTATTTGGTAGTATATACGGAGAGTATTATGGTGTCAAATCAACATTAAATGTGTATGGACTTCCAGAATTGACCAAATATCAAGTTAGCGCAGCTGTTATATGGATGGTAAATCGCTATAGCGGATCAAAAGAAAATCCAAATATGATAAGCGTTGGTTGGCATGTAAGTATCATGCTTCTTTTTAACTCTTGCATTTTATTTAAAATAAAAAAATTCATAATTTTGAATGTTTGTGATTATACATATTAAAAAGTTTCTAAACTTATATTTGTATGCATTGTTTTAACACAAGCAACATGTTCCCTATTTTAATACAAACAACATGTTTAATATATCGACATTATTATTTGTTTATCATTAAATCACATTATGAGTATCTAATATTTTATAGATAATAAAAGAAAATGCTCCTTTCTAAGTTATTAGATTATTTTTTAAAACTAGTACCATAAATATATACAATAAAATGATTATTTTCAAGTGAGCCTTCCATTGCTAGAACTTATATGTAAAGTGGAATTTTTGAGTGACTTAAATTGAAAATCTTCTATAAATCCATGAAGTAAAATTTATACACAAAAAAAAAATAAGTATACACTCAATTAAATATATGCTTATTTTAGACAAAATACTTCAAGGGTTCTCATATTTTTGCTTGTAATACATGTACTTTAGTTTCACTTGTAATTACTAAAGTTTTTCAAATGTTTATGTCTCTTACACTCCCATCAATTGAATGTTCTTACCCTCCAACAGAAAGTTAATGATCATTCAAGTCATCATCATCCTCTTCTAATTTTATCCATTTTCATCAAAACCATTACTTTATTTAAGATTAGAAAGTATATTTCTTTTCTCTTTTATCTCATTCATCTTCACAACCCCCTCTTGACCTCTTCTTTCTCTATGTTAATTTTATTTTTTCCCTTTAATTTTTAAGTTTCCTTTTGTAAAACCTAAATGTAATATATGAACATATTTTCTCTATTATTTCTTTGAATATTACCAAACTTCTCTTTATAAACTTTATCCATTTTGTTTCTAGTAATATCAATTTGTTTCCATTGCCTTCATAATACCGAACACATTAAGTCTAAAAGAAGGAAAATTGAATAAATACTTTTGTTTCCTTTATTTCCATCGCTATTTTTTATTCATCTTCTACTAGATTTATCGTCACATTTAATTATTATCATTACTGTCACAATTACAATACACTTTCAAGTCACCTCACTCTTTTACCATCATCACGCTATTAAGTTTTTCATTTGTATTTCTAGAAGAAAAAGAAGCCGAATGTAACTTATGGATTTTGATTTTTTAGGTATCAAACTTGAAAAAAGAAGAGTTCAAAGTACAAAACTTGAAAAATAGTGCAGGATATTAAATACATGCTAAATGGTATTGGATATTATACTGAAAAATATGAAAAATTTTAAGGTAATTTTCATGAAATAAATTTTAAATTATTATATTTTGTTTACACGGTTGAAAAAATATGTGTTTATATATCTTTTCATATAAACTTAATTTCATCACTGAGTAGATCGCTCACTCTATTACATCATCAAGTATTTTCTCACATTTTTATCTTCTTAGTGTTGCCTCTCAATTAAAACCATATCAACTAGATCAAACAATTGTTTATTCAATTTTATAGTTAAGTAATATAATATGTGCAAGCTAGTGACGTAACCAGGTAAATTTTTTTGGCTTGGGCGAAAATAAATTTAATGTAAAGAATTTTTTTAAATGCCAAAAAAGATTAAACTTTAATATGCTTTAATTATTAATTGATAATATAGTATTATATATATATATATATATATATTCAAAATATGATATATATCATATAAAATGTCTTTTTAAGTTGACAAAGTAGTATCATACATATAAACATGCATGCCTATGAAAATAATATTTTATAAACAAAGTAATTAGTAAAGATTAATTTCTTAATAAATACATATACAAACACAAGCATGGAAAAATAATAATTGTTACAGAATTTTTTACATAAATTTAGAGATAGAGGAGAGTGATAGTCAGAGAGAAAAAAGAGTTAGGGAAGTGAGAGGTAATATGAGAGAAAAAGATAAGCCAAAGAGAGAAAGAGATGCTGATTATACATAATAAAAAAATTTATTTTTTTCTTGCCTTGAGATGCCCATAGTTTGCTGCCCATGCGTGCTGTATTAATATAAAAACCAAAGTCAAAATAAAAGAAAGGGAAACAAAGAAACCTATTACAAGATGAAATACAAAGCGTACTTTAAAATACAAATTATGTACTATTGTACATAAGATTTTATATAGAAAATACATAATTATTGTACTTCAATTGAGCAAAATTGCATTTAATTTAATATGTAATATCATCTTGTCGTATTTGGTTCCAATTTAGGGGTATATCAAAATGTAAAGAATTTAGATAGAAACCTAAAAATAAGATAGATTTTCTTTTTTCTTTTAAAGTGTAAAAGAAAAGAAATAATAACCAACATGTAAAAATTGATAATACGTAAGAAATTATAATTGTTGTTAACGAGAAACAGGGTTTTAGAGAAGGTTGAGGCTAGGAAACCCCTAGCCTCCTTTATATAGTATTCATAATGGTTACTCATGTGGGTGGATACCCAATAGGCCCAATGAGTCCTATTCATAACACTTCCCCTTATCCAACCAACGTGGTATACTCAACTTTATGAATACTGAAATGATTCATTAGTACTAATGAGTATCTTAAAGGGTGGATACTTCTAGATCCAAGTTAGGGGTAACTGCCTCGTTAAAAACCCTTAGCTATTGAAAACCCTATGGGAAAAAACCGATAACGAGGGAAAAGAGTACATCACTCCATAACTTCCCCTGATTTGGGGATCTGTCGAGAGGTGGATACTCCTGAATCCAGAGTCAATGTGGTTGCCTCATTAAAACCTTGACTATGGAAAACCCTGTGGGAAAAACCACTAGCCAAGGAAAAAGAGTACAACTCTACAGTTGACTCCCCCTTATCTGATCAAGCTTCAGGCTTGTAGATATCATATATATCTATACATTAATCTCCTATGTGTCTATACATCCATCTCATCTACAACATTCCGAAAGCAAAAGTAAAGTACAAGCATCACTCATCTATACAAGTTTCACTCATATAAGGCAGTAGCTGAAACTGAAGGAGCGCTAGCGAACTTGGTAGACAGCTCCACGTCTCAATCGTCGTTGTCTGCGAGGTACTTCAGGACCTGGCTTTGTATGTGCTTGAACTGCTCCTTGGGTGATGAGCTTCTCGGGATGGTGGAAGGATGTAGACTTGGGAGGATTCTGTGTAGATCTTCAGGAGGTGGACGTCCCTTTTATACTATTCATCGCGATGATCTGTAACCTGCATATGCAAATACATTTAACATGGAGGATTTTTCCTCGACCCTTGGAGATAGCGCAGAAGCTACATATCTCTAGTCCAGTGGTACGCTGCAGGCGCTGCATTGTACCTGGCTAATAGCTATACTGCTAACGCTCAAAAGAGACGCATGCAGTTGACCAGGTAAAGAGTGTTCCAAAGACACTTAAGGTACTTCTGGACCTTGTATATTCTTCCCCTCTTCCAACTAACGGAAAGGGGTCTTTTAATGTATATCCATACAACCAAATAGGTGTATTTAGTGGAGAATGATTTTAATGTTTCTTCATCAATCGTCATTGTATGAAGTTTTCATTTTCGGGATGATTAATTAATGTCATCTTCAGGCTGATAGTTCATTTATAGGATAATTGTTCATCTTCAGGATGATTAATTTCATCTTCAGGATGATAGTTCATCTTCAGGATGATTAATTAATGTCATCTTCAGGATGATAGTTCATCTTCAGGATGATAGTTCATCTTCAGGATGATTGTATTCTGTAAGCCAAGGATTGATGCCTAGCTAGGACTTTCATATCATATCATATCTGATAGATAGGCTTTAACAGATATTTCGGTATTTTCTCTTCAGGAGATCCGTTAATATTTTGAGTTTATTAAAAATAATCTCAATTCTTTTAATTTGCTCTCTTAAGAACAATACTGTTATTAATATATGTCCCAAAAAGAAAAGAAAGTAAAGAAAAAATGTATACACACAGTTGAAGAAATTTTATATCGGTAATGTTGTCACATCCAATAGCAACATCAACCAAATATTCCCTCTTTTTGCCATTCGTTGGGTTACACCTTGACATAAACCAGTCGATGCATCAGATTCGTCTTGTAAGTGAGTTCAGCTCATCTTACTTGATTACTTCCTGGTTTGAGCGATTTATACCTCTAAAGCTATAGCAAATTAGCATGCTTATAGCTAACGATTTTATTTTAATTCTCCTACAATACTCAATTATCCCACAGGATTTGATATCATTTTTGATATCAGGACTTCAGGTCCATACACCTCATATTTCATAAGTGAGTCCAGCTCACCTTATTATTGCCTCATTCCACATTATTATAATTTGGTCAAATTTCTATCTTTGCTTCAGGCAAAGTAGAGTTGTGGAATCGATATTAACTGGCAAAGTGAAATATGAGAGAATTTGTCGACAAAATGTGTTCTTTCTTGTTCAAAACTCACCCCGTACGTACTATAAACATTTGATTTCTCCCAGAGGTGTCTCCTTCACGACACGTTAAAGAAGTGAAGGTTCTGGGATGGGTAAAGAATATGGACAGATCCAGAATGGGTCCTTAGCAACCAAGTTGCAATAAGGTTCTGGATTTGAGCTCACTTTCCTGTGGTGGTATTGTCTCCAGGAGTAGATTTCTCTCTTTGGAGCCTAGTGGTATGCCCTCTCATCTCTTAAGGACATCCACTTCTGCTACTGGTGGATTGCATCCATTATATTTGGTATGTCAATCCTAGCTGGATTTTTAATAGCAGGGATGTGAAAGTTTTGACAATATTTAACTTGTCATTATAATCAGATCATATGTATTTACTTTTTAAATGGTCAATTTGAGCGTCAGGCTCATAGATGATTTGAACCAAATAGGGAATTGAAGGATCTTCAGGATCATTATTACTATCAACACACAATCTATAAGATGTGTTTTAATGCCTTACTCATACGAGATTTATTCATCAAAGTTGGTTAGTCATGATGAATGTGTTCTCTTTATGGCATCATGACGGTTTATGTAGTGTTGCTTCAGGAACACATATACAACGTTGTGGACGTACCATCTTGAAGATGTGCTCTAAACCCATTCTTAGAAAATATTTATATGGAGTTGATCAGACTCATATAAAAAGGTTCTAATGGTGTGTTTAGCTGAGTGTACGCAACCACTGTTACTAATTATTTATGATTTCCCATTTTTATCCAAAGTTACCACTATTTTTTAAAGAATGTGGTTGGATAATGACCATTTAGAGGATATATATTGATGAGTACACAAAAGGTACATTATCAGTCATAGTAAGGGAGTGGACAAAGCCTATTTATATCCCTTAAATACTTTCAAGAGACCTAAAGGTCTTCATTATCTATAATGATGATGGTATATCATCTTAAATTCGTTTGAGGAAGTGGGGAGAGTCAATGTCCATGTGAATGGAGATGATATCATAATCATTTTTCCCTTTTGAATGGGACAATGAAAGTTTCACCCTTTTTGAAGAATCTTCGGGTTCGTATGGTTGATGATGTCTTGCATCATCACTCCAGGGTGATATCGATCCAAAGTTGGTCGATTCTGGACACTTCTGGTGTTCCAAATTAATTCCTCTTTTTGAATTTATGTGGGACTTTTGAAAAGTCCATTAAAATGCTCAAGTTAATTATATCCGTTAATAGTTGAACTGTGTTCAAACTGTGAAGGATTACATCTTCACATTGACTATTGTGCGAATCATTATGGGTCAAAGCTTCAGGCTTCATTTATTTCTTGAGTCATTTAGGGATTTCGTTTTGACGAATATCCTTTGAAACTGTATAAGTTTCAGAGAGTATATGGAATCCTCATTTTATTTTTAGGGGTATTCAAGATAGCAAATCATTCGAAGTAAAATAAAATGTATTAACACTACAAGAGAATAATACAGATGATTTTGTTAAGTCAACAAGTGACATAGTGTGATGTGTGCTCTTGAAAACATACAACAATAATCATGCTCATTAAGACTTATGTTATGACAACAAATTAAATTTGATTTCAAAGTTTATTTGTCCTCGGGGAGTAGCTAAATATACATAAGGTCAATTAGACTTTCGTCGTTTTGACTAGATATGTATGTATTTTATATGGCATAAGTTAATGCACATTCATGTTTGCAAAAACATTATGGCTCTTATCAGAACTTCTGGTCTGATATTGGCTTGCCATTGCTTACTCCATGTCGAGGTATATCATATCTTCCCTTTCCCATTTAATTCAAGACTTCCTCTGTTTTAAGTTTTCCTTATTTTTATTTCAGGTCATGTTTGATCCTGAACTTCCCCTGATTTCAATATTCCTTATTTATAAAGGACAATGAAAATTAGTCTTGCTAAGGAGACATAAGCAGGGGTTTGAGCAAATTATTTTATACTTCCACTTTTCTAATTAATAAGAGACTTTTTAAAAAGTCTATTTGAATGCTCGAGTATAGCTTTAGGCCATTTTCTTGAGTCATTCAAATTTTATGTGGATAGTTTATCATGCTCAGAGGGGAAAACAAATACGTGGTTACGAAATTTATAATTTCTCACTTATCTTTACGTCACGACTTCGGGCGTACACTTAAAAGTAAGGGGTAGATTCAAGAATCATACATTGTAAAGTAAGATGACTCTAAAAGAGTTTAGCGGTGTTATGACAACTTCTGGTATCAATATTCAATTATATAGACAATAAGTGTGAGAGGTCTATATACCGCAAAATGCGTATCTTTAAAAGATCGCATAAATAGTTTTCGCATAGTCCATTATATTTGTTAATATTTATTTTATTAGGGTGAAAGGGTGTTGACTTTTGATTTGATTTTGAACTTCAGGTTCATTTTGTCAAAGTGGATATGATGTTAAAACTTTTTGAAATCATGATTGTCTTGTTGTCATAAATATCGTCATATCATGAGCCCATCATACATATAATATAAAGCTTGTAAACTAAAAATTATGCTCAATTAACCTGAATTGAAACAAGTATGATGTATACACATGCTATTAAACTGTAAAAACAATTAGACATCCACGCATGTATTTTTACCATTTTCATAAAGAAAATTAATATTCATGCATGCTTTTTAACATTTTCATAACGTGAATAATTAAAAGAGATTAACATGTTGTGTATTGGTGTTTCATACCAATCTTATTTTGATGATGATCACAACATTATGTTGTTTGCTAATGAATCTCATATTTTAGTCTCGCAGTTTATCTCACGGATATCTTTATTGGAGACTAATCACTTGGTGTAAGGATGGACATCATGTGAAGAAGAGCCAAAGTTTGGACTCAAGGAGTGCCAAAGCTTGGAGATGATGGAGAGCAATCAAGGCATCAAGATTGAAGACTTAGACTCTTTTGAAAGCATTGTAATCCATATAATTTACTTTATTGCTTTCTCTCTCTTTTGAGTCTAGGGTTGATGTAATGCCTTGCTAGATGGTTTACCCATTCATGCTCATGCATTTAACCATCTTAGTGAACCTTAGGATTATCATAGAATCCAACCCATTAGGTTTACTCTTTCGGTCAGAAGTCTGATGAGGGAAACACAGTCGACTGGGTGATTTCTAGTCGCCTGTTGATCCTTCTACAGTCGCCTGATATGCACTGCTCAAGACAACATTTCTATTAACTCAAACTTGAGCTTTACGCACAGTCGTCTGTCAATCGGTTCCCAGTCGCCTGTTTATTTACAGTCGCCTGAGATTTGGTCAACAGTCACCTGTCTAGCGTAAGTGTATTCTATGCATCTCTCTGTCTTCTCTCCATACTTTACAGTAGTCGACTGATGAAGAATATACAGTCGCCTGACTATTCGACAGTCGACTGTAGTATTAACATCAGTCGCCTGTGCGAAGAATTGGAGAAAGAGTGTAGCTCTCTGTTTCGATCCATCCCCTGCAACAGTCGTCTGCTGAATGATTTACAGGCGCCTGTCCTGTTTGTCAGTCGACTGTATTGTCTTCTTAAGTCGACTGTCCTGGCTCAGATTATAGCCGTTAGATATTTTCTAGCCGTTGATCAGTCGACTGTCTTATAATCATCAGTCGACTGTTCCTGTCGTTTTCACCCAGTTTCTAGCCGTTGCTGATTTGATTTTCTGGCCGTTTCTTTGGGTTTCTGGGCTTGATATAAGTTTCCTATATATATGGGTGTGCTGCCTTTCTTGAGAACTCTTGACAACATTTGATAAACTCTTGATTCTATAGAAAATCTCAAGAGATCAATAAGCCACTCTCAAGCTCCCTCATTTCCCTCTAATTGAGCATTCATCTTTCTTCATGCATTGAAGTCCAGCTCAAGGAAAATCTTCCAAGTGCTCTCAAGCATATTCCAACACTTGGAAATCCTCTTCCATGCCTTGCATTCATTCATGAGTAAGCATCTCAAGGCATAGGTAAGAGTATTTACTTTACAAGGTGTAAACTGTTTTCTTATTTCTCTTTGTGGGATTAGGATTTTCTCCTTGTGGGAGATTGTCTCTTTGTGGGACTAGAGTCTCTTTGTGGGACTAGGAACTCTCTCTGTGGGAGTAACTCTCTTTGTGGGAGTTTGAGTGTCCTAGTGTAGGGCTAACCCTAATTCTCTGAGTGGGAGTTAGTGATTCTCTTTGTGGGAGTCGTGATCCTCGTGTAGGATTGGTTGGGTCCTTGTGTAGGGCATAAATCCTCTTTGTGGGGTAATCTCTTTGTGGGATTTGTATTCACTTCTCTGTGTGGAAATATAGTGAATATTGGTGTGGCTGGATGTACCCAAGTTTGGGGAACCAGGTTAAAACTTTGTGTTTGCGTTTGGATTGATTGTGCCATTTAATTCCTCTTGCATTTATAATTCCGCATTTGCAAGTTAAATTTTATTTGGACAATTTTATTGCCATTACCCTATTCACCCCCCTCTAGTGTGTGTTGTTAGTATTGCAAGGGTTAGACGATCCCTACAATTGGTATCGGAGCGAGGTTAAAGCATACTGCAACAATGGCATTCAACCCTACTTCCGCGCCTCATGAAGAAGGTCACTCAATCGTTTGACCCCCGCTCTTCAACGGAACCAACTATCCTAGTTGGAAGATCAGAATGATGATCTATATGGAGGGTCAAGACCTATGGGACATCACCGAGGTGCTATTTGAGAAGCCCACTACTTCTGTGGCTTCAAGGATAAAGGCGGAGAAGGACTCAATCAAGTTCAATGCAAGAGCCATGAACGCATTACATTACGCTCTTTCTGTTGGTGAGTTCAACCGTATCTCCATGTGCAAAACGGCGAATGATATTTGGCACACCTTGGAGATTTGTCATGAAGGGACAACGAAGGTAAAGAAATCTAAACAAACTGTGTTTAGATCTAAATATGAAATGTTTACGATGCAGGAAGGCGAAAGCATTTCAGAGATGTTTACAAGGTTCACCGATATCGTGAACGCTTTGGAGGGTCTCGGGAAGACGATTTCCCAAGAGGATCGTGTAGAGAAGATCCTAGACTCTCTCTCACCTCGTTGGGAGTCAAAGGCCAACGGAATTTTGGAGTCTTATGATACGTCCAAATATACCATTGAGGAATGTATTGGAAATCTCATGGCATATGAAGTGAAGCTTCAACACAAGAAGGAGATTCATCCGACGAAGCCCGAGAAGCTAGAGAAGCAAAAAGGGGTTGCATTCCATGCCAAGGAGGAGCCAATCAAGTGGAGGAGGAAATTCCATCGAGAAGCTTCTAGCGAAGAAGATGAGCAAGAAGATGCAAGTGGAGAAGAAATTGAGGATCTTACCGAGCAATTCAAAGCTTTCCTCAAATGCAAGCAAGGTAAGTCTTTGTCAAAGTTTGTTTCCAATTCTAACAAAGTTCCTACTTGTTACACTTGCAGTGGAAAAGGTCACTTGTCCACCGAATGCCCTTCCAAACCCATTAAAGAAACGTACAAGGGTAAAGGGAAGAAGCATTGGAAAGGAAGGTCCAAGTCCAAAAATCGCAAAAAGGGACTTGTTGGGACCTTTGATGATTCGAGTGAGGACACTTCTAGTAACGAAGAAGAGGATACAAAGGAGGATGCTCATGCATGCTTTGTAGCCATGGATGTTCCTACTCCAATTCCCTCCGGATTAAACGAAGAAGAGTTGGATGCTTGGCTTGACGCATACAACTCCTATGAGGATTCATGCCTCGTGGCTAAGGAGGAGAAGTCGTCATCAAGTTCTTGCAAGGATGATGATGATGGTGTTGTTGAGATCGAGGAAGAAAAGATCTCATATGAGGAGCTCAAGTTCAAATTTGACTTGGCCTCCGAAAAGGCTAGTAAGTGCATCAACTCTTACAATATGTTAAAAGCAAAATATAAGAATGCTAAGAGTAGAATGCATAAACTAGTTATTGCAAGTGTAGTTCATGATGAAAGGCATGTTTATGACACTTGTGAGAAAGACACACTTCTTTCTCAAGTTAAGGAATTGAGCACTTCTAATGAAAATCTCATTGCTCAAACCTTAGCTTAGATTCTCACATTCAACAACTTACGTTGAAATGTGAAGAGGAATCCCGGAAGCTCATAAGCTTTGTGTATTCTAGGGATTCACTCCACGATTTGTTGGAAAAATAACATCCGGCAAATCATAGAGGAGGTTTGGGTTATGTTCAAAATGTGGTTCCCAAACCCACCTCTAATTCTTCCTTTGGTGCAAATTCAAGAAATATTGCTAAAGCACCTAAGAAGAATCACCATGCTTTCTTGTACAACAATAACACTCACAAGAAGCATGTAGATCACAAGGTGAGAAAAATGAAGAATCTTCACTTTTTGCTAAGAAGCAAAATCCTCATTCATTGCATGCTAAGAAACTTGTTTCTACACCTAAGCATGCCACATCCTTCCCTCGTGCTAAGGCAAAACCTTTGCCTAGGAAATCCTTGAGATTATGGATTCCCACTAAGGCTAGTGAGCAAGAGAGAGATAGTTACATCAACTCTCTAGTTAGGGATGTGATCACCTCGTGTGACTATGTTAGGAAATCAAACTCCTCTTGGGTTTGGTTACCTAATGTTTAGGTTCCTCACACATTTGCATATTGCATGGGTATTGTGCTTCCTTGATTATTTTAAGCATACCCATTGATTATGTGTGTTTCATGTTTTTTTGGAAATATTCTTCAAATTTATTTCTTTTCATGAAAATTGGGACCTTGGGGTTATTGACATACATGCATGATCCATGTGTATGTCAATGGGGGAGTTAATATAATATATGTTTAAATTATTTTAAGATATATTTTAACTCTCATTTCGGAGGTTTTTGTTTTGAGATCATTATTTCTATTTGGTTATTTTGGGTCTCAAACCAAACCTCTTGTTTATTGCCAACTTGTTTCATATCTCTTTTGTTTTGGCAATATCCTTGTGTATCTTTGAAGCTTGATTTTTCCATATCTATTGCTTCGATACACTTATGGCCCATGGCTCCTATAATTAATTGGTATTAGATCCTAGAAGTCAAAAGTTGACCATTTCTATGATCTAGGGGGAGCATGGGATAGTGAATTGATACCCACTAAATTTTATATTTGGTATCACACATATCTTTCTTTTCTTGCATTGTGTCACATCTTGGTTAAGATGATAAAGGGGGATATTTTTGATGTCCACCTTTTTGACGATGTCAGGGGGAGAGATATATGCATTATGTGATCATATCTATAGGGGGAGAGATATTTGCATATGCATATGGGGAGAGATATCTCTTTGGGGAAGAGATATATGTGATTAGATAAACCATTCTTGTTTGCATGATTTTATACTTTGCAATTGGTTTATTTAATCCATGCCTATTATATGTCACCATGATGTTATTGGTTTATGAGTATTTACCTTTGTGTAGCTCATTACTTAATTGGTGCATATAAGTAGGGGGAGATCATTAGCTTTGTGCTTTAATTCTTTATGATTTACATAATGTGTGTCATCATCAAAAAGGGGGAGATTGTCGAGTATTGGTGTTTCATACCAATCTTATTTTGATGATGATCACAACATTATGTTGTTTGCTAATGAATCTCATATTTTAGTCTCTCAGTTTATCTCAAGGATATCTTTATTGGAGACTAATCACTTGGTGTAAGGATGGACATCATGTGAAGAAGAGCCAAAGTTTGGACTCAAGGAGTGCCAAAGCTTGGAGATGATGGAGAGCAATCAAGGCATCAAGATTGAAGACTTAGACTCTTTTGAAAGCATTGTAATCCATGTAATTTACTTTATTGCTTTCTCTATCTTTTGAGTCTAGGGTTGATGTAATGCCTTGCTAGATGGTTTACCCATTCATGCTCATGCATTTAACCATCTTAGTGAACCTTAGGATTATCATAGAATCCAACCCATTAGGTTCACTCTTTCGGTCAGTCGTTTGATGAGGGAAACACAGTCGACTGGGTGATTTCCAGTCGCCTGTAGATCCTTCTACAGTCGCCTGATATGCACTGCTCAAGACAACATTTCTATTGACTCAAACTTGAGCTTTACGCACAGTCGTCTGTCAATCGGTTCCCAGTCGCCTGTTTATTTACAGTCGCCTGAGATTTGGTCAACAGTCACCTGTCTAGCGTAAGTGCATCTCTGCATCTCTCTGTCTTCTCTCCATACTTTACAGTAGTCGACTGATGAAGAATATACAGTCGACTGACTATTCGACAGTCGACTGTAGTATTAACATCAGTCGCCTGTGCGAAGAATTGGAGAAAGAGTGCAGCTCTCTATTTCGATCCATCCCCTGTAGCAGTCGTCTGCTGAAGGATTTACAGGCGCATGTCCTGTTTGTCAGTCGACTGTATTGTCTTCTTAAGTCGACTGTGCTGGCTCAGATTATAGCCGTTGGATATTTTCTAGCCGTTGATTAGTCGACTGTCTTATGATCATCAGTCGACTGTTCCTGTCGTTTTCACCCAGTTTCTAACCGTTGCTGATTTGATTTTCTGGCTGTTTCTTTGGGTTTCTGGGCTTGATATAGGTTTCCTATATATATGGGTGTGCTGCCTTTTTTGAGAACTCTTGACAACATTTGATAAACTCTTGATTCTATAGAAAATCTCAAGAGATCAATAAGCCACTCTCAAGATCCCTCATTTCCCTCTAATTGAGCATTCATCTTTCTTCATGCATTGAAGTCCAGCTCAAGGGAAATCTTCCAAGTGCTCTCAAGCATATTCCAACACTTAGAAATCCTCTTCCATGCCTTGCATTCATTCATGAGTAACCATTTCAAGGCATAGGTAAGAGTATTTACTTTACAAGGTGTAAACTGTTTTCCTATTTCTCTTTGTGGGATTAGGATTTTCTCCTTGTGGGAGATTGTCTCTTTGTTGGACTAGAGTGTCTCTTTGTGGGACTAGGAACTCTCTCTGTGGGAGTAACTCTCTTTGTGGGAGTTTGAGTGTCCTAGTGTAGGGCTAACCCTAATTCTCTGAGTGGGAGTTAGTGATTCTCTTTGTGGGAGTCGTGATCCTCGTGTAGGATTGGTTGGGTCCTTGTGTAGGGTATAAATCCTCTTTGTGGGGTAATCTCTTTGTGGGATTTGTATTCACTTCTCTGTGTAGGAATATAGTGAATATTGGTGTGGCTGGATGTACCCAAGTTTGGGGAACCAGTGTTTGCGTTTGGATTGATTGTGCCATTTAATTCCTCTTGCATTTATAATTCCGCATTTGCAAGTTAAATTTTATTTGGACAATTTTATTGTCATTACACTATTCACCCCCCCCCCCCCTCTAGTGTGTGTTGTTAGTATTGCAAGGGTTAGACGATCCCTACATAACATCCACGCATGCTTTTTAACAGTTTCATTGTAACATTAACATAGCATGAAAATAGTTAGCATCCACGCATTTAATGTATAAGCAATGAAAATAACTTAGAACTATGGGGATCAGCCAGCCGACACCGAAATGAAAAATACAGTCCAGAGTTACATCAAAAAATTGCATGAAGGAATAAATACAACTCGGGAACTTCAGAGAGAAGCCTCTTTCTTCTTTGTGCATACGCCTTCAGCTCCTTTTTGGTGTCCTTCGGTCTTCTTTTTACATATATTTCCTCACTTACAAATTTCTCTCAAAAATGAAAAATTGCAGAAAAGAAAAGATGTCGGAAACCTGGCTGATTCCTAAAAACATAGCCTAATCGCACATCCACGTAGATAATATATGGAAAATATACAACCATGCAGATAATCATTTCACAGGCATGTAAAGATTAATTAAATAATCTAAATAGTGTGTGACGTGGTAAAAATTATTTTTGAAAAACTTTTTACCTTTGATCCATATTTTTAATGTTTTATTTTCCGCTTTAACCCTTTTTAAGATTTCTTTAATTATTTTGGGCTTTATGGGCCAAAAATAAAAAAGGAAAAATTATTTGTGTAATTGTGCTAATTTTCAGGCTTTTTGGGCCATGAAAACAACCCATTAGGGTTAATTGGGCCTCCCCCGAAAAATTAGCCCGTTAAGGGCTAGGGTTTCCGAAAAACCCTAGGGGGCCCGCGGGGCGCGCTGCCATGACAAACAGATTTTTCAAGCGTTTAGATCTCTAAAAAACTGATTTTTATTGTTTTTAGACATGCTGATCTAAATAAAAATGTGATTTTTACCGTGTTTTCAAACTCTTTGATCTTAAAACATGCAGATCTACGTGAAAACACAAGTTTAGATCTAAAAGTTTTGATATTTACCTCTAGATTCGACGAGGGAATCTAGACGACGGTTGGTGAAGGATGCCCTTTTCGCTCCCTGTTGAGAAGATTACGATCTTCTTATACTGAGCGGCTGATGGATCTCCTTCCTTGCGCGTCGCCGCCTTTTCCAAGGAGCGTGATCGTGCTGATAACGTGTTGTGAATGAGAAACAGGTTTTTGGAGAAGGCTGAAGCTAGGAAACCCCTAGCCTCCTTTATATAGTATTCATAATGGTTACTCATGTGGGTGGATACCCAATAGGCCCAATGGGTCCTATTCATAACAATAATAAATTAAAAACTTCACTAGGAATTGATCTTAGGAACTCTAGCTTCATATACAAGCTCCTTATCAATTGGGACATAAAGCCTTAGCGTAAATACATAGCTTTTTTCGTTTTATTTTCTTACCCTGGGCAACTGCCCAGGGTAAAGCTGCACCGGGTAAGTACTAGCTGCCCAGGGTAAGTATTACACCGTTCCTCCCTTGGTGTAAGCTATGTTTATTTCATTAAAAGTCATATAGATTATGAGCTTAAAAATTAAGAAAATTAACAATCAAAATGTGTTAGCTCAATAAAAAAAAGCATACAAAATTCATTAGGTAATGAAGGGCAAGCACAAAATTGATCATATCATTATGATACAAACACAAATAGGATGGCCTAATATGACACATGGATTATCTCATATGTATTAGACATTTAGATCTATAATTCAAACATTTTTAGGTCGTAATTAGGCTTAGAAAGTTTTTTATGGGCATCATCTAAGCTTGGCTATGTAAGACACTATTTAGAGCACTTTTAACATTATATGTATCTTTACAAACTTAAATTTACTATAATGTCTAAACCTTCACTTTTTAACTATATGTTTAATAAAATTTCTGATTTCTGAATTTAAATTTACTTCCATTAAAAAATGAAAACATTTTTCTATTTTCTACTTTTGAAAAGAATGTTAACTATTTTGAAATCAATATATTTGTAACATGTATATATTTTCTACCTAATTAAAACTAGTTATATATGATGGCAAATTTTTCTAAATTAAAATAATATGTAGTCCTTCATCACTTTAAAATCAGACTTGTTTTCTTTTAAGATGTAGAAAAGTTTATATATTAAGCAATCTAGATGGACTTGAATAATCAAAGAATAAAGTCTTGCTTTAGAACTCTATAAAATGATAACATGGTATACATTAGGATTGTAATTTTCTGCATCAAGTATAACATGGTGATAAAAGAAAAGAAAATAAAAAATCGATGGAAGAAAAACTAAATAATGACAAAACAATAGCAATAACAAATTAATGATATTATTTGCTAGAAATGCTTAACAACATTCTTAAAAATACCTAAATTAATGCAATAAATACTATTAGAGGTGGAATTGAAGATTTAGAAGGTTGTATATATGTATAACATAGATCCTATATATAAAAAGAGTTTGTCATTTTAGAGTGCTTGTACTTTGTATACTATCGGTTCAAATTACAAAGATAAAATAAAACTCTCTATGTGGATTGTGAATCTGTGATATTTGATTGTCAAACATTATAAAATCTAAAATAATTACTATTAATTGGATAATATTTCAATCATTCGTATACTAGTTGTTTTCTATTGTTTACAAAATTATTTATTGTTATCTTTCAAAGAATAGATAGAATCTACTTTATTGTTAACTTTTTTAGTTCTTATTTTATGATGTGTTTTCTAATTTTTTGATATATGTACTATAATTTTAAGTGAAAGAATTGCTATCGATTTCATATTGAAGATAGCTCATACCTAAGAAAATGTCGTACATCTAAATACATATAGTTAAAACCATAGAAGAATCTATTTATTTTCTTTAGTTAATCTTTGTAATTTTTATCTTACATTTTGGCTATGTTATTATAGGTATACCCATTTTTGTACAATGACAGTGAAACTCATTTCTTCATATATTGGAAGGTAAGTGTAAGCATGAAACTTAAAGATACAATAAAGTAACTTTTGTTGTTAATGGGTATTTACTGGGTTGATGAGTTATTGGGCCAACCCAAGTGGTTGGGCCCATATCTGTATAAGCCCACTTGTATTCTCCCCTTTGGCTATAAATATAGACCTGAGGGCTCTCCCCTCAGCAGTTGATTCAGAATACGTTATCAGCATGAGCCTCTAAAATTTTTCCACAAATTTTTTTTTCCGTTCGTTGCGAAGGCGAAGGCGAAGGCAAGACGGGAGATCCACGAGTGCGGTGCAAGGCTTCCTCCATCAAGGGTCGTCATCCGCGTAGGGCTTCGAGCAACCGTCGCTATATCTGGAGGACGGATATAGAGGTAAAAACTCTAAAAACAAAGTTTTTAATCATACGTATGATTACCCCTCCCCTTGATCTCACAAGATCGTCATGGGGATTTATCGTCGCCTTGAAAACGACGGATTATTCATCCCAAAAATCAAATTTTTTTAGGGCTTTTGAATTTCTCTTCCAAACCCTAAATCAAACCCCGCCGACGGCCTCGCCGCCGGCCCCCCGCCCACCCCCGGCCACGCCGCCCCCCCCCCATAGGGGGGGGGGGGGCGGCAGCCGCCGCACCCCCCCTGCAGGGGGGGCGGTAGCGACCTCTGCCGCCGCCCTCCCCAGCAGGGGGGCGGCCGCCGCCGTCCCCCTGCAGGGGGGCGGCGGCCCCCGTGGCCGCCCCCCCTCTCTGCAGGGGGCGGCCCCCGCCGTCCCCCCCGCAGAGGGGGGCGGCGGCCCCCCCCGTGCCCGCCGTCCCCCCCGCAGAGGGGGGGCGACGGCCCCCGCCGTCCCCCCCGCAGCGGGGGGCGGCGGCCCCCTGGCCACGCCCCCCTCTGCGGGGGGCGGCGGCCCCCGCCGTCCCCCCCGCAGCGGGGGGCGGCGGCCCCCTGGCCACGCCCCCCTCTGCGGGGGCGGCGGCCCCCACCGTCCCCCCCGCAGCGGGGGGCGGCGGCCCTCTGGCCGCGCCCCCCCCTCTGCGGGGGGCGGCGGCGGCGGCGGCGCCCCCCACCCCTGTAAACCATAACAAAAAAATACAGAACTCTGTGGGCCTGAAGCCCACAGCAGATCTGTGGGCTTCAGGCCCACAGATTTTTCAAAAAAAAAATCAGATCTGTGGGCCTGAAGCCCACAGCAGATCTGTGGGCTTCAGGCCCACAGATTTCCAAAAAAAAACCAGATCTGTGGGCCTGAAGCCCACAGTAGATCTGTGGGCTTCAGGCCCACAGATTTTCATCAAAAAAAAATGGGGGGAGGCAATAGGGCTATGAATGTGCCTCAAAAGGCAACCTATTAGCCTAAAAATTAATTTAAAATGGGGATTCAAAGGCAAAATATTCGTGAAAAATCACGGTAAATTACGGGACGAATATCGGTCAGACAAGGGCGTTTTGGGGATTTTTTGGGGGACTTTTTGGGATGACGAGGGAGACTTTTCCCTCTGACAAAGAAAATGTTAATTTTGGGCTTTTAATCAATTTGATTGATTAAACCCATTTACTTTACAACCTATGCATTGTAATCTCTTTTACATGCTTTACATCTCTGGCAAAATTATGTGGATATTATTTGCGTGGTTGTACATTTTATTTAAAAACTTAATAATTAGGAAGATCCTGCGACCACTCTGCCGTTAGTTACCTAACCTAACGGTGTATGTCGTTGTCCAGTGGTCCAATAATTATTAAGCGATTAAATATTGCTTTATCCTCATATGAATAAACTGTCTGTGATGTCTGTGGATGAAAATGTCGATGAGCACAATATTCTTGCATGAATTGCTAAATGTGGTTTTTGGATCGGCCGTTTAGTCCCACAGTTTTATTTCCCGCACTTTTCTTTTATTTTTGAGAGAAATTGTAGTGAGGAATTTATGTAAATGTCAAAGAAAGAAGACCTACTTCCATGGAGTCGGAAGCTACGCTTGAAGACGAAGATATTAAATGGGACCCACGGGGTTTCCAAAGTTGTATTTTCATTTTAATTCAAGCTGCAAATTTGTATAATTTGGACTGTGGACTTTTGGACTCTTTCTTGTGGGACTGGCCGATCCACACATTTAGCTTTTCATTAAATATTGCTTCCGCATGAAAATGTTTTTCTGGTTGATTATTAATTCATGCATGTTTGTGCTCTGCTAGATAAATGGCTAAAATTGCAAGCGTTGACTTTGAAGTGCTGGATGCATCAGGCAGAAACTATCTAAGCTGGCAGCTAGATGTTAAGTTTCACCTGCGGGCAAAGTCCCTCATCACTGCTGTGACTGAAAAAGAAAATGTTAGCGATATAGAGAAGGCGCAAGCCATCATCTATATTCGCCGCCATGTGGACAAGACCTTAAAGGCTGAGTACCTTACGGTCAAAGATCCACTTGAGCTATGGACCGCCCTTGAGGACAGGTATAAACATCAGAGAGATGTTATACTCCCAAGGGCGAGATATGAGTGGGAGAACATGAGACTGCAGGATTTTAAGTCCATTGCTGAGTACAACTCAGCACTTTTTAGCATCACCTCACGCCTGAAGTTGTGTGGTGAAAAAGTCTCAGAAGATCGCATGCTGGAAAAGACGTATACGTCTTTCCATGAAAAGGATGCGATACTTATGCAGCAATACCGTGAACGTAAGTTCACCAAGTATTCAGAGCTGCTGTCATGTCTTCTCATGGCTGAGCAAAACAGAGAGCTTCTTCTCGCCACTCACAATATGCGCCCTCCCGGCACTGTCCCCCTACCAGAAGCTCACCATACCTCTTCCTTCAAAAAGAAGAGGGACAATAAAAGAAAAGAAAGACCACAGAAAGGGGGACAACAGAAAAGAGCCAAGGGCCCACCACAGCAGCGCAAGAATGAAAGGAAGCGCAAGTTCACCTGGCGCAGGAATGATAACAAGAAAAACAATGCACCCCCACCCAAGAGGGACTGGGAAGACCAGTGCCACAGCTGTGGCATGATAGGCCACTGGTCTAGAGTGTGCAGGACCCCAGTGCATCTCCAGGAGCTTTATAAACAAAGCAAGAAAAAGAATGCTGAATCCAACCTGGTGGCTGCGAATAATGCAGTCAAATTTACAGCAAAAGACTTCGAGTCAGATAATCTGCTTGATTAGCCTGTTATCATTTATCTTAGCATTTCTATTGTATGAACATTTTATTTCATGAGAGCTTTTATGTATCTTCAATTCTGTTGAATAAAATTTAGCTTTTCTGAACGCAAATGTTTACTCATTTTTTAGATGGAATGCTCTCATGACTGCTTAGTAGATAGCGCGTCAACACATACGATCCTTCAACACAAATGCTATTTTCATAGCATTATCCCGTATAAGAGCCCTGTAAACACAATTTCAGGGCCATCGGACATAATTGAAGGTTCTGGGAATGCAACCTTGTTGCTCCCCAATGGAACAGAAATAAAAATAAAAGATGCACTTTACTCTCCGAATTCCAAGAGAAACTTACTAAGTTTCAAAGATATCCGTTTTAACGGATTCCACTTGGAAACAACAAATGTCAAAGAAAACGAATTACTGTATGTAACGTCTCAAGAAAATGGAGTTAAAACCATTCTTGAACGCTTTGAGAGCCTCTCATCAGGCCTCTACCATACAAAAATTCGGAGAGAGGAAGCAAACCTGACGGAGCACCTGAAGTGCCCGACATCGGCCAAATTCTTACTTTGGCACGATAGACTTGGCCACCCCGGATCTGTGATGATGCACCGCATCCTAGCACAATCCCATGGGCATAACATGAAGAACCAGAAGATTCTTCAGAAGGGAGAATTCCCTTGTGTACCCTGCTTTAAGGGTAAATTAATAACAAGGCCATCACCACTTAAAGTGGATATTGAGTCTCCTAGCTTCCTTGAAAGAATACACAGAGACATATGTGGACATATCCACCCCCCTAGCGGGCCTTTTCGGTACTTTATGGTACTGATTGATGCATCTTCGAAATACTCGTATGTGTGTCTACTTTCAACCCACAACTTAGCTTTTCCAAAGCTCTTGGCACAAATAATAAAGTTGCGGGCGCATTTCCCAGACAACCAAATAAAGAAAATACGTCTGGATAATGCGGGGGAATTTACCTCTCAGTCATTCCAAGAATATTGCTAGGCAATGGGAATAGAAATTGAACATCTGGTGCCGCATGTTCACACCCAGAACGGGTTAGCTGAGTCGCTAATTAAAAGACTCCAATGGATCGCACGACCATTGCTGATGAAATCCCAGTTGCCGGTGGATGCATGGGGACATGCAATCTTGCATGCTGCATCACTAATAAAAATTAGACCCTCAGGAGGTCAGAGTCTATCTCCAATGCAACTCGCATATGGAACGCCGCCGAACATCTCTCACTTGAGAATCTTCGGCTGCACAGTTTATATCCCCATTGCACCACCACAGAGGACCAAGATGGGCCCTCAACGTCGCCTAGGTATCTACGTAGGGTTTGACTCACCCTCCATTATAAGATACCTAGAACCCCAAACGGGGGACGCTTTTAAGGCACGCCTTAAAGACTGCAATTTTGATGAGACGTATTTCCCTAAAATGGGCCTAGACATCGAAAAATCTAGTGCAAAGCAAATGTTAACGTGGGATACAAAAAGCTTGACCCACTACGATCCGATAACAAGACAATGTGATGATGAGATCCGGAAGATCTTACACATCCAGGACACAGTCCATAGATTACCGGACTCGTTCACTGACAACCAGAAGATTGTCAGATCACACATCCCTGCTGCGAATACTCCAGCTAGGATAGACATCCCAAAGGATGGATGCAATCCACCTGCAGCAGAAGTGGCTGCACCTCAACAGAAAAGAGGCAGACCACCAGGCTCCAAGGATAAAAATCCAAGAAAAAGAAAAATATCCGGAGACCTTGGGACGATACCCCCACAGAGAAACGAGCTCGTGTCCATACCCTCTCCCCTCCCGGAATCCACTGCAGAGGAACTGCCGGGAGAAACAGAAATATCACTAAATTATGTACGTACAGGGGAGGTATTGGACAGAAAGAGTACAGTCGTCGACGATGACTTCGCGTTTCACATTGCCATTCACGTCGCCGGAAGCGATGATGATTATGAACCACAATCCGTTACTGAATGCAAACGTATAGATGATTGGCCAAAGTGGAATCAGGCAATAGAAGCCGAGCTGGACTCGCTTCAGAAATGAAAAGTCTTTGGGCAAATAGTCCAGATACCTACCGGTGTCAAACCTGTGGGATACAAATGGGTATTCGTCAGAAAAAGAAACGAAAATAATGAGATCGCACGCTACAAAGCTAGACTTGTAGCACAGGGATTTTCCCAAAGACCGGGTATAGACTATGACGAAACATACTCCCCGGTCATGGATGCGATCACGTTTAGATTCCTGATAAGCTTAACAGCAAAGGAAGGCCTAGATATGCAGCTAATGGATGTTGTGACTGCGTATCTATATGGCAATCTCGACAAGGAGATCTACATGAAACTTCCTGATGGCTTTTCAATGCCTGCTGAACTGAAAGATAGACCTCGGGACGTCTATTCTGTTAAGCTACAAAGATCATTGTATGGTCTCAAACAATCAGGAAGAATGTGGTATAATAGACTCAGTGAGTTCCTTGTTCAACAAGGATTCACGAACAATGAAATCTGCCCTTGTATCTTCATAAGAACAAAGGGAAAAGGATTCGTGATAATAGCTGTCTACGTAGACGATCTGAATCTCATAGGATCTCCCGAAGAGATCACTGAGATCTCTGTAAGCCTAACAAAAGAATTCGAAATGAAAGACCTAGGCAAAACCAAATTCTGCCTTGGCTTACAGATTGAACATCAGAAAGACGGAATCCTATTACACCAAACCACATATACGAAGAAAATGTTGCAAAGATTCCATATGGACCATTGCCATCCATTAAGTACACCTATGGTAGTACGATCCCTCGATGCACATAAAGACCCCTTCCGGCCGTTGGAAGAGGGGGAGGATATACTTGGTCCGGAAGTTCCCTATCTGAGTGCCATCGGAGCACTCTCGATATAGCGTTCGCAGTAAATTTGCTTGCCAGATACAGTGCAGCACCTACGCAGCGCCACTGGACCGGGGTAAAGCACCTTCTGTGCTACCTCTAAGGGTCTACAGATTTGGGACTCTTCTACAAAAATGGAACATCCCCTACACTTGCAGGTTATGCTGATGCAGGGTACTTGTCTGATCCCCACAAAGCAAAATCACAGACTGGGTACGTGTTTACCTACGGAGGGACAGCCATTTCCTGGAGATCCATCAAGCAAACCTTGACGGCAACCTCATCCAATCACTCGGAGATCATTGCCATCCATGAAGTAAGCAGAGAATGCGTATGGCTACGCTCAGTCATCCACCACATCTTGTCTACGACCGGACTGAAGACTGGAGACCTCGAGCCCACTACCATGTTCGAGGACAATGCTGCTTGCATAGCTCAACTACGAGGTGGCTTCATCAAAGGCGACAGAACGAAACACATTTCACCAAAGTTCTTCTAGACGCACGAGCTACATAGAGATGGCAAGATCGACATCAGATAAGTGCAGTCATGTGACAATTTGGCAGATTTGTTCACTAAAGCCCTTCCTACTGCTACCTTTAGAAAACTTGTACATAGGATTGGAATGAGACGCCTAAGAGATCTGAAAGCTTGAGAGCTTGTACAGATCAGGGGGAGTTTGGTAGAGTTTGTACTCTTTTTCCGTAACTATGGTTTTTCCCACTGGGTTTTCCATAGCCAAAGGTTTTAACGAGGCAAATCTCACCAACTCTGGATCCTGAAGTATCCACCCCCATGTGAGACCCATACAGGCTCAGAATCCTGAAGTATTCATGAGCGGGATCCACAACCATGGCTGGATAAGGGGGAGTGTTGTGAATGGGTATTTACTGGGTTGATGAGTTATTAGGCCAACCCAAGTGGTTGGGCCCATATCTGTATAAGCCCACTTGTATTCTCCCCTTTGGCTATAAATATAGACCTGAGGGCTCTCCCCTCAGCAGTTGATTCAAAACAACTTTGTCTATATACTCTATGTAAGCATTTTTCATTGTATTTCAGGGAAATGACAACAAAGGATGCTATAATTTACAATGTCCAGGATTTGTTCTAGATAATTCATCTACTTATATTCCAGGAGACATAATCAAACCAGTTTCCAATTATGATGGGCAACAATATTATATTACACTCAGAATATCTAAGGTAAAATTGGCATATTTTTGCTGCTGATATCATTGATTTTTTCTTATAGAATTCATTATTAATTTGAGGGTTATTTTAACTGGAGAATTGAATATTACCAAATAGGTAGTCCTTATTTTATTTTTTATTTCTCATTTATGTATATCTAAGTTCTATATTTCTTTATACTTAAGAAAAACCCCAATTTGTACTTTTAGTATATTTTAGTCTGATTTTATGTAATATGTTATGATTTTTATTAGAAATAAAGAGTGATATCATAATATATCGCCATACACTTCTACAAGAAATTAGATTGCATTAAGTTCCTTTAAAAAAATTATTCATTCATTCACATATAAGTGGATATTTTTTATAGTACATGCGAGCTTACTTATAGTTTGACCAAGGATATCTTAGATTATTGCATACGGATGGTGGATCATATACTGTTTGTTTTATTTATCAAATATTTATAACATAAATTTATATTTTTTATTCATAAGGAGAGACAATCGAACACTTTTATAGAATAAGATTAGGAAAAGAGAACAAATAATAACATTTGTTACTTTATATGTCCAAATATGCATTTATGTATACATTCTTTAATTCTTTTCTTAATGTGGTCTGTATTCTATTTCTTTTGTAGGATGTACAAACTGGAGATTGGTGGTTATATCATGGAATTGATGGTGATAAGCCAGTGGGTTATTGGCCAAAATATTTATGTAGAAGCTTAGCAAATTATGCTTCCGATGTTGAAATTGGTGGATATGCTAATTTTCTTAACAATGCGAAGAGTCCTCCAATGGGTAGTGGCCATTTTCCAAAAGAAGGAGAAAGAAAAGCAGCATCATTTGGCCATATTCAATTTATGAATCAGAATGGAAAATTTTATGTTCCTGGATTTTTTACAACATGGTCGATATCTACCAAACCAAATTGTTATAAGATTAGTGGAAGAGATCCATACTATTATGGTGGTCCAGGAGGATGCATGGATTGAAAGGAATTATTACATTAAATTTTTCAATAAAGAGTGATAAGGACAATATTCATATTATGATCAATAATTTATTATATTTATACCAATGTGTCTGTCGTTGGAAAAGGCTTCACTATTCGTTTGGAATGAATCAAGTAATAAAAAATAAAAAATAGATATCACACACGCAAATAATAAATATTGACATGGTTCGATAGAGAATATCTGGCTCCACAAACGCCACACTAGATGTTTTCACTACGTATATAAGGTTACAAATTATGTAAGATATGCCCATATGTAAATATATGGAATGTAAGACAAATATTTATTGGGCCAAATAAATCCAATTCATAACTAGATGCTCTAACCTATATAGCTTTCAAAGAATCTGCCCTTGAGGGCCTACATTTGGGCACTGCCTCTTGACCCCAGCAAGGAGGGCCACTATCCCTTGAACCATGCTTTTTGACCAGCCAGCGAGACAATTGTAATTAGCTCTACAAATGTATAACTCTGCAAATGTATCATCTAAATTCAGATCAGACCACATCTCCAAGAAGATCCCTTTTCTTTCTGTCATTATGCCATAGCTGCTTCTTTTTTTTCTTGTTTTCTTTTAGTCACCTACCATAGATGCTTGTGCTCATATGGGGGTAGGGTTGTGGTTAGGGATGAGAACGGGCCAGGCCGGGCTGGGCCGAGCCGGGCCGGGCCAAATAAATGCCCAATTCAAATGAGCGGGCTTTCGGGCCGGTCCAAAGCCCATTGGGCCTATTCAAGAATACCCAAATGGGTTTAAAGTGGGCTTTGGGCTAGCCCATTGGGCTTTGGGCTCGCCCATTGAGCCTAGCTTAATTTTTTGCATACTAGCATGTTCATTTAGCCATATCGTATCGTATCTGATACTTGTATCCGTATTGTACCGTATCACATCATATGACATATTATATATCTTTCTCATATTTGAAACCATGGCCTATTCTTTTTCATATAGAATAAATGATCACAGTTGTGTACTTTTTGTTTCTATACTTTGTAGAGATGTATATACGAAATCTCTCATGTTGCAGGATAGAACTCGCGTACAATGAATTTATATTAATGGGAACTAAGGGCACGGTGGTTAGGATTTGGATGTGATTAGAGCAGGCTATTTGACAAGTAATGAGTGTAGTGACGAGGCTGGGCGCACTGCGAGGGCCGACTACTGGATCAACTCCGCGAGGACTCTGCCCACCGCCGCACTGCCGGAGGTGGGAGCTGAACGTAATCTGTGAAGACGAGCTCGCCTGCACAAGTAGCAGCTCGTCAGAAAGGCCGGGTTGGGGTCCAACCCTTAGCCTCTCTGATGCCTAAGTTAGTATTAGGGCTTAAAAGCGGGGGCTAAGCACGCAGGTCGGACTGAGAGTGAGTCAACCCTACGTGACGAGCTATCGTGGAAGAACAAAGATATGGAAGACCTTTGCCCTTGTGTGTGGGTAATGAGATTCAGACTTAATTTTTCCCCTTCTCCCTGATGGAGGTAAATGGGTATTTATACCTGTTGGAGGCGGTTAGGTGAGGCTAACCTGGCGTGCTGAGCTGGCCCATCTATCAGCGAAAACTTAGGTCGAGGATGTCAGAACTGGGCGTGTGAGCCGTGCTTTTGTTAGATGACGCAACGGCCAGGGGCACCTTTGTCAGGGTGTCAGCGCCAAAAGCACCAGCGGTCAGGGGCGCAACAGCCAAAGGGTGCTTTATCTGGTTGTCGAGCGGCGGAAGTGTTAGTGGTGTCTTTGTACTAGGTTGTTTATCGTGTTCGATGAGCCAAATGGTCATTGCGACATGTTTGAGGAGCGAGGCCGCACATGACTCACTTGATCGCTCTCGGTAGATGACGGGAGATCCGGTTGTACGCCTGGCGAGCTATACCAGGCGGGCTCAGAAGCGGGTGCGCAACCGGCAAGGTTTGAGGCGAAGTACGCCCTTCCCATTAGTCGAGACGGACTTCAGGGTCGAGGGGTGATGAGCGGGCTAGTGGGAACGCCCTGCCGTTAGTCAAGGTGGATTCCGCGAAGGAAAGGCGAGCTGGCTGCGTGTCTGGCAGGCTGGGGTGGAAGGTTGGAGTATCACGATCTTTAGGTCGTAACATCTTATATAGTGTTTCTCATATACTTTGTGATCTCATATACTTTGTGATGATGCACTTTTAAGTTGCATTAAATTAAATTATGTTGACGCATTCAATACTTGCTGGTTTCTTCATGTTGAAGTGAGAGCCCAAAAAGAGCAGCAAAACAAAGCGAGATGCGGCTCATCAAGAACCACTCTCTTCTTTCCAAACAAACATGAAATTGAGCACAAGATCGAATCTTTCGAATTAATAATCAATTGCGCAATAATCAATTGTGCTAAACCTAATTAAATCTCTAATTTTGAAGGATAGGATTCCACGCATAAAATACTCATAATATTAATTAGTGTAGTGAGAATTAATGAAAGATGCTCATGACATCATGATCACATTTCTTATTAACGAATCAACAATGCAACTGACCATTGACGTGAAATTTTCTGGGCTAATTAATATAATCAACAGCGAGAAATTGTGAAATTAGCCTCCGTCCAAATGCATCGGTACATGACCACAGTTGACAATGAGACCAAAATCAGCCTCCGTCCTCGTACTCCCTCCAGCTTTCTTGGGCCCACCCAACATCCACAGCGTATGCAGCAAGGTGTCAGACTCGAAGGGATGCATCTCGTCGGTCAAGTCCACCATCATCGACGCCAAGGCGGAGGCGCATCCCGCCAACGCCCTAAAGGCCGAGATCGACACCCTCGCCACCGGTGTTCACGCAGCGAATGCCAAGGCACAGGCACTCGCCAGGGACGAGACCCTCGACGCCGACACTCGAATCATCGTCCTTCCCAAATGCATCGCTTTCTACAGGGACGCGGTCAACGGCATCGACATCGTCAACAAGGCCATGGCCGCCAACGACGGGGAGCTGATCCACGATTCCTTCACCTCGATCGACTCCCTCGCGTCCATATGCGAGGACACCTTCGACGCGACACACCTGCAATTTTCTGGGCTAATTCTGTCGCACCAGCCGCAGCTCTGGGAGGCCCTGATCTTGCATAACTGTGTTTGGGCATCAGGATCTCGAACAGAAACAACGACGTTTGGGCATCGGGCCTTATGATCGGAATTTTGCTCAAACAAAAATAGCGGGATCTGGGTATGCCCGATGCTCGGCCCGATCGGGCCTTGGTGCTCTGCCCGATCGGGACTTGGGTATGTCCGAAGCTTGTTTCGAAAATTCTGTTGGGTTAAAATTTCGGTTTGGACAGGCCCGATACCCAATCGGGTTATTCTTTGAGTCGGGTTTTTCGGGCCTGCCCATTTGGGCAGCGGGCTATCCGAACCCATTCTCATCCCTAGTTGTGGTTTGCAGGGGGAGGGGGTGTGTGGGAGTTAGTGGTCAGAGGGATTGGTATATCTATATAGCATGGCTTTGAATATGGTACCTTTATATTTGACAAATATACCACATGGTTAGTCTTCTAGAAAATTAATTCCTTGTTCATGTAATCAAATTTAATATCAATAGCATAAATTAAGAGCCTGGATAAATTAAATTCGTACCATTATAAGGTTTTCTTATTGCCTAGGTTAAAGGAAACATTTCATTCATTGAAAGCGGAAATAGGCAATTAATAAGTTTTACCTGATAAAGGTGCTACTAAATGATCAAAAATGTTAATAGTGTTGGAATATGGAGAAGAAGTAGGCATATGATGAAGTCCATAGCCATATATATATTATATCAACATGTTAATGAGGGGAGACCAATGGTCTCTAGTATACCAAAGGTCCACCCCACTACCATGTAGTGGGGTGTTTATGGTGGATAAATGAGGGGGGGACCATAAGTCTCCCCACTCACAACACTCCCCCTTATCCATCCATTACCTTTGGACTTAGCATATGAATACTTCTGGATTCATGATGCTAATGGGGTGGATACTTCTGGATCCTGAGTAAACGTGTTTGCCTCGTTAAAACCTTAGATGTGAAAAACCCAGTGGAAAAAACCAACAGTCTTAAGGAAAAAGAGTACAACCCACAGGTTACTCCCACTGATCCGTACAAGCTTCAGGCTTGTAGGCCTCTCAGCTGTCGCATCCCTATACAAGATTTCTAAAAGTACATCTAGGCAATGCCTTAGTAAACAGATCAGCTAAATTATTATAGGACTGAATCTGTCGTACTTCAATCTGCTTCTTCTCATGTAACTCGTGCGTCCAGAAGAACTTGGAAAAGATGTGCTTCGTCCTATCATCCTTGCTGTAACTAGATTGTAGTTGAGATATACAAGCTGCATTATCTTCAAATATGATTTGCTCAAGGTCTTCCGTCTGTAGGCCGGTTGTCACTAGAATGTGATGAATGACTGAATGAAGCCAGACACATTCTCTGCTAGCTTCATGGATTTCCAGGAGCTCTGAGAGGTTGGATGAGGCTACTGTGGTGGTCTGTTTCAAAGATTTCCAGGAGATGGTCGTACCACCGAAAATGAACACCAGTCTGTGATTTCTCGGAATGCGGATCAGACCTGTAACCTGTATCTGCATAACCAATCAAAGTGGAAAATCCACATTTCACGATGTATAATCCCAGGTCAACTGACCCTTGGAGGTAGCGCAGAAGCTGCTTTACTCCGTTTTAGTGGCGCTGCAGGCGCTAAAACTGTATTTGGATAGTACGAAGACTGCGAACGCTATGTCGGGACGCATGCAGTTCATCCGTCGGCAGGAATTCGGCTCAGCTTCAGAGCGTGCTGATAACTTGTTGGAATTTGGAGAAGAAGTAGGCATATGGTGAAGTCCATAGCCATATATATTATATCAACATGTTAATGAGGGGAGACCAATGGTCTCTAGTATACCAAAGATCCACCCCACTACCATGAGTGGGGGGTTTATGGTGGATAAATGAGGGGGGAGACCATAAGTCTCCCCCACTCATAACAAATAGTCTCATTTTTAGAGGAATTATTATTTTTGGTTTTATTCTTTTATGCACAAAAGGTGCCTTGTAGCACTAGCAACCATTCAAGTGGTAAGAGTGAATTCAAAGACATATTGGTTCGTATACAAATGTGTCACTACTTATGGGTTCTTAGGAATTCAATCTTTTCTATAAGAAACAAAGATCATATACCCTAACATTCAACATGTTCAACATGGGATCTTGATGTGTGCTTATTTTGTATGTTTTTCACGTATTTTTTCCTCACGTTCCACAGTGTTTCACCACACTTTCCGCACCACTTCTTTCACTTTCCATTTCCTTTTTACACTTGGGTTTCTCATGTGCATTTCAGGTTAACTTGCAAAGTTTTGGGACCCAATAGTGAGGACACGAGCTTTGGGAGCGATCGGCAACGTGAGAGGCTCGAATCAATGAAGGAGTGGCAGAGATCAGCAGATCTCACACAGCCGTGTGAGTCATCTCACACGGCCGTGTGAGATAACACAGCCAAGGAGCCCACGAAGACCCCCACACGACCATGCCAAACGGTCGTGTGGCCATTTTTCCAAGTAGGAAAAGCTGGAATGACACGGTCGTGTGGTCATCCACATGACCGTGTCACACCGATGCTAAGAAGAAGCGACTGCTGCCCAACTTACACACAACATCAATGCTGTCGTGTAGCCATCCACACGACTGCATTGATTCAAGATTTTCCAAAGGAAATCGAGGCATTAACATGGGGATTTGGACGATGCGACCGTGTGGCCCTCCGCACGGTCGTGTCAGGTCGGGTTTACTGCTAACCTGTTAGGGTTTTTGAGGAGTTATACATAGATTGGGGTGCCGTCTTTCGAGGGGGATCGACCAGGAGCTCCGTTTTCATTCCCCTTTTCATACTTTTTCTTAGTTTTAGGAGTAGGAGTAGATTAGATTAGGTTTTATTCAGATTTCCTTTGTTGGTGCATGTGTAATCTTGGATATTTTGATATTGTAACATTCGAAGATAGGTGTTTCTCTTTTCATTTCGTGTTTTATATACGTTCTATATGTTTTCCATTGTCTCTTTGTTAATCTCTATGATTTTTTAATGGTTTGTGAGTAGATTTTTATCTAGGGTTTGGTGGAACTCTATTGTGGAATTGGGTTTGGATTAATAAATTGTTTTGCTATTGAGCGATTGAAATAGGGTTATGTTAGGATGTTTATTATCCACATATATTGATTTCCTAGATTGATCGCCAATGGGAGTTGGGGTTACTCTAGGGCTTCAATCTCTATATGCGATCCATACCAATTACGTCATGAACTGGAGTTGGGGCGTGATGAGAGTTCTCCTAGTACTGACCGAGTTTATGTCCCCGAAATATGGCTAAACAGTGGTTGGGGATATTGTCCACTTAATGCATCCGTCTTGTAGCCACGTACTACGGGAGTAGGCTTGGTTGAACAAGGGATAGACGTGTCATGGCATCTTGGAAGTGGGGGGCACAAGTTAACATGAGGGAAGACCCTATCATGGTATCACAGAAGTGGGGAGGTAAGGTGATTTCCTCTAGGTCAGACAACCTCACAATAGGATGATTCAATAGCCACGCAACGAGTTCATTCCCGTCCTCAATCCACATTAGAGTGAAACCTAACCCTAAAGCCTTTTCATTCTATTGCATTATCCCTATTCTGCATATCCAATCCATGTAGCTAATCACAACCTAGGATTATATAGTACTCAATCACCCGACCTCCCTGCAGATGATCTGTTAGCGCTAGACAATAGCTGTGCGCTTGCGATTATAAATACTAAAGCTCTATCAAGTTTTTGCTGCCGTTGTCGGGAAGGTTGCGCTTGATTAATATTAGTTTAATCTTAGATTAGTTAGTCTACGTGCATATAAAAATAATAAAAATAAAGAATTTTCAATCACTACCTCATATTATTTTGGTGTTATTCTCTTGTACTTTTGACGTCTCTCTCTCCTTATTTTTCTTATTTGTTTTGCAAGTGCATTTGGAGCATAACGTGGACATCGAATTTTAACGCATCATCATCATATGGTGCTCCGATGGAAAGCTCTAATAATTTTTTGCAGGTTGTAGCAGCTTGCGAGTTATGTGGGATGCAGGGACATGAGGCCACCCAATGCCTATATAGTTTCCATCTTTACAACCCACACCAATATCCCCACAAACCTACCATATGAGCCCTCCCATCCAATCCCCAATCCTATATGCCTCCACAACCACCGAAGTTGAACCTTGAGCTACTTTTAAAAATTTTCCTTTCAAACCAAGGCCAATTGACTTCACCTTCCCTCTCCACCCCAACCGGTACCCACCTAAGTGAGATTGCCCAAAACCTAAACCAACTTCCTAATCCACATGGGTAACCAAGTCATCATGCTTGGGATCAGATCGTCGAGGATACATTGATGAGAGGGAGGCCCATGGATGACCCACTTACTATATTCCCTACGACCACTATTCTTTCACGGTCTGATGGAGGAGGGACCACTTCTATATTTGGGGATCAGCCAAGACGACACCAGACACCAGAGGATTAGATTGCTTGCTTCACCCGCTGAACGAATAGACTCTTTGGCAAGCTTGGTGGAGATTCAACAGATTGTTGGATGGATTGTCGCAGCATGGTGATGTATCCATATTTTCCATGTTTTCATCGTGCATTTCCATATCATTTCGATCGCCCGAAGTTCATATTTTTATATTCTATCGCACTTTTCTCGATATATTTGATTCTTGCAATATTTTGTGTATTTTCAGGAACTTTGGCGCCGATCTGGAGCGATAATGGATGATGGACACGATTCGGATGTCGGAGCTTGATCACTCCGTATTTTACACCTTTTTTCTACATGTTTGCATGCCATTTAGATCGCTCAAATCGCGTTTTTCATGTTTATTCGACAATATTGCGATGCTTTTCACGATTTGTTGTTTTTGTCGTATTTCAGGAGATTTGGAGCGATTTGGAGTGATTCTGAGATGCACCCACTCCGGAGTGTCACCGACAACTCTCTTGAGGGGTATTTTGCTATTGGAGAGAAGTGGAAGGAGAAAGAACATCGCAGGAGCGACGAGGAGGCAAAAATACGAAGAATGGGCATTTTGAGCATGTCACTCGGCCGAGTGAAGGAGTCACTCGGCCGACCATCGGAAGCCCGCTCGGTCGGCCAGATTGGACACACAACAGAGCTAATATCAGCGTGCACTCGGCCGAGCATCGCCATGTCACTCGGCCAAACCACGGATACCCACTCGCCCGAGTGGCATCAAGACGGCGGCAGCAAAAATCCCAGACTTACTGTTTTTGTACAGTCAATTTCCGAGTCGCGGTCCGCCCGAGTGACAAACGACATCCGCCCGAGTGACGAAAGACCGTCCGCCCGAGTGACCTCCGAGGAGACGACCCCCGAGACCCCCAACTCTCTGTTTTTGTACAGGGTTTGTCACTCGGCCGAGTGACATTTGTCACTCGACCGAGTGAGCCGCGCTGCCTGTAGCGTAAACTGCGATTTTGAGGCTGCGCAGGGGCATTTTCGTCAGGGTTTTTTGGGCGATTTTGGGGGGTATTTAACCCCAGTTTTTAACCTAGTTTAGAGAGCTTTTTCAGAACTTTTTGCAGCCTTTTTAGATTAACTTTTTAGGGATTAGATTTAGCTTTTGGGGAGGAGAGAAAAGTGAGATTTTGTTGGATGCTATCTTGTTCTTCATTGGTTTGTCTCTCTTTCTCTCAAAAACTCCATTTTTATTGATTTATTGAATATTGCTATGAATTCCATTCATTTTACTTGTGAATTTCTATTGAATGTGATTATGAATTGTGAGTAGTTCATCGTCTTAGGGCGTAGGGATGAACCGTACGAGCCCAATTTCGAATTTGTGATGAATTAGTGAAACTATTGCTAGGATTGATTAGGGTTAGTTAGGGATTGCTATAATACGAATAGCTAGGGATTCATACCGATTGGGATTTGCAAGAGATTGGATCCGAATTCGATAGGAAGCCCTAGAAATTCGAATTGGGTTGCAATTGAATTTCTCCGGAATCGGTTTGCAAGAGATTAGACCGAAACTAGGGTTTTCGATTGCAATTCTATACCAATACCCGTTTACAAGAGATTGGACGGGTAGGAACTATCCCAACCTAGGTCGTAGCTCGAGTTTGCACGAGAGTGGGCTCGAGATACGATTGAACAATGATGTTGTTCTTCACGCTAGTTTGCCTAGGTTAGGGTTTGCAAGAGATTGGACCCTACCCTAGGTTTGCTATAGACCGGCAATAGCGCGAGAGCGTGAGCTTGGTTCTACATTTAGTTGCAACTAGTTCACCCAAATTTCAAGTCTAGCAATTGTGAAACCTACGAATCACAATGATGAGATACGGCAAGTAGCTGGGATTCCCTATCCCCTAAGCGTCTTTATTAATTTGTTATTTCTTTTATACATTTGAACGACTGTGACCGCATATTTGCGAACATTTCTCGACTTTTCCTATAGCCAGGTGATTGAAGAAGACACTGTTATTAGGCCTCCCTGTGTTCGATACCCGCTCGTCGCTACACCGTGCGCTTGCGGTAAGACTACAGTGTTGCCGCTCCGGGACGTGCTTCCGGGGCGTGATCAAGTTTTTGGCGCCGTTGCCGGGGAGCGCAATAGTGTTTGATTCTATCTACCTAGCTATTTCTTTTTTTATCATTTCTATTTTTATTTTACCCTTCCTTTGTGCTAACTATTTCTTTGAAACTCTTTTCTCCCTTGCATGTACACGAGATCCTCGGTGAACCCCGAAGAAATACTATACGATCCGGAGATCGAGCGTACATTGAGGAGGATCCGATCGGATAGGAGACTCGATACGGAAGGGAATTTTATGACCGAACCTGAGACACCCGAAGGCTTGGCAGATCGAATGGCGAGGATCATTTCCATAAGAGATAGGCTTCGGCCTAAGACTTCCTCTACGACCTCGTCCATAGCTATGCCGGAGTTGGAGGCCGACAAAAATTTCGAATTGAAGATCGGATTGGTGGTCCTTATGCAACAAGACCCTTTTCATGGGAACTCCCATGAAAACCCTCATTACCACATCCAGCTCTTCCTATCAAAATGTGCCACCTTCCAGATCCATAGATGCTATCAGACTGTGCCTCTTCCCTTTCACACTCAAGGACAAGGCATTATATTGGTTGAGGACGCAAGCTGAAGGAATCTTCACCACTTGGGATGAATTGGCGAGTGCCTTCGTCGACAAATTTTACCCGCCCTCCAAGACGGTGAAGATAAGAAGTGCTCTCATGTCCTTTAAGCAAGAACCACAAGAAACTCTCTATGAAGCATGGGAGCGCTTCAAGGACTTGCAACATCAATGCCCCCATCATAGCATTGAGGACTGGGAGCTTGTCCACAGTTTCTACAATGGACTCCAACCGGGCACGAAGCAGATTATTGATGCCACAGCAAATGGAGCCATTTTGTCGAAGACTCCCGATGAAGCTACGGCCTTACTTGAGGAGATGGCCTCGAACAACCAACAGTGGGGCGACGAGCGAGGACACTCTTCATCCTCCTTGAAGCCATCTAGCATTTATGAGGCCAAGGCCGTCGCGGAGCTAGCCAACAAATTTGATTCTCTCCACAAGGTTGTGGAGAGGTTGGAGAAATTCATTACGGAGCCTCAAGGAGCCCCTTCTACACCCACGCCGATAAATCATATGAGTGATTGGCAAGACCAATCCCAAGCCATGTTTGTAGGGGGAGAGCAAGGAGAAGGAGCTTTGGAGCAAGTTCAATATGTCGCGGGGAATTCTGGATATTGGGCCAATCCGGCCGGTAGAAACCATCCGGGTTTCTCATATGCCAATAATGATGGTGCATTGAACCCCCTGCCACAACAACCTCCTCAAGCTCGGGCTCCACCACCACCACAACAGAATTATCCACCAAGGGGGCCACCGCAACAAAATTTCCCACCGAGGCAACAAGTGGGACCTTATAGGCCACCCGGGTATAATCAAGGGTGGAGAAATCACAACCCTCCACAAGCTCAACAACGTTCGTATTTTGAAACTAAGGTGGATGATTTTATGGTGGAACAAAGAAAGATTAACGCCACTTTGAAGGCGGAACAAGATTCTCTCGCCACCATCGTCACTCAAATCGGGGAGCAACTTGCTTTGCTTAATAGGAACAACCAAAAATTGCCGGCTCAACCCGAGCCGAATCCACGGGGCAACACCGGCCACATCAATGCGGTCGTTGCAGTTACAACGAGAGGAGGGAAGGATACCACCCCCCCTTGACTCAAATTAAGGAACACGTGGTGGAGAATCTACAAGAGAGCGAGCCGACAATTGAAGTTGAAAAAGAGAAGGAGCCACAAGGGGAAGTGAAGTCTAGAGAGGAAGAGCTTATTGATGAGCGCCGATTTATGCCACCGGTGCCCTTCCCTCAACGGCTAGCTAGAGCCAAGATGGAGAAACGGCTAGCCAAGTTTCTCGAGTATTTGAGAGGGGTGAGCCTCAATATCCCCTTCCTCGACGCTATAGTGGAAATCCCATCTTACTCCAAGTTCTTAAAGGACTTGATCACGGGAAAGAAGAGGAATGAGAAGATCATGCTCGCGGAGGAAGGGACTTGGTTCACAAAGAGAGAAAAAGAGCACGCCAAATTTAAAGATCCAGGGAGTTTTTGGATTCCTTGCACTCTAGGCGGCGTCCCCTTACAAAAAGCATTGGTAGATTTGGGGGCTAGTGTTAGCCTCATGCCTCTCTCCATGTTCCGGAAGTTGAATACCGACACGGATTTGAAGCCTACCGACATGCGGATTCAACTAGCGGACGGGAGGATTACAAGACCGGTTGGGATCGCGGAGGACATCCAACTCCAAGTTCCGGGGGCATATGGTTGCCATGCGATTTCGTGATAATGGACGTCAAGGAGGAGGGCGATACATCACTCATACTTGGACGCCCATTCCTCGCCACTGCCGGTGTCATCGTCGATGTGCGGGAGGAGACCCTTACCTTGAATGTCGGCTACATCGAAGTGGAGCTCCATATACCGAAGGCAATGAAGCACATGCCGTATCATGAGGAGCTAGATTACATGGACCTCCTTGATGAGGTCATCGAAGAGGCGATCCCCCACTCCATCGGCGCACCCCACGAAGATAGCTTCGAAGAAGGCCTAGATTTGGCCGAGGAAGAGAAGATGGAGCACTACCCCGATATCTCCATGGCAATTGATGATGGCGACGCTGATGTCGCAAGAATACGGGAGCTCTGCAAGCTCTCGAAGTTGAGGACTCCGAAGAAAGCTCCACTGATACGACGATCGGTGTCACCGGCAAAGTCGAAGCCCGGAACAAGCTCTAGCTTGGGGGAGCCACCCCACAACATTGCCCATGACGAAGGGGCGCTGAGGAAGACCTCACACCACCATGATCCAAATCCAAGTGGTCTTCCAAGCAAGTTCGACGGGTGCATCTCGTATGCACCCAACATCAAACGTTAATTGAGAATCAAAAGGGGTCGAGCTCAAGACCTTAAACGAGCTCTTGTCGGGAGGCAACCCGACGGTTATCACATTTTTTCTATTTTAGTTTTTATTTTTGTTTTAGACTTTATTAGTGTTTTTGAGTCGTTTGCCCGAAAAATTGTGACAACGGGTCCTATTTTCTTTGACAGGAGAGGAGAAAGGGATATCTATCATTTTGAGGATGACCAAGGCAAAGAAGAGCACTCCAGGAACGCGCTCGAGGCTTAGGAGAAGGAAGAAATCAACTGGAGGAAGAAAAACAGAGATTAGAGCCAAAACGGAGCCAAATAACAGAAAACAAGGCCTCACTCGGCCGAGTACCATATCCACTCGGCCGAGCAAAGAAATTCGTCCGCCCAAGTGGCGCACCAACGAGGGAAGTCTGCTGCACCCAACTCTCTGTTCTATATTGATTTCAGTATAAATTGCCACTCGATCGAGTATATACCTTCACTCGGTCGAGTGAAACTGATACGCTCCTAGGGCGAGAATTGCCGAGTAGCTTGTGCCACTCGGTCGAATGGACTTTTCCACTCGGTCGAGGGTGGCAAAGCCACTCGGCCGAGTCGTAAGTGGGGATGAGTTTTTAAAAAATATTTTTCGTTACGATCACTCGGCCGAGTCGTAACCTCTCCTATATAAGGCGCAGCGGGCTCGGCGCGGAATTCGAAACGCCAAATCCCCCAAATCACCCGAGCCCCGCGTGTGCCTACTGCTCCCTCACCCGCTGTGACCACTTACTCTCCCGATCCCGCCCTGCCATCGGTCCGACCGCCACGCCACCGCTGGCTGACGTCGACCGCCGCACCCACCGACCGCCGGCGACGTCCCTCGTCGCCGGCCGACCTCCGGTAACCCCATTTCGCCCATTTTCTCCAATTTCTCCTATTTTTTGACGATCCGTGCACCTATCGAGCCCCTACCCCAAATTAATTTCATTATCTATCTATTATACCCCTAATCCCCCATGTATTTTGAATTTTACACGCTGATATCGTTGTTTGATGTGCAGGCTTTCTTGGGGGAGCTTAGGGGAGCTTCCGGGCGCGCTTTTGGCCTTGTGGAGTCGGCGTCTTCACACGCATCCGCTGTTTTGCTCTCGTGGCGTGTTCAGGTACCTTCATTCCATTTATTTTAGCACTCCGCATTTTTTCCATTCGTTGGGTGATCACTCGGGGCACACATGCCGCCCCGAACACGGCCACACACTAGGAGAGCTTTCGCTAAGCGGAAGCGGCCGGATGAGCCCGGCCCCTCCCACGAGATGGAGGACTCTCCTCCGCCTACACCACCTCACCCCACACAGCCACAGCCTGCCGCTCTAGTCGACCCACATCCACAACCGGCTCCTATCGTTGGGCCGCTGGGGATTACGTTCAGAGACGACGCACAATGCGTCCGGTTTGAGCGTATCGCCCAGCACCCGATAGTACCCTCCAGGTTCGCTCACTTAGCAGACCTAGACCGCCTGGGGGTACTTGAGAAGATGCTCATGTTGTACGACAACGTGGGTTGGCGGGACTTTCTTTCTGTGTCGGCGGACACCTACGTCCGTCCGACACTCGAGGTACTTAGCTCGATTGCCCGGACCCCTGAGGGATGCTCCTTTAGACTGATGGATTGAGAGTGTCAGATCACTCTCGATATGCTTAGGGCATTCTTTCAGTGGCCCGCAGTCCCCACGCCCGACCGAGCCTACGCCCCCACACACATCCCTTCCCCATCTTTCGATTCACACGCCTTTTGGTCCAGGATCACGGGTTTACCACAGGCCTTTGACCCTAGTAGGGCCAAGGCCTCGGCCATAGTCCACCCCTGCCTCCGCATAGCACAGCGCCTTATGGCGACCACCTTTCTAGCGAGGTACGAGCCTGGGACGATGTCGACGCCTGAGCTCTATATGCTCTACGCGATGACTCGTCCCAGAGTTCTTGATAGGGATGGTGTTACGATGGTCCCCGCCGTTGAGATTGACGTCGCTAGCTGGTTTTTGGACCGCATCATCGTATCGGTGGGCGCTCGCTCCCCGATATGTTGCGGCGGCCTGATCACCCTGCTAGCCCTGATGACCGGCGAGGACCTTCCGGCCGACCTGCATCGACCTTCGGGCCATACTTCACTTTCCATAGACGTCATGGCCTGGATGAAGATGCTTCATCTGCACGGCCAGCGGCACTGGGTATGGTTGCACGGTCCTTTCGGTGCTGACTACATGATCCTCCCGAGCCCTTCTCGGACACACATAGGACCAGCACACGAGGACTGGCTTCCGACGATGGATCTCCTGATCCCCGCCGCCTACATGCTTGAGGCTGAGGAGGCTGAGCAGGCACACCCTGCACCTATAGACCCTGTGTTCCCTCAGCCTGAGCCTACACTTTCTGCCGCTCCCGACACTTCTGTCCCCACTTCTGCCAGTGTCGGGAGTACACTTACTGAGCCGTCCTCCACTACCACCATGCCTACCATCACCACCACTGTTGTGCCCCTGTCGGTTGAGCCACTCACCTCTCTGCTACCCGAGCGTCCACCTTCTATAGTTGAGAGCGGCGAGCCTTCCTTCACTGCCGTCGTGGAGACCATATCCACTTTGATCTCCACTGGGGTTTCACCTTTTGGACCCCACACTTCCTTCCCAGTGGTCGACCCTTCGGTCTCCACCGTAGCTGTTCTATCTGAGAGTGTCGTGACGTCTGTCCCCACGTCTATGTCACTGACCTCTCATGCCACATCGTCACCGATTTTGTCTTCCACCCCCACTACTGCTGCTTCCACCTCAAACCAGCCTGCGTCCCAGCCTCGCACTGAGGCTGGGCATCCACTAGTGAGCACAGCACCCTTTCAACCCATGCCTGCTGTCCCGATCACCTATACTGCACGTATTAGACAGCCCCGACTTGCTCAGCCTAAACCTGTCCGTCCCTCTGCTCCACCACCCCCTGACGCCTTAGTTCAGAGCGTTCGTGCTCTTGAGGGGGCGATGAGTGGACTCCGAGGCGATTTTAGGGCTATGTCTTCCACAGTCACCACCATGCAGCACCGCCTCGAGCTACTTCCCGGCATTCACTTTTGCCTGACCCAGATCCTCGAGCGACTGCCACGACCACCACCCACCCAGCTGACTGTTCCACGCCCACCACCACCACCACCACCCACCCAGCAGACTGTTACCCAGCCACCACCACCCCCACCTCTGCCTCAGGACAGAGATAGCGCAGCACCACCAGCTTAGGCACACCGTTGATGCCATCGATATTTTTTGTCGTTATGCTGCCCATTCTCTGCTTGGTCCTGATGATTTTTGCCCACCCCCTCCTCCCATCACTATTTTTGTCCACATTTTGATCATATCATTCTATATCATTCTTTGGAAGTGAGGGAGAGTATTTTTGGTGACACACACATATCTGCATCACTCTTATCCTTGCATGCATCACATTCGCATCATATTTTTCATTTTGTTATTTTTATCTCTTTTTATCATGCATGCATACCCACCCCCCCATTACCCGTCTCTCGGTGTGCCACACTTCGCACATTGAGGACACTGTGCACTTTAGCTTGGGGGAGTGAGTTCTCACACCTTTTGCTTTTGTCACCTTTATTTTTTAGTTTTTCCACGTTTTTCCACTTTTGCACCCATTTTTCATCACTTTTTCATTTTTTTACCATGCATCACGTTTTTCTTATTTTCCTTGTGTGCTGCATTGTAAATATCTTTGTTTTTCGTTTATCATTATTTCCTTCATCTTTTGCTAGAGATGACTTTTCTGTGATGATGATGACGTGGTGTTAGCTTTTCTCTATATGCATGCTATATTTGTCATGTCATAGCTTTTTATTTTTGATATCATATGCTATGTTCTGCTTTGCATTTAGAAATAGTAACCCACTCTCTTTTGCTGTATGAAAATGGATGAAATTCTACTATTAGTAACCCACTCTCTTTTGCAGTACTCCAAGATTCACGCATTGATGCTTATATCTGGAGTACTGCTTTCCTTTCTCACATCACCTCTATATGCATGATTTGTACGCTTCACTTCGGGTTGATTGAATGTCTGCTAGCTTTGATAAATCTGGATTAGTTTACTTTTTGAGATTAAACTGAGTAGATTATATTGCCCTGCTGAAGTTGTCATGCACGTCCTATAGAGTGAACCGAGAGATACATTTATTTCTTTCTCCACATATCTTGAACATTATTTCTCTATTTTAAATTCATTGGTGAATCTCCCCTTTAGCGATTCTATTATTGGCATTCCCCCGTTATTAAAATCACATGCTCCAAATTCCCCAAAACCCAAAGAAAAAAATACTTGTATATCCTTCTCTTTGATTTGGGATCATTTGTTTAAATATTCCATTATGAAAAAAAAAGAGAATAAGAAAGAAAAAGAAAAAGAAAAAAAAGATTTGAGAATAAGTGAAGGAAATAGAAAAGAAGTTCGAAAACGATCCCATCTCATATCCTTTCTCTCTTTCTTCCCTCTTTTGCTTTTATTTTTGTTTTCTTTGACTTTTGGAGCTTCATAAGAAACGGGGATGTAAATATCGTTTTGTATATGCCACCACGCTTATAGATAAGCTTGGGGGAGAGAATCCAATGATGTGTGAGAGAGTGACTACCTGACGGTGCATGACAACCTAGGCTAAGTAATATTTTATACTCGGTGAGATTGCTAAAGTTTCACGAAATCCAGAAATCTACGCTTAGCATTCATTTCATGAAAACCACTCTTTTTCTATTCTTTCTACTCTATCGTGTGATGTCTCTTATACTCCTTATAGAAAGCATTCAATTGAAAAGTGTGTGATCTACGGTATTGTATACCGATTTAGATGCTTCAGACGATGTTAATCTTAGAATTATTCCATTTTTCATGATATATTGATATTCTTGGGTTTTCTATTTCAAATGCACCATTATACTATGATATCAAAATAAAAGTCTTTGACATGTGTTTTATATTCGATGCATGCTATATGAGTAAGCAAAACCCACGTCCTGAGAAAATGATCTAGCAACTTCCCTCTTCGTTTTCTATTTTTTTTTTTCGATTTCCGTTTTCCGCCTTTCCGCCGTTTTTCTTTATCTTTATCCACCGGGTTCGCTCTTTACTTATCTTCCTCGAGGACGAGTAAGAGGTAAGCTTGGGGGATTTTGATCACTCCGTATTTTACACCTTTTTTCTGCATGTTTGCATGCCATTTAGATCGCTCAAATCGCGTTTTTCACGTTTATTCGACAATATTGCGATGCTTTTCACGATTTGTTGTTTTTGTCGTATTTCAGGAGATTTGGAGCGATTTGGAGTGATTCTGAGATGCACCCACTCCGGAGTGTCACCGACAACTCTCTTGAGGGGTATTTTGTTATTGGAGAGAAGTGGAAGGAGAAAGAATGTCGCAGGAGCGACGAGGAGGCAAAAATATGAAGAATGGGCATTTTGAGCATGTTACTCGGCAGAGTGAAGGAGTCACTCGGCCGACCATCGGAAGCCCGCTCGGCCGGCCAGATCAGACACGCAACAGAGCTAATATCAGCGTGCACTTGGCCGAGCATCGCCATGTCACTCGGCCGAACCACGAATACCCACTCGCCCGAGTGGCATCAAGACGGCGGTAGCAAAAATCCCAGACTTACTGTTTTTGTACAGTCAATTTCCGAGTCGCGGTCCGCCCGAGTGACAAACGACATCCGCCCGAGTGACGAAAGACCGTTCGCCCGAGTGACCTCCGAGGAGACCCCCAACTCTCTGTTTTTGTACAGGGTTCGTCACTCGGCCAAGTGACATTTGTCACTCGGCCGAGTGAGCCGCGCTGCCTGTAGCGTAAACTGCGATTTTGAGGCTGCGCAGGGGCATTTTCGTCAGGGTTTTTTGGGCAATTTTGGGGGGTATTTAACCCCAGTTTTTAACCTAGTTTAGATAGCTTTTTCAGAACTTTTTGCAGCCTTTTTAGATTAACTTTTAGGGATTAGATTTAGCTTTTGGGGAGGAGAGAAAAGTGAGATTTTGTTGGATGCTATCTTGTTCTTCATTGGTTTGTCTCTCTTTCTCTCAAAAACTCCATTTTTATTGATTTATTGAATATTGCTATGAATTCCATTCATTTTACTTGTGAATTTCTATTGAATGTGATTATGAATTGTGAGTAGTTCATCGTCTTAGGGCATAGGGATGAACCCTACGAGCCCAATTTCGAATTTGTGATGAATGAGTGAAACTATTGCTAGGATTGATTATGGTTAGTTAGGGATTGCTATAATACGAATAGCTAGGGATTCATACCGATTGGGATTTGCTAGAGATTGGATCCGAATTCGATGGGAAGCCCTAGAAATTCGAATTGGGTTGCAATTGAATTTCTCCAGAATCGGTTTGCAAGAGATTGGACCGAAACTAGGGTTTTCGATTGCAATTCTATACCAATACCCGTTTGCAAGAGATTTTACGGGTAGGAACTATCCCAACCTAGGTCGTAGCTCGAGTTTACACGAGAGTGGGCTCGAGATACGATTGAACGATGATGTTGTTCTTCACGCTAGTTTGCCTAGGTTAGGGTTTGCAAGAGATTGGACCCTACCCTAGGTTTGCTATAGACCGGCAATAGCGAGAGAGCGTGAGCTTGGTTCTACATTTAGTTGCAACTAGTTCACCCAAATTTCAAGTCTAGCAATTGTGAAACCTACGAATCACAATGATGAGATACGGCAAGTAGCTGGGATTCCCTATGTCTTTATTAATTTGTTATTTCTTTTATACATTTGAACGACTGTGACCGCATATTTGCGAATATTTCTCGACTTTTCCTATAGCCAGGTGATTGAAGAAGACACTGTTATTAGGCATCCCTGTGTTCGATACCCGCTCGCCGCTACACCGTGCGCTTGCGGTAAGACTACAATGTCGCCGCTCTGGGATGTGCTTCCGGGGCGCGATCAGAGCTCGCGTCGCCACGCTTGGCGGCTCAAAGGAGCTCAGGATAGAAGATGAAGAGGAAACGAAGAGAAGAAAGGAAGAAGGAGGAAGAAGGAGAAAGAAGAGAGGAAGAAGGAAAAGGAAGAGAGGAAGAGAAGAAGGAGAGCAAAGAAAGGAGAAGGAAGAAATAAAGGAGAATGAAGAGATGGAAGAAGGCAAGAAAGGGAAGAGAAGAGTTTCCCAGATCGCTCGGTCGAGTGTGTCATGCGCTCGACCGATCTGGGACTCTAAAGAGTCAAAGCAAATCGCCTCTCGCCCGAGCGACCCAACTCGCTCGCCCCGAGCTAGCCGTCACTGAGCTCCGATTTTTGCCATCAAACTCTCTGGAAATTTTGGAGTTAATTCGCTCGGTCGTGTGGAAACTATTCGACCAAGTGGCCTCACTTTTAACCAAGCGACATGGATTCCTCCAAGATGGCGATCGGTCGAGCGACCAACCGAGTGGCCCCTTCTCCAAGCACCCAGAATGAAGTGACAAAGGATGGCGCTCGGTTGAGCGACCACTTCGCTCGATCGAGCGCGACTTCGATAGACTACAATTTAGGTTATTTCTTTCGGGTTGGATTTCTATGAAACCCGCAACTTAATGGGTTTGTATATAAGTAAACTCAGTTATAGATTAGGTTTAAGCTTTATTTTACTTTAGAAACTATTGAGCCAACATGTGGGAGAGAGTTCTTGTCTTGGTTTTGTTCCATCTAAACTTTGGTGAATGCTTCTTGCTCGTTAATTTTTATATTTCGCTTTGTTATTGCATTCTCTATAAATTGATATTAGTTTTGTTATGTTTGCCCAGCTCATGATGAATTTCTCTATTGCACTCATAGTTGTAGCTCTTTCCATGGTAGAGTAGTATGATTCTAGGGCTTAGGGATGAACCCTAGGACACTAGGGATTGGATGTTAGGTTAATTTTAGTTGGGGGAATCTAGAGTTGCCCTATGGTAGTTTGAACAAGGGTTTTGGGGGATTACCCTTAGGATTGTAGGATCGCAAAAGCAGCTCCATATCCTAGGGAGGATCCCCACGAATCCGGTTTGCGCTTAGTGGTCATTTTCCAGGACTCGTGATCACGAGAGTGATTCGAGCGCTGGGGGCGATCACTAATCCTCAATCTGCTAGTCGATGACTTCAAAAGTAGCCCGACCGCTAGAACCAACCAAGTGTGGCGTCGTAGTCCGTAGATCTTGCGGGTGGATACGGATTGGGAGGTAAGATCCAGTGTCAAGCGTAATGCACACATTCCTATATGAAGCCTATTGCGAAAGCACGGCTTTGCATAGGGATGCGTTAGACGAGTGTGACGACGGAAGTCAAACGCTCGTTCAAATCTCCGGATGTGACACTCCTACCCTCATCCATCATCCAACGAAATGACCCTTGACCCAAAATCCATGACTGAAGGGCCTAGCTAGGACTCCCAATTGCTCTAGACTTTTAACACTTAGTAGACCTCATTTCCCGTAACAACCGATTTTCATGTGACAGCCCCTGACTATGCATTCTCCCGCTTCCCAAAAGCTAAACGATAAACAACTCCTCCCCAGAGTTCAAAAATCTATACATGCTACAACCGTCGTGCACTTGTGGTGATTCGCACCCCTGGGTGTGAGCCCGGAGTAACGAACAAGTTTTTGGTACCGTTGTCGGGAGGCAACGGTTTGTTTTAGCTTAAAGTTAGAGAGTTTTGGTTCCACCCATACTCTACCTTCCATCATTCATTTTATTTTTATTTTCCTTATTATACGTTTCCTGTGCTAACATCCCTCCCCAACTTGCCCTTGTTTGAATATCTTACATTTGGGGAGCTACAATGTGTCGGCAAAGCATTCTTGCCCAGAATCCATGCAGAAGGGAGCACCCTCAATGCACCTTAGACATGATGTTGGACCAGGTCAGATCTGCTGGCTGTTTAGTTATCAAGGCTATTCACGAAGCCGAATTTGAAATCCTAAACTACATCACAGAACAAATCCAATTGGGTGCTCTCAAGGACGACGTGTACGTTATCATCGAAAGGGACACGCTCTCACTCTGCGTCATGAATATTCCACAAGCCAACTCATGTGATACACCGAATGAGGTATCCCTTCTAACTGCTTTGAATAACATTGTGGATCACACCAGGTGCAGCGGGCTAGTATTCATTTCATCGACAGATCCATTCGAACCGCATCTTTCAGAATTCATCTCGATATACTACGCTGACACCAACAACATCTCGAAATGGATCCGCATACGAGTTGATGCTTATGGTACATACTTCTTTGCTGCCGACGTCCCATTCAAGGAGATATGTGCATGCCTTGTCTCGGAAGGACGAATAAATCTCGAAGATGCAAGTTCCCCAGAGACCGGCAACTTTCAAGGAGATGATTTGGCCATTGTACCTAACCGCCTTCAGGGCGAATTCCAAGGAGGTGCATGGTCAGACGAAGACATTCCCCTTGCTGACGAGCATGGCCTGGAAGATCTCGAGAACTACGAATGCCAGGAAGCAGAACCTGAAGATATCTTCTATGAGGCATACTCATCAACCGATTCAAGCTCAAGCTATGATACGGCATCAGATGGCTCCGTTTCAGATGAGCCAGCACCTGAGGAAGAGGCATTCCCGTTACAGGCAAGCACGGTAGGGGGTACAGCACCCCCTGAGCTAGACTCAAACCTCTGCCTGCCAACCTTAAATATGCATTTTTAGGTGATATTCATAGGTACCCTGTTATAGTTAATTCTTTGCTCACTGAACCTCAACTTGAGGATATTTTGAAGGTCCTTAGAGAGCATAGAGATGTAATAGGATATATCATCACCGATCTGAAAGGTATTAGCCCTGGGCTATGTGAGCATCGGATCCACCTCGAGGATAACAGTACAACCTCCATAGAACATCAAAGACGCTTAAACCCTAACATGAAATATGTTGTTAAGAAAGATGTCTTGAAACTACTCGAAGCAGATGTCACCTACCCTATCTCAGATAGCAAGTGGGTCAGTCTTGTCCAAGTCGTGCCTAAGAAGGATGAGATGACTGTCATAAGAAATGAAAAAACCGAGTTGATACCAACTCGGACCGTCACAGGCTGGCGAATGTGCATAGACTACAGAAAACTTAACAAAGCCACCCTCCATTCATTGACCGGATGCTTGAGCGCCTTGCCAAGCACAATTACTTTTATTACCTTGATGGATATTCGGGGTTTTTCCAAATCCCGTTATATAGGGAAGACCAATAGACGACGACTTTCACATGCCCTTATGGCACCTTCGCATACCGAAGGATGCCTTTCGGTTTATGTAATGCACACGTGGCTTTTCAAAGGTGCATGACCTCTATCTTCTCTGATTTTATCGAAGATATTATGGAGGTCTTCATGGCTGATTTCTCCGTGTATGGCACTAAGTTTGATTCTTGCCTAGGGAACCTAGTCAAGGTCCTAGGGCGGTGTCGTGAGAACAATCTCACTCTGAATTTGGAAAAGTGCCGCTTTATGGTAACTGAGGGAGTTATCTTAGGACATGTCATTTCATCCAAGGGGATACAAGTCGATAAAGATAAAATAGAAGTCATTAAGGAACTCCCCCCCGCCGACCAATCTTAGGGGAATCCGAGGTTTTCTTGGGCATGCAGGATTTTACCGCCGTTTTATTAAAGATTTTTCTACAATTGCGTGCCCACTCACTGAATTACTTGCAAAAGACACACCATTTAATTTTTCTGATGCATGTTTTGGAGCTTTTGACAGATTGAAAGAATAGATGGTTTGCGGTAATTTTCTGTAATTTTCAAACTTAATGATAGTTTTCTGAGAATCATGTGAAAGTAAAAGACAGTTTTATAAAATTAAGCCAAAATTCATTAACAAGAACACCCAACTCAAGCATACATATGATTAAGCTTTTGTTTGGGTCTCTGTGAATGTTATGATCCTTGCGATACAAAATGGATATTTAACAATCGATTGGCTTTTCTGTCTTCGGTAGATTAATGAAGTTATGCTTACCTTGTGTATGTTATGATATTTGGCAGAAAAATCAGCAAGAAATGCTTTCAAATGACTGCATACTTCTTTTGGCTTCTCAAGATTGACGGCATGCCCTGCTTTCTTGATGACTACAAGTTGGGAATTGTCCTCCAAATGCCTGTAGAATATTAAGGAACTTCAGATATGCCTACTAAAATATCCACTTGTATATTCAGATGTGTGCAACATACCTTTTCAATCGGTAAGCAAGTTCCATAGGAAATACTTGATCATGTTCTCCCCAGATCAACAACGTTGGCTACAGCAAGAGCGAGCAACATTCAGAAGCTTGTTCAATCTAGTGGCGTGGGAACGGATGATGTTCAACACTGCCATAAGAGGAATAAAGCGTGGTAAACATGCAAAATTTACTAATGCTTTGCACATCATATGACTTGCTTGCTAAGGCATTGCATGTCTCACAATCATGTTGATGGAGGCCAATGATGCAGGTTGTGTCATCCCCTCATCACCTGACTTCATATGAAATTTGTTAATGCAAAGGGATTGCATAATCACCTGACTAATCTTGGGAAGGTCTGACAATTTCCTGTCCTTTATCAAGGCATTAATCAACTCAGTTTTCTCTTGCACATAATCAGAACACATGACCTGCCATATGATACGGACAAGATGTGAAAACAAAGTGAATAAACACTGATTGCAACTCACAAGTTGAAAACTATGGCAAGTAAAATATTTGGTAACCAAAACCTGAATAATTTAATTTGCCAAAAAAGTCAGGAAATCCTTGAATGCCTCAGTGACATGTAAGCTCAATGGGGGTTGCTTAAATTGAAATTCACATATGTTTATCTTGGTCAACAACAATGCTTAAACATGACAAGGAGAATATTTTGGATGTTTATGTCATGCAAGTCCAAAATACTCAAAATTCTTTACCTATAACTAGGGAGTTATATGTAGTGATGGGATCATGTCTCGGAAGAATTTAAACAAGATAATTTACCTTCCAGGCATGTTTTTGAGCATGTTGAACATGAATGAAAGTCAGAAAAGTGGGATTACTATAAATCAAGTTAAATTATGATTATCAATGTCCACAGCATTGAACTACACAATTTTTTCTTTAAAAGGGTAAGCTTTTTCATTAAAAAAGGGGTAAGCCTTCACTAACTAAACCTTCAGAACATCACACAGTAGTTAGTTATCCGTTCTATATATGTCACATGTGTCTTCACATAAATTATTTTCGAGGCTTGCTTCTACCCTGCAATGTTGTTTAGATGAGTTTAGACATTTTGATGAGCAGTTTTTGCTTTTTAATGTTAAAGGTTGATTTGATTTAGATAAAAGCTTGAAAGAACGTAAGCATAACAATCATCATTTTTTCCCACAGAATCTTTGGTTCTGCTTCCTAATATACCTGAGGGGTCCTGTTCCATCTGTTTGGTTCTGAGTTGCTTTGCAATTATGATCCAATTCTGAACGAGTGACTACAAATGGAGATAAACTCAACATGGAATGTGGATTTATTAATAAATAAGTTGGATTTTCTTGTCTTGAATAATAGATACAACACTGAGTAGTCAAGCCATTGCTGATCTCATCTTTTTCCAGTTAAGCAGAAGTTTCCACATAGATACGTATTGTAATTGGAACTGCAGACCGAGTAATCATATCATGAGAATTATTAATGTTGTGAAGTCCAGTCTCAGAATTGCCAACCCATCGACAGGTTAGATTAGGCCAAATCTGGATATGTTGGATTCACCATCTTCTGGAATATGATGTACTCTGCTAAGCCTTTGAATCAATGCTCCTGCCATGGGGACATAAGTAATCTGCCAAGCTGCTGGTTAGCCTACTAGGCTATGCGGCAAGCTTCACAATTTCATGCTCTGGATTTTCTGGCACGTGCAAATGCACACATAAAAATGTTAACATACTATAACTAAATATATCGGTTTATTAAATGATTACTTAAAAAGGATGACAATTATAATTATTTTGTATTGATGAACAGAGGCTCCGGTTATGTTGATTACAGTGATGATACACCATTCCCTTTCTCTTGCTTGTTCAAGTGTAATGGACTTCATACTTGAATCTTTCCATCTTATCCCACAAGTCCTATGCACTTCCCTTTCCTACCGGTCCCTGAAGCAAGCTCTGCAGGGGCATGTTCCTCAGCTGGGATTATGACACTAATAAGCAGGGGTGTTGATTACGGTATGCAAATAGTTGGCTGGGATTATGGCACTAATAAGCAGAGGTGTTGATTACCGTATGCAAATAGTTGTAAAATTCGCACTCTCTTTTGGTGGGACTTCTTGACTTAGGGTTGTACTATTCAGAAACAGATGTTGATGGGCAGAAAATATGATATTTGTTCAGAGGTAATACACCTCAATACGCATACAAATTTTAGGTAAGAAAGAAAATGCATTTTTACAGCATCTCTGCAATGAAAAAAAGGAAAATCATGGCAGTACAGATTCACCTGTGAAGCCCAGACTTGAGAGAAGTCCAAACTGAGAAGTCCAACCTCCACTACATGACATAGATATACACCACTCCTGGTTAATGAACATCTAAACTGCCCTAAAATAAAGCACATTGAGAAAGGATACACTTTATGCCTTAGCTTTGCACCAAGATAGTTTGAATATGCATTGCAAGTTTGAATAGTCCTTGCGTCATGGATTTGCATGTCCATCTCAAAAAATTGCACCGCAGTTCATAGTCAAGCTTCATTGAAGGATACAAAGCTCTTGAAGAACAAATAAAGCACGTTGAAAAAGGATACACTTTATGCCTTAGTTTTGCACCTATATAGTTCTCAAAAAATTTAAAGTTGCTTATTTCTGCAATATAATGGGCCAAGTAGAAATTGATGATTTTGTACTCAGCAAAGATTTATGCCAATCAATTGTGTTCTTCAGCATGCATCATATTTTCACATGCTTTGAAGCGAGCATACAGATGTCTGAATCTAGATGATTTGTTGGTTCTCTACATATAGTGTAAGTGATGAAAATCTAGGAGCCACGAAAAGACCAAGATTTTTGAAGATTGTTTGTGTTTAAAAGTATTAAGCTTTAGGGTAATAATTAGTTCCCATTATTTTTAAATAATTTTTATTATTTTTCCTCATTTAGAGTTCATTTTGAACTTAAGGCTATTTTATTAACGTGTTAAGTCCACTTTCATGCACTATCATTAAAATTCTATTCTACAGATTGTATTGGCAGGATTGCCAGCCTAGTTGGCAAGCCCATGTATTTGGATAAAGCTACAGCTTCAAGCGATAGATTTTCATATGCTATGTGCTTAGTTGAGATTGACGCTAGTACGGTGTTACCTTCTACCCTTGAAGTTATGGTTGAGGATGGTGTGACCTCACTATTCATGTCGAGTATGAGAATCTTCCTTCATATTGCACTACATGTAAGTGTTTTGGCCACTCAAACACCCAGTGTCCATTCATGAAGTTGTGGGTTCCAAAACAGATTCCTCCATCAAATCCTGAGCTAGTGCATTCAGCTCCAGAACATGAAGTCTGTGTGGAGGCCCATATTTTAGCCATTTCTTTGGATAAGGATCCATCTCTTATGGATAAAGGTCTCAATGCTTCCATTAATGCTCAGAACATTCCTTTGAATGATGGTGTTGATAATGGTGGCACCTCTGATGACGTTGGCATTGATAATCCCAACATCAAAGTCAATGAAGATGAAAATGAAGAATATAAGAGTGAGTCTCTAGTGGATGAGGAACCAACTATAGATAATGCAGAATGGATAGAGGAGATTGATGCAGACACACCACCTGGGCCCGCACCCCCTCGAGCCGCCAGCCCGCCTTTGCCGCATTTAATGACTTACATGCGGCGCAGGAGACGTGTGGACACGACGTAGTGGGATTCAAGGGTATTCTAGTCTTTTCAGACTAGATTAGTAAATCCCATTTTCTATTTATTTAGGGCTAGCCGCCTTTCGTATTTGCTTATGCTTATTTGTGAAGAACAACTAGGTATCAATTGTGAAGGTAATTTAGGCTTTTATTCCCTTCATTTAAAAGCTAGGATAGAGGATCTCCTCTTCAAAGAGATCCAAATTATCTATCATTGTTCTTCGTTCTTCGTGAAATTTCTATAAAAATTCCTCTTTTTCATATTTTTCACTTTTAAATAACTGATTTGCTTGATCGATCGACCAGATCATATCAAATTGGTATCAGAGCGGTGAGATCCAATGGCGACAAGCACGATATCGAAGGTGGATGTCGGGGATGAGAAGATTCAAGGGCTTCAAGAAGAATTCAACCGGGAGATCGAGGGTTTGAAGAAAACCATAGGAGATTCAATCAAAGATCACGCCCATTCACAAGAAGACATCCAGATAGAACTCCAGGCCATGATGAGGGAAGCCGCGCAGACGGGACGTGATCTCCAAGGATTGAAAGAAGCCAATTCAGATCTGAAATTTTTTAGAGAAGCCACGACGTCAATTCCGACGATGATAGAGATGTTACAAACCCTAACGGCCGGAAAAGGAGGAGATCATGGCAAGGAGATCCAAAGGGAAGAGATCCAGGGGGATTCATCGCTCGAATCGGCAACCCTAGGTCAACCAGGGACGGCGACGGCTCCGACAGACCTCCCCAGGCCGGTACAGCAGTCAACAGGGCCGATCGGCCTTGTTCATCAGCCGGCAGGCCCGTCAGGGCCTGCGATCTCATCGACAGGCCCCACTTGACCTGGGGGTAGTTCGACGGGGCCCTCCGGGCCCACGGCAGGGTCGGAAGGCCCTTTGGGGCCTGCGGCAAGCTCGACAGGCCCGACAAGGTCTGCGGCGGCGGCGACAGGCCATCTCAGGCCTGTCGCAACAACTGTCGCAGGTTCAGCAGCCCCAAATTGGGGTTTGGCGGGCTTCGCCCCCAACCAAGGAGGGGGCGTCGGGGCATTGTTGATCAACCCTAACCATAACCCTAAACCCTAACCCTTCCACTTGGCGTTGTTGATCAACCATGTTCACTGCCATTAAATTGATCTCTTGCATTCTTCTCGTTAATTCATTTGCCACTTGCTCCTCAAGTGATTCAACACCATTCATCGTGTTCACCTCAGTTTAATGGTTTGGAACCACACCCCAACTTCGCATGTGCTCCACCATGGAGTTGATCCCATTTGGGATTGGTTCGAGGAGAGAGTTATGGACCAGAGCTTTCAAGAAGGCATCCATTTTCGGAAGCCAAATGATAAGATGGATGGGTTGGCCATGAAAGAAAAGCACCATTTAGATGGGCCATTACTGAAAGACTTCATTAATCTTAACGCCATTTTGATCATGGCTTGTGGAATTATAATCAAATGGTTGACTGTGAGGATGTGCACAATCCAAGTAGGATGCACACGTTCGACTCCCAAGAGAAAGAGTGTCAAATGCAATATAAATCCGTGAGTACGAGGTCGAATCCACAAAGAAAATTCGTTTCCCAATCACAATCTCAATTGGTTAAGGAAGGCTAAAAAAGTTGGTACAACCAACTAAACTAACAAGTGTGGTGAGTGGAAGTGTGGGGTGATACGATCGCGCCAAACCAAAGGTAGGTTGGGTGGAGACCGAAGTGTGGAGCTAGTCAAGCAAGGAAGAGTGTGTGGAATGGGAAATCATTAGGTTTATTAGTTAATTAGCAATAGGTTCATTCCAAATGAATCAACCCTCACATCCATTTCAATGTATGCAGGGTTGTGCACATAGGTAATGCCCTTAAGGCACACCGCCGTTCTACGGCCCCACCAAGGGTAATGCACGATTCATTGATGCGTTGATTAGTGGGTTGAAATCCCTAACTTAAACTCGTGAATCGATCCTTGCATCCGTGTCAATAAAATGCAAGGATGGTGCACGTAGGTGTGTGATGTGTCCATATTTTCCACTATTTTCATATCATCATTTCATTGCATCACATACCATTTTCGCATCCAAATCCCACATTTTATTACGATATTGCATTTCTGACGATATATTCGAGTTTCGTAGTGTTTTATGATTTTTCAGGGATTTTGGAGCGATTTGGGACCCCACTTGGGTATGGACACATCCGACATGTTCGTGATCTCATTGGCGAGGCTCAGAAGGGGTTTGCCATACCTTTGGAGCCATTGGAGGATAAGAGAGAGAGAGAGAGAGAGAGAGAGAGAGAGAGAGAGAGAGAGAGAGAGAGAGAGCAGGAGGAGAGGAGAGAGCTTCAGTAGCACCTGGAGAGTTTTTCCCAGACGACTCGACCGGGCAGAGGAGCTGCTCGGTCGAGCAGATGCAAAGGAGAAGAACGGGCAGATACATTGATGACTCAGACCGAGCAGTTAATCTGCTTGGTCGAGCAACCTTTCTTTCCAAAGAAGCGACACGGCCCGATCAGCTCTTTAGTGACCGAGTCAGCCTCTGTTTAGACCGAGTTGAGCTGACTTGGCCAGTGCAGGCAGAGCGAGGATTTTGAAGAATTTGGATTTTCTGTCGAGCTCGGTTGAGCAGCACAGCTGCTCGGTCCGAGCGACTGAACGAGCAATACACTGCTCGACCGAGCAGCCTACTCGGTCGACAGTGCCAGTGCTATTTTTGGTAAGTGTCTTCTGAAGCAGTCGATTGCACGATCCTTGGGACTGAATGCTGGGAGCTCGCGACAGCACAAAGAGCGACTCACTTAGAGATTTTTGAATAGTTTTTGAGAGGTGAGTGATTTTCTAGTGAGCGATTTTTTAGATTAATTTTTGTAAAAAGAGATTGGATCTAAACGTTCGGGTTGTGACTTTTGTTCTCGATTGTTCTTGTGCTTGGGAATCTGGAATTTTTCTTAGATCTATAAATTGCAATTCTTATCCATCTCCCGTTGTAAGTCTTCTACTTTTATTCTTTTGATTGCTATGATGTCGTCATCTCTAGAAATGATGTTTTTATCTGCTACTATCGCCATGTGTGAGTAGATCTTTCTAGGATTGATGGGTTAGTCCTAGGATCCTAGGGGGAAGATGTAGATCTGGATCTCTACGTTGAATTAGTGATTTAGGGGAGTATTTCGGTCGATCCTACTGAATCCCTAGATAACACGTACTGAGATCATGCCCACGGTATGTGGAATTGATGTGCTTAAGGGGTATCTCTGGGATTCGAATAAGGAAATCGGCGGATCCAACCAAGGCTCGTGACCATGCCTGGCTCGTGTCTTGAGGGGATCCATCGATGAACTATACCGCTACATTGACGGCTACCGCTATTGCGTCAACGAGAGCTACCAAAATACCTCACAATTCTAACCCACGAGAGTGGTATGAATTGGGAGATTAATCCCCTAACCCTAATGCAACATAAGGATTCTATTCCAATGTCGATCCCCGACGATCTTAGTGGCAATCCCTAATGCCCTAGTCCTTTTTATTAGTGAAACAACAACAACACCCAATCAACTTTACTTCAACCCGATAGCTATCTCTCTTCGAGATTTAGAAGTAAACTGAGAATCCATACATACTATCACCATCCATATGGGATTCGATATCATTTATACTATAACTCGACACTGTCCGCTTGCGGATTGAGCCCGGAATTAAAACTAAGGGGCCATACCATGCCTTGCGATCGTGACACCGCCAGGTGGAATCTAGGTGTAGGTTTTAGGTTCGTCAAGTTTTTGGCGCCGTTGCCTGGGACAGCAATAGTATTTATCTCAGTTTACTTTCTTTATATTTGAAGTTCGCTATCACTCTAATCATTTCCCACCTTTCCACCCTTTTTATTCTCTTTCTATTTTTTTCTGCATTGCTACTAACATCTCCCTCCAGCTAGCGATTACTTCTTGACTATCTAGACATAATGGAGATGGTAATGCAAGTGCAGTGGACCTGTGAGTCTGACAGTAACTCAGAGGAGTTCAGCTTCTCTCCTTATCATTTACACGGCTTCCAAGACTCGCGCATGGACGAGTCCATGGTTGAATGCGCGGCTAGAGAACTGATTGAGGCAGTACGGTTCATCGGCTCAGGAACCTATGTTGCAGGTAACACAACTCATCAACTGATCATGGATTATATAGTGAACAATGTTTCTGATGCAGGTACCATTGAGGGCGACATTCGCGTAAGCTATGAAGAGGACGTGATGCTCCTCCAGACCGTTGAAGCCTTACATGTTAATACAGGCTGGAGAGAAACTCATCAGTCAAAGCCATTGAACGATTCTCAGATCCTTGAGATAATAGAGAGCATAGTAGCCGATGTATGGGCCCATGGCATAGTGGAATTCACTACAGACGACCCGGTTACACAAGAGCTCTCAGTTTTTATTACAAACGCTTTCTATAATACGGACGCCCTGGATGGTGTCCCTGAGGCTGACAGAATCTATATGCGGTACGAGGGAGATACACTACGCTTCTATAACGACAAACTCCCACAGATTTCAGCATGTGAAGAATATGCCTATGAGGAATACACATATACCTCACCATCGCAAAACTACATTGACCAGGAAAGTACTCCAGATTTTATGTTTGATAGCGGACACATACCCGAACACCTTGCCTCTGTTGACAGGTGTGCTACGGAAACGGACTGCAGACGTCTGCTTTGATGCACCATCATCTCCCTGCTATTCCTATGATTCCGCCAACGAAGAGTTTTCACCTTCTGAACCAGAAATTGGGGACGCATCTTTCTCACAGGTAAGAGATGACAGGGGTACAGCACCCCCTCAGGTAGAACTAAAACCCCTCCCTGCCAATTTGAAATATGCTTTCTTGGGGGAAGATTCCACTTACCCTGTTATTGTGAATGCGGCCCTCACCGAACCCCAGCTAGACAGTCTCCTAAAAATCCTTAAGTCCCACAGAAAAGTAATATGGAAAAATATCACTGACCTGAAAGGTATCAGCGAGACCATATGTACACATAGGATTCACCTCCATTGAGCCTCAGAGGCGATTGAATCCCAACATGAAGGAGGTGGTGAAAAGGGAGGTCCTGAAGCTTTCAGAGGCCGACATCATTTATCCTATTTCTGATAGTAAATGTGTTAGTCCCGTGCAGGTTGTCCCTAAGAAAGGGGGCATGACAGTCGTAAAAAATGAAAAAAAATGAACTAATCTCCACTAGGACTGTCACCAGGTGACGTATGTGTATCGACTATAGGAAACTAAATAAAGCCACCAGAAAGGACCATTACCCTCTGCCCTTCATTGACCAAATGCTTGAGCGCTTAGCCAAGCACAAATACTTCTGTTACTTAGATGGATACTCTGGATTTTTCCAAATCCCGTTGCATCGGGAAGACCAAGAGAAGACGACGTTCACATGTTCTTACGGCACCTTCGCTTATCGAAGAATGCCGTTTGGGCTATGTAATGCACCTGCCACATTTCAAAGGTGCATGACATCTATTTTCTCAGACTTCATCGAGAATATCATGAGGTCTTCATGGACGATTTTTCCGTTTATGGCACCGAGTTTGATGATACTTAGCTAATCTATCCAAGGTTTTAGAACGGTGCCATGACAATAATCTTACTTTGAACTGAGAAAAATGTCATTTCATGGTGACAGAAGGGGTTGTTCTTGGCCATGTCATCACTTCTAAAGGAATTGAGGTCGATAAGGCCAAGGTAGAGGTTATTAAAAGTTTACCGCCACCCACTAACCTCAAGGGTATCCGTGGTTTTCTAGGGCATGCCGGTTTTTACCGACACTTTATAAAGGATTTTTCTAATATTGCATGCCCGCTCACGGAGCTCCTAGTCAAGGACGCTCCTTTTGTGTTTACTGACGCCTGTTTGCTAGCTTTTAACAGGTTAAAGAAAGCTCTCATCTCGGCCCCGATTATACAGCCGCTATACTGGAATCTGCCGTTTGAGCTTAAGTGTGATGCGAGTGACCAGGCAGTAGGAGGTGTTCTTGGTTAAAGGAAGGAGGGAAAGCTTCACGCTATATACTATGCTAGCAAGACCTTGGATGACGCTCAAAATAACTACACCACTACGAAGAAAGAGCTGTTAGCCGTGGTCTATTCTATCGAGAAGTTCAGATCTTATCTTTTGGGGTCCAAGGTGATCATCCACACGGACCATGCGGTGTTGAAATACCTACTAAGAAAGAAGGATGCTAAACCACGTCTTATACGGTGGATCCTCCTGCTCCAAGAATTTGATATCGAGATCAAGGACAAGAAGGGAGCAGAGAATGTGGTAGTAGACCATTTGTCACGGCTAATCCAAAAGCACAGGGATGACATCTTGCCAATTGACGATTCTTTCACCGGTGAACAGTTATTTGCAACAGATTCCTCTGAAGCCCCCATGGTACGCTAATACAGTGAATTACCTGGTGAGCGGCATAGTCCCGCACGGGTTGGTGACCTATTCGAGAAGGAATTTCCTACACGATGCCAAGAGTTACTTCTGGGACGACCCATACTTATTCAGGACATGCGCCGACGGGATCATCAGGCGATGTATCCCAAAGGAAGATGCAACTTCTATCATATCGTATTGCCACGATTAACCATGTGGTGGGTACACAGCTATCACCAAAACCACGGTAAAGATCCTCCAAAGTGGTTTCTACTGGCCTACTATATTCAGGGATGTGAATGAATACATAAGGAAGTGCGACAGATGCCAGATGACGGGGAATATCACGAAGAAGAATGAAACGCCCCTCCACGGCATCTTGGAGATAGAACTATTCGACCGTTGAGGCGTTGACTTCATGGGACCTTTCCCATTGAGTAACAGTAATAAGTATATCTTGGTCGCCGTTGATTATGTCTCGAAGTGGGTAGAAGCCATAGCCACCCCGACAAACGATGCGACGATAGTAGCCAAAATTTTCAAGAATACTATTTTCCCTCGCTTCGGAGTCCCCCGGATGATCATAAGTGACGGAGGGAGTCATTTCATCGAGAGAAAGTTCGAGACGATGCTGAAAAAATATGGAGTTCATCACAAGGTCGCCCTCACCTATCACCCTCAGACTAGCGGCCAAGTGGAGGTATCTTATAGGGAAACCAAAAGCATCCTGGAAAAGATAGTTAGCTTCTCAAGGAAGGATTGGTCGCACAAGTTGGGCGATGACCTTTGGGCATACCGCACTGCCTTCAAAACTCCCACGGCACAACCCCCTACAGACTAGTGTATTGAAAAGCTTGCCACCTTCCAGTAGAATTGGAGCATAGAGCATATTGGGCAATAAAGAAAATGAATTTTGACTACCAAAGCGCCACCACGAGACGAGCCTTACACAGCAATGAGTTGGACGAAATTCGACGTCATGCTTATGAAAATGCGAAGTTATATAAAGAGAGAACCAAAGCCTATCATGATAGAAACATCACAGTTGTTCGCCATGATGTCGAAGACTATGTACTCCTATATAATTCAAGATTACGCCTCTTCCCCGGGAAGTTAAAGTCAAGGTGGTCCGGCCCCTACAAGATAGTAAGCTTATTCCCAGGAGGTGCCATTGAGCTCGAAGGAAAGAACGGAAACTTCATGGTAAATGGCCAGAGGATTAAACCTTACAGAGCTGGAGAACCTACAGGACAGGAGGATACGTACTTCCTCAAGGGATTTCCCGACGACAACTGATAAAGCAAGGGGAGTCGAGCTCACGACTAAAAACGAGCGCTTATTGGGAGGCAACCCAATTTCCTGTATTTCGGATCTTCTCTTTCAGTTTTTTATTCTTGTTTCATATTTTAGAGAAAAAAATTTAAAAAAACCGCAGAAATTTGATTAATTTCTACTTTGTACAGGTTAGATATGAGAGCAGATCGACGTTTTGATTGGAAGGAAGATGGAGGGTAGCAACAAGATTGGAGGAGAAAGCCCAGGAAAATGGGGCAGAAAAGAGACAGGTGACTCAACCGAGCAGGCACCCTGCTCGGTCGAGTGGTGCAGGCATGAAGAAGGGAGAAAAGTCATCATCAGCTCGTTCCGAGCAAGCGTCAACAACCCGGTCCGAGTAGACATCAACTCGGTCTGAGCAACCTATTACTCGATCGAGTGCTACAGGCTTTAGATGTGAGGAGAAAACAGCACTCTGCCAAAACGACCCGAGTGGCGTTGGCACGGCCCGAGTAGTAGGCGACCCGATCGTGCAGCCGATTGCTCGGTCCAGTACGACAGGCTTTTGGAAATGTCAAAAAATCATCACTCTGTCAACCTGGCCCGAGCATTTTTGGCTCGGTCCGAGCAGTTTTCAGCCCGACCGAGTAACATCCTACTCGACTGAGCATGCTAAAGGGAGTATTCCTATAATTTTATTTCATTCTTCCCGCAACTTACTCGACCGAGCAATCATTTTGCTCGGTCCGAGTCATTTATCGTTGCTTATCGGGGACGCTGCGTGATTCAGAGTGAAAAGTGTATATTTATACCGCTAACTACCCCCATTTTGTGCTAAAGATTAGGCTTAAACGTGCACTTTTTGGGTATATTTTCATTTCATGTCATTTTAGGGGCTTATTCTCATTATTTGCACAAAATATGGATTTTATCATCTTTTTTGGCTTCCTGATATTTTTCATATGCTCCTGGTATTATTGTGATCATATTGTCAATTTTTGAGAATTATTTGAGCAATGGATTATTTTATATGAATTTTGGGAGGTCAATATTAATTTATAATAGTCATCGTATTAATTTTCTCATCATATGGACTATTTCTACTTTTCCTATTTTTTAGGTACTCCTGGAAGTCTTTGGGATTTTCTAGAATTTTCTGGGATTTTTCTGAGATTCCTAGGTATTTTTTGGGAGTTATTTGGAGGAGAAATGGGGTTAAAAAGCAAGAGAAAGGAATTTATTGGGGGCGCCACATGGCGTGATCCCACGGCACCAGGTGGCACCAATCCTGCCACAATTTTCTGTGGGCTGCTACATCTTGTTAAAAAACAAATAAAAAACAGTGCAAGCGGCCTGCTCTTGGAGCGGGCCGCTTGGTTTTTTTAAAAATATTTTAAATAAAAAAATCGCTTCGCACTTTGCAGCAGGCGCGCGCAAATTTGCGGTGGGTCGAGCGCGAATTGCCCGACCCGCAAGCCCGTTAAACGCCCAAAGACGGATTTTTGATCTAAATGGCCTGTGCGAATTCCAGAAGAGAAGAGCTTCTGTTTTTTGCGTTTTTTTTTCCAGATTTTGGGGTTTTCCCCCCTCTTCTTCCCCAAGAGGCTAGGGCTAGGGCTTGGAGGCCATTGATGAAGCTTGAAGCTTGGAGGAGCATTTGGAAGATGAGGATTTCATCTTGGAGTGACACTTGGGTGAAATTTCTCTAATCTTTTGTGTACTTGATTTAGGTTTTGGTGTTGTAATTTGGATGATAATTTTGAGTAAAGATTACTCCTATTTCATCATGATTCTCTAAATTTTGCTTGTGTGGTTGTGTTGTTCGATTGTTGTTATTGGGTTGAGAATCGTATCTCTAGCACATTTTCATTTCCTAAATTGGTGGATGAAACCTTAGAACTTTGTTTATTGGAGCCCTAAGGAGAAATTCAAGAAGAGGATTATCCTAGAGGACCCACTCTAATGTGCTCATTGTTTATTACTCGCATGGGTTTCATTCATTACTTATTGTACCCCACTTGTTCGATGAAATGCCGCATCCTCCGATTGATCGGCCCTTAGCCGGGAGATCAGTTGAGTTATATTTGGGATGAATTCTCACGCCCACGGCCTCATTCACACACCACATGAGTCCTCTTCGTTGCTTGCCGATTCGGCTCTCCACCCTTAGTGCGTAGGCTAGGATTGTAGATTCCACACTTTTTCCCACACTCATCCACCGTTAAGCGAGGTAGTTGTAACATGCTATTATTTTTCTTTATCGATCAATTTTGTGAATATAGAATGACTTGTCCCTGTGATCCGACCCGGTACTCACCGGTTATTTTATTATTGCATTGACACTCCTACGCTTGGGAGTGGAGATCGTGCTCCTTGCGCGTCTTCCGGTTCAACCAATTGGCGTCGTTGTCGGGGACAACGGTTTCTACTATTAGTATTTTTTGATTGATTTCGAAAGTTTTAGAGTGATACTTCTATCTCTTAGTGTTGTGTCTTTCCATTTTATTTATTTTCCACTTATTGAGTCTTTTTGATTGTTTGATTTTGTTTTTTTTCAAACATGGCAAGTACTTCAAACTCTCTTGGGTTTGACATGCGGATGACCAAATCCCTACCGACATTCCTTGGTAAGGATGCAGAGAGCCCTTACGGACATATTAAGAAGTTTGAGAGTGCTTGCGAGCTTCATTTTGATGGAAACACGTGTGCAGAAAAGTTTTATCTTAAATTCTTTCCCTATTCTTTGGATGGTAGTGCATTAAAATGGTTTAAAGTTTATCTCCCACATCTTATTCCATCTTGGCATGTACTTAAGCAAAAATTTTGTATGATGTTTTTTCCATCTTACAGGACCAAAACATAGCAAGGAAGAATGGTGAACTTTGCTCAGCGCATCGGTGATACATTTTTTCAGGCTTGGACGCGTTTTTCAGAGTTATTGTACGGTTGTCCACATCATGGATTTTACAGGGTATGTCTTCTTGGATTCTTCTTAGAGGGTCTGCTTCCGGAGATGCAGGATTTTGTGGATTTGTTGGACAACGGCCACTTTTTGGACATGGATGAGAATGCGGCTTGGCGTTATTTAGAGTCCTACAAGGAGGAAGATCACACATTGGTTGTGACCCCAAATGAGCCAAGCCATGAAGTTTTGGTCCGCCAAGCCCTAAATGAAGAAGTTCTTATGAATCTCACCCCACCGGTAGTTGAATAATTGAGTGCCCCATGCCAAGTAGTAGTTGAGGAACCAAGTGTTGGCATGGAGGAGTTGGTTGAGCCGGTGGAGGAAATTATCATGACGGCATCTCCTATTTTTGCTGGGCCGTGTCAATTAGTTATTGAAGAATTGGTTGTTGACATGGTGGAGATAGAGGAGCCGATCGCACGCGCACTTGGGAGCGAAGTAGGCAAGGGGGAGTGTTCTTTTCTTGATGAGCCCGAAGAAGAGGCAAGCAAGGGTGAGTCTATACCACATGCTATCATGGATCCCGAGCTTCCATCTCCTTCCGTAGTTTCTATGGAGATAGCACTTCCTCCCCCCAATTGATATTGAATACCGTGGGGATGATCTTCAAACCACATCATATTCAACCATCCAGGGAGTTTTCTCACACATTCATCATACTTTTCATTCCGTATTTTTGTCACACCCCGTTCCCCAGAATACCCGGCATTAGGATTTTTTTGTCCAAGTATTCTGAAGAGTGAGGGTGATGAGAGAGGAAAAGAGAGAGAAAGGAGAAAACTGAATATGCAGGCCACTGTGCACATGCTGGGATAGTACCTGTACTGCTCCATGTATAACAACAAGAATCATATTCCATTTATATAACATCACAAGGAGTACATGTACAATTTTCACATTTCTAATATAAGGCCATCACAACATCTGATACCAGTGTGCCCCAATAAACTTCAGCTCAGGTTACATCTCCCAAATGACACTACCAACTCCTCTACCCCAGAGTACAACACAACCCCCTGAATTACCCCACCCTCCCAGCTCCAGCCTCTCAAATCTCCCAGGCTCCCGAACTGACTGCTACCGGAAAAATAGGGAGGAGCACGTCAATGCGTGCCCCAGTAGGAACCAACTTGGATCTGGACATCGCTTTAGGGTTATCAATCCACAAGGCAAGGCAAAGGAACACGACATGCAATACTAAATATATATATCGAAAAGTGAATAGCTAAGTAAGAGGATCATACCTGCGGTCCAATGTCGAGTTACTGCAATAAAGAGTTAGCACAAGTAATAATAACAAATATTCATACAACCACAACTAAAAAGATAAACACAAATATCAGGATATAACACGGTGCCACTAGTGAAGCAAGGGGGAAAGGGAAGTGCTGCCAGTGGAAGAAGAATATGCAAAGTGCTCATTTTATAATTGAATTAATTGGAACTCGGGTAAACTGTGTGATACCAGGACCTGGACTTCACCCCAAATTTGGGGTGAATATAGCACACGACACAGTGGACACGTGCACTGAACGCCGGGCCTCTCAGCTCCCCCGTCCCTGGCAGGAGTGAGGCTCTCCACCTCCTTACCCCTCCACTCCCGGTAAAGGCGAGTGGGTATAAAAATCCCCTCCACTCCCGGTAAAGGCGAGTGGGTATAAAAATCCCCTCCACTCCTGGTAAAGGCGAGTGGGTATAAACTCCACACATCACATAATCATCTCCCAACTTCACAGTCCAGGCCTCATATCCACACTTTACTCAAATCCCACCTAAACCCGGGTTTTGCTAACTTACCCCCTTTTAGAGGGGATTGAGACATTTTCATTCATCAATTAAGCACTTTAAGCTTCATTATAGGAATCATGGTGGCATGGTACACGTTCAGTAACTTTCTTTCATCAACACGGGTCATGCACCTAGTGCTATGCCCTCAGTCATCGCATCATCACATAGCAATCTGGGTCATGCACTTACGTGACATGCCCTTCTTCACATCACATACACATTCATGTATAATAGTGCATCCATGCCATCCATGTCCCCAACATCATCAATTTATAACAGGGTTCTTGATATAAGAGCATATATGCCCAATTTCCATATTTCTTTTACTTCACATTCATTGGGGCATTTCAACAAACATGTGGCAGGCGCTATAGAAACGAACATTGTCACATTATCAAATGTAATAACAATAGCGTAACTAAACATTCCGTCATTAGCACAACATCCATGCATAATGGGATGGAGAAATTAACATCACCACACAATTCAATATTCCCAACACTCCAACTTGCTGAAATTGCAAGAACAGCCATAAAGATCAACACATTTCATTCATTTCTCTTGGGAATTTGACACAACTTTATAAATTAAAGTTGAAGATATGACAGTTATGGATTTGCAGATAAAATTACATGCACAAATATGAACAATATGATTTATGGTGAATTAATTGGTGATGTGTGTCAATTCTGTTTTTTTTTGACAGATTTCAGGGTCTATATTGGAAGCCAATTTTGGACATGTTGGAGCTAGAAATTCTACATATAAGCACCTGATGAATTTTTAGAAAATCTTGTTAACTTTTCAACAAGACCAAGAACATAAAATTCCATTGTGTGTGCAGATCTCTAGGCCAATTTTGCTAAACTGTGTCAACACTGGAAATCGAACAGACATGTTGTAAAGATGGATTTATTTCTCCTAATTTCTGAATTGAAACTATGTCAAAATTTATATGATTTTGGGGTAGAACACCAAGATCTACAAGCTCATATTTTTTTCGAACCCTAATTCGAGCTACAGTAACTGTGATTGCAGCAACAACCAACATCAGTATTTCTGAATTTCAAAAGAATGGTTTTGCTTGGAATTTCAAGGGGCTTTTGCATGAAAATTGAAACATGGCACCCTAATTTTATTTCCACTACTTCATATTGGTAAAACATGATGTATAAATATGATGGAAAGAAACCCTAAATAATTTCCAAAGCCAAGTTGGATTCCTACCTCAAAATTTGATTTTTCCTTCTCTTCTTCTCTTTCTCTTCATTCCATCTCCTTTCTCATTGAAGCAAGGTTGCATTCATTCCATTAGGGCATGGAAATTAGGGTTTTCTTTTGAAGAAGAAGGAGGAAGGGAGGGGCAGGGTGGCCGGCCTTGTTGGGTGCAAGGAAAAGAAAAGAAAATGAAAAGGGAAGGGAAAAGAAAGTGAAGAAGAAAGATGAATCTTCTTCAAAAATATCTACAACTAGAACCCTCTTTTGGATAAGCATGCACTTGGTTAAATGACCAAAATACCCCTCCATATTCTAGGTATTTACAAGTTTGCCATTACTTTACACACACACAACTTTGGTATGTACGCACAGCAGCTTTAGTTCAAATGACAGTTGTAATACCCCGTATCCCTATATACGTATATATGTAGGTATTTTTGGGCGTAGATAAGTGCGTATGATTTTTGGGGAGTATGCCCGTATTTTTCTTTAATTATTTTGGTGTAGGAATTTATTTTAAAATATTTTAAACTCATTACTTGAATTTAGTATATGAGAGTATTTGGAGAAATACATGTATTTGGAATGTATGAAGTATTTCTTCATGTATTTTTAATTTCTTAAAATACAAAATACACATTTTTCTTACCATGACAACACATCCTATTATGTGTCATATTGTTAGTTAATTAGAGAACACATGGCAAAAATCTTGACTAAATGGATGGTGGAGAGGATTTTAGGGATTCCTAAAAACTAGGCATGGAAACCAAAATACAAAAAAATTCAAGAAACCCCTCATTTTTCTCTCCCTCACCCCCCAAAATTCTGGTCAAAATTCCTCCTCCCCTTTCTCCCCTCTTGCACCACCCCTTCCTCCTCCATCACCACCAATTACTCCTCCCCTTCCACCACCAATGACCCCTCATCATTCCAACATCTAAAATTAGTCCAAATTAGCCCCAAAACCCTACTTTTTGGAGATCAATTGGAGCTTGGAGAAGGAGGATATGTGGCTCTCCATCAAGGACTAAGAAAGGCCAAAGAAATATTTTGGAGGACTTTTGCAAGGTAGAAATTCCTTTCACCTAGGTAGAATTTAGTTTTAGGACAAGGAGAATTGAATTAACTTTCATGAAACACCTTTGTTCTTCATGCTGAAATTTGATCTAGAAAAACTGAAACTTTGACTAAGTGCTGGGGTTAATTGGCTAATGGGAATGCTTTGGAAATTTTATATGTTGGATATCTCATTGTTATGAACAACTTTCATTTAGATCATTTTTCCAAATTCTAGCAGTATGATTTTATAAAAATTTGGATATGCAAACTGGTGTTTCAATCAAAACTAATCTGAAATTCCAGTATTTTTATTCTCTGTTAAACTGAGAATATCTCCCAACGTAGATGAAAGGAAAATATGAAAAAAAATATATGTTATTAATATTGTAGTCCTTAATAACTTTCACGTTTACAAGTTTTGCAAATGCGGACTGAAAGCTAGGGTAAAAACTCAGTTTCTAAAATTGGTCTGTTTTTAGACAGTTTTGACACCTTTCAGTAAAACGAGTAGAACTCCATGCACACTTTATAAAATATTATGATCTTGATGCCGTTGGAAAGCTGACTTCAAGATATTCAACCCATAATTTTTTTGGATTTTAATTCTGTCTGTAACTTGTAGAAAAATGGACTTGAACTGAACTCAGTTTCTGGTTCAGAATGCTGAAACTATACCTGTTAGGAGAAAATCCACCATAAATCACATATGTCAACTGAGCTTATGAAAATTGGACAGTGAAAGAAAAACACCCATATCTACAACTTTCGTGAAGGGACCAGACACCAATTCTGACTGTAGATAGGCTAAAAGTGATATTCTTTCTGCTGTAACGGTTTTGACAGATTCATATGCTAATTTTGCTTAGTACTTATCATGGTGTAGTTTTGTTTGAAGTTAAGTTTGTTTGTGCTAATCATGTTTTTAATGACATGCTCTTGATACATGTAGTTATGCAGATGGTTCATGAAATATTCGTTATGTCAATAATATTTAAGTTCAATTTGTTTATGCTTTCACATTAGTATGTTCATAACGATGAGTTTGTGATGATATTCCATGCAATTCTTTAATTGAGATGATGATGATGATGATGATGATGATGATGATGATGATGATGATGATATTGTTAAAAGTTGGTTAAAGCGGTATTCAAGTCCGCTAGATGATTCGTTGACAAACGAAGTAATATCTTGAAAACTGAGAGTGAGAATGAGGAATGTATCAGTCCTCCTAAAGGAGGGTGACACGGGTTTGGGGGAAAACGGGTAAACTTTAGGAGTTAAGGAGCGGACATATGATATGAATTCTCACCCGCTGTATCACTCCCAGAAGGGCGAGTTGAAAGGGTTGGAGAGGCCGCTGGTGTACTCGTGATGCTTCATGACGGTAATTGATGGTTTGCTCCGTTTGTCCGACAGAAAAACCGAGTTTGTCTCACTCCCATACCTTGTTCCGTTCAGGTACGGAGAGTTACGAGAGGCCCCTCCAGTGCTCGTGTCGCTGGTTGTGGTACCACTTTTTCACCCACCCTGGGTGAAGTCCGCCTCCTTAGCGTTCTACGGTTTACACGGGTTCCAAATATGTGAACCAACAACTTATAGTAGTTGTCTTTAATTTATAAATGTTGTTATCTCATGTCTCCTTATTTTTGTGTACTTTAATGAACCAACAACTTATAGTAGTTGTCTTTAATTTATAAATGTTGTTATCTCATGTCTCCTTATTTTTGTGTACTTTAATGCTATTGTCCCATGGTAACATTTTCTTACGCTTCCTTTCAATAGCTGCATTTCATAATATGGTTTCATATGCATGTTTTTGCACGTTCTCATAACTAGGTTCGCATGTTGGAATGTGATTACTTTTACACACCATGAACCTTACTTGTTAGACTACCCTCCCTAGATAGACAGACTAGTTCTAAAACTGGGATCTGCTAGAGTATTAGGAGTTTCTACTGGGTCACGTGTTGACGTGTCCCCGTTGACTTTCAGGTCATGTGAGTTGGAGGTTGGAGATAGCGGCTGGAGCTTCGGAGTTGGTGATCAGTTGTAGTATTGGGTGGTGAGGGGTATGATGAGAGACTTGTACTTTTTGGTGTTTCTTTTCGGGTGGACCTTTGTACTTAGAGTTGTGAATATGAAGATGTTGGTTTATGTATAAGATGTATCCATGTATCAATAAAATGGAATATTGTATTTTTGTTATTTTCTCAGTGTTTTTATCTGTTACGGAGTTTTACTTGTACTTCCCAGCACGTGCGTAGTACTTGCAGTGTTCTTCCTACTCTCTTCTTTTCTTTCTTTCTACGTAACACTCACCTGATACGGATTCGTACTTATCCGGTATCCCGGGGACCGGGTCATTGCAGGTGGTGGCCCATGCAGGTCTCCGCACTGCGGCGTGCGTAAGGATAGTACGGGTAATGCTCCATAGGGGTAGATGTATCCTAAGGTGGGTAGGTGATCAGCCTTAGGGTAAAACCCTGGTATTAGGAACCCAATGTAAAGAGCTCCCTGAGTTTAAGCATGAGTAGTTGTTTGTATATATACATATATGTACGGGTGGGTATGTGTTTGCATGGATATAAAAGTATTGTAATGTCTTCGCGTGTAATTCTATAGATATGTGTCTATAGCTATATCTGTAAATAAGATACACTATAGATACGTGTATAACTATTTATGTGTATTCTTGTAATTCATAGTATATGTGTGTGTATAGTAATGTTGTTTGTATGGATTGAGGTGAATGTAGTATTTGATGAGTGAAATTATGTGTAAGACATATTATCTGTGCAATAGAGTGTTATGTATTATCTATATGGTAATCTATACTTCGATTATATTTGGAGGTGTATATGTATGACTATATGGATGTATATAGAGCTGTATGTATAGATACTAAAGTATGATGCATTTATGTGAGGTTAGAAGATATATTTGTATATGGGTGTCTAATGGAAAAGTGTATAGATATGCGGAGTATCTGTGTGAATATGTAATGGCGTGTAAATAAATTTATGGTATATGTGTTAGTATATGGATGTTTGTTGGTAAGTCTAACTGGAAGTATATTTGAATGTATAGAGTGTATGATGGTATACATGGAATGATTATATGTATATGCTACTACCTTAGCTACTGGTGTGGTTATATGTTGGTATGTGAAATTATAAGTACATGTGTTCGTAAGTGGTTGCACTTTAAGAGGTAGGTGCAATAGAGTGATTATATTGGTTGAGATGTATGTCGTAAGTGTGTGTATATATATATATAAAGTGTAGTGTATACACCCATGTATGTGTGGATCCAGGGATCCATGTGTCCCACTCATGTATGAGCTGGCATACTCTCAAAATGTGAGTATATTATGGTTGTCTATTATGTTGTATATGCATACGTGGTGATATACGTGATATGTATATAGTTATATATATGGTTGTAAGCTGGCACGCTTACGCCTGTATATAGATGAATATAATTTTGTATGGTTATCTATGTGTATTGATATTGATATGCTAAATCTTGTTCAATGATACATCTGCGAATGTTGAATGGGTACTAGGAGACGTACATGATTGTATGTCTGAGTATAGAGGTGCATACATATATATTTTAACATATGGTAACCTATAAGAAGTGTGTATCATGGACATATATAGTTGGTTGAGCTCTAGTCGATGTATAGATATGGTATACCGTATGTATTGGTAATATGTGGTGTATATGTACATGATGATTGTGTAAATCCATGTGCGGATGGGCATGCCCTAGGTGTACTAGAGTTGTGTGTTTGATACATATATGAAATATGTATATGGTTGCCTGTTTGACTGTAAGAGGATACGCTTACACCGATGTTAGATAGATATATCATTATATGAATATCTGTGTGTATTGGTATTGTTATATGAGAATCTATGTGATGACGTGTGTGTGTATGCATACTAGGAATGTGGTGGTGTAAATTGATATAATGAGATATGTATATATAAGTATAGATACTATTGGAGGCGTATCATAAGTAGTGTGTGAAATATATTGGCTTACTAAATGGTGTGTATAGATATGCATAAGTAGGTATGCCAATTTATACAATATTGGTGTGTACTTATATATTATGTGATGATATGTGAGTGTAACAAGTGAATGAGAATTATATATGGACATGGCTTGTTTGTACAAGTGTGTGTGTATATAGATACATATACTGTATTGATAAGATTCTTATGCTATTATTTATACATAGTGTTGTGTGTATATATACTGCATTGAATATATGTTATGCGGACGGCTTGTATGTAAGTATATTTGTACCGTGAATAGGTGGATAAATTAGACTTATGTGAGTATATTGGATATGAATACATATGGATGTATACTTGAATTATACTCTGATGTATCTAGGTATACCCATAGGTATGTGTATGTGTAAGTATGCTAGCTTTGTGACTTATGAGTAGGGTGTGTTTAAATATGATGTGAACATGCATGTATGTAGATATACAAATACAAGGAGTGTGTGATTACATATAAAGGTGTATGTATTTAGATATATCTATATGTATCCATGATATATCATATGTCTTTGGACATGTATTTGTGTGTATCTATATGTGAGTGTATATATAGTGGGTATAATAAGGGTATAAATATTGGTGCGTATATTAATGCATTGGGTGTATCTATACACATTTCTACTTATTGCTATGTACGACATTGATACATGTGTCCATGTGTATAGGTGTACTAGCATGTGTGTACATATTAGTCTGTATATATATGTGAGTGTTCTCATGCAATATTGATATATTTGTGAGTACATGGATGAATATGGAATGTATAGTACTATGTAGGTGTTGTGATGATTTGTCTGTGTGTATACCTATATTCTTGGATAAGAATGTCCATATATATGTGTATAATCTACGATTTATTACATGTATACATGAGTGTATTGTATATACTGTAGAGAAATGTATGCCCTCGTGGCTATTTATCTTGATAAAACATCTTGTTCAATAAATGAAAGTATTCTTTCTGGTAAAGTATTATCTGAGTTGTTCATTACTCGGATTTTTCCCTTGGATTCATAGTTAGGTCACACATGTTTCGAAATGTAGATTACGATTATGGGAAATGTCTGACCTCTGATAGCTTGAATCCTAAAAGTGTTCATGGTCATAGATGTGTCGAGAAAGGGGATATCAACACATCAGACAGACCATTGCGTCCCTGTCTGGTTGGTCTCATAACCAAGCGACTTGGTAAAGTCGGAAACAGGACGCAGGTGCTCAGTAAAAGCTGAGTTCACTGAACGACCCAAACAGGGAGTTATTAAATGGATACACATTAACTAAACTATCATTAATAACTCTAAGTGATAATAGGTAAGTTGGTCCTTAGGACTTGAGATCATTGTATGAAGCTATGTGTGGACAGTGTCACTTAGGTCTAAAGATCTAACTTCGAGGCTAGGCCTGATGAAAGATCTTAGGCTGGGTGACACTCGAAACATATGAGCTAAGTAGTGATCAACAGAGGATTCGTCTCTTCTGTTAATGGGAAGTTAGTGTCACGGGTCAGTACGGCTCTCGGTAAATCCTTGGCCAAGGTATGTTGTAACTTGTACAACCTGTATGTACCAGAGACCGATGTATACCGACCACTGCTGGCCAATGGGGTTGATAGTATACCATACCCTAGACTAGCCGAGTGACATAGTCATGACGAAGGGACTAAAACTGCGGAAATTATCACAGTCACAGTCAGAGTGATTTCGTCAGGCACTTTTGCTTAAACGAACCTATCACGTAATCGATGATCCCCAAACAGGGACGACACCTACTGCTAGTGGCCACTGTCGTCTTGCGACTTCGAGTCTCGGCCTGTAGTAAGGGTCTGGCCGTAGGGTCTCACACCGAGTAACACTCACGTCGTAGTAACAGATAGAATGTATAGAGGATATCATTAGATGTAAAGAGAATATTAAATTCACAAGTTGGTTGTGAAATTAGAGCATTTGGGAATGGAGGAAATTTCGTACGGAATCCAGAGGATCAAACCGTGTAGGAATCGGAGCTCGGATGAGCCCAGAAACGCGAGAAAGGCGAAACGGGAAGTGGGATAAAACCCACTTAGCAAAACGGGCGGGGCCCGCTGACCCAGCGGGTTGCAGCGGGCCCGCCCGCTGCCACAGCGGGCACCCCCGCTGGGCGCAGCGGGCGCGGCCCGCTGCTCCAGCGGGCACGCCCGCTGCATGCAGCGGGCGCAGCCCGCTGGTAACAGCGGGCTGAGCCCGCGCGGGTGTGCCCTAGCGGGCGCGCCCAGTAAGCCTTAGGCGGGCGCGCCCGCTAAGCTTAGCGGGTCGCCCGCCACTTAAGTTATTTTAGGGTTTTTGTTGAACCCCTTGACGGCTACGAAATTTGGGTTTTTGCTCAACTTTGAGCAATTGTTTGAAGGGTCAAACGAACTCGGATCTCGTCGCCGTTTGTTCCTACGCGTTCACCATCACTAGCTCTTCGAAATGATAACTTGTATCATCTCTAGAGCTCAACGATGAGTGAGGATTAATTGGTTGAAGGTTAAGGCTTTGTGTAAGCTACACTAACCAAAATTGAATTAAATCCATATCCCTCTTCCTAACATTTGTCCCACATTGCTCATGACAAAAGGAGGGGAGCCGGCCTCCTATATAAATAGGTGGGCACTCCCTTCTTTGTTTCTTGCACCAAGTCTCTGATTAAGGAGCTCACGAATATTTTGAGCAAACTTAATCTAGACTAAATTTATTCTCTTCCTCTATAAATTTTCCTGTCCTCCAACCGAGTCCTAGCAAGACAACGAGGAGGTCCGAATCTGATTCGGAAGTCTACGACGCGGGTTCACTCAAGTGAAATCTTCTACGGCTTGTGATGGCTTCGGAGGCAAGGTGCGCTACGGGAGCTGATCCAGTCTGCGGCGAGGAGCGATGCAACACGGCTCGGAAGACGGCTCAGATCAATGAGTGCAAGACGGTGCGGAACATCTTGCCTGCTCCAGGGCAAGATTCCGGGTGAGTCAATTTTATATGCAATTAGTTTAATCAGTAGTTAGAACTTTCTCGAGTTGGTCAGACCCAACCCGAGTCAGTAGATTTCCTGGCTTAGGGAATTTTTTTTCCTTAGGGCTTATTTATTAAATAGTTTAATAAATCATTTCTTCCGCTGTTTTATTTATTTTGTTCGTCCGACTTAGGACGAATAGCAATAAATTAGCTCTAAGGGACCTTGAAAATCCCTACAGTGGTATCAGAGCCAGATCTACTCTGTTCTATACTACTTTTTAATTGCATGTTTTAATTATGTGATAATTAGTTTAATGGCGCATTCTTGTTTTATTTTGATGTCACAAGAAAGACTTGCTAGGTTAGCCATTAATTGACTCTTAAACTTTATGTGATAAATTTTAACACCATGCTTAATAATTTTAAATTGTTTAAAAAATTACCTAATGGACGATTAGGTTAGCCATTAATTTCCTCAAACCTTATGTGATAATTTTGAGACACTGCTATGTTTTAAATTGTTTAAATTGCCTATTGGACGATTAGGATAGCAGCATATATTTTGAATCCTTATAGTTGATAAGGTCTTAATAAAAATCATCTAACAAACCCATAAAATTTTGAATTTTAGGGATCCACTAGTTGATAAGGATTAACTAGTTGTAATTTAAAAAACATTTAGTTGTTGAACGAACATGGAAATGATGACAACACCTTCAATGGATCATGATGTCGGTCAATGTGCTTGGCTAAAGTTTTTGGACCAACCTAGCTAGACTGGGTAACAAGTGGTCCTGGCTTAGTCAATTCCCTGGCCGCGTCCGCTGGACCGCAAGGTGTTGATTCATAACTATGTAAGTCCATCGACTATACCTAAGTCTAATACGATAATAATCTTATTCAAGATAAATCGTAGCCCTCCTTGTTTTAGGAGTTGGCAACTGTAAGAAACATGTTTCGGTTGTTGAGCACACTCAAGCCGTAACAGGTCAACCTTATAGAAACCGATTTCTTGATTGACATCTTAACCTGACTGAAACCGTTGGCTCATCCCTAGAGCATCGGCGCAAGTCTAACCAAGAATGTAGTCTTAAGCTCTGACCCAAACCGGCGTGTCGTGCATACACCGAGCAAAGGGGCAAGTCAGGCTTGACACGAAAACAAGGGTCCGACTAGGCTAGCATTGTGATCCGGTTGAGCACACTCTTGATCACAAATGACTAGGGGTAAAATCAAATAGGGAGTCATATTTTGATATGATCGACAAAGAGTTCGTCTACCTACAGCCGAGTCGAACGACTTGTTGAGCTACACTCAAGGTCGGGCGACTCAAGGTTGTTGGATTCCTGCTCCCATTTAATTTTAATCATGTTTTGGAGAAAAACGATCTGTTTATTAATGGGAGAGTATAATTGGACAAAAATCCATTCTAATTATATTTAAAAATATTTTGAACACATGCTAATTAGGAGTTCTAATCTTTGCAGCATGATGAGTAAGATTAATACTATCCGAGATGAGAACTTATTAACTGGTTTTAATATTAATAGTGGCTGGTTTAAGAAGTCTATAGCAGAAAGGGAAAAATTAAGGGAAGTCTATACCTTAACCTCTAAAATGCAAAGTGTAGTTCTTTCAGTTAATTCTACTGCATGGGTGTTAGACACCGGTGCAGGTTCTCACATTTGTAACCAGTTACAAGGATTGAGAATCAGTAGAAAACTTGTAAAGAATGAGATAATTCTCCAAGTCGGAAACGCAGCAAATGTTGATGTTGTAGCCATAGGAGATCTTAGACACACATTAGCTGGTGGAGCTAACTTGCTTTTGAAGCAATGTTACTATATCCCAAATTTCCTATGCAATATTATATCTGTCTCAGCTTTGGCTAAAGATGGTTATAATTTTACTATCAGCGGAAATGTCATGAACATTGCCCTTGATGGTAAGTTGCTAGGATTTGGGACACTCAGCAATGGCATATACACTTTAAGCAATGAGGTGGTATTAAACGTTAATATTAGAAAACGTAAGGAATCTGTTTTTAATGAAACCTATCTTTGGCATTGTAGACTAGGCCATATCGGAGAGAAGAGACTTAGCAAGTTACATAAAGAGGGGCTCTTGGGCCTCTCGAATTATGAGTCATTCGACACTTGCGAGTCTTGCCTCAAAGGTAAGATGGCCAAAACTCCTTTTGCCAGTCAAGGAGAAAGAGTTATCGAACTCTTGGGTCTAGTACATTCCGATGTATGTGGACCCATGTCTACGTTAGCCAAAGGTGGATTTTCATATTTCGTCACGTTTACTGACGACCACTCAAGATTTGGACATGTGTTCTTGATGAAACACAAGTCCGAAACGTTTGAGCGATTCAAGGAGTATCGTGCCGAAGTCGAAAAACAGACTGGGAAAAGTATTAAGATTCTTCGATCCGATCGAGGAGGAGAATACTTAAGCCATGAATTTCTCACTTACTTAAAAGAGAATGGGATCCTCTCTCAGATCACTCCTCCTTACACACCTCAACATAATGGTGTTTCGGAAAGGAGAAACCGAACCTTGTTAGACATGGTTCGGTCTATGATAAGTGAGGCTGAGTTAACTACTTCCCTCTGGGGCTATGCCCTGGAAACTGCTATATACATTCTAAATAAAGTTCCGTCAAGGTCTGTGCATTTGACTCCGTATCAGATATGGACAGGGAAGAAACCCAGCCTCAATCACTTGAAGGTATGGGGTTGTCCTGCTTATGTCAAAAGGCAAAATCCAGACAAACTGGAAGACAGATCTATACTGTGTAAATTTATAGGGTACCCAAGACATTCGTTAGGTTATGTCTTTTACCATCCAGAACAACAAAAGATTGTTGTCTCTAGACATGCCACCTTTCTAGAAAAGGAGTTCCTTGTGAAGGAATCCACTGGCAAGGTAATTGATTTAAATGAATGTTCGGAGGAAGTACCCACACAGCAACAAGTGTCGGAACCAGTGGGAGAGTCAGAACTTGACATCTCCCAACCAGTCAGGAGGAAGTCAAGTAGGATTCCTCGAGCACCCGAAAGGTACTACGGTTTTCTCGTAGACGGGGGAATCGAGGATAGCATCATAATTGATGATGACCCTATTAACTTCCAGGAAGCCATAAAGAGTATAGACTCTGACAAATGGCTAGATGCAATGAAATCCGAAATATATTCCATGCACGTAAATAAGGTATGGACCTTAGAAAACGTGCCCAAGGGAAATGTTCCCATAGGCTGCAAATGGATCTTCAAGAAGAAGATTGGAGCAGATGGAAAAGTAGAGACGTACAAGGCTAGACTGGTTGCAAAAGGATATCGTCAAATTCTGGTAATAGATTATGACGAAACCTTTTCGCCAGTAGCCATGCACAAGTCTATTCGGATAGTGCTCGCTATTGCTGCCTACTACGACTACGAAATCTGGCAAATGGATGACTGCATTCCTAAACGGTGATTTGGAAGAGCAGATTTACATGACTCAGCCAGAAGGCTTCGAAGTCAGTGGGAGCAATGGAAAGGCGTGCAAGCTGCACAGGTCCATTTATGGACTCAAGCAAGCATCAAGAAGTTGGAACATCCGTTTCGACAAAACAGTCAAAGAGTTTGGTTTTGTCAGAAATGAGGATGACCCATGCATCTATAAACGAACCAGTAATAAAAATTCTTTAGTCATCCTAGTTCTATACGTAGATGACATTCTGATAATAGGCAACGACATAGAGATGTTAAAGTCTGTTAAAAATTGGCTATCAAACAATTTCTCCATGAAGGACTTGTGAGAAGCATCCTACATACTGGGTGTGAAGATCCATAGAGATAGATCTAAACGGATGCTAGGACTCTCCCAAACCAGGTACATTGAAACCGTGTTAAAACGTTTTAACATGGAAAACAGTAAGGGTGGTTCATTGCCAGCCAATCATGGGATAGCCCTCACCAAGAAGATGTCACCGCAAACCGACTTGGAAAGGGCAAAGATGACCAAGATCCCATATGCTTCTGCTGTGGGATCTATCATGTACTCCATGATTTGTACCAGACCCGATGTCGCTTATGCACTAGGTGTAGTAAGCCGATATCAGTCTAACCCGGGAGAAGAACACTGGAAAGCAGTCAAGACAATTCTTAAGTACTTAAGAAGAACTAAAGACTTGGTCTTGGTCTATGGAAGTGAACACCTGAATGTTGAAGGGTTCACAGATTCAAGCTTTCAAAGTGATATGGATGATAGCAAATCGATCTCAGGATATGTTTTCACTCTCAACGGAGGAGCAGTCAGTTGGATGAATTTCAAGCAAGTCACTATTGCAGACTCCACAATGGAAGCCGAATACATAGCGGCCAACGATGCAGCAAAGGAAGCAGTCTGGATGAAGAAGTTCATTAACCAGCTCGGGATGGTTCCTGCCGTTGAAAGTCCAATACCGTTGTATTGCGACAACAATGCAACCATCAGCCTGGTTCAAGAACCTAGATTCCACAAGAGATCCAGACATATTCTTCGCAAGTATCACCTGATTCGGGAGATAGAGCAGAGGAAAGATATAGAACTCCTTAGAGTCTCTTCAGAAGACAACATAGCAGATCCATTCACAAAGGTGCTGGCACGTGATCGTTTAGAAAAACTAGCGTGTAAATATGGTATGAGATACCAAAATAAATAGGCCTGAGTGCAAGTGGGAGATGTAGAGAAATGTATGCCCTCGTGGCTATTTATCTTGATAAAACATCTTGTTCAATAAATGAAAGTATTCTTTCTGGTAAAGTATTATCTGAGTTGTTCATTACTCGGATTTTTCCCTTGGATTCATAGTTAGGTCACACATGTTTCGAAATGTAGATTACGATTATGGGAAATGTCTGACCTCTGATAGCTTGAATCCTAAAAGTGTTCATGGTCATAGATGTGTCGAGAAAGGGGATATCAACACATCAGACAGACCATTGCGTCCCTGTCTGGTTGGTCTCATAACCAAGCGACTTGGTAAAGTCGGAAACAGGACGCAGGTGCTCAGTAAAAGCTTAGTTCACTGAACGACCCAAACAAGGAGTTATTAAATGGATACACATTAACTCAACTATCATTAATAACTCTAAGTGATAATAGGTAAGTTGGTCCTTAGGACTTGAGATCATTGTATGAAGCTATGTGTGGACAGTGTCACTTAGGTCTAAAGATCTAACTTCGAGGCTAGGCCTGATGAAAGATCTTAGGCTGGGTGACACTCGAAACATATGAGCTAAGTAGTGATCAACAGAGGATTCGTCTCTTCCGTTAATGGGAAGTTAGTGTCACAGGTCAGTACGGCTCTCGGTAAATCCTTGGCCAAGGTATGTTGTAACTTGTACAACCTGTATGTACCAGAGACCGATGTATACCGACCACTGCTGGCCAATGGGGTTGATAGTATACCATACCCTAGACTAGCCGAGTGACATAGTCATGACGAAGGGACTAAAACTGCGGAAATTATCACAGTCACAGTCAGAGTGATTTCGTCAGGCACTTTTGCTTAAACGAACCTATCACGTAATCGATGATCCCCAAACAGGGACGACACCTACTGCTAGTGGCCACTGTCGTCTTGAGACTTCGAGTCTCGGCCTGTAGTAAGGGTCAGGCTGTAGGGTCTCACACCGAGTAACACTCACGTCGTAGTAACAGATAGAATGTATAGAGGATATCATTAGATGTAAAGAGAATATTAAATTCACAAGTTGGTTGTGAAATTGGAGCATTTAGGAATGGATGAAATTTCGTACGGAATCTAGAGGATCAAACCGTGTAGGAATCGGAGCTCGGATGAGCCCAGAAATGCGAGAAAGGCGAAACGGGAAGTAGGATAAAACCCACTTAGCAAAACGGGCGGGGCCCGCTGACCCAGCGGGCGCGCCCGCTGGGCCCAGCGGGCGCAGCCCGCTGCTCCAGCGGGCCCGCCCGCTGCCTGCAGTGGGCGCAGCCCGCTGGTAACAGCGGGCTGAGCCCGCGCGGGTGTGCCCTAGCGGGCGCGCCCAGTAAGCCTTAGGCGGGCGCGCCCGCTAAGCTTAGCGGGTCGCCCGCCACTTAAGTTATTTTAGGGTTTTTGTTGAAACCCTTGACGGCTACGAAATTTGGGTTTTTGCTCAACTTTGAGCAATTGTTTGAAGGGTCAAACGAACTCGGATCTCGTCGCCGTTTGTTCCTACGCGTTCACCATCACTAGCTCTTCAAAATGATAACTTGTATCATCTCTAGAGCTCAACGATGAGTGAGGATTAATTGGTTGAAGGTTAAGGCTTTGTGTAAGCTACACTAACCAAAATTGAATTAAATCCATATCCCTCTTCCTAACATTTGTCCCACATTGCTCATGACAAAAGGAGGGGAGCCGGCCTCCTATATAAATAGGTGGGCACTCCCTTCTTTGTTTCTTGCACCAAGTCTCTGATTAAGGAGCTCACGAATATTTTGAGCAAACTTAATCTAGACTAAATTTATTCTCTTCCTCTATAAATTTTCCTGTCCTCCAACCGAGTCCTAGCAAGACAACGAGGAGGTCCGAATCTGATTCGGAAGTCTACGACGCGGGTTCACTCAAGTGAAATCTTCTACGGCTTGTGATGGCTTCGGAGGCAAGGTGCGCTACGGGAGCTGATCCAGTCTGCGACGAGGAGCGATGCAACACGGCTCGAAAGACGGCTCAGATCAATGAGCGCAAGACGGTGCGGAACATCTTGCCTGCTCCAGGGCAAGATTCCGGGTGAGTCAATTTTATATGCAATTAGTTTAATCAGTAGTTAGAACTTTCTCGAGTTGGTCAGACCCAACCCGAGTCAGTAGATTTCCTGGCTTAGGGAATTTTTTTTTCCTTAGGGCTTATTTATTAAATAGTTTAATAAATCATTTCTTCCGCTGTTTTATTTATTTTGTTCGTCCGACTTAGGACGAATAGCAATAAATTAGCTCTAAGGGACCTTGAAAATCCCTACATATACATATAGCGTTGTTTGTATGTCGTGGGTAGGGAGACCCTTCTACTATTTAATCTCAGGTCAGACCCTTACCATGAAAAGTCCGAGGGCGGACTTTGTTTTTAAGGTGGGTAGAATGTAATACCCCGTATCCCTATATACGTATATATATGTAGGTATTTTTGGGCGTAGATAAGTGCGTATGATTTTTGGGGAGTATGCCCGTATTTTTATTTAATTATTTTGGTGTAGGAATTTATTTTAAAATATTTTAAACTCATTACTTGAATTTAGTATATGAGAGTATTTGGAGAAATACATGTATTTGGAGTGTATGAAGTATTTCTTCATGTATTTTTAATTTCTTAAAATACAAAATACACATTTTTCTTACCATGACAACACATCCTATTATGTGTCATATTGTTAGTTAATTAGAGAACACATGGCAAAAATCTTGACTAAATGGATGGTGGAGAGGATTTTAGGGATTCCTAAAAACTAGGCATGGAAACCAAAATACAAAAAAATTCAAGAAAACCCTCATTTTTCTCTCCCTCATCCCCAAAATTCTGGTCAAAATTCCTCCTCCCCTTGCTCCCCTCTTGCACCACCCCTTCCTCCTCCATCACCACCAATTACTCCTCCCCTTCCACCACCAATGACCCCTCATCATTCCAACATCTAAAATTAGTCCAAATTAGCCCCAAAACCCTACTTTTTGGAGATCAATTGGAGCTTGGAGAAGGAGGATATGTGGCTCTCCAACAAGGACTAAGAAGGGCCAAAGAAATATTTTGGAGGACTTTTGCAAGGTAGAAATTCCTTTCACCTAGGTAGAATTTAGTTTTAGGACAAGGAGAATTGAATTAACTTTCATGAAACACCTTTGTTCTTCATGCTGAAATTTGATCTAGAAAAACTGAAACTTTGACTAAGTGCTGGGGTTAATTGGCTAATGGGAATGCTTTGGAAATTTTATATGTTGGGTATCTCATTGTTATGAACAACTTTCATTTAGATCATTTTTCCAAATTCTAGCCGTATGATTTTATAAAAATTTGGATATGCAAACTGGTGTTTCAATCAAAACTGTTCTGAAATTCCAGTATTTTTATTTTCTGTTAAACTGAGAATATCTCCCAACGTAGATGAAAGAAAAATATGAAAAAAATATATGTTATTAATATTGTAGTTCTGCAAATTCGGACTGAAAGCTAGGGTAAAAACTCAGTTTTTCTAAAACTGGTCTGTTTTTAGACAGTTTTGACACCTTTCAGTAAAACGAGTAGAACTCCATGCACACTTTATAAAATATTATGATCTTGATGCCGTTGGAAAGCTGACTTCAAGATATTCAACCCATAATTTTTTTAGATTTTAATTCTGTCTGTAACTTGTAGAAAAATGGACTTGAACTGAACTCAGTTTCTGGTTCATAATGCTGAAATTATACCTGTTAGGAGAAAATCCAACATAAATCACATATGTCAACTGAGCTTATGAAAATTGGTCAGTGAAAGGAAAACACCCATATCTACAACTTTCGTGAAGGGACCAGACACTAATTCTGACTGTAGATAGGCTAAAAGTGATATTCTTTCTGCTGTAACGGTTTTGACAGATTCATATGCTAATTTTGCTTAGTACTTATCATGGTGTAGTTTTGTTTGAAGTTAAGTTTGTTTGTGCTAATCATGTTCTCAATGACATGCTCTTGATACATGTAGTTATGCAGATGGTTCATGAAATATTCGTTATGTCAATAATATTTAAGTTCAATTTGTTTATGCTTTCACATTAGTATGTTCATAACGATGAGTTTGTGATGATATTCCATGCAATTATTTAATTGAGATGATGATGATGATGATGATGATGATATTGTTAAAAGTTGGTTAAAGCGGTATTCAAGTCCGCTAGATGATTCGTTGACAAATGAAGTAATATCTTGAAAACTGACAGTGAGAATGAGGAATGTATCAGTCCTCCTAAAGGAGGGTGACACGGGTTTGGGAGAAAACGGGTAAACTTTAGGAGTTAAGGAGCGGACATATGATATGAATTCTCACCCGCTGTATCACTCCCAGAAGGGCGAGTTGAAAGGGTTGGAGAGGCCGCTGGTGTACTCGTGATGCATCATGACGGTAATTGATGGTTTGCTCCGTTTGTCCGACAGAAAAACCGAGTTTGTCTCACTCCCATACCTTGTTCCGTTCGGGTACGGAGAGTTACGAGAGGCCCCTCCAGTGCTCGTGTCGCTGGTTGTGGTACCACTTTTTCACCCACCCTGGGTGAAGTCCGCCTCCTTAGCGTTCTACGGTTTACACGGGTTCCAAATATGTGAATCAACAACTTATAGTAGTTGTCTTTAATTTATAAATGTTGTTATCTCATGTCTCCTTATTTTTGTGTACTTTAATGCTATTGTCCCATGGTAACATTTTCTTACGCTTCCTTTCAATAGCTGCATTTCATAATATGGTTTCATATGCATGTTTTTGCACGTTCTCATAACTAGGTTCACATGTTGGAATGTGATTACTTTTACGCACCATGAACCTTACTTGTTAGACTACCCTCCCTAGATAGACAGACTAGTTCTAAAACTGGGATCTGCTAGAGTGTTAGGAGTTTCTACTGGGTCACGCGTTGACGTGTCCCCGTTGACTTTCAGGTCATGTGAGTTGGAGGTTGGAGATAGCGGCTGGAGCTTCGGAGTTGGTGATCAGTTGTAGTATTGGGTGGTGAGGGGTATGATGAGAGACTTGTACTTTTTGGTGTTTCTTTTTCAGGTGGACCTTTGTACTTAGTGTTGTGAATATGAAGATGTTGGTGTATGTATAAGATGTATCAATGTATCAATAAAATGAAATATTGTACTTTTGTTATTTTCTCAGTGTTTTTATCTGTGAAGGAGTTTTACTTGTACTTCCCAGCACGTGCGTAGTACCTGCAGTGTTCTTCCTACTCTCTTCTTTTCTTTCTTTCTACGTAACACTCACCTGATACAGATTCGTACTTATCCGGTATCCCGGGGACCGGGTCGTTGCAACAGTTTTGCCCCTCGCCCTTCTAAAAATTTACGAGGGTTACCATTGACCTCTAACCCCTTTCACACTTGCATGGCTCTTCCTACACACATCCACGCACATCCATGCATGCACACACGCTCCACACACACGTCTAACACATTCCTGTTGTTTACACTCACGACGTCATTTGCACTTCTCCCGCATTCACATTTCGCATTCTCTACCCTTAGCCACGTATTACGGCCTAATCCCCCTTGCACTACGTCACATACATCGCTATCTACACTTATTTCATGCCCACGTTAGCATCATATGTAGAAATACCACGTGTGTTCTGTAGAATACACGTATAGTGCATAATAGGGCATGACATCCTACCCACCTTAAAATAAAGTCCGCCCTCGGACTTTCTAGGCGTGAACTCTGTTCAAGGTCCCCTCGGTATGATGGTCTCACTACCCATGAAGTACGAGCAAGATTACATACTTTCGCCACACATATATGCACTATATACTTCACTGTCAACTATACACATCCGCATCGCACACGTCACAGATACATCCTATTATTCATCTAGTAGCACATTCATATCACTATGTGTATCAATACATACATATACATAAACATCCCTCACATAAACATCTAAGAACACATATGCCACAGATAGGTCTCTATATGTATCCTTATACGCATCCAGGTCACTACTCATACCTACGTAATATGACATCACTTCATATCCATATCATGATTCGTAGGGCACTCACACATGGTACGCTTTCATATACACCACAAATAGATTCAGATATAAACGACTTACGTCCTACCTGTTTATATATACATATACATATACATCTATATCCATGCACGAACACACAACAATACACATCAATTTGCACACCATACTTGGCAAATCGGGTCACCATCACGGTGTCGGTGTCACACCATATACACACCGGACCCCTAAACACTCAATATTCAGTCACAGGGTTTACTCACAATTACCTATACGCACATAAATATCTATAAGCACACAATATTTAGTCACATCCATACCTACATTCACGTGCACTTACTAACACATGCAAGATTAGGTCACTTAGGTCAACAATCGTAACTATAAATAAATATACACATAACCTCACATCCACAGCAGTGCACCTACTGCCTCACACAAATAGGTACATATACTACACACAAGAGTGCACAAACATAATACGTTCCCCGCCATATGCTATATATATATATAACTACTTTGGGGGTTCAGTTGACTGCGCCGGCCTTCAGGCCGGTCTCCGGCGCCTAATCCGACGCGTGGGTCGATTTCCAGCGTGTCCATCTGCCTTCGAGTTCCAGTGAGATCCCACCTTTTCGAAATCCGGCCGTTTCAGTTTTAGATCCGGCGTTTTCGATTCTCAAAGTTCCAGATCCGGTCGATTTTGGTTGATAGCAACCGCCATCGACCTGTGTAGCACGGGGTCGTTCACGTTTGCGTTCGCCGTCGATCTGCCTTATTCACCGTCGAGTGCGCTAGTTCCGGTGGTCTGGATCTTGTGTGCTCACCGGCATCATCAGATCAACAAGTGTCATCAGCAATCATTTCCTCCGCCGTCTCAGGAAGTCCGACGCTCCGACCAGCGGCTCCGACGCCTCGATCTGCGGCTCCGGTGCCTCGATCAGCGCCTCGATCAGGCGAGATCTGCAGGTGATTGCTCCGGTGCCTTGATCTGTGGACCCGATCCGTCAGATCGCTTCTATCGTGTCTGATCGCTTCCTCGCCTGATCTCTTGCTCAGGCGACTGAGACGACTGCATTCCGATTGCAGTGATTCCGGCATCTGAGGCGATTGCAACGCCTTTACTCTGTGATCTCCTGCAGAGTTGGGTTGTTCTAGCATAGTGAATCCGGGTTTTTCGGCAGCTCTACCTCTGGGAAGTCCTTCATGGCTCCTCGGGGCCAGGTTGCTTCTCGGGGTCAGCCTCCAGATCTCGCTTCGGGGTTTCCCCCCCTCCGCCATGCTATGGGGAGAGCTGATCCTTCATGTATCAACGCAGGCAACCCATATCATCGGTGTTCGTCGTACTGTCATCAAAGGATTAGAAATGCTACCACTAAAACAGTACCTACTACTGATGTTAATCAAATTGATAAAACAATTGGCAAACCATCTGCTCATTTGAGGGTGGCAAAATCGGGGCGTGAAGCATGGAGTTCCCTCTTTTCTGTAGGACGTTCAGTTGAGCAACATAGCAAATGTGAATACGTTCCACCCCGAGAGATCCCAACTGGTAAGGCTATCCCTTGGATCCATAAAGAAGCGGTATCCGCTAATGTTGCAAAATGGAGTCGCACTCTTGCTGGCTATGTTGTGGGAGACAAACCATTTTACTCGCACCTCCGAGCATGTGTACAACGGTTGTGGCGGCCTAAAGGAAAGCTCCAGGTTCACTACAGGGATAATGGTTTTTTCTTCTTTGAATTTGAGTTAGAAGAAGATTGCATCAGAGTTCTCCAAGAAGGACCTTGGATGTTTGATAAAAGGGTGATAGTACTACGACGTTGGACTCCATAACTTACAATGGATAGAGATCTTTTGTCCTCAATTCCTGTATGGGTGAGATTTCCTGACCTTCCATTGAAATTTTGGTCTACAGAATGCATTAGTATTATTGCTAGCTCTGTAGGTAAGCCTTTATTTGTGGATAAGGCTACGGCTTCTGGAGAACGGTACTCCTATGCTAGATGTTTTGTGGAAGTTGAGGCAAAGACAAAATTACCTAGCACCATTGAGATTGCGGTGGAGGAGGAGGGAAATACGATCATTCGAATGGAGTACGAAAACTTGCCCCCAAATTGTTCAACGTGTGAATGTTTCGGACATTCCTTTGCCCAGTGTCCCTTCAAGAAGGTTTGGGTGGAGAAAACTACAACATCTTCAAATGTGGATAGTAATGTGTTGGTTCCTGAAGCCACAGCAGGAGATCATTCAGCACCAGGTGAAGGTCAAATAGCTACAAAGAACCCAATAGATGCTGAGTACACTGCATCAGTTGTTTCTGATATAGTTCCTAGTATTTTTGAGTATGGTGGTCCGTCTTCTGCGCGCCCTACGGAAAATGTCCGTATAGATGACCCTGACAATGTTGGTAATGAAGATGAGGCTGATGGAAACTACGAGGATGAGTGGATGGAGGAGTTTGATGGGGATGCTACTATGGAGAATCAGGAGTGGGAGGAGGAAATGCGCCACCTTGCATCATCATTGAAGTCGATTAAAAAGAAAAATATAGATCTCCCTCGACGGAAAAGTTTAAGAATTCCTAGGAATTCTAAATATTAGGACTCAAACACTGAGTTGAGCAGTTGGATAATTTATGATTGTTTTCTTTAGAGTTTTTATGTTTTGGAGCTTTCTGTAATCCAATATTGTTATTGATGAGTTATATGAATAAAGTTGTTAACCATTCAATATATATATATATATATATATATATATATATATATATATATATATATATATATATATATATATATATATATATATGAGGAGGGATCAAATGACCCCCAAAAATAACCCCCTATCAAAAATCCTATGCCCCCCATTTTTTCGGAAGATCCGAACGTTAATCTTGATCTCCACCTTCTAAATACATGACCCACCGATTTTCAACCCGATCCCATGTGTTTTGCCCGTTCATCCATCCGACCCAAATTTAACGGTTTCGCATGAACAGAACTTTTGCGAATGGTTGATGAACGGGCAAAACACATGGGATCGGGTTGAAAATTGGTGGGTCATGTATTTAGAGGGTGGAGATCAAGATGAACGGTTCGGATCTTCCGAAAAAATAGGGGGCATAGGATTTTTGATAGGGGTTATTTTTGGGGGTCATTTGATCCCTCCTATATATATATATATATATATATATATATATATATATATATATATATATATATATATATATATATATAACTACTTTTGCACATCCTATGCATATTCTGCCGTAATAGCCAAATAATTATAAACATCCATCTACACTCCACACATACGTATGTATACACATAAATATACAAACAAATACACACATTCCAATACCCGCTTATCAAACAGTTTCATTCACTTACATTCATTAAAAATATATATATATACACACACACACACCTATGTTTCATACTCATCACATTCATATCTCCACTTCATATGCATATACATACACACACGCTTTGTTACAGACTTATACATACATGCATACATACAGTAATACGCTTATCTATGATACACCTCGATAGGCAACCATGCCGGAAAAATTCACAGACAAACAAACAAGGATATTTATAAGTATATACCTATTCAACCAATATACGCACAACCACATACACTTCTACTGCACACTGCACATATATTTTCACATCCCGATACTCCGCTATGACACATATAATAGAAATCCATACAACCATATAAATATTCACATATACACATCAACCAATACTCCACACGGATACTCTATATAACCCAGTTATATGTACCTACTCATTATGTTCACGCAGAAGCATACACATTAATTCCTTATATAGATATATAAGCCCACATATAGCCAAATACATGTTGGCTCATACACACTAAATTATTATTATAATAGTAAGTATGCACACAAACATGCGTATATACTTATTAGGATCCTTGCAACCATGCACATACATTCCCATGTATGGACACACACATCCATACACACATACTATATATATATTATACTATTACACACCCTTACAGTCGAGCTACCCAAACTATACCAGCATGGAGTCGGTAGCTACCCATACCACTATATACCTAATATTCAATATGTCCACACTCTTACTAACATACTAGTATACACACAAATATATGTATTTCAATATTCATACACATTCGATAGATGGCCACATCCACTATTCGTACTCATCCATATACTGATACATGTATATCAAAATAGGGATCATTCACATACATACACACATAACCACTCATAAGACATGCACCAATACACGTTCAATGACACATATACACAATCACACCACGCTTATTACAACACACCTACATACATACAAGTATCTCATTTACCAATACACAGTCCCCCTCATGCCACTATATACGGGAAGGTGCATGCACTACACATGCATCCAAATGGTCCTATAAACACCATTCTACGGGGTAAACGTATACACACATATATACATATACCGTAACTCCACTTAACCGTGCAAACTCTTAGCCATCCCACTTATACACGCCCTATATAATCTCCAATCCTTATATCCATCACATCTTACATGCGTTACACGTCATACTCATATCCTTATCCTACACTAGACATAGTATAGAGCTAAGTGCCTGAACTTAAGGTGGACGGGTCTAAGCACCACTACCCACCTTAGGATACATCTACTCTAAACACCCTGGAGCACTACTTGTATTATTCATACGTCCGTTACTTAGCTATATCACTACATACACACCATATATGGTCAAGCCACATAGGGCATACCAACCTAAGTACACCACAGACCCATTCTTCGCTATGCAGCAACAGTATCACACAGACAGGCTCATATACCACATCCCATATATGTTATACGGTTTACACACATGTAAGGCACAAGTATACAAGTATAAGTAACAAATGGCTAGTTAGGCACACATACATGCCTACAGCCGGATATACAAACACACATACAAGGGTCAGGTACACACACACAACATACATACATGTCTTCAAGGGTCATACACACACACACACATATATATCTCTTGGTGCTCCAAATGACTCATTATAGACATATACGTTTATTATCGTTGACGTACACTCCCATGTACCGCTTATGACCGATCCGCATATCCATCACACTCAACATGTTGGTAGGGAAATATCCTTGTTTTTCCCCCTCTAATACTGATAATTTAACATGACTACAACCATTATCCCTTAGAAAGAGTAATACATTAAAGACACATATGTCTTACATTTAAAGCAATACCATATGCTAGCATATAGTCATCCAACCACATACGTGTACACCTCATATAGTATACACCACACACGTATACACCCATCTAACAATACACCTCATATAGTTATTCAACTATATAGTTCAATCTATATCTTCCTAGTCAACCAATACTCAATTAAATAATTCCATCATCGGTGACACCATACATCTAGTATACCCGCGTCTACCGAGGTGGGATACAAGGGGATACACATGAATCCACATGCTCTATACATATCTAGATGCCACCCACATCTTAATATATAAGTATATACATATTCAATAGGTTATACATTACATTAAGGATCCACACACGTATATTTAACGTAACTTGCACACGAATCTAACTATACATCATACACAAAGATGTCATACAACTCCACAAGTCAATAGCCATATCATACTGGTATTCCTATACAGATCTCGAACCAAGAGTCTAAAAAGACCCCCAGATAACTTTATACCTCGAGCTCTTGGCATTAGGACCCTGTCCTAAGGCTAGACACTACCCACCTTAGGGCTAATGTATCCCGATCACTTACTGAAGCATCACATATACTATCCTTACGCACATCACAGTGCAGGAACCTGCATGGGCCACCAAAAACTGTCACGCCCCGTTCCCCAGAATACCTGGCATTAGGATTTTTTTTCCAAGTATTCTGAAGAGTGAGGGTGATGAGAGAGGAAAAGAGAGAGAAAGGAGAAAACTGAATATGCAGGCCACTGTGCACATGCTGGGATAGTACCTGTACTGCTCCATGTATAACAACAAGAATCACATTCCATTTATACAACATCACAAGGAGTACATGTGCAATTTTCACATTTCTAACATAAGGCCATCACAACATCTGATACCAGTGTGCCCCAATAAACTTTAGCTCAGGTTACACCTCCCAAAGGACACTACCAACTCCTCTACCCCAGAGTACATCGCAACCCCCTGAATTACCCCATACCCCCCAGCTCCAGCCTCTCAAATCTCCCAGGCTCCCGAACTGACTGCTACCTGAAAAATAGGGAGGAGCACGTCAATGCGTGCCCCAGTAGGAACCAACTTGGATCTGGATATCGCTTTAGGGTTATCAATCCACAAGGCAAGGCAAAGGAACAAGACATGCAATACTAAATATATATAGCGAAAAGTGAATATCTAAGTAAGAGGATCATACCTGCGGTCCAATGTCGAGTTACTGCAATAAAGAGTTAGCACAAGTAATAATAACAAATAGTCATACAACCACAACTAAAAAAGAGAAACACAAATATCAGGATATAACACGGTGCCACTAATGAAGCAAGGGGGAAAGGGAAGTGCTGCTAGCGGAAGAAGAATATGCAAAGTGCTCATTTTATAATTGAATTAATTGGAACTTGGGTAAACTGTGTGATACCAGGACCTGGACTTCACCCCAAATTTGGGGTGAATATAGCACACGACACAGTGGACACGGGCACTGTACGCCGGGCCTCTCAGCTCCCCCGTCCCTGGCAGGAGTGAGGCTCTCCACCTCCTTACCCCTCCACTCCCGGTAAAGGCGAGTGGGTATAAAAATCCCCTCCACTCCCGGTAAAGGCGAGTGGGTATAAACTCCACACATCACATAATCATCTCCCCACTTCACAGTCCAGGCCTCATATCCACACTTTACTCAAATCCCACCTAAACACGGGTTTTGCTAACTTACCCCCTTTTGGAGGGGATTGAGACATTTTCATTCATCAATTAAGCACTTTAAGCTTCATTATAGGAATCATGGTGGCATGGTACACGTTCAGTAACTTTCTTTCATCAACACGGGTCATGCACCTAGTGCTATGCCCTCAGTCATCGCATCATCACATAGCAATCTGGGTCATGCACTTACGTGACATGCCCTTCTTCACATCACATACACATTCATGTATAACATTCCGTCATTAGCACAACATCCATGCATAATGGGATGGAGAAATTAACATCACCACACGATTCAATATTCCCAACACTCCAACTTGCTGAAATTGCAAGAACAGCCATAAAGATCAACACATTTCATTCATTTCTCTTGGGAATTTGACACAACTTTATAAATTAAAGTTGAATATATGATAGTTTTGGATTTGCAGATAAAATTTCATGCAAAAATATGAACTATATGATTTATGGTGAATTAATTGGTGACGTGTGTCAATTCTGTTTTTCTGACAGATTTCAGGGTCTATATTGGGAGCCAATTTTGGGCATGTTGGAGCCAGAAATTCAACATATAAGCACTCTGTTGAATTTTTATAAATTCTTGTTAACTTTCCAACAAGACCATGAACACAAAATTCCATTGTGTGTGCAGGTCTCTAGGCTAATTGTGTTGAACTGTGTCAACACTGAAAATCAAACAGACATGTTGTATAGATGGATTTATTTCTCCTAATTTCCGAATTGAAACTATGTCAAAATTTATATGATTTTGGGGTACAACGCCAAGATCTACAGGCTCATATTTTTTTCGAACCCTAATTCGAGCTACAGTAACTGTGATTGCAGCAACAACCAACATCAGTATTTCTGAATTTCAAAAGAATGGGTTTGCTTGGAATTTCAAGGGGCTTTTGCATGAAAATTGAAACATGGCACCCTAATTTTATTTCCACTACTTCATATTGGTAAAACATGATGTATAAACATGATGGAAAGAAACCCTAAATAATTTCCAAAGCCAAGTTGGATTCCTACCTCAAAATTTGATTTTTCCTTCTCTTCTTCTCCTTCTCTGCATTCCATCTCCTTTCTCATTGAAGCAAGGTTGCATTCCTTCCATTAGGGCATGGAAATTAGGGTTTTCTTTTGAAGAAGAAGGGGGAAGAGAGGGGGAGGGTGGCCGGCCTTGTTGGGTGCACGGAAAAGAAAAGAAAATGAAAAGGGAAGGGAAAAGAAAAGTGAAGAAGAAAGATGAATCTTCTTCAAAAATATCTACAACTAGAACCCTCTTTAGGATAAGCATGAACTTGGTTGAATGACCAAAATACCCCTCCATATTCTAGGTATTTACAAGTTTGCCATTACTTTACGTACACACAACTTTGGTATGTACGCACATCAGCTTTAGTTCAAATGACCGTTTTGCCCCTCGCCCTTCTAAAAATTTACGGGGGTTGCCATTGACCCCTAACCCCTTTCACACTTGCATGGCTCTTCCTACACACATCTACGCACATCCATGCATGCACACACACACACACACACACACACGCACGCGCGCACGCGCGTCTAACACATTCCTGTTGTTTACACTCACGACGTCATTTGCACTTCTACTGCATTCACATTTCGCATTCTCTACCCTTAGCCACGTATTACGGCCCTAATCCCCCTTGCACTACGTCACATACATCACTATCTACGCTTATTTCATGCCCACGTTAGCATTATAGGTAGAAATACCACGTATGTTCTGTAGAATACACGTATAGTGCAGAATAGGGCATGACAATTTTATATTGATGATTATGTGTGGATGTCATTTTTTGGGAACGTGTCCCCATCTCTCTCTTACACAACCCGTCTCCTTCCTTATATAGGTACACACTTTGAGGAGATGCTTGGAGTTGTGTACGTGGCCGACATTGCCACGTTTGGCCGAGGAGCATTGGCGGAAGAAATAAAAGGAGCGTTGGAACAATTACCATATCCGATGGAAATTTTGGATCCGCCATTTGCTAAGGTGTATTCTTTCCAATAATGTAAATAAATAAATGTTTTATTTTAGTGCTTTTGTGTGCTTTTCTTTTCTTTTCTAGGATCTTTTGTCCAGATCTAATACTCTTCCAACATTGCGGACAATGTTTATTTTAAGTTAGGGGAGAGTGTTAGAATCTTTAGAATGTTAGGATTTTGTTGGTAGCTTAAATTTTTTTTTTGAGATACCTCCATCTTGCTCTCTTCCAATGATCTTTATTGCATATATTATTTGTCCTCCTTGTCCCTACGCCGCTTGCTTTGTGCTTAGTCCCTACATACTTTAATGCCATGCAATTTTTTTCGGATTATCATCTTGGTATCAACTATTTCGATGTTTGATTGGCATGTTTCATTTCTTTTCCAATTTGGAGTCAAATGTTAATATACCATGTATGAAGCTATTTCATATGTCGTGATGCTCTCTTTGAGATAATTTGGGAAAAGTTTGGTGTAAGTAATTTCATGTCGGGATGAATGGTGTAGTTTTTAATTGGATTGGGCGTGGCCAATGGTGCATCCTTTGTTTTCCTATTAAGGAGTGGGTGGATAAGTTGATAATTCATGTTGGAATGAGAAAGAGAGAGCTAATATAAGTGAATGTTTCTTTCTAATCGAATCGAGTAGCCGGTGCCCCACGAAACATTGGGGAGGACGCCAAAAATGAGATTTAGGAGATCATTCCAGCTCTTTGCCTATATAGCGTTATCGCGTGTATGCAAAGGTGGCGTGTTTGCATTTCATGGCGTTATCGCGTGAATGCAAAACATAAACATCCAAAAACAGAATACAAAAAAAGAAGGAAAAAGAAAAGAAAAGAAAAATGAACGAATAAAGGAAAGAATAAGCAACATGAGTGATGCAATCTCACCTCCAACCACTTAGAAGAATTTCTTTTGTTTTGGCCATTTCCATGAAAATTGGAAATTTTGTCATTTGCGATATATCCTAATGAATGTGATACTGGCTTATTACCTTACTTTTCTTTGAATTGGATTGAGGAGAATGTCATTTGTTTTTTAATTTCATACATTGGGTATATTGGCTTTGAAATCATTTGGAAAATATCATTTGGGGTATGCCATGAGGATATCTTGAGTTTGGTGCATGTTTTTCAATTTAGTCCGAATTTATCACATATTTTGCTAGGGACTAGAAAAAAGCTAGTTGGGGCTGTGATTCGGAGTGAAAAGTGTATATTTATACCCCTAACTACCCCCATTTTCTGCTAAAGATTAGGCTTAAACGTGCTCTTTTTTAGTATATTTTCATTTCATGTCATTTTAAGGGCTTATTCTCATTCTTTGCACAAAATATGGATTTTATCGTATTTTTTGTCTTCCTGATATTTTTCATATGCTCCTAGTATTATTGTGATCATATTGGCAATTTTTGAGAATTATTTGAGCAATGGATTATTTTATATGAATTTTGGGAGGTCAATATTAGTTTATAATAGTCATCATATTAATTTTCTCATCATATGGACTAATTTCTCCTTTTTCTATTTTTCAGGTACTCCTGGGAGTCTTGGGGATTTTCCAGAATTTTCTGGGATTTTTTTGAGATTTCTAGGTATTTTTTGGGAGTTATTTGGAGAAGAAATGGGTTAAAAAGCAAGAGAAGGAATTTATTGGGGGCGCCACGTGGCGTGATCCCACAGCGCCACGTGGCACCAATCCTGCCACAATTTTCCGTGGGTTGCTGCATCTTGTTAAAAACAAATAAAAAACAACGCAAGCGGCCCGCTCTTGGAGCGGGCCGCTTGGTTTTTAAAAAAAGATTTTAAATAAAAATGGTTTTACGGGCCGGCCCGCTCCGCAGTTTGCAGCAGGTGCATGCAAATTTGCGGCTGGTCTGGCACGAATTGCCTGACCCGCAAGCCCGTTAAACGCCCAAAGCCCGGATATTTGATCTAAATGGCTTGTGCGAATTCCAAAAGAGAAGAGCTTCTGTTTTTTGCGTTTTTTTTCCAGATTTTGGGGGTTTCCCCCCTCTTCTTCCCCAAGAGGGTAGGGCTAGGGCTTGGAGGCCATTGATGAAGCTTGGAGCTTGGAGGAGCATTTGGGATAGGAGGATTTCATCTTGGAGTGACACTTGGGTGAAATTTCTCTAATCTTTTGTGTACTTGATTTAGGTTTTGGTGTTGTAATTTGGATGATAATTATGAGTAAAGATTACTCCTATTTCAACATGATTCTCTAAATTTTTCTTGTGTGGTTGTGTTGTTCGATTGTTGTTGTTGGGTTGAGAATCGTATCTCTAGCACATTTTCATTTCCTAAATTGGTGGATGAAACCCTAGAACTTTGTTTATTGGAGCCCTAAGGGGAAATCCAAGAAGAGTATTATCCTAGCGGACCCTCTCTAATGTGCTCAATGTTTATTACTCGCATGGGTTTCATTCATTACTTATTGCACCCCACTTGTTCGATGAAATGGCGCATCCTCCGATTGATCGGCCCTTAGCCGGGAGATCAATTGAGTTATATTTGGGACGAATTCTCACGCCCATGGCCTCATTCACACACACCACATGAATCTTCCTCGTTGCTTGCCGATTCGGCTCTCCACCCTTAGTGCGTAGTCTAGGATTGTAGATTCCACACTTTTCCCACACTCATCCACCGTTAAGCGAGGTAGTTGTAACACGCTATTATTTTTCTTTATCGATCAATTTTGTGAATGTAGAACGACTTGTCCCTGTGATCTAACCCGGTACTCACCGGTTATTTTATTATTGCATTGACACTCCTATGCTTGGGAGTGGAGGGCGTGCTCCTTGCGCGTCTTTCGGTTCAACCACTGCGCATCTAAACCGTGCCCGCCTTTACCTTTCAATGTTGTAACCTAATAACCCCCCCTTCGCTCGACCCAACCCTTTCCTCCCCACCAGCGTCGCCACCTCTCCACAGACCCCTTCTTCTCTCCACACAGCATCCCACCTCTCGCCAAATTTTTGACCGAACCCCCCCATCTCCCTCAACGACCATAAATCCCCATCGAGCACCCCATGCCTAAAATTCACTTATTTATTTTTAAATATACTGACGTTCTCCCTATCCCTATTTCAGGTACGATTTGCCAACGTCAGAAGACACTTCTATAAACAGCTTGGGGGATACTCCGGATCAGCGGCAATCACGACACCAAACGCAACGCCATCTCATTATAGTTGGTAAATTCGTTCCCCTATTTGCTTTACATAATACAGCACTGTTCTCCTCTGCTTGTACAATACCCCCACGCCATGCTAGACCCGCCACCATCGGCACATCAAACCCTAGGCCAACTCGGCGTATGCGTCGTACACGCTTGCCTACTCGAACCAACACTGTTGCTGAATCATCCACCAATACCCCTGTGCCACCCACCGCCCCACTCCCCCCTGTACCCCTTTACATAGGCGACGCAGAATACGAGGTTACATTTCGTGATATAGACCAAGCTGACCAGTTCACCGCCATGCTCCTACTATCAGGGTATGGTGGTGCAATGACTCAACAGTCGGTCGAGGTGACATACCTTTCCTTCGTAGCCTCATTCATCACAGGCGAATTGACCCTCCTCACGACTTCCAGCCAGATCCACCCACTGCTCCTGGTCCACAGCAGAGGGACCCATCATCGCCCCCAGAGGGTGGTGCCTCTGCTTGATGTCTTCCTTACCCGCTTCTGCCTCCCCTATTTATTTTGTGCACATCTGTCAGTTTGGGGCCCTGCACTTAGCCAGCTTGGGGGAGGAGCCACCCATGCATCATATTTCATTCAGCATTACATCATTCCATGTTTTTATTTTTTTCTTTTTGCACAGTTTTTCTTTTTATTTCCCCACCCCCACCCCGTTAGAATCATCTCTCGCTCACGATCGTTTTCTTAGCAGTGAGGACACTGCTATGTTTAGCTTGGGGGATGAGCGCTACCGCTTTATTTTTGATTTTTCTTTTACATTTTCCTCCCTTATTTCAGTTTTTATTTCACTTTTTCACCGCTTTTTCACGTCGTTTTCTTTTTTCTCATTTTGCATCATATTTTCTATTTCCACCATGCATGCATCTCTTCTCCTTTATTTTTCCTATCTTATCTGCCTCTTTCTCTTTATTTACTAAGGATGTTCCGCATGATGATATCTCTCGTGGCCTTATTAGTCTTTTACGATGCTCACTTTCGATGACATGCTATTCGGGTAAATTTCAGATCTATATGCGTGCACTTCTATTGCTGATCTATCTGATTTAATGCTTAAAATGAATTGAAAATCGAATGCATGAATTAGTATCTAGTATGCACTATGTTGGGTAATGCACCTAGGTTCACGCATCACTAGAACACTTGGAGCATCTGTTTTTGTCTCAGTCACTTCTGTTTGCACGCCTGCTATTATTGTGCTTATTACTGCATGCCTTTTCAGTATTCGTTTAGAGGAATGAAAATTTACATGCAATCTATGAGTTTAGTTAGGGTATTATTTTATCAAACCGTTGTGCACCCTCTTATGAGTGAACCGAGGGTCATACTATTTTCCTTCTCCACATATCTATATATATCTCTACATATCAGTTGGTTACACCCCCATAACTATCTTTACCGCATCTCACTTCCCAAACCCAAAAAGAAAAAGTATAGCTTCTAAATGAAAAAAAGAAAAGAAAAAAAGAAAAAAAAGAGAAAAGAAAAAAGAAATGTGTATATATTCATATGTGAAAAAGAAAAGAAAAAGAAAGAAAATGAATAAATACTGTTTTGTATCTTTTCATTAGAAGCTATCACTTATACTGGGAAGAAAAAGAAAATTTTCATATCATATTCCTAGATGCGACGCCTTAAGCTAAGCTTGGGGGTAAACCAACTAATCACATGAGTGAGCATGACAGTAGAGTGGGGACGGTGCATAACGGGGAGATTTAATAATACCTAAAATTTACGAAATGCTTTAGTTTTTGGAGACTTTTCATGAATTGAAATGAATAACTGAATGTCATGACTGTTTTCTATTCTCTATTGCATGTTGTGTGATTTCTTTATGCTCCTTGTATATCTGTGATTAAAAAGGGCATTGCCAACTTCTTTATAGTAGACTCTAGGGATTGCATGCGATTGATATGAGTTTATGGCGTTATTTCGGTAGATCCCTGTCTTTTGCCTACATTGCATGCTTGTCATATGATTTGTAAAACTAGAAATTGCCAGTAGCATGTATGTTTATCATCCAGAGCATCGTGATATACTATTTAGGCCTGAGATCCGACTGATCATCTCTAGCACTCTCCTCTCACTTCTATTCTCTTCTCTTTTTACTTTTCTTGTCTCTCTATTTTTATTTTCCTATTTCTTTTTGTTTTCCTCCCGGCGTACCGATTATTCGTCGTCCTCGAGGACTAGTAAGAGGTAAGCTAGAGGGATTTTGATGTGTCCATATTTTTCACTATTTTCATATCATCATTTCATTGCATGCCATGCCATTTTCGCATCCAAATCCCACATTTTACTACGATATTGCATTTCTAACGATATATTCGAGTTTCGTAGTGTTTTATGAGTTTTAAGGGATTTTGGAGCGATTTGGGACCCCACTTGGGTATGGATACATCCGACATGTTCGTGAGCTCATTGGCGAGGCTCTGGAGGGGTTTGACATACCTTTGGAGCCATTGGAGGAGAAGAGAGAGAGCATAAGGAGAGGAGAGAGCTTCAGCAGCTCCTGGAGAGTTTTTCCCAGATGACTTGACCGAGCAGAGGAGCTGCTCGGTCGAGCAGATGCAAAGGAGAAGAACGGGCAGATACGTTGATGACTTGACCGAGCAGTTCATCTGCTCGGTCGAGCAACCTTTCTTTCTAAAGAAGCGACACGGCCCGAGGAGCTCTTCAGTGACCGAGTCAGCCTCTGCTCGGACCGAGCTGAGCTGACTCGGCCCGTGCAGGCACAGCGAGGATTTTGAAGAATTTGGATTTTCTGTCGAGCTCAGTCAAGCAGCACAGCTGCTCGGTCCGAGTGACTGAACGAGCAACGCACTACTCGACCGAGCAACCTACTCGGTCGACAGTGCCAGTGCTATTTTTGGAAAGTGTCTTCTGAAGCCGTCGATTGCGCGATCCTTGGGACTGAATGCTGAGAGCTCGCGACAGCGAGAAGATCGACTCACTTAGAGATTTTTGAATAGTTTTTGAGAGCTGAGTGATTTTCTAGTGAGCGATTTTTTAGATTAATTTTTGTAAAAAGAGATTGGATCTAAACGTTCGGGTTATGACTTTTGTTCTCGATTTTTCTTGCGCTTGGGAACTTGGAATTTTTCTTATATCTATAAATTGAAATTCTTATCCATCTCCCATTGTAAATCTTCTACTTTTATTCTTTTGATTGCTATGATGTCTTCATCTCTAGAAATGATGTTTTTATCTGCTACTATCGCCATGTGATCTTTCTAGGATTGATGGGTTAGTCGTAGGATCCTAGGGGGAAGATGTAGATCTGGATCACTACGTTGAATTAGGGATTTAGGGGAGTATTTCGGTCGATCCTACCGAATCCCTATATAACACGTACTTAGATCATGCCCACGGTCTGTGGAATTGATGTGCTTAAGGGGTATCTCTGGGATTCGAATAGGGAAATCGGTGGATCCAACCAAGGCTCATGACCATGCCTGGCTCGTGTCTTGAGGGGATCCATCGATGAACTATACCACTACGTTGACGGCTACCGCTATTGCGTCAAAGAGAGCTACCAAAATACCTCATAATTCTAACCCACGAGAGTGGTATGAATTGGGAGATTAATCTCCTAACCATAATGCAACGTAAGGATTCTATTCCAATGTCGATCCCCGACGATCTTAGTGGCAATCCCTAATGCACTAGTCCTTTTTATTAGTGAAACAACAACAACACCCAATCAACTCTACTTCAACCCGATAGCTATCTCCCTTCGAGATTGATCGCTCCGGGATGTGACCCCAAAGAACGGTTGTAGTTTTACCGCAAGCGCACGGTATAGCGGCGAGCGGGTATCGAACACAGGGAGGACGAATGACCGTGCTTGCTCCTAATCAACCTGGCTATTTAAGGATAGAGGGAATTGCCTTGGGCGATCCTGTCACAATCGTCAGACAAGTGTGCGAAATATCAAATCAAATAAAGAACGTCTAGGGAATGGGGAATTCCCGCTACTCACCGTATTTCATAAATGTGGTTCGTCGGTATCAAAATTGCTAGAATGAGAATTTGGATGAACTAGTTGCAACTAAATGTAGAACCAAGCTCACGCTCTCGCGCTGTTGCCGGTCTATAGCTATCCTAGGTTCGGGTCCAATCTCTTGCAAACCCTAGCCTAGGAAAGCTAGCATTAGGATCAACATCATCGTTCAATCGTGCACCGAGTCCAATCTCTTGCAAACTCGGTCCACGATCTAGATTGAGATAGTTCCTACCCGTCCAATCTCTTGCAAACGAGTATCGGCATGGAATTGCAACCGGAAATCCTAGTATCGGTCCAATCTCTTGCAAACCGATACTTCGAAAATCCGACTCCAACCCAATTCGGATTTCTAGGGCTTCCTATCAAATTGGGATCCAATCTCTTGCAAATCCCAATTGATATGAATACCTAGCTATCCGTAGTAAATCGATCTCAATCTAATCCCTAATAGCTATTCAAGCTCAATTTCTACCAATTCAACACAAATAGGAAACAGGGCTTGTAGGGTTCATCCCCACGCCCCAAGACGTGGAGACTACTCACAAATCATAGCAATAGCACAAAAATAATCAATGAAATAGGCAATGGAATTCATCACAACAATGATATAAACAATAAAAATAGAGTTTTTGGGGAAGAGAGATGCAAACCAATGTAATTCTTCAATTAATCCAACAAAAATCCAAGTTTTCCCTCTTCTCCAATCACAAATAATAAAGCAAAAAGTAGTCTCAAAAAGCTGTAAAAAATCTAAGAGATCCCTCCCTAACCTAGGGTAAAAACAGGGCTTAAATAGCCCTCAAAATCGTCCAAAAATCCTGACCAAAACGCCCCTGCACAGCCTGTTTTCCGCAAATTTCGCTACAGGCAGCGCATCGCACTCGGCCGAGTGACAAAAGTCGCGCGGCCGAGTGAAAACCCTGTCATTTTCCAGTAAGTCGGGGGCTTCAGGGGTCTTCAGTTCGGGGGCGGCTCGGCCGAGTGAGTTATCGTCACTCGGCCGATGGCTTCACTGCACTCGGGCGGACGTGGTTTACCACTCGGCCGAGTGGGTCTTCTGAAGCTCAGATGGCCGAAAAACAGTAACTTCGATATTTTGGAGGGGCTTCGTCTGGGCGCCACCCGGGCGGACGTGGTATCGTCACTCGGCCGATGTGGTCTCCGTCGCTCGGCCGAGTACACATGGAAATCGTGTCTGAACGGGTCGGCCGAGCAGTGTCTCGCTGGTCGGCCGAGTGGCTCCTCCACTCGGTCGAGTGGGACACAAAAAATGCCCATTCTGCTTATTTTGGCCTCCTCGTCGCTCCTGCGACGTCCATTCTTCTTCCGCTCCTCTCCAACAGCAAAATACCCCTCGGGGAGGTCGTCGGTGGCCGTCTAGAGTAAGCGCATCTCGAGATCACTCCAAATCGCGCCAAATCACCTGAAATGCGACAAAAACAACAAATCGTGAAAAGCATTGCAATATCGTCGATATATCGTGAAAAACATGATTTGGGCGGTCTAAATGGCATGCAAACATGCGGAAAAAAGGTGTAAAATAAGGAGTGATCAGAGATTTAGAAGTAAACTGAGAATCCATACACACTATCACCGTTCCTGTGGGATTAGATATCATTTATACTATAACGCGACACCGACAGCTTGCGGATTGAGCCTGGAATTGAAACCTAGGGGCCATACCACGCCTGGCAATCGTGACACCGCCACGTAGAATCTAGGCGTAGGTTTCAGGTGCGTCAGTGTGACCCTTAAGGTACACCACCGTTATACGGCCCCACCAAGGGTAGCGCACGACTCAATCAAACATAGGGTAACCCATCAATCTAAACTATCTAGCATCCATTTCAAGGTATGCTAGGTCTATTAAATGCAAGAGATGAGCAATTACTAATCAACCACACAACCCTAGATAATCCCAATCCACACACAAATGGCTCTAGGCCTTCATAATGAAAGAAACTTGATAATCATTAAAGATAAGAAAATAAACATCCATTACAAGCCACTAAGTATTGTATGATAATGAACTCAAGAGAGAGAGAGAGAGAATTTCATTGCTAAGAATAAGTCACCATAGCTAAGAGCCATGGTGCTCTATTTATATATCTCATAGTGGGGAGGCCAAAAGCCTCTAGGAGACCAAGGGTCCCCATTACTCTAAGTAATGGGGGCCTAATGAATGGGTAATGAAGGAGGGGAGGCCAAAGGCCTCCCTCATTCATAACACTCCCCCTTACACATTCATCACTTCGGTCTCAGCTACTGAGGCAAGGGGTGGATACTTCTGGATCCAGAGTAAGTGTGTTTGCCTCGTTATAACCTTAGCTGTGGAAAACCCAGTGGGAAAACCCAACAGCTTAAGGAAAAAGAGTGCAACCCACATGTTACTCCCCCTGATCCGTACAAGCTTCAGGCTTGCAGGTCTTTCAACTGTCGCATACCAATGTTCTTTACAAGCTTTACAAAAGTACATTTAAGCAATGCCTTAGTAAAAAGATCAGCTAAGTTGTTGCATGACTGGATCTGTCGAACTTCAATCTGCTTGTCGTTCTTCTGCTCGTGCGTCCAGAAAAACTTGGGAGAAATGTGTTTTGTCCTGTCGCCTTTGATGTAGCCCTTCTGAAGCTGAGCAATGCATGCGGCGTTGTCTTCGAATAGGGCAGTAGGCTCCAGATCACTGGTCTTCAGGCCAGTGGATTGGAGGATGTGTTGGACGACGGAGCGTAGCCAAAAACATTCTCTGCTCGCCTCATGGATCGCGATGAGCTCTGCATGGTTGGAAGATGTAGCAGTAGTGGTTTGTTTTACCGATCTCCAAGAGATAGCAGTACCTCCGTAGGTAAATACAAAACCTGTTTGAGATTTTGCCGTGTGCGGATCAGAGAGATAACCTGCATAAGCATAACCAAACAATTTGGGGGAGGCACCTCTCTGGTAGTAAAGTCCAAGATCAATGGAACCCTGAAGGTATCGCAGAAGATGCTTTACTCCGTTCCAGTGGCGCTTTGTGGGCGCAGCACTGTGTCTGGCTAGAAGATTAACTGTAAACGCTATATCGGGACGCGTACAGTTAGCCAGATATAGAAGTGCTCCAATGGCACTGATGTAGGGTACTTCAGGACCCAGTATCTCCTCCCCCTCTTCCAGTGGCCGGAAGGGGTCCTTATGTACATCTAGTGATCTTACGACCATAGGAGTACCTAAAGGATGAAATTTATCCATATGAAACTTGTGTAGAAGTTTCTTTGTATAATTAGATTGGTGTAATAGGATTCCACCTCTCAGGTGTTCTATCTGTAAGCCAAGACAATACTTTGTTTTGCCTAGGTCTTTCATTTCAAAAGTATGCTTAAGGCTTTCAGATATCTCTTTGATCTCTGCAGGAGATCCTATGAGATTTAAGTCATCTACATATACAGCTATGATGACGAATCCTGTTACCGTTCTTTTGATAAAGATACACGGGCAGACTTCGTTATTCGTGAATCCTTGCTGTGCAAGAAAATCACTAAGTCTGTTATACCACATCTTTCCCGATTGTTTTAGACCATATAATGATCTATGTAGCCTTACAGAGAATACGTCCCGAGGTATCTCTTTCATCTCTGGGGGTAGATCAAACCCATCAGGAAGTCTCATGTAGATATTTTTATCTATATCGCCATATAGATATGCAGTCACAACGTCCATGAGCTGCATTTCTAGGCTTTCCAGAGAAGTTAGGCTTATTAAAAATCGGAATGTGATCGAATCCATGACCGGAGAATACGTATCTTCGTAATCAATCCCCGGTCTTTGGCAAAATCCCTGGGCTACAAGGCGTGCCTTATAGCGAACGATCACATTATTTTCATCTCTTTTTCTTATGAAAACCCACTTATATCCCACAGGTTTTACACCTACTGGTGTTTGGACTACTGGTCCAAAGACTTTGCGTTTCAAGAGTGAGTACAGCTCTACTCTTATTGCCTCGTCCCACTTTGGCCAATCATCTCTGCGTTTACATTCCGCTAGAGATCGTGGTTCAACGTCATCGTCATATTCAGTGACGTGAACGGCAATATCGAACGCAAAATCGTCGTCGACGACTATGCTATTTCTGTCCAGTACTTCTCCAGTACGTACAAAATTTAATGATGTTTCTCCTATTGTTTCCTCTGCTGGGGAAATCAGGAGGGGAGAAGTAGCTGGTCTGAGCTCAGCATCCTGTGGAGGGATAATCTCAGTATCGCCAGGAGTCTTCCTCTTTCGAGGAACTTTATCTTTTGAACCTGGTGGGCGTCCTCTTTTCATTTGAGGTACAACCAATTCTGCTGCCGGTGGGCTGCATCCATCTATGGGGATGTCAATCCTAGATGGCGTATTGGCAGCAGGGACGTGTGAACGGACAATCTTCTGGTTGTCCGTGAATTTATCCGGTAAAAGATGTACTGTATTCTGGATGTGAAGGATCTTCAGGATCTCATCTTCACACAGATTAGTACGCGGATCATATAGGGACAAAGACTTCTGGTCCCAACTAATGGTCTCAGAAGCTTCTGGCTTCTTAGACTGTGTGTCCAGTTTTGGAAAAAATTTCTCATTAAATTCACAGTCTGCAAAACGTGCCTTGAATGCGTCACCCGTCAGGGGTTCAAGGTATCTGATAATAGAGGGCGAATCAAACCCAATATATATACCTAGACGACGCTGAGGACCCATTTTGGTCCTCTGCGGTGGTGCTATTGGGACATATACCGCACAACCAAACACTCTCAAATGAGAGATATACGGAGGTGCGCCGTATGCTAGTTGCATCGGGGATAAAGTGTGACCTCCAGAGGGTCTCATCCTAATAAGTGATGCGGCATGTAAAATAGCATGCCCCCAAGCATCCACAGGCAACTGGGATTGCATAAGCAATGGACGTGCAATCCATTGGAGTCTCTTTATAAGGGACTCAGCTAATCCGTTTTGGGTGTGAACATGTGCTACAGGATGTTCAACTTCAATACCTGTTGCCCGGCAATAGTCTTCGAAGACTTGTGAAGTAAATTCTCCCGCATTATCAAGACGTAGTTTCTTGATTTGGTTATCGGGGAAATGAGCACGCAACCTTATTATTTGTGCCAATAGCTTTGGAAAAGCTAGGTTGCGGGTGGACAAGAGGCACACATAAGACCATTTGGTTGATGCATCAATCAGTACCATGAAGTACTGAAATGGGCCACTTGCGGGGTGAATAGGCCCGCAAATGTCACCATGAATTCTCTCAAGGAAGCCAGGAGACTCTAATCCCACTTTCAGGAGGGATGGTCTCGTTATTAGTTATCCCTTAAAACAAGGGAGACATGGAAATTCACCCTTTTGAAGAATCTTCAGGTTCTTCAATTTGTGTCCACGGGATTCAGAAATGATGCGTCGCATCATTTCTGTTCCAGGGTGACCAAGTCTATTGTGCCAGAGTTGGAATTCTGGTAGTGATTGGCACGTCTGGTGTTCAATCATATTGGCTTCTACTGGTTGAATGTATGTTTGGTATAGACCCAACGGGAGTCCCTTGAATCGCTCGCAGATGATCTTCCGGTCATCTTTTTGACGAGTTACAATTAGATATTCAACCTTATTTTTATCCCTGGTCTCTAAGTGATATCCGTTTAAACGGAAATCCTTGAAACTTACGAGATTTCTGTTTGATATAGGAGAGAATAATGCATTATTAATTTGAAGTCTTGTGTTATTTGGGAGCAATATAATTGCTTCACCAGTTCCTTCGATTATTTGGGACAGTCCTGAAATTGTGATAACAGGACCGTCATATTTGTTTAAGCTATTAAAATAGCAATGATCGCGAAGGATTGTGTGCGTCGAGGCACTGTCCACTAGGCACTCAGACATCATCTATATAAGCCAAAAAAGAAATTTTATTTGAGGGAAAATGTAGACAACATTCATAAATAAAAGTCCGCACTAAAGCAAATAACAGATGAAGATACATCGAATTCTAAATGCATAGATAAATGATGATGCTCAATCTAGCAGATCGTCGTTCTCGAAGTCTTTAGCAGTAAAGACTGTTGGCGGCTGTACACCTGCCAAGTTTGTTTCAGGTCGAGACTTCTGGCTCGCCTGGTATAGATCCTGTAGGTGGCGAGGAGTGCAGCAGTTTCTGGACCAATGGCCAGTAATGCCGCATCTATGGCATTTGTCCTCCCAGGTCTTCTTTGGAAGTGACACGTGCTTGGTGTCCTTTCGCTTCCAAGTGAAGTTTCTTTTCCCTTTATTGTTTTTGTTTGACTGGGGAGCTGCACCTCTTGGTTGCTTCATTACCGCTTTCCCTTTAGTATTTTTATTCTTCCTCTTGTTTTTCCACTTCTGGGGAGAAACGTGGTGGGCTTCAGGGATAGGGGCAGTGCCAGCTGGATGTAAGTTATGAGTTGCTAGCAATAAATCTCGATTCTGCTCTGCTTTAAGTAGGCATGAGATCAGATCGGAGAATCTCGTGAAGTTGCGTTCACGATACTGCTGCATGAGGATTGCATCTTTCTCGTGAAACTAGGTAAATGTTTTTTCTAACATGCGCTGTTCTGTCACTTCTTCACCGCACAACTTCAGGCGTGAGGTGATGTTATGAAGTGCAGAATTATACTCAGCGACAGACTTATAGTCCTGAAGTCTGAGGTTTTCCCACTCATAACTGGCACGGGGTAATATAACATCAATTTGATGTTTATACCGTGCTTCCAGTGCTGTCCACAGGTCCGTCGGGTCCTCAACCGTTAAGTATTCAGCCTTTAAGGTCCGATCTATATGCTTCCTAATGTAGATTATGGCTTTCGCCTTATCTACATCGGATACAGTGGTTGTGGGGCTGCTGCTAGCTGTAGCAGAAGCTTCGGCCGCTGCTGGGGCCGAGGAAGGAGCCAGAATGGACCCAAGGAGGGCCATTGAACGCAAGTGGAACTTCAGGTCCACTCGCCAACTCAGGTAATTTGTCTCTGTAGAATCTAGGACCTCGAAATCGACGCTTGCCAATTTTACCATTTATCTACGTATTTTAAAATGAGCATGAATTAATTAAAATTCAAAAATTCATGCATAAAGAAATAAACAAGTAAAAATGCGGGGATAGGCCAGATACCCAAAATAGTACACAGTCCAAAGTTCGTTTAAAGTCCATAAAAAAAATAATAATACAACTTTGGAACCCCAAACTGAACTGGGTCCCTATATCTCCGTCTTCATATGCTGTTGCATCGAGCTTTGGCTTACACAGTCATGAATCGACTCCTTGCGGTCCAGCGGACGCGGCCAGGGAATTGACTAAGCCAGGACCACTTGTTACCCAGTCAAGCTAGGTTGGTCCAGCAAACTTAGCCAAGCACATTGACCGACATCATGATCCATTGAAGGAGTTTTCATCAATTCTATGTGCTGTTGCATCGAGCTTTGGCTTTAAAATACAAATTTCCTCACTTACAAATTCTCTCAAAAGAAAATAAAAGTGCAAGGAAAGTAAATAGGTATAAAATGGCCGATCCCAAAAACACATTTTTACTGATTTAAACATCCACGCTGTTTCAGAGGTATTTTCTCACTACAAAGCGTTGACCGTTGACAACCCGGTCAACGTGGTCAAGGGGCCCGTTTGGGTCCCTCGGGGGCTTCGAGTTGGTGCAGATGGGGCGAGGGGGAGCCTCGGCCCTGGTTGAGACGCTCGGCCTCGGATGGTTGCGCACGGACTCGGAGGTAGGACGACGAGGGGTAGCCTCGGTCGTCCAGCTAGATACGTGGTCGGCGAAGGGCGAGGGGAAGCCTCGGCCCTGGGTGAGACGCTCGGCCTCGGTAAGATGTGCTCGGCCTCGGCGGTCGGACGATAAGGGGAAGCCTCACTCGTCCAGCTGGGCGTGCGGTCGGCGAGGGGCGAGGGTAAGCCTCAGCCCGTTGATCAGATGTCCTCCTGCGTAGACGAGAACGCTCGTCAGGGGGCCGGACCTTGGTTCCGGCCAAATCCCCTCCGATGCCTAAGTCAGACAGAGATCTGAAAGAGGAGGCCCGACGGAGACGGTTCGACTCGTGAGGAGATCGGAACGGCGTCTCACGGCGCGAGCGGGGGAGGAAGGAGATGGAAAGGAGGAACTAGGTCGTTGATGGAGTACCTTAGGCGTTAGATACCTGAGATGCGGTCCCTTGCTTCGTCGTCCTCCTAGCCCTTTTAAAGAGCTCCCAGCGTGATTGCCTCTGGCCCACTTCCCTCGCCCGCCCTCAATCATGCCCCCTCAATCCGCCCCCCGTCGCCGCCCCTTGCGCCATGCCCGCACCTCCCCATTACCGTCATTTAGTGGTCGCGGAACCGGGGGAGCGGTTATCGCAGGAGTGGGCGAGTGACCAGCGGGTACCGGGGCTGGGTCGGATCGATAGCAGGGGGGTCCCTTAGTGGGTCTTGTGAAACGGGCCGGTATACGTAGATGGGATCTCGGTCAGCAATTGGGCTCCTGGGCTCGTGTCTTTTGGGTCTCGGTCAAATAGGCGTAACAATTGCCCCCATCGGTCGGGTTGATCGGCTTCGGCCTGTTCGGCTCGGCCGATGTGACTTCTGCCGATTTTGACAAGCTCGCCAGTCGATGCCGACTCATTTATTAGCCGTCATCATGAGTGGGCCCGTTCGATATTTTTAAGGCGCGGGCTCCGAAGCGCCGTTGGTCCTCTGATGCCTCCACGTGTGGCTGCAAGCTTACCCCCACTGTTCGCGGGGCCGTCTTCAATTGAGAAGCTGAGGGGTTCGGGCGCCGCCATCGGTGGGATCGATCGGCCTCGGCTAGCTTGGTATAACCGCTACGCCTCCTGGGGTTCCGAGTGGCGCTTCAGTCGAGGCGTGGTCATAAATGTAGGTCATGATGAGGCGGATCGATTGGACTTCCCCTGGCGCCGATTTCGAAACGCCGCCAGTTCTTCGAAGCCTGCCGTGCGTTCTTGTCAGCCGCTTCGAATTCACCCCTGCGCCCGGTATATAAGATCCTCAGCCGCGTTGATCTCCACTTCTCTCTTGCTCCTCCCGTTATTCAAAGCTTTCCACAACTCGGAGTTTCCCGTCGCCTTCGCTTCCTTGCCTTCTCCAAACTAGTCGTAAAAGGTAATTCCTCTCTCGCTTTCATCTTATGGCTGCTCTTAGGATAGGCGGTTCTGGTCAAAGGGCGAGGGATCCTCCGGAGTCCAGGCGGGGCGAGCCCCGGCTGGGGGAATCAGGTTCCCCCGCCGTGATGATGTGGCGTCGGCTGCCGTGCGGCTTAATGTGCCCCCGGTTGTCCTCCGTACGCCGTCGAGGACTCCTCCTTCGGTGGCCGCGGAGATCCGGAAAAGATATCTCTGCTTCCCATACGAGGTTCGAGTTCCATTTGTCGACGAGCGGATTTGCCTTCCGAGGAGCAATGAGGTCGGCGCCTACGTCGAGATGTTCCGCCTGGGTCTTCGCTTCCCGCTCCATCCCTTCTTCATCCAGGTCATGGAACATCTCACGGTGTCCCTTTGTCAGTTCACCCCGTGTTCGATCGCGGTACTGACGGGCTTCGTAACGCTCTGCTGTACCCGTGGTCTGGAGCCGTCTCTCCCCCTTCTCTTCCACTTTTACCAGGTCCAGACGGTCGGGCCGGGGTCATGGCTGCAACTCCGAGCCCGTTGGAGGAGGGAATGCCTGATCGGGTTACCCCGCTGGTCAGGGGATTGGAACTCGGATTATGTCTTCGTGGTCTTCTTGGGTGAGGCCCAGATTTTGACAAGTTGGGGAGCGTCTGTCCAACCTCGCCCGCCGCTAGCCCTTTCTGATGTTGATCAGGCAGCCGCCGCGACGCTGTCGGCTCTTCCTTTGGAATCGAAGTCCATCTGGTCTTTGTTGGATGACCTACTCCTGAAGGCCGTCTTGTGGTCCCCGGGTAGGTCGCCTTTTCCTCCTCGGACTGCCCTGTGAGTCATCCTGATTTCGGTTTTCTTTGCAGGGATGGCAGGCCACGAGTTCGTCTGTGACGTCGATGAGCTGATCCGTCGTGGAGCTGCTCGGAGCCGAGGCAGTACCTCCGGAAGGGCGCCTCGACGGACCGTTGAGGAGGAGGTGTGCCGAGCCGAGCCCTCCGTGGGCAAGGTAGTTGAGGAGGATGTGCGTCGAGCCGAGCCCTCCGTGGGCAAGGTAGCGGCCGTGCCTCCTGCCTCTTCTTCTGGCGATCTCCTCCCCGGGGGCGTAGTAAAGGCCGGACCTGCCCCACCAGCCCGAGAGGCAGGGGGTAATGACGGGTCCGGTGTAGTCCCCCTCGCCCTCGGAGCGTCCCCTCCCGTCCCTGAGAGTGGAGATGGGGCAAGGCGGAAGCGCTCTCCTTCGGCGCTCGTGGAGCCTCACGGAGGGAAGAAGATGAAGGAGGATGCGGAGCCCTCCAGCCCGGCCAGTTCTGTGCCTCCTACAGGCACCACCGGGGATCTTCAGGTGACTCTGACAACCACCCCCATCGCAGCGTCCCCGCTTCCGTCCCCGGGAATCGGAGCGCTATTGGCGAGCCATATGGCTTCCCTCGATGTTGCCCCCGGGAGTTCGGTGTTCATCGACCGAGCCCTGGCCCAGCAGGTGGCCGAGAGCTCCGTCTTCCCCCGGGACCGCAGCACCCTCGAGAAGATTCCCGTCGACAAGGTGTCGGATTCTTTGGTTTGGGCCCTTCAATAGGTTCGGCCCTCCCGCAGTCCTTTCTTTCCCTTCACTCCCTTCTTAGCTCATGTCCCGTTTTCCAGGGGTCGACGCTCGCCGTGGAGCTGTAGCGGCGAGCCATCCTCTTGAGGAAGCTGGAGGAGTCCTCCATGAGGGCCCAAGAATGAGCCGGGGCGGCGGAGGTAGCAATGGTGAAGGCCCAGATGGAGTCCCGGCATCTCCAGCTCCGTGTGTCCGAGCTGGAGGGACGAGTGGATGATCTCCAGGGAAAGTTGGAGGACGCCCTGCAGTCGGCTGAGGAAGCGGCGGAGTCGTTCCGCCTGGAGAGGGAGGAGCTTCAGAGGGAGTTGTCTGATCGGCGCCAGGTGGCGCGGCTCGCGGAGGAGGTGGAGAGGGGCGTCGTTGAGACCCTGGGGAAGAGAATCCTCGAGGTTCTCAGGGAGGCCTTCGGTAAGTATGAAGACCTTATCGCCCCTCGGATCGTCGACGTCGTCCAGTCTTCCTTCCGGGAATGTGTGGAGCGCGTTCGGGAAGCCCCTCCGCCAGTCGATCCTCCTCGCTCCGAGCAGGGCGAAGTGCCCGAGGATGTGTCCTCCCAAGCCCGGGCCCTCTAAGCCGTCCCTCCTGGCCTAATCCTCAAATTTTTAAGCATCCGCTTCGCTTTGGGCCAGTCTACTTGAAATGGACCCCGCTATCTCCTTCGGCTTCGCTACCGGTTCTGGGGCCAATAATTGCTGGTTGCATGGCTACCAACTTGGGTTAACTACTTTGGGTCTTTTGTCAACCAATTTTGTTCTGTTGGTGACGAAATTTGTCATTCGTCGTGAGTGGATTATCTGTAGAGAGGTCTCTTCGCCTTGATTCCCTGTAAATAAGACACATTTTTGTACCCGGGTTAACTGTTATAAACAAAATTAACTTACTCGGGCTCCCCGTGTACTTTGCGTTGCTGCCTTGTTCTTGGCCTAGGACTGGATGACGTTGGCGCTGGCTGGGGAGGGATTCTCCCCAGACCTATGAGTGCAGGAGTCGGTTGGCGAGGGAAAAAGTTCCTCGGCTTAGGACCGGTTGGCGTCCGTGCCTTGGGGGAGTTGCCCCCAGACTTATGGGCGCAGGAGTCGGTCGGCGAGGGCAAAGCTCCTCGGCTTAGGACCGGTTGGCGTCCGCGTCTGTTGGAAGAACTGCCCCCAGACTTGCAAGCGCAGGAGTCGGTCGGCGAGGGCTAAGCTCCTCGGCTTAGGACCGGTCGGCGTCCGTGCCTGCTGGGGGAACTACCCCCAGACTTTATGAGCGCTGGAGTCGGTCGACGAGGGCAAAGTTCCTCGGCTTAGGACCGGAGTGCGGGAGTCAGTCGGCGAGGGCAAAGCTCCTCGGCTTAGGACCAGTCGGCGTCCGTGCCTGCTGGGGGAACTGCCCCCAGACTTATGAGCGCAGGAGTCGGTCGGCGAGGGCAAAGCTCCTCGGCTTAGGACCGGAGCACGGGAGTCGGTCGGCGAGGGCAAAGCTCCTCGGCTTAGGACCGGTCGGCGTCCGTGCCTACTGGAGGAACTGCCCCCAGACTTATGAGCGCAGGAGTCGGTCGGCGAGGGCAAAGCTCCTCGGCTTAGGACCGGAGCGCAGGAGTCGGTCGGCGAGGGCAAAGCTCCTCGGCTTAGGACCGGTCGGCGTCCGTGCCTGCTGGGGTAACTGCCCCCAGACTTATGAGCGCAGGATTCGGTCGACGAGGGCAAAGCTCTTCTTCCTCCTCTAGTGAGGCGGCGGTCCCCATTCTTTTGCGCTATTGGTGACACGTCAATTCCGTCGGGGATTTAAGAAAAGACAACAATGGAATGCATTTGTACTCTCCAGAGTCCTGTCGGACTGGTACATTTGGAGGAAAAGGAAAAAAGGAAATGAAGCTAGACAGAGGGATGTAAACCTAGATAACTCCCTCTTACTAGGCTGCAACCGGGGGGAGAGACATCGCCCGCTTACTCTATGATGCGGAGGGGACCTTGGACGGTGTTGACCTTCTTCCCCTTGTCTGGCTGTGTGGAGGTCCCTTCCCCGTGGGCCGGCTCGTCGGCCTGGTTCCTGGCGTGCCCTCGGCTCATCAGCTTCTCGATATCCTTCTTCAAATGCCAGCAGTCTTCAGTGTCATGGCCATCGTCCTTATGGTACTTGCAGTACTTCTCCCTGTTCTTCCCACCTCTTTTAGCCTTCGGTGGGGGGCGATCAGCTCGCTCTTCCTTCTGTACTTGGGCGAGGATGGCGTCTGGGGTGGTGTCCCACGTGCTTTCTCCCCGCTGTCTGTTCCTCGGCCTCTTCTCGGTCCGGTACCCTTCAGGACTGCCTCGTCTGCCGTCGCCGCGCTTGGTCCCTCGAGTGGCTTTTCCTGCGTCCTCGGCCAAGGCCTCCTCGGTTAGCATGAAGCGTTCGGCCCTCGCCATGATCCCGGGGAGGTCCTTAGGGGGATCGTTGTGTAGGGACTTCTTGAGGCCTCTGTGGCGAAGCCCTTTCTTAAGGGCCGTCTGGACCACCAGGTCAGGAGGGCTGTTCACGTTCATCCTTTCCGCATTGAAGCGGAGCATGAACTATCGGAGCGGCTCGGACGGGCCTTGCACTATGTTGAACAGATGTTCGGCACCAGGCTTGATCTGCCTCCCCGCCATGAACTGTTTGCAGAACAACTGGGCGAGTTCCTCGAAGCTGTCGATGGAGCGGCCGAGCAGGCTGTGGTACCAGGTCCTCGCCGCTCCCCTGAGAGTAGAATAGAAGCCCCGGCAGAGTAGGTCATCGTCAGCTCCCTGGAAGGACATGTCCCCCTCATAGTCCATCACGTGGTGTCCCGGGTCCCCTATCCCGTCGTACTTTCCCAGCACCGGGATCCTGAACCGAGAGGGGACCTGTGCGTCGGTTATTCTCCGGGATAAGGGGCACCGGTCTCCGTGGATGCCCCCAGGGATGCGGCAGTGGCCTGCCTCTGGCTCGTTTGGGGGTGGAGGGAGTACAGGCGCCGGCGGGGCTGGCTCCACGGCCCTCGCCACGCTGGGGGTCGGGCTGACCCGGCGCTCCCGACTCCTCCCGCGGGAGCTCCTGCTCCGCCGTGATCGGTCTCTTGAGTGGTGTCGTTCGCTTCTCCTGCAGCGGGACGACCGTGACCGACGAGATGATGCCGTCATCGATTCACCCTCCGTCCCTTCGGTTTCCCGTCGGCTCCTTTCACGATAAGGGGAGGAGGCACGTGACCTCGCCTGACGGGAGCCGGACCACGTGAACCGACGCTCTGTGTTCGGTTTCCGGGTCCCGTGGTCGTCGACCACGGCGGACCGCAAGTGCGGGGGACCCCCCGTCCATCGATGGCTATCGTTCAACGTGCCTCCGTTGGACGGCGCGGGGCCGACGAGCTGCTGTACCGTCGCGACCAACGTCTGGAGGCTCGCATTGGTCTCCTGAGCCAGGGCGCGGAGCTGTCCCTGTGTGGCTAGTTCTGAGCCGCCGGTCTCTTCGGTTGAGTGGGCGGGGTGGCCGTCGACGTGCGTGTCCTCGGGGTTGCCGTTTGATGCGCCATTCCCCTCCTCCGGGATGGGGGTCATGCGCTTCCTTCCATTGCTGGCTCGTGCCATTGTAGGTGTGGTTTTCTTCTTCGTGGGACGGTTTTCGGTTCCCACAGACAGCGCCAGATGTTTCAGAGGTGTTTTCTCACTACAAAGCGTTGACCGTTGACAACCCGGTCAACGTGGTCAAGGGGCCCGTTTGGGTCCCTCGGGGGCTTCGAGTCGGTGCAGATGGGGCGAGGGGGAGCCTCGGCCCTGGTTGAGACGCTCGGCCTCGGATGGTTGCGCACGGACTCGGAGGTAGGACGACGAGGGGTAGCCTCGGTCGTCCAGCTAGATACGTGGTCGGCGAAGGGCGAGGGGAAGCCTCGGCCCTGGGTGAGATGCTCGGCCTCGGTAAGATGTGCTCGGCCTCGGCGGTCGGACGATGAGGGGAAGCCTCACTCGTCTAGCTGGGCGTGCGGTCGGCGAGGGGCGAGGGTAAGCCTCGGCCCGTTGATCAGATGTCCTCCTGCGTAGACGAGAACGCTCGTCAGGGGGCCGGGTCTTGGTTTCGGCCAAATCCCCTCCGATGCCTAAGTCAGACAGAGATCTGAAAGAGGAGGCCCGACGGAGACGGTTCGACTCGTGAGGAGATCGGAACGGCGTCTCACGGCGCGAGCGGGGGAGGAAGGAGATGGAAAGGAGGAACTAGGTCGTTGATGGAGTACCTTAGGCGTTAGATACCTGAGATGCGGTCCCTTGCTTCGTCGTCCTCCTAGCCCTTTTAAAGAGCTCCCAGCGTGATTGCCTCTGGCCCACTTCCCTCGCCCGCCCTCAATCGTGCCCCCTCAATCCGCCCCCCGTCGCCGCCCCTTGCGCCATGCCCGCACCTCCCCATTACCGTCATTTAGTGGTCGCGGAACCGGGGGAGCGGTTATCGCAGGAGTGGGTGAGTGACCAGCGGGTACCGGGGCTGGGTCGGATCGATAGCAGGGGGGTCCCTTAGTGGGTCTTGTGAAACGGGCCGGTATACGTAGATGGGCTCCCGGTCAGCAATTGGGCTCCTGGGCTCGTGTCTTTTGGGTCTCGGTCAAATAGGCGTAACACACGCATTTCTAAATATGCTACGGGCATAAAAGTAAACAAGCACGCATATATCTCAAGCAAAACATATGGTAAGGGAAACTAGAAAATATAAATATCTTGTAGACCACGTGGAAACGTCATACACTGTTAGGTTAGTTGACTAACGGCAGAGCGGTCTCAGGATCTTTAAGATAATTATATTTTGAAAAATAGAGTCCTAGTAAACCATAGATTATAATTTGCAAAAGCGATGTTTAAATAAAGTTGTCAACATGGGCTATAGAAATTATTTGTGATTTAACATAGAGGATAGTCCCTTTAAGTAATTGGCTTCAGGCCATTATTTAGTGGGAAAAAATAATAACCGTTAAGGAATTGGGGCTGCAGGCCCAATTAATTTATTTAGTTATTGATAGGCACAAGTGGGCTGCAGGCCCAACAATAAAATAATCAATTTTATTGAATTTAAACAAAATCAGCCATTAAGCCCATTTTTGGGTTGTGGAATGTAAACAATCCCAAAAACACTAAGTCTGTCACCTCAAATTCCACCCCATCTGTTACTGTTGTCGGCCAGCGTCAGCGCCCAGAAACCCCGTATTATAATTTTCTTTTTATTTTCCATTTGGTTTAATCTTTATGTCTACTTTCATTGACATCCTGATGAATGCATGAAAACCAAGTTTTTGTGCTGTTTTCATTGAATATGTAAACTTGATATGTAAACTTGTAAACATATTGACAGTAACTTGTAAACATATTTACAAGTTTACAAGTTACTTGTAAATATTTAAATATGTAAATATGTAAATAAGTTTACATATGTAAATATGTTAAATGTAAATATGTAAATATGTAAATAAGTTTACATATTTACAAGATTCAATGAAAACATATTTACAAGTTACAGTAACTGTTTTCAAAAGAATCAAGTTACTGTCAAAAGAATCAAGTTACTGTCAAAAGAACAGAACGGTGATTTTGTTCCGGTATGTGGAATGAAAACGGTATGTACAGCACTACCGGTCAAATTTTGGAAAAATCATAGCCAAATCAAATTTTATTCGTATTTATCTACGGGGTTTACGGAAATTACCGCTAGATTATAAATCTAGGGACGATCGAAAAATGAGAAGATCCGTAGATATAAAATCCCACGCTCCGAGTACGCACAATAGGAACGCCGATACGTAGAGCCGCAACAAGAGATTCCTTCGCACGTCACAAGTAAGAATAGCGTAACAAATTTTTGGGATGGATTGAGTGTAGAAAGGCTCAAGAAAAAGGGGAGCAAACGTGCTGATAACGTGTTGTATGATAATGAACTCAAGAGAGAGAGAGAGAGAATTTCATTGCTAAGAATAAGTCACCATAGCTAAGAGCCATGGTGCTCTATTTATATATCTCATAGTGGAGAGGTCAAAAGCCTCTAGGAGACCAAGGGTCCCCATTACTCTAAGTAATGGGGGCCTAATGAATGGGTAATGAAGGAGGGGAGGCCAAAGGCCTCCCTCATTCATAACACTAAGCAAATAACTATCTAATGATTCTCACCATCATTCAACAATCATTCACAAATTGAAATACAAAGCAAGAGAAATCAAATGTTACAAGAGAGGGGAAAAGATCACCAAATAGAACCCTAAAACCCCAAGCTTTCCCTCTCTTACACCTCCTCCAAGCTCCACCAAGCTCCAATGGCCTCCAACCCTAGCCCTAGCCCTTGGGGAAGAAGATGGGGGTCTAAAACCCCCAATGGAACAGTAAAAATGCCAACTGTGTTGCTGGAAAACGCTTCAGGTGCACAAAAACTCCCAAAATCAGCTTCGGGACTGCAAACGGCCCGGATCATCGTGGGCGCACACCCGCTTTGCTTTCCTTGCACGCACACAAACCATCAGCGGGTCGGGTCGGCGGACTCGACCTGCGTAGTCGCCTGCACTTGTGGGTGATTGGAAGCCCGCATCGATTGCGGGCTACTCCCCGTAATAAAAGGATGAACGAGCCGGCCCAGCGGGCCGGCCTGCAGGCAAACAATTCCCCCACCCGCTTGCGGGCGGCTTGATTAGCACTACGTGGCGCCACGAGATTGCGCCACGCGGCGCCCCCAATAAACCCCCTTTTCCCCCTTTTAAATTGCATTTCTTCCTTCCAAAAATCGTAGAAAATGACTAGAAATCCCAAAAATTCTAGAAAATCCACAAGACTCCCAGGAGTACCTGAAAAATAGGAGAAGGAGAAATTAGTCCATATGATGGTATTTTGTGCAAATAATGAGAAATATCCCTAAAAGTGACATAAAGTGATAATACACTTAAGAGAGCAAGATTAAGCCTAATCTTTAGCACAAAATAGGGGTAGTTATTGGGCATAAATATACACTTTTTACTACGAATCACACCCCCAACTAGCATTTTTCTAGTCCATAGTAAAATAAGCGATAAATTCGGATTAAATGGAAAACATGCCCCAAACTCAAGATATCATCATGGCATACTCAACATATTATTTCCAAATGATTTCAAAGCCAATGTACACAATGTATGAAAGTAAACAACAAATGACATTCTCCTCAATCCAATTCAAAGAAAAGTGAAGTAATAAGCACCGTATCACATATAGTGGGATATATCACAATGGTAAAGTTTCCAAAATTCAAGGAAGTGGCCAAAACAAAAGAAATTTCTTCTAAGTTGTGGGAGATGAGATTGCATCACTCATATTGCTTATTCTTTCATTTATTCATTCACTTTTTCTTTTTCTCTTCTTTTTCTCTCTTTTTGCATCTTTTTGTTTTAGTATGTTTATGTTTATGTTTTGCATACACGCAATAATGCTATGAAATGCAAATACAGCCACTTTTGCATACACGTGATAACGCTATATAGGCAAAGGGATAGAATGATCCCCTAAATCTCATCTTTGGCATCCTCCCCAATGTTTCGTGGGGCACCGGCTACTCAATTTGATTAGAAGAAACATTCACTTATTAAATCTCTCTTTCTCATTCTAAACACAAGTTATCAACTCATCCACCCACTATTAGGAGAAAACAAAACATAAACCATTGGCCACACCCTATCCAATCAAAAACTAATCCATTCATCCCAATTCATGCAATCACTTACACCAAACTATTCCCAAATTATTTCAAAGAGAGTTTCACAACATATAAAATAGTTTCATACATGGCATATTAATATTTGACTCCAAAATGGAAAAGAAATTAAAACGTGCCAATCAAACATCTATGAAGTTGATACCAAAATTATAATTCGAAAAAATTGCATAGCATTAAGCATGTAGGGACTAAGCAAAAGAAATGTGATGGTGGCAAGGATGGAGGCACCAAAAAGATATTCTCAAAAATGAATGCATGAATGAATGAATGATGACGAATGAGAATTTTTTATTAATATCAAAATTTTCAAAACTACCCAAAAATAGCATCCAACTTCATTGTTCACTTCCTCCAACTAGAAATGAGCATTGTCCTCAATGATTAAAGTGAAACTAGATATTATTCAACGATGCTAGAGGGAAAACAAGCATACTTAAGCAAACATGCAAAAGCAAACTAAGCTAAAATTTTTTATTTAATTTAATTACACTAAGTGAAGGAAAGAATACACATTAGCAAAAGGCGGATCCCGAATATGTAATGGTGGATGCAGTTTCTCTATCATATCCTTTCGTTCCTCAGCCAGCTGCTTTGAAAACGAAGCGCCTCCAGCTTCCTTGGATCCTAGCAACACAGCTCCTAGCATCTCCCTAGAATATGCTCATGTGTGCTGCAGGAGACAAGCTGTGTCAATCCAAGGAAAAGATGTAAGACTTCCAACAAAAGAAGTCCAAATAGGGTCGTCATAATAAAAATAAGGATATGAATATGTATGACGACAATCTGAATCTAAAATGTATGGAAATGAAGTTTGAGATTCAGAAATGAAGGGAAAAGTGTGATGAGAACTTCCCTAAATGGCGATGCTATCACCTGGCTGATGCGAATCCTCAGGATGAGGGTGAAATGGCTATAGGGGCAAGTGTGGAGGAGAAGGCAGCGCAGGCTCAATGTAGATCGTCTCGTAGTCACTGTCGCTTGCCGCATCCTCGCCATCGAAGGTAATGGCCTCTGCAGTCATCCCTGGACTCTGTGGTCCACCCTAAATATCATCGTCCTGGATGATGAGCTGATGTGTGTCCTGAGGTGTCTGAAGTGAGGGTTGTTGAACTGAATCTGTAGGGAGGGAGGGCTCGGGCTCCAAAGTAGTCTGTAGACTGTATCTCGTGCACTCATCCTCCTCAACACCATCATAGTAAACCATCTCAGCAGTCCACCCAAGATGCTCGTACACCTCCAGCTGTCGTAATGGATCAGAAAGGCAATGTGACTCAGGCACTCTGATGTCATCTATCTCACTCTCGCATGGACATATCTCTATCTCATCATCACCACCAACCCAACGAAACTGCATCGTGTCTCCAACATGGGTGACACACACTCCATCATCCATCTCTTCCTGATCCTCAATATGTAATCTCTCAATGTCCTCTACCTGGCTCTCATGCAACCCAACATCCTGCTCTACTCTGTATCCCATGGGGTTGCAAGAAAAAGAGCCCAAAGGTGGCTCCTCAAACTGACGCTGGACCAGCTGCTCTGCATCCTGAAGTACAACCGGGGACTGACCATCATCCTCATATCCAAGTGACGGCTCTCCAGATGGTGTAGTCTTCTCCCACTCTGCAAGGTCCCACAGGTACAACCGTGCATCATCTGTCGTGTATGCGAAGAAATCTCCACTGCTGCTCATTTGTACAAAGTCTCGCATCGACGGCTGCAACCCTGTGTAGAAAATCCGAAGTAGATCCTCTATACTGAAAGCATGTCATGGACACCCAAGCACTAAACCATCGAACCTCTCCAAAACCTGATAGTAGGTCTCACCGTCAAACTGGATAAAGCTCGACATGTGCTGCTCAAATGCCTAGCGCATGTGTACCCGATTCCTGTAATAAATAGGAAAGAAAGCTAGAAGGAAACCAGTCTGAAAAGAAAGCCAAGTAGAAAAAGAATCTCAAGGAAAAGTATCAAACCAAATCTTAGCATCATCTCTCAAAGTATGTGGAAACACTTTAAAATAAATAAAATCTGCACAAATGTTCTCATCAAACAAATCCTCAAACTCTTTTCTACACCATTTTTCAAACTTTTGCATAAATGAACTAGGATTTTCCAACCGCATACCGTGAAAGAACGGTGGAAGTTGGGAGTCCTCCACATAAGCATCGCTAAAGTTTGAAAATAAATCGATAAGAAAACAAATATTTACAAAAGATTTTTAAAATAAAAGAAAGAAAGAAAGAAAATGACTCAAAAAGTATAAAATAAACAACTAAAAAGACTCAACACTAAGCTGGAAGTACTACACCTAAAGTGTCCAAAACCAACCAAAAATGTGAATGTGAAAACCGTTGTCCCCGGCAACGGCGCCAAATGGTTGACCGCAAGGGCGTGCATAATCCAAGTATGATGCACATGCTCGCCTCCCAAGAGAAGGAGTGTCAAATGCAATATAAACCCGTGAGTACGGGGTCGAATCCACAGAGAAAATTCGTTTCACAATCACGATCTCAATTGGTTATGGAAGGCTAAAAGTGTTGGTACAGCCAACTAAACTAACAAGTGTGGTGAGTGGAAGTGTGGGGTGATACGATCGCGCCAAACCCAAGGTAGGTAGGATGGAGACCGAAGTGTGAAGCTAGTCAAGCAAGAAAGAGTGTGTGGAATGGGATATCATTATGTTTATGGGTTGATTAGCAATAGGTTCATTCCAAATGAATCAACCCTCGCATCCATTTCAAGGTATATGGGGTTGTGCACATAGGTAATGCCCTTAAGGCACACCGCCGTTCTACGGCCCCACCAAGGGTAATGCACGATTCATTGATGCGTTGATTAGTGGGTTGAAATCCCTAACTTAAACTCGTGAATCGATCCTTGCATCCGTGTCAATAAAATGCAAGGATGGTGCACGTAAGTGTGTGATGTGTCCATATTTTCCACTATTTTCATATCATCATTTCATTGCATCCCATACCATTTTCGCATCCAAATCCCACATTTTACTACGATATTGCATTTCTGACGATATATTCGAGTTTCGTAGTGTTTTATGAGTTTTCATGGATTTTGGAGTGATTTGGGACCCCACTTGGGTATGGACACATCCGAAAATTGATAATCATTAAAGATAAGAAAATAAACATCCATTACAAGCCACTAAGCAAATAAATATCCAATGATTCTCATCGTCATTCAACAACCATTCACAAATGGAAATACAAGCCAAGAGAAATCAAATGTTACAAGAGAGGGGAAGAGATCACTAAATCGAACCCTAAAACCCCAAGCTTTCCCTCTCTTGCACCTCCATCAAGCTCCACCAAGCTTCAATGGCCTCCAACATTAGCCTTAGCCCTTGGGGAAGAAGATGGGGGTCTAAAACCCCCAATGGAACAGTAAAAACGCCAACTGGGTTGCTGGAAAACGCTTCAGGCGCACAAAAACACACAAAATCAACTTCGGGTCTGCAAACGGGCCGGATCATCGTAGGCGCATGCCCGCTTCGCTTTCCTTGCATGCGCACAAACCATCAACGGGTCAGGTCGGTGGACCCGACCCGCGTAGTCGCCCGCACTTGCAGGCGATTGGAAGCTCGCATCGATTACGGGCTACTCCCTGCAATAAAAGGGCGAGCGGGCCAGCCCAGGCAAAAAATTCCCCCGCCTGCTGACGGGCGGTTTGATTAGCGTCGCGTGGCACCACGAGATTGCACCACGTGGCGCCCCCAATAACCCCCCTTTTCCCCCTTTTAAACTGCATTTCTGCCTTCCAAAAATCGTAGAAAATGCCTAGAAATGTCGGAAAAATCCCAGAAAATTCTAGAAAATCCCCAAGACTCCTAGGATTACTTGAAAAATAGGAGAAGGAGAAAGTAGTCCATATGATGGTATTTTGTGCAAATAATGATAAAAAGCCTTAAAAGTGACATAAAGTGATAACACACGTAAGACAGCAAGATTAAGCCTAAACTTTAGCACAAAATGGGGGTAGTTAAGGGGCGTAAATATACACTTTTCACTACGAATCAAAAGAGCTATTGAAGATATTGCGAAAACACTTGCCCGAAGTGATTCTTAAGTTTGTGGGCTACCGATATGCACGGGATTCTATCAAACGACCTGCCTTATCTACTCTGGGGTTGAGGGGAGAGCGATATATATTGGAGTGTGGTTTGTGGCTAGGGTTTTTATGACTTTGGAAAAATTTGTTTGAAGAACTCCGGGAGGGAGGCTGCCGGCTACGTACGTAGGGATCAAGGGAGTTGATTCTAGTCAGTGCAGTAAAGGGATCTTGCATGCAATGGGAGCTTACATAGATTACTACATAGGGTTGGTAGAGACCACCCATCACGGTTTGTATTGAGGGGGAGTTTGTTCCTCCTAGTTGATATCCGGTATTAGTGATTATATTCATTGATATTTTAGTGGAGTAATCTGATTTTCTGGGTGTGGCCCCGCAGATGTAGGTGTACGCACCGAACTGCATTACCAATTCTTGCGTGCCGTTGCTTGGTTTTAAGTTTAATCATTATGCTTAATTGATTAATCTTTACGTACTGAATTTCATCAGCCTTTATAATGCATGCTCATTCCTTTAATTTCAATGCATTCTAGCTTTGTTGTTTCCTTTATGTCACTTTTATTTCATTCTAATGTTGTAAAAAATGCAATTCAACATTATTTATGCTAGCTCACTTGACTTAGATACCAATAAATTATAGGGATGTCTCAGTCTGCCATATGGCGGGTGAGCTCCCTAGAAAGGAGTTGGGGGAGAACTGGGTATTAGTAGGATATGAGGGCGGGACTTTGTGTTATGATGTGATGTACCTTGCTCAGTTTCGGTTACTTGTGGTGATTGTCGTACCTTAATCCTTGCTCAGTTTCAGGTATGATGAGTTGTGATGTTGTGGAGTTTTCCTCACTTGCACCCCGTTGCGGGGGAATGGGTGAAGTGAGATGCCTCGTTAAGGAAACAGTGCTTGTGTACCACTGGCAGGTGCTCCTTACCGCCCCACCTTTGGGGCGGAGTCCAGTACCTCATATTCAACGACACACCGAGGTTTCCAAATGAAATGTAATTAAATGTTTAATTGCTTTAATAATCCATTGTGTAAATCTTACTTTCTTTCAATTGTCTCTGTTGTTATCTTACTTTCTTTCCCTGTCGGATGTACATGTTATTTCGTCCATGCCTTATACTACACTGTGACTAATAAACAACACTCCTAAATTAATGTTTACATGCACGAGTTGGGTTTCCTACTTGGTCACGCATTGATGTGCCTCACGTGTGGTTGTCAAGTGTAGTTGTTTGGAGGTGACAGATGGAGATGCAGGTTGAGTTCAGAGTTCTGGTGTCTGGGAGTTGGAACTTAGGTTGGGTGGTGAGGGGAGAGGAGAGAGATACTTGTACTCTTTGGGGTTGTTTGGGGGTGTTGATTAGCTAGTGTCATATACATTGTATAAAGGATGCATGTGGATATTGGATTTATAAAAGCTTGTTCATTGGTTGTCTCTGAGTTTGTGTTCTCTGGATGTCTATGTTGTTGTATGTTGTTTTTGTATTATATTTTCTGTGTTTGTTTCTAGATGCTTATGTGGGAACATTACAGGTACTACCCCAGTAGTATGCAGTGGCCTGCCATTTTCCTTTGTATTTTTCCTCTTTTATTCCTTCGTAACACTCGCTACTCTGAAAGAACCTGTGATGGATTCGCACTTCCTGGGTATCCTGAGGAACGGGGCGTTACAAAAAGTCACTTAATCTGTACACCACAGCTAACAAAAGCAATAACCTGTTTAACTCAGGATTATGGTTCAACTTTTTGACTCTTCTAATACTCAAGTTAGAACACGATGGAGATGTTAAAAATAATTTGGTGTAAAATAACACATAGAAAGAATAAATTATCGGTCTAATTGAACAGATGGCTACTAATAGGTTGTGACAATGGCATTTTCATTCTTTCACATGATGAGCCTATGCCTTTGTTATGTAGATTGCTTTATGATGTATCAATCATATGGGTCTGCTTTGGGTGGAGCCATTATTTGGTATAATATTAATTGGTAACTACGCTATTTTTATTGCAAGATAAGAAAGCAAATATTTTTCCTGGTGTCCCATCATCATTAATATAAGATAAGAAAAAAAATCTGCTATAAATTTCATTGGTTGCTTACCAAATTTTGACTTGAAAGTCTATATAAATGACACAAATCTTGTTTACAATGTATGCGACCCTATATGGCTTTTAAAAATAATTACGCTTTAGTTTTCTTATTGATGTCACTTTTATCATGCAAACAAGTGATTGCAAGGAAAATGCCCAACAATAAAAAGATGGATATGAAGTTTAAGGTAAATATATATAATTAGGATGCCAGATTTATTAGATATGTACTTATTCCCATGTAGGTATATATATTATACATTTAAAAGCATTGGTGCAAGAATATAATTTCATTTTATATATCAATTATATTTAAAGAGCAAATGCTTTCACTTTGAATTTATCAAGTTACTCATATTTGTCAAATTTAAATTTATATTGTAAAAAATCTAGCACTTAACTCATTATATTTTCTCAATTATTCTGAATCTTGCATAGCTTTAACAGTACACAAGAAAATATTCAACATAATAAAATTAATAATTAATACATGTATATGTTTCCAAATTAAAGAGAGATATATATATTAAGGTCTATAAGGTTTCATAGAAAATATTATTTATTGGGTTTGGAATAATATCACTACTCTTATAGTGTAGGCTACATTATTTCCTTTGATTGCATAAAGATATATGTTAAGGGTGCTAATTTATTAGGTAACTTTAGCCAGATTTGTTAATAATTGAAAACTAATTCAGTTCTCATTATAGTTTAGGGATTTCATGTGGTGTATTTTTTTTAAATATTATTTTAAGTTTATCTTTATTAATCCTTCTAAAGATAATTGTCATATATAAATGCATTTGTTTTGCAGAATGGGTCCAAGTCATCCATGAATATCTTAACAAATGGTTCTTTAGAGATATCAGCAGCTTCGCAATGTGAATTCTACCATGACAGAGGCAATTATATTGGAGCATGCTCTCAAAAACCAAAACAATGGAATAGATCATTGGCAAGTCTCAAAAATATATACGATGAAAATATTCATCCATATGGCAAGGAAGTTATGGGATATGTAAGTGATTTAGGATATCTTTAACATAATGTAGAATAAATTAAATATGGAAATGGTTATTGCAAGATAATTATTAGTAATGTATAAAATGAGTTTATTCATATATGAGAATGTGAAACAAAAGAATTTCTTATATTTATGTTTAAATTTTTATAGACTTGTTTACTGTTCATTTCAATAGTTTAATATTTTATTAATTAATGTTTTAATATGCATATATTTTATTATAGTGCATTGAGCAAATTCATAGAAAAATAAAACAAAAATTAATTAATTAATTAAGAACAAAAATAATAGTGTTAATGATAATAAAATATTTTCTAATATTGTTGCTATTACTAATGGTAAAGAAATTAAATTATAAACATAAAAATAGAAACTTATAAATATCTTGTCGCTTTACAATAAAATTATCATTATTGAAGTTCTATTCTCTATTATGCATATAATATGTGCTTCTTTTAATTTTAAAAATTGATAAATTTTCAATAAATTTGTATATTTTCATAATAATTGATTCATTGAGTTTTTGTATCAACTAAAATATTTTTTATTGGTTATTGTTTTAGTGGGCAGTAATTGCTAGTATAAACGGAGAGTATTATGGTGTCAAAGCAACATTAAATGTGTATGGACTTCCAGAACTTACCAAATATCAAGTTAGCGAGGCTGTTATTTGGATGGTAAATGGCTTTGGGCCTTGGGGATCAGAAAAAAATGTAAATATGATAAGGGCTGGTTGGCATGTAAGTATGCTGCTTCTTGTTAAATCTTGCATTTTATTGAAAATAAAAAATTTCATAATTTTGAATGTTTATGATTATACATTTTGGAAAATTTTCAAAATTTTATATTTATATGCATTGTTTTAACACAAACAACATGTTCACACTATTTTAACATAAACTACATGTTTAATATGTCAACATTATTATTAATTTATCATTATGTCACGTTATGAATGACTAATATATTATAGGAAATAAAAGACAACGCTCCTTTTTAAGCTATTATATTCTTTTTAAAAACTAATACCATACATTTATACAATAAAAAGATTGTTTTCAATTGAGCCTTTCATTGCTTGAATATGTATGTAAATTGGATTTTTTTGAGCGACTTAAATTGAAAATATTCTATTAATCCATGAAATAAAATCTATACACAAAAAATAATTATAGAATCAATTAAATTTATGCTTATTTCATAAAAACACTTCAAGGTTTCTCATATTCTTGACTTTCATACATGTACTTTATCTGCATTTCTAATTACTAAAGTTTTTCAAATTTTTATACCTCTTACTCTACATTAATTGAATGTCTTTACCCTCCAACATAAAGTTAATGATCAATCAAGTTTTCCTCATTCTCCCTAATTTTATCCATTTTCATTAAAACCATAACTTTATTTATGATTAGAAACTATATTTCATTTCTCTTTTTATCTCATTTGTCTTTACATCCTCCTCTTGATCTCTTCTTTCTCTATGTTATTGTTTTTTTTTCCACTTTAATTTTTTATGTTACCTTTTGTGAAACCTAAATATGGTAAAGTGACCATATTTTCTCCATTATTTCTATGATAGTTACTAATCTGTTTAATAAATGTTATTCAATTTGTATCTTATAATATCAATTTGTTTCTACTGCCATCATAATAGTGAACAAATTGAGACTAAAAGAAAGAAAAATGAATAAATCCATTCTTTCCCTTTATTAAAATTACTACTTTTTCTTCAACTTCTACTAGAAACACCGTCACATTTAATTATTATAATTATTGTCACAATTACAATACAATTTCATGTCACCTTAATCTTTTACTGTCATCCTGCCATTGATTTTTTTATTTGTATTTTGGGAAGAAGAAAAGGCCAAATGTAATTTCTAGATTTTAGTTTTTAGGTATCAAACAAGAAAAAAACGAAAAGTTCAAAGTACTAAACAAGAAAAATAAAACATGATATTAAATACATGCTAAAAAGTACTGAATATTATACTGAAAAATATGAAAAAATTTATGATAATTTTCATGAAATAGGCCTTAGTTATGATCTTTTGTATACAAGGTTGAAAAAATATATTTGTTAATAGACCTTTTCCTATAAACTTAATTTTATCACTCAATAGATCGTTCACTTTACAACCTTACCAGTTTCTTTTCTCTTCTGTTTTTTTTTTTATTGTTGCCTCTCAATTACAACCATATCAACTTGATCAAACATTTGTTTATTCAATTTTATAATTGATTAAGTATAATATTTGTAAGCCATTATTATTTCATTAAAGAATATATAGATTATTAGCTTAAAAATTAAGAAAATTTGCATTCTCATTATGTTAGCTCAATAAAGATGAATCATACAGAGTTTATCAGGGAAAGGGGAAACAGGAAAACGGAAACACTTAATTGATCATGAATAGGGGTAGCCTCGGTGCCTTGCAAGTGGGATGATGCCTGAGCAGCCGTCCACCTGACGACTGCGATGGGGGATAGCCGACTGACGCTGAGGGGTAGCCTCGGCGGCTCGGAGGTCTTCTTCCTGAACAGACAAGGAAACTCGTCAAGGAGGCCGGACCTAGGTTCCGGCCAAATCCCCTCCGATGCCTAAGTCAGATCAGGGTCTAAAGGATACTCGGTGGGGGAGGTCCGGCTTGCAAGGAAGCCGGAACGTCTACCCAGGCCGCGTGAGTAAAAAGGGGGGAAGGAGGACTATCGAGTGGCCAAAACCTAGGTCGTTGATGGAGTACCTCTCTGTTGATTACCTGAGTCTCGATCCCTTTCTCCGTCGTCCCGGACTTCCCCTTATAGCGTCTTTCGTGATTGCCCCACGTCATGCCTCCTCTCACGTCCCCACGATCCGCCCCCGCCTCCTCCTCGCGTGTCGTGGAGGGGTGGCCCATTAACGAGTCCGTTAATGGCCATCATGGGATCGCGCATTCAGGGGGACGGTTAATCCGGCTGAATGGAGGCTAGTCAGGCGCCCCCGAGGGCGAATTGGCTGGGCCTTCAGCCCCATCCGTGGGCTCCCTTCGGGCGGGCATGTCTTCTCTAGTGGGCTTCTCCTTTGAGGTCGGGTCGTGGGCTGTTGTAATTCGGGCTCGTTGATATTAGTTGTAACAATCATGAATAGATTAACATGATACAAACACAAATATGTTGGCATAATATGAAGCATGGATTATCTCACATGTATTAGACATCTAGATCTATATGTAATTCAAATATTTTTAGATTGTATTTGTGCTTAAGAAGTTTCCTATAGGCCTCATCTAGGCATGGCTAGGTAAGACACTACTTAGAGCACATTCCTATATTTACAAATTTAAATTTTAATATAATTTCTAAACATTTAATTTTGAACTATACATCTAATACACTTTCTTTCTTTTCTAAATAAAAATTTATATTTAATTTCGTCATTAAAAATAGAAAGAATTTTTTGTTTTTCTATTTGCTATTTTCAAAATAATTATTGACTATTTTAAAATCAATATATCTATAACATGTATACATTTTCTACCTAATCAAAACTTGTTATATATGATAACAAAATTTTTCTTAAATCAAAATAATGTGTAGTACTTCAACAATTTGGTATTAGAATTTGATTTATTTTGAGATGTAGAAAAAGTTATACAAAGCAATCTAGATGGATTTGAATAATCAAAGAATAAAGTCTTACTTTAGGATTCTATAAACAGATAAGATGGTATACATTTATACTGTAATTTGCTGCATTAATTAAGCACAACACGCTAATAAAAGAAAAGAAAAGAAAAAAGAGAAGGAAGGAAAACTAAACAAGGACAAAACAATATGAATACCAAATTAATGACATTACTGGCTAGATACGCTTGACAATATTATTACAAATACCCAAACTAATGCAATAAATACTATGTAAAAAGAGTTTGTCACTTTAGAGTGTATGTGGCCATGTATGTGTGTGTTGTCGATTCAAATTACAAAATAAAGAAAAGTAAAGATATAATGATATTTTATTATCTAACATTATGCAAATCTAAATATGATTATTATTAATTGGATAATCTATCAAGCATTCATAACGTAGTTGTTTCCTATTATATAAAAAATAATTTATTTTTATCTTTCAAAGAATAGATAAAATGTACATTATTATTATCTTTTTAGTTCATATCGTATCATGTGTTTTCTAATTTTTGACATATACACTATACTTTTAAGTGAAAGTATTTCTCTCAACTTAGTATTTTTTTGATTCATCTCAACTTAATATTGAAGATGGCTTATACATAAGAAAATGACTTAATTACATTTAAATATCGGTAATTAAAACCATATAACAAGAAAGGATTATAGACATGAAACTACATTTTTAATCTACATTTTTTGCGATTGTTATCTTAGGTACACACATCTTTGTACAATAATAGTGAAACTCATTTTCTTAAGTTAACCATTATCATTTTTAACCTACATTTTTGCTATTGGTTTCTTAGGTACACCCATCTTTGTACAATGACAGTGAAACTCATTTCTTCGTAGGTTGGTGGGTAAGTATAGGCAAGAAACTGTATAGATACAAAAAAGTGAGTTCGTCCGTATTTATAAGCATTTTAAATTGTATTTTAGGGAAAGGACAAGAAAGGATGCTATAATATGCAGTGTCCAGGATTTGTTCTAGATAAATCATCTACTTATATTCCAGGAAACATAATCAAACCGGTTTCCAATTATGGTGGGCAACAATACTATATTACACTCAGAATATCTAAGGTAAAGTTGGACTATTTTTGCAACTACTATCATTGAATTTTTCCTATAGCATTCAATATTATTTGAGATTTATTTCAACTAGAGAATTGCTTATTACCGAATGGGTAATCCTTATTTTTTAATCGCTCATTCTATCATATCTTTATAGACATTAAAAATGAAAAAAAAAATTAATATTGTTGAAAGGTTATTGGAGAAGATTAACCATGACAAATAGCCATGGTGCTTTATTTATAAAATCCCATAGATATTCCAAAAGTCTTGGATACCAAAAGTCTCCACCACATTAAGAGTGGTGGAGTAATGGGTGGATAAGTGGTGGGGAGGCCAAAGGCCTCCCCCCACTCACAACACTCCCCCTTATCCATCCATTACTTTGGTCTTAGCGTATAAGGCTAAAAGGGGTGGATACTTCTGGATCCTGAGTAATCGTGTTTGCCTCGTTAATTAGCTGCAGAAAACTCAGTAGGAAAAACCAACAGCTTAAGGGAAAAGAGTGCAACACACAGGTTACTCCCCCTCATCCGTACAAGCTTCAGGCTTGTAGGTCTTTCAGTTGTCTCATACCGATTCCTTTTACAAGTTTTACAAAAATACATTTTGGTAAAGATTTGGTAAAAAGATCAGCTAAGTTGTTGCAGGACTGGATCTGCTGAACTTCAATCTGCTTGTCCTCTTTTAGCTCGTGTGTCCAGAAAAACTTGGGAGATATGTGCTTCGTCATGTCGCCCTTGATGTAGCCCTTTTGAAGTTGAGCAATGCACGCAACGTTGTCTTCAAACAGGACAGTAGGCTCCAAATCACCGGTCTTCAGGCCAGTGAATTGAAGAATGTGGTGGACCACGGATCGTAGCCAATAACACTCTCTGCTTGCTTCATGGATCGCAATGAGCTCTGAATGGTTGGATGACGTAGCTGTTGTGGTTTGCTTTACCGATCTCCAGGAGATAAGAGTATGGAATAAGAAATGAAAATCCTACGATATTTACGGTGACTATGGAAGGGATACAAGTATGGGGAGTATGTGTTGGGTTTGATTTCGTTAGGGTGTGTGCAATCAATGAATATCAATACCTTTTCTATAACTCAACGTTTCGTCCGGTCAAGGCACGAGGACGTCGGAAAAATATGGCGATCAAGCGTATGAAAACGTGCCAAAGAATTATACAATTAAAATAGGGCGAAAAGATATAGAAACCAATAATTACGACACCCTAACTACGTCAACTCCAACACGTATGAAGTGGATGTGCTACGGTTGTGATTTCATTAGGAGATAATAATCGCTGAAATATCATGTCTTTTATATAACTCAACGCTTCGTCCGGTCAGGGCACGAAGATGTCGGAAGATGAAACGATGAAAACTAGTCAAAGTGGCCGTATACGCATCACTAGCAACATTGATTTCATCAAACGATAAATGCAACAATAAGTTCAGATTAGTGAACATGAATTGGCTAGCCTTGTCAGGGCCTAGCCATACGGGATGTAAATAATATCGACAATAAGCAAATACCCAACAAATACGTTGTAGAAATCAATGTTACGAGTGATTTTGACATGAAAATAGGGCTAAAGACATGAAATTCATCAAATAAATACTCCTAATTACATCACAACCATAGCACAAGGAGATTAGCCACGCATGGTGCAATAAAAATCAGATTTGATAGCCAAATACATCGTTACAATAGCCAAAATACGTTAAATTACACCAAATACGGGGTATAAGTTCAAGAATTTATCACCAAATCTCCACTTTAAAGCCCAAAAACTCCTTTAGAATAGGAAGAATAGCCTCAGGAATTTTTCAGAATTTTTCCCCTGGAGAAATACGCACAGTAGCCGCTCCAAAAGTCCCAAAATACGCCAGAATACCCCCAAAAACCCTAAAATACGCTTATATATTAGCATTGCGGGTTTTCGGGGGCTTAACGGGTGCAAAATCCGCTCCAATATCAACTAAACCCGCATCCGCAACGATTTCAGCCGTTCGATCGCAGCGGGGATCGAACTAGCGTGTGACACGTGTCCCCCTTGGATCCGAAATCGCGTTCGAATCCGAACCCACGTCGGGATCAACCAAGTCCGTCCGATCGTGGATCGACGGATGATGTAGCGCCGCGTCGCCTTTTGGATTCTCCCGCATTTGGCCGTTGGATTCAAATCCAACGCATCTCAGCGTGCCACGTCGACGCTTCGAGGCACTGTGCTGAGAGATCGAGCGGTGCATGCGAACTTTCGACCGTATTCGACTCGAAATCGAACGGGCCCGAAGAATTTACGCGTCGCTCCGTTGATGTGTGCCGTTCGATTGAGCGGGAGTCCGCTGAGATCGCGCGCGCGTGGCACGCCAAGATTCGTGCGCAATTAATTATTTTCCAATAAATGGTATTCTGCATTCAAAAATTCATAGAAATTAGCACAGATCTCAGAAAAATACAATATAAATAGTCGTTGGAATCGTGAGATTGAGAAGATGCTAGGAAAAATATAAAAATGCCGAAATACACAATCAAATTCATGTTTTGTGCACAAATTAGAGTAATTTCTCTAATAAATGATGATGAGAAAATTACGAATGTATTAGAGATAAATTAAAGCATCATATGGGCACAAAATAGGACTAATAAGGGGGTTAAATATGCAATATTTACTCCGAATCACACCCCCAACTAGCGTTTTGCTAGTCTCTAGCAAAAAGAGCGATAAATACGGTGATGATCAATAAAAAATAATTCTATCAATCGCTTATGGCGTGGCTCAATAATAACCTTTCCACATGATCTTGACTATCAATATACACATCCATGACCAAGATCAATCACATGATGTTTTCTCTAATTTTAGTATGAATAAATAACATACAAGCATCGTTTTGCGCAAGCGAAAGTATAACGCGTCGTTTTTCTCTAGTTTTCTTGTTTCCAAGGAATTGGCCTATCAAAACAATCATTCAAGATGTGGGTAATGAAGTTGCTTAATATATATTCACCATTCTTTTTTTTTATTCGTTCCGCGTAACGCGCATCAAGCAACATTCGCAGAAAAAATGTATAACTTGGATCGCTCCATCAAATGAGTGAGTTTCCTGTCAATGGCTCCCAAATCAGACGATAATAGGGCATTAGGCCAAAAAGGACCCCCTCGGACTGTACTTCTCGAGCCAACCAAGTTATGTATTAGTGCCATACTTATTCATTCATTTTTCATCATTCTTTTGTCATTCATTTCTCTTTTCTTAAGCAACTCAATGCCCATCATTTTTTTAAACAAAGCATTAATAACCAAGGCCAAATTCCTCTTCAACTTGAAGACTTTTCAAAAAAATCGTGTTATACTCAAGCTTTTTCATCACAATTAGCATGCATGAAATAAATTCAAACTATTTCGAGATATTAATCACGACAATCGAAAATTTTTCATGAATAGCATATTAACGGTAATTCATGAAGGAAAAAAAATTAATTCAAGCCATAAACAAGTAGCTAGAACTCAGTTAATGCATAATCATCCGCATTTGAGGAATATGAAGGAGTTTAAAATGGTGAGATTTGGTGGGGTCATTCTTTCCTTATGCCATGCTTTTTGAAAAAAAAATCCTAAGGTCTCATACACACCCCCCCAACTAAAGATGGACATTGTCCTCAATGTCGAAGAGGGTACGAGTTTATTCAAGCAAGCATCCTAGAAAGCAAATAAAATTCTACGCTACTAGAAAGAACACACCGTGTTCAAATGGCGGATCCTGAATCTTTAATGGTGGAGGAAGTTGTTCAATTTGTTCCTTGCGCTCCCTCGGCGAGTGATCTTCCTCCTTTAGCTAAATTGGACTCCAGCAACACAACTCCAAGCATCTCTATAAGCTGTTTACCAATGTCCTGCAAGAGATGAGTTATGTCAGTCCAAATTATTTTAAAATTCTTCGCCATAAACATATTCCAAATATAGTCATCAAAATAGGTGAAGTAAAATAGAGCATGGTGATGACAACTCCCTGAAAAATGTGCACTACGCTTGGTATGATGCTTCGGTCAATATGGAGAGGGGGTAAATGATTTTGGGAAAAAACTGGGGGAAGGGAATGGTTCGGGCTCCATAGCGATATTCTTTAAACCAATGTCCCCTAGTCGTCTCCTCCTCCTGTTCATCCAAAATTGCTCGCTCATCCTCTACTTTGCACACACTTCCTGTCATGTCAATGTTTTCATTTGTGACTTCATCGTGACATGGCTCGCTCGAGTATACCTGCAATAGAAGATGAAGTCAAATTAGATTTTGGAAATTGAATTTCCAACGAATTATTTTCTTCTACGCAAGTGGAAATCAGCTTAAGGTTTTCAATAGATTGCTGAATCTGCCGACTCCGAGCAAGGAAGTTTTCTTGGAATTGATGGGATGTGGCCTCCTGTGTCTGAATGAGCAATTGAACTTCCTCTTTCAAGTGGTGCAAAGGTACGTCTACACTTTGCTCCTCTGGATCAAGGCTTGAAGGCTCCGTTGAATCGCACTCTGAAGTCTCTTTCATGATTTCTTCGTCCTCCTGCAAAGACTCCATATAATTCCATGCCTCTGTCGGCGTCATGACTCCCAAGAATTCCTGCAGCTGAGGTCGTAGTCCACCTAGGAAGGACTCCATAAGTTCTTTCTTCGTAAACCCATGCTGTGGATAGCTCGATATTATGTCTGTGAACCTCCTCCAGGTCTGAAAGAAAGTTTCACAATCAGTCTGATTAAAACCAACGATCCTTGAGCTTCTCCATCCTATGTTTGTGTGCTTTATCATATTCTGCATCATACAAATTGTTCGTGCAATAGAATTTCATGTATTCCATATACTCCATTCTTAAAAGGAAAACAAAAAAAAAATCCTAGACTATAAGATGGAAGGATCTCACCGAATGTTCCTCCAAACGAACTGAAATCGTAGCTTGCAAGTGTTGTTTATCCCCTGGCAACGGCGCCAAAAAACTTGCCTCGTCTCAAATGTTGTGAGAACTACTCCCAAGCGCAGGAGATCGTGCAAGTAATATCCTGGTGAGTCCAGGTATCGAATCCGCAGGACAACTGACCTGCAAAACTACGAACGTCAATCTGAAAAGAGTAATAATACGATGTTAGCCAACCACCCTATCAAACACGAAGATATAGGATCAAGAGTATGGAATAAGAAATGAAAATCCTACGATATTTACGGTGACTATGGAAGGGATACAAGTATGGGGGAGTATGTGTTGGGTTTGATTTCGTTAGGGTGTGTGCAATCAATGAATATCAATACCTTTTCTATAACTCAACGTTTCGGTCCGGTCAAGGCACGAGGACGTCGAAAAAATATGGCGATCAAGCGTATGAAAACGTGCCAAAGAATTATACAATTAAAATAGGGCGAAAAGATATAGAAACCAATAATTACGACACCCTAACTACGTCAACTCCAACACGTATGAAGTGGATGTGCTACGGTTGTGATTTCATTAGGAGATAATAATCGCTGAAATATCATGTCTTTTATATAACTCAACGCTTCGTCCGTCGTCAGGGCACGAAGATGTCGGAAGATGAAACGATGAAAACTAGTCAAAGTGGCCGTATACGCATCACTAGCAACATTGATTTCATCAAACGATAAATGCAACAATAAGTTCAGATTAGTGAACATGAATTGGCTAGCCTTGTCAGGGCCTAGCCATACGGGATGTAAATAATATCGACAATAAGCAAATACCCAACAAATACGTTGTAGAAATCAATGTTACGAGTGATTTTGACATGAAAATAGGGCTAAAGACATGAAATTCATCAAATAAATACTCCTAATTACATCACAACCATAGCACAAGGAGATTAGCCACGCATGGTGCAATAAAAATCAGATTTGATAGCCAAATACATCGTTATAATAGCCAAAATACGTTAAATTACACCAAATACGGGGTATAAGTTCAAGAATTTATCACCAAATCTCCACTTTAAAGCCCAAAACTCCTTTAGAATAGGAAGAATAGCCTCTGGAATTTTTCAGAATTTTTCCCTGGAGAAATACGCACAGTAGCCGCTCCAAAAGTCCCAAAATACGCCAGAATACCCCCAAAAACCCTAAAATACGCTTATATATTAGCATTGCGGGTTTGGGGGCTTAACGGGTGCAAAATCCGCTCCAATATCAACTAAACCCGCATCCGCAACGATTTCAGCCGTTCGATCGCAGCGGGGATCGAACTAGCGGTGTGACACGTGTCCCCTTGGATCCGAAATCGCGTTCGAATCCGAACCCACGTCGGGGATCAACCAAGTCCGTCCGATCGTGGATCGACGGATGATGTAGCGCCGCGTCGCCTTTTGGATTCTCCCGCATTTGGGCCGTTGGATTCAAATCCAACGCATCTCAGCGTGCCACGTCGACGCTTCGAGGCGCTGCGCTGAGAGATCGAGCGGGGCGAACTTTCGACCGTATCGATCGAAATCGAACGGCCGAAGAATTTACGCGTCGCTCCGTTGATGTGTGCCGTTCGATTGAGCGGGAGTCGCTGAGATCGCGCCGCGTGGCGCGCCAAGATTCGTGCGCAATTAATTATTTTCCAATAAATGGTATTCTGCATTCAAAAATTCATAGAAATTAGCACAGATCTCAGAAAAATACAAATAAATAGTCGTTGGAATCGTGAGATTGAGACGATGCTAGGAAAAATATATAAATGCCGAAATACACAATCAAATTCATGTTTTTTGCACAAATAGAGTAATTTCTCTAATAAATGATGATGAGAAAATTACGAATGTATTAGAGATAAATTAAGCATCATATGGGCACAAAATAGGACTAATAAGGGGGGTTAAATATGCAATATTTACTCCGAATCAATGACGTAGCTGTTGTGGTTTGCTTTACCGATCTTCAGGAGGATAGCAGTACCTCCTTTGGTAAACACAAAACCTGTCTGTGATTTTGCCGTGTGCGGATCTGAAAGATAACCTGCATCGGCATAACCAAACAATTGGGGGGAGACACCTCTCTGGTAGTAAAGTCCCAGATCAATTGAACCCTGGAGGTATCGCAGAAGATGCTTTACTCCGTTCCAGTGGCACTTTGTAGACGCTGCACTGTGTCTGGCTAGGAGATTAACTGTAAACGCTATATCGGGACGCGTACAGTTAGCCAGAAATAGAAGTTCTCTAATGACACTGAGGTAGGGTACTTCAGGACCCAGTATCTCCTCTCCCTCTTCCAGAGGCCGGAAGGGGTTCTTATGTACATCTAGTGATCTGACGACCATAGGAGTACCTAAAGGATGACATTTATCCATATGAAACTTACGTAGAAGTTTCTTTGTATAATTAGATTGGTGTAATAGGATTCCACCTCTTAGGTGTTCGATCTGTAAGCCAAGACAATACTTTGTTTTGCCTAGGTCTTTCATTTCAAAAGTATGTTTTAGGCTTTCAGATATCTCATTGATCTCTGCAAGAGATCCTATAAGATTTAAGTCATCTACATATACTGCTATGATAACGAATCATGTTCCCGTTATTTTGATAAAGATACACGGGCAGACTTCGTTATTCATGAATCCTTGTTGTGCAAGGAAATCACTAAGTCTGTTATACCACATTTTGCCCGATTGCTTTAGACCATATAATGATCTATGCAGCCTTACAGAGAATACGTCCCGAGGTATCTCTTTCATCTCTGGGGGTAGTTTAACCCATCAGGAAGTCTCATATAGATATTTTTATTTATATCGACATATAGATATGCAGTCACAACGTCCATGAGCTGCATTTCTAGGCTTTCCAGAGAAGTTAGGCTTATTAAAAATCGGAATGCGATCGAATCCATGACCGGGGAATATGTATCTTCGTAATCAAGTCCCAGTCTTTGGGAAAAACCCTGGGCTACAAAGCGTGCCTTGTAGCGAACGATCACATTATTTTCATGTCTTTTTCTTATGAAAACCCACTTATATCCCACAGGCATTACACCTACTGGTGTTTGGACTACTGGTCCAAAGGCTTTGCGTTTCAAGAGTGAGTCCAGCTCTACTCTTATTGCCTCGTCCCACTTTGGCCAATCATCTCTACGTTTATATTCCGCTAGAGATCGTGGTTCGACGTCATCCTCATATTCAGTGACGTGAACGGCAATATCGAACACAAAATCGTCGTCGACGACTGTGCTATGTCTGTCCAGTACCTCTCCAGTACGTACAAAATTTAATGATGTTTCTCCTAATGTTTCCTCTGCAAGGAAAATAAGGAGGGGAGAAGTAGCTGGTCTAAGCTCAGCATCCTGTGGAGGGATAATCTTATTATCTCCAGGAGTCTTCCTCTTTCGAGGAACTTTATCTTTTGAACCTGGTGGGCGTCCTCTTTTCAATTGAGGTACAGCCAATTCTGCTACTGGTGGATTGCATCCATATATGGGGATGTCAATCCTTGCTGGCGTATTAGCAGCAGGGACGTGTGAACGGACAATCTTTTGGTTGTCCGTGAACTTATCCGGCAAAAGATGTACAGTATTCTGAATGTGAAGGATCTTCAGGATCTCATCTTCACACAGATTAGTACGCGGATCATGTAGGGACAAAGACTTCTGGTCCCAACTAATGGTCTCAGTAGCTTCAGGCTTCTTAGACTGTGTGCCTAGTTTGGGAAAAATTTTCTCATCAAATTCACAGTTAGTAAAACGTGCCTTGAATGCATCCCCTGTTAAGGGTTCAAGGCAAATTCTCTCAAAAAGAAAATAAAATTGCAAGGAATATAAAGGGTATCAAACTGGCCGATCCCAAAAATCACATTTTAGCTTATATAAATATTCACGCAGTTTATAATATGCTACAGGCACAAAAGAAACAACCACGCATGTATGTAACACAGGCATATATAAAATGGAAAAATAGACTATAAAATATAATAATCTCTTGGACCACGGGGAGACGTCATATACCGTTAGGTTAGTTAACTAACGGCAGAGCGGTCGCAAGATCCTTAAGATAATTATATTTTTGAAAAATCCTAATATTCCATAAATTAATAATAATGCAAGAGTGTTATAATTTTAGCAATATGACGCGACAGGCTCATAACAAAGAATTAAAATAAATTAATATTTTGAATGGGGGTGCATGCCCATAAATATTAATCATTTTAATATATTATTTATATTTGGGCTGTAGGCCTATTTGCCAAAAATTAACAAATTAATTATAGCAATTGAATTAACTTGGCTTCTAGCCCAATAGGCCAAATTAAAAAGTTATCAGTATTTGGGCTTCAGGCCCAGAATCAACTTTTTAATTAACACATGGAGATTGCAATTGGAATTACTAGGCTTCAGGCCCAATTTTGGTAGTCAAAGATAATGATTAAGTTAAATGGGGCTGCAGGCCCATAGAATCTATTATCATTGTTGCAAATGGGCTGCATGCCCAACAAACAGGCTATCTGATTTATTGAAACTAAACAAAATATAGCCCTTAAGCCCATTTTTGGGCTGTTGAATGCCAAAAATCCCCAAAACCTAAGTCTGTCCCCTCAAATCCCTTTTAGCAAGAATCCCCCTCCTCCCCCCCTGTTTCTTGGTTCGGCCAAGCGCCCCCCCCCCCCCCCCCCCCCCCCCGCACGCTGATGGGGGGAGCGCAGCGTTGCAAGCCCCCCTTCGGGGGGAGGATCACCGAAGCGCCCCCCCCCCCCCCCCCCCCCCCCCCCCGCTGCGGGGGGGGGGATCGTCGCAGGCCCCCCTACGGGAGGTTGATCGCCGGGAAGGGCCCCCCGTCTGGGGGGACGGCGGACAGAAACCGCCCCCGCCTGGGGGGTCAGCGACGGGGAAGGCCCCGTATGGGGGGCGGAGGTCAGAAACCCCCCTTCCTTGGGGGGCGGCGCACAGGAACCCCCCCCCCCCACGCCTTGGGGGGTCGGCGACGGGGAAGGCCCCCCGTCTGGGGGGCGGAGGTCAGAAACCAACCCCCCCGCCTTGGGGGGACGGCGCCGGGAAGGGCCCCGCCGACTAGGGGCGGCACCGGGAAAGCCCCTGCCACCAGGGGGTTGAGGGACTGGGGGTTGAGGACGGCGACAGGCCCCCCTTCGGGGGGGAGCCGAACGGTTAGGAGTTTTGTATTTTTTTTAATTTTTTTTGTTAATATAATCCAATTGCAACGGATGTAAAGATGCCTCTAGATTAAGGAATGTAATATCATAGCTAAAAACAATTTTGTTGGTAACTTTCTACGGGATCGATGGATATTACCTCTAGATTAAAAATCTAGGAAAGATCGAAAAAATAGAAGATCCGTAGATAGAAAATTCCACGCTCCGAATACACCCAAGAGGAACGCCGCAACGTATCGTCGCAACGACACCGCAACAAGAGATTCCTTCGCGCGTAGGGGATGGAATTTTGAGGGGAGACGGGATGAAAAAGCTCAAAAAATAAGAGCGTAGGTGCTGATAACATGTTGAAAGATTATTGGAGAAGATAAACAATGGCAAATAGCCATGGTGCTTTATTTATAAAATCCCATAGGTATTCCAAAAGTCTTGGATACCAAAAGTCTCCACCACATTAAGAGTAGTGGAGTAATTGGTGGATAAGTGGTGGGGAGGCCAAAGGCCTCCCCCCCTTCACAACAAATATGTACTTTTACTATTCATATTTACTATAATATATTGTGGTTTTTATTAAAAATACAAAGTGATATCAAAATATATCTCCAAACACTTAACGAGGTATTAAATTCCATTAAGTTAATTTTTTTAAAAAAATAATTTATTCGTCCAATCATCATATAAGTAAAAAATGTCTATACTACATGTGAGCTTACTTATAAATTGACTAAGGACATCGTTAGAATATATCATACATAGGAGGATCATATAGTGTTTGTTCTATTCATCACATATTTATAATAAATTTATGTTGAAGAGGATTCACCATGGCAAATAGCCATGGTACTATATTTATAAAACTCTCATGTTGAGGTGGGAGTCCAAGGGCCTCCCCACTAACTTAGAGGGGAGTAATGGAGAGTGATGAGGGGAGGGAGGCCAAAGGCCTCCCTCAACTCACAACACTCCCCCTCATCTCTCCATTACCTTGGGTTAAGCATATGAATACTTCAGGATTCAGTATGCCAATGGGGTGGATACTTCTGGATCCAGAGCCACTATGATTGCCTCGTTAAAACCTTAGCTGTGGAAAACCCAGTGGGAAAAACCAGCAGCTTAAGGGAAAAGAGTACAACTATCGAGGGACTCCCCCTGATATGTACAAGCTTCAGGCTTGCAGATCTCCTATGTATCTATACAATCATCTCCTATTCGTCTATACATCCATCATGTTCTGAAAGAAAATACAATTATCACTCATTTACACAAGTTTCACTCATCTAGCGGCTATTGGAAGGCAGCGTCGCTCTGGAGTGTAATGCTCTTCGAAGTTGGTAGATGACTCCACTAAAGTATTCTTTGAATCAGTCTTCAATGTGTCTGCAAGGTACTGCTAGACCTGGCTGAGCGTTTTCAATACTTGCTTCTTGGATGATGAGCTTCTCAGAAGATGTAGACATTGGATGATGATGTGTATATATTTAGGAGGTGGCCGGCCTATTGTGTTTCAGTCATCGCGATGATCTTTAAACCTGCATATGCAATATATATTCCTTGACCCTTGGAAGTTGCGCAAAAGCAGCTTATCCTTGGTCTAGTGTTGCTCTCCAGGACAACACTGTATCTGGTTAACAACTTTACTGGAGACGTTCTATCAAAGATACGTGCAGTTGGCCAGATAATACACTAGAGCTAGGCTCTTCGGGACCTAGGATGTCCTCCCCCTCTTTCAGCTACTGAAAGGTGTCATAAATAAGTATCCATTTTTAATAGGTTGCAAAAGTACATCATTCTTCATAAACTCCAGGTGTATGAATAATATGAAAGGGTTCCACCACGAAGGTGTTTAATATGTAAGCCAAGACATCTTCGGCATGATTAATAATAGTTCATCTTCAGGATGATTAATGTCATCTTCAGGATGATAGTTCATCTCCAGGATGATAGTTCATCTTCAGGATGATTAATGTCATCTTCAGGATGATGGTTCATCTCCAGGATGATAGTTCATCTTCAGGATGATTAATGTCATCTTCAGGATGATAGTTCATCTTCAGGCTGATTATTGACATCTTCAGGATGATTAATGTCATCGTCAGGATGATCGTTATACCTAGGTTTTTCATTTCCAAGGTACGCTTTAAAGCTATCTGAAATCTCAATGGTCTCTGCTGGAGATCCTATTAGCTTTAAGTCGACCATATGTAAGGCAAATATAACAAATCCTGTCAACGATCTTTCGAAAAAGAAACAAGGGCAGAATATTGCTTAAGATCAACTAATGATCTTTGTAGCCTTTATGGAGAAGACGTTTCTACGTTTCTCTTTCATCTCTGGGGGTAGAGTATACCCTTCTGGAAGTTTTATTTAGATCTATATATCTATATTTGCCGTATATATGCAGTCACAACGTCCATGAGCTGCATGTATTGGCTTTTGCAGAGAAGTGTAGGCTTAGTAGGAAAATGATCACATTTCCTTGATTTCAATTTCTTTATGAAATTCGAATTATATTCCACAGGTTTTTACACATTCAGGTGTATGGACTACTGGTCCAAAGATTTTGCTTTTCAAGAGTGAGTCCAGCTCTACTCTTATTGCCTCGTCCCACTTTGGCCATTCTATGCGTTTACGCTATAGAAAAGTGGGTAGACGTCATCGTCGTATTCAGCGACGTGAATGGCAATAGCTGTCGTCGACGACTGTGCTATATCTGTCCAGTACCTCTCCAGTACGTACGTAATATAATGATGTTTCTCCTGTTGTTTCCTCTGTAGGGGAAATTAGGAGGGGAGAGGTTGCTGTTCTGAGCTCAACATCCCGTGGTTGGATCATTTTTATATATCCAGGAATCTTCCTATTATAAGAAAATTTTTATTTTGAACCTGGCCGGCGTCCTCTTTTCAAATGAGGTACAGCCAATTCTGCTGCCGGTGGATTGCATCCATCTTTGGGAATGTCAATCCTAGCTGGCGTGTTGGCAGCAGGGACGTGTGAACGAACAATCTTCTGGTTGTCCGCAATTTTATCCGTCAATTGATGTACTTTAGTCTAAATGTGAAGGATCTTCTGGATCTCAACGTCACACAGAAAAAGTATGCGGATCATAACGAGATGAGGACTTATCTGTCCCATGATATGGTCTCAGAAGCTTCAGGCTTCTTTAGACTGCGTGCCTATTACAATGAGACTTTACTCATCAAATTCACATTTATCAAGACTTGGTGGTAAACCATAAGGAAGCGGCATCAGCAATAAGATATGGCCACAAGCGGGCCGTATCGTGATAAGCGATGCGGAGTGCAGCTTGTTGGTCCCTAAATATCAACAGGCAACTGGAATCTAACAATGGACGTGAAATCCATTGGAGTCTCTTTACCAGAGACTCTGATAACCCATTCTGAGTATGAACATGCTACAGGATGTTCAATTTCAATGCCAGTTGCTTGGCAGAAGTCTTGAATGATATGAGTAGTGAATTCACCCTCATTATTAGCTTTGAGAAAGCTATGTTGCGAGTGAATATGAAGGCACACAGAAGACCATCTAGTAGATGCATATATCAGTACAGTAATGAAGTACCGAAAATGGTCCATTTGCGGGGTGAATAGGCCCGCAAAAGTTCACCATGTATTCTCTCAATGAAGCCAGGAGACTCTAAACCCACTTTCAGGAGGGAAGGTCTCTCTCTAAGTTTTCCCTTATGGCAAAGGGGGACAAAGAAACTCAACCTTTTGAAGAATCTTCAGGTTCTCCAATGGATTCATTTGATGATGCGTCCATCATCGCTGATCCTAGATGACTAAGTCCATTTTGCTAGAGTTAAAAACTATGGCAATGAAAGGCACTTCTGGTGCTCAGTCAAGTTGGCTTTCTATAGGATGAATATCTGTAATTATAGGGGCCCGACGAGGGTCCAATGAAATCGTAAGTAGCTGGGCTTCTGGCCATCCTCTTTACGAGTTACATATTGATATTCAATATTTATTATCCACAGTTTTCAAGTTATGTTTGTTTAAACGAAATATCCTTGAAACTTGGAAAATTCATATATGTTTAAGGGGAGAAGTTTGCATCTTTTAGTCTCGTTGTATGTGGGAGCAATATTAATGCTACACCAGTGCAACGAGGCACTGTCCACAATATTAAATACTTCATCTATAAGCAAAACGAAATTTTATTTAAGTCAATGAAAAAGACAAAAAAGTTCGTACTTAAGCAAATTAAAGATGAAGCAACATTGAATTTTAAATGCATAGATAAAAGATGAAGCTTAATCGAGCAGGTCGTCGTTCTCGAAGTCTTTTGCAGTGAACATCGTTGGTGGCTGAACAGCCGCCAAGTTTGTTTCAGGCAGAGACTTCTGGCTCGCCTGATATAGTGCCTGGAGGTGGTGAGGAGTGCGGCAGATTCTGGACCAATGGCCAGTCATGCTGTATCTATGGCATTTATCCTCCCAGTTCTTCTTAGGAAGTGACACTTGGTCAGTGTTCTTTTGCTTCCATGTGAAGTTACTCTTTCCTGTATTGTTGTTATTGGACGGGGGTGCTGATCCTCGTCCATTCTTCATCACAGCTTTTCCTTTGTTATTATTAGCCTTCTTCTTATTTTTCCACTTCTGGGGAGAAACGTGGTGGGCTTCAAGGATAGGTGCAGTGCCAGCTGGACGTAAATTATGAGGGGCTAGCAGTAAATCTTGATTCTGTTCTGCCCTAAGTAGGCATGAGATCAGATCAGAGAATTTCGTGAAGTTGCGTTCACGATACTGCTGTATAAGGATTGTATCTTTCTCGTGAAACGAGGTAAATGTCTTGTCCAACATGCGTTGTTCTGTCACTTCTTCACCGCACAACTTCAGGCGTGAAGTGATATTATGAAGTGCAGAGTTATACTCAGCGACGGACTTATAGTCCTGAAGTCTGAGGTTTTCCCACTCATAACTGGCACGCAGTAATATTACATCAATTTGATGTTTATAACATGCCTCCAGCGCTGTCCACGGCTCCATTAGGTCCTCTACCGTTAGTTATTTGGCCTTTAAGGTCCGATCTATATGTCTCCTAATATAAATAATGACTTTCGCCTTATCCACATCAGAGATGGTGGTAGGAGTTCTGATAGATGATTGTTCCGCTTCTGGGGCCTTACTAGCAGGAGCATTGGTCGCTGCTGGGACCGATGAAGGAGCCAAAATTGAGCCAAGGAGAGCCATCGAACGCAAGTGGAACTTCAGGTCCACTCGCCAACTCAGGTAATTATTTACTGCAACATCAAGAACTTCGAAATCGACGCTTGCCAATTTTACCATTTATCTATGCAATTTAAAATAAGCATGAATTAATTAAAGTGTAAATTCATGCATAAACAATAAAATAAGTAAAATGTGGGGATCGGCCAGATACCCAAAGACATACAATGTCCAAAGTCCGAATATACAGTCCATAAATAAAAGAAAAATACAACTTGGAAACCCAGAAGGGTCCCTATATTTTCCAATTTTCGCCTCCGTCTTCATTTATCGGTACACCGGTCTTTGGCATTAATCCATTTAATCCTCACTTACAAATTCTCTCAAAAAGAAAATAAAATTGCAAGGAATTTAAAAAGGGTATCAAAATGGCAGATCCCAAAAATCACATTTTAGCTTATATTAACAACCACGCAGTTTATAATATGCTACAGGCACAAAATAAGCAACCACACAGTTTATATAACACAGGCATATATAATATGGAAAAAGAGACTAAAAAATATAATAATCTTTAGGACCACGAGGAGACGTCATACACCGTTAGGTTAGTTGACTAACGGCAGAGCGGTCGCAGGATCCTTAAGATAATTATATTTTTAAAAAAAATCCTAATATTCCATAAATTAATAATAATGCGAGAGTGTTATAATATTAGCAATTTGACTAATTGGGCTACATGCCCAAACAAGAAATTAAAATAAATTAATATTTTGATTGGGGCTGCAGGCCAATAAGTAAAAATATTAATCATTTTAATAAGCAGTTTTATTAGCTTGGCTTCTGGCCCAAAAGGAGAAAAATAGCTAAATTAATTTACTATTGGTATTTGGGCTGCATGCCCATATGCAAAAATTTAATTAACATATTAATTTTGCAATAGGATTAATTGGGCTTCTGGCCCAATTTAGAAGTCAAAATTAATTATTGATCTGATTGGGGCTTCGGGCCCATAAGAAATAAAAAACTAATTTTCATTGTTATAAACTGGGCTTCAGGCCCACTAAACAACCCAACTAATTTATTATTAATATTTGGGCTTCAAGCCAATTTTGGTAGTAAAAAATAATTATTAAGCTAAATGGGGCTGCAGGCCCATAAAACCTATTTTCATTGTTACAAATGGGCTTCAGGCCCAGATAAACAGGCTATTAAATATAATTGAACACAAGCCCTTAAACAAAATTTTTAAGTGAATATGAAAAGTTTTCTCAAACCCAGAATTTTACAGATCCCGTTCTGCCTATCCTCACGCGGCAGTACACAAAAGACCCCGTCTTGGTGCGCGGATTACAGAACCCCCCTTTGCCCAGTGGGGACGGCGCAGATAGAACCCCCGTAGGGGGGTTGCCGGAATCACAGAGCCCGGGGGCGGCACAGGGACGAGCCACCCCCGACTGGGGGGTGGCGATGCAGAGGAGGCCCCCGCGACAGGGGGGGGCGGTGGTTCCAAAGGCCCCTCCCCTGGTGGGGGGGATGGCATGGCCGAGGGGTAGATTAAAAATTATCTTATGACCTTAGACACAGTCACATTATTCGGAAATTATATAGAGTTCATTAACGCATCAGGTTACCAAAAATCCTTATGGTACATTATCCGAAGAATTTAGCAATTAACCCATCAGGGCAATTATATAAAGTTTTGTGGTATCAGTTTACAAAAAATCTATATAAATTGCTAATGAGGTTATCAGGTTTGATAACATATTGGTAATACCTTTGCTTATCAGTTTTGACGATGCACCTTTTTAAACGGAATAGATTATACCAGTGTTCAATATGGTATCAAGCTACCAAGTTATAAAGTTTTACAGGTTCATTTCAATTTTTTTTAATGTTTTGATAGTAGAACCGTATAAACTCTAGATCAAGTACACCAAAAATCCAAAAATCAAAGGGTTGGCTTAAGATTTTTTTTTCCTCACCTCAATTAACAAGGTGTATGTACTTGATTTTTAGCAAAAATGTATAGTATTTTGCATAATCCATATCTACGAGTCAAGGAATTTACCTCTAGATCAATGATCTAGGGACGATCGTGATAAGGAAAAATCCGTAGATCGAAATCCCGCTCCCGATACGCCTAAAAGATCGCCGCAACAGTTCTCTGCAACGGTTCTCTGCAACAATTAGATTCTGTAGCGCATAGTGGGCTAAATTTGAGGGGATACGGGAGAAAAGGCTCAAAAGAATGAGAGCTTCGGTGCTGATAACGTGTTGAAGAGGATTCACCATGGCAAATAGCCATGGTACTATATTTATAAAACTCTCATGTTGAGGTGGGAGTCCAAGGGTCTCCCCACTAACTTAGTGGGGAGTAATGGAGAGTGATGAGGGGATGGAGGCCAAAGGCCTCCCTCAACTCACAACAATTTATACATTGTTAATTATTCATGAGGAGAGACCATTGAACATTGTTGCAGAATATGATTAGGAAAAGGGAACAAATAATAACATTTGGTACTTTATATGTCCAAATATGCACATACATATACAATCTTTAATTCATTACTTAATGAATTCTATATTCTATTTTTTACAGGATGCACAAACTGGAGATTGGTGGTTGTATCATGGAATCGATGGTGATAAGCCAGTGGGTTATTGGCCAAAATATTTATTTAGAAGTTTAGCAAATTATGCTTCTAATGTTGACATTGGTGGATTTGCTAGGTTTCTTAACAATACAAAGAGTCCTCCAATGGGTAGTGGACATTTTCCAAAAGAAGGAGAAAGAAAAGCAGCTTCATTCGGACATATTCAATTTATGAATCAAAATGGAAAATTTTATGTTCCCGGATTTTTTACAACATGGAGGATAGCTACCAAACAAAATTGTTATAAGATTAGTGGAAGAGATCCATACTATTATGGTGGTCCAGGAGGATGCATGGATTGAAAGGGATTAATACAATAAAATTTTAAAATAAAGAGTGGTAATAATACTTTTCATTTTATGATCAATAATTTACTATATTTAGAACAATGTGTTTGTTGTTGAAACTGGCTTCACTATTCTTAGGTCATTAAAGACCTGTTATGAACGAATCAAGTGAAAAAAATAAAAAACAGAGATCACACACATAAATAATAAAAATTTACATTGTCCAGAAGAGAACCTGTCGTCACAGAGGCCACATTAGGGATTTTCACTGTGTATATATAAGTATAAATTACATGAGTTATGGCCAGGTTTAGGTATAATGGTTAGATCATGACTCGAACCTGTCTTTATCTTGATTCAAATTCGACTTAAGATAAGTCAAGTTAGTTTAAGTTGGTTTGATAAGAATTTTCTTTTAAGTCCCAAATTTGATAATATAGCATATTTGAAGTGTTGCCAACATTGTATACATAGCTTCTCTTATTCTATTAAAAGCATTGAAAATTTTGGAGAATTGAATAACCTGAAAGCTTTAGTTGATCTAATGTAAAATTCAACGCACCAAGTTAAAGTTTTTCTTCTTCTCTTTCTCTCATGTGCTAACAATTCTTGAAACTAAGTTTGGGTTCCGTTGGTGAGATCGTGAATTATGATGAAGTTCATCATTAATGTGAAATATATATCGTGCTAGTTGGGAAGGAGATCTATGGTCTTCATTAAGTCTGTAGAGAGCATGTATCCCTTAATAATATTCATATTGTTTACGGGTGTTTTCTCACCACGGAATCGTTGACCGATGACTGGACGGTCAACGTGGTCAAGGGGTCAAAGGGAATGCTCCTTGGTATCGATTGGCGTCTGCTCCCGCTGGTGACGAGCGGGTCCGTTCCATACCGAGGGGTAGCCTCGGCATCTCGGTTCAGCTCCTTCCTGGACATACGAGAAAGCTCGTCAGGGGGGCCGGACCTTGGTTCCGACCAAGTCCCCTCCGATGCCTAAGTCAGAACGGATCTGTGCGATGCTCGGTAGGCACGGCACGGCTCAAGACGAGACCGGTACCCGTATCCTCAGACTGAGCGGTGGCGGAGGAGATAATTTGGCAGAAAAAGCAAGGTCTAGTTATCGGAATACCTCAGTTGTAGGTGTCCAGGATTCGATCCTCTCCCCGGTTGCCCCTTCTGTCCCTTTATAGGGTTTGGCCCACGTTTGCCCCCAATCCACGTCCTCTCTCTGCCTCCGCCCACGTCCCCGCGATCCGTCTCCATCCAAGCCTCGGCGTGCATCATGGGCTGGTGGGTTAATGGCTCCTTAATGGTCATTAAGTTTTCGCGCTTCTAGGGGACGGTTAACTCCAGAGGGCACGCGCTAATCGTGTGTCTTCCGGGTCGGGTCCGGGTCTGGCTTCGAGTCCGTCCGCGGGCCTTGTCGGGCGGGCCTGATCCCGTTCGTGGGCTTCCCGTTCTTGGCTTGGGCTTGGGTATCTGGTTCTTGGGCTTCTCCAAAATAGTCGTATCAATTTCCCCCATCGTCCGAGCCGTTCGGATTCTGCCGGTTCGGTTCGGGCGATGCAACTTTTGAGGATTTGATAGGTGCATCAGTCGAGGTCACTCCATTAAATGGAAGTCATTATGACGCGGCCCGCTTGAGCTTCTCTCTGTGTGGGTTTCTAAACGCCGACGATCTTCAGATGCTGCCACGTGCTCTCTTCCAGACGGTTTGGATTCCGTGATTGCCTTCCATATAAAGGCGTCGACCTCCCAAGTTTCGATTCTTTCGCGCATTTCCTCCTGATTCTGGTCTTGCAAGCTCCTTCTCTCCGTCGTCTATCTTCCTTCGGATTCTTTTTCAAGGTAACCTTCTTTCTCCTTCATCTGCCCCATGGCTATGCTTAGGATAGGTGACTCTACCCCAGGATCTAGGGATCCCCATGTGCCTGAGTCGGGCCGCCTCCCGTCTCTGAGGCCTGGCGTTCCCTCGGGGCCATGCCCCGCACAGAACAAGGGGAAGGGTTTGCTTTTTACTGATCCTTTCGGTGATGACGTGGCTCGGGCCGCTGAGAGGTTCGATGTCCCTTCGGCGGTCCTTGGGTCGCCGTCTATGGTCCCCTTCTCGAAGGTCACAGAGATCTGAGAGAAGTATTTGTACCATCCCTATGCCGTCATGATCCCTTTTAGCGACGAGCGGATTTGTTTCCCGTGGAGTAGGGAGGTCGGCGTCTATGTCGAGATGTTTCGTCTGGGACTCCGATTCCCCCTTCATCCTTTCATCATCCAAGTCATGAAATTCTTGATGGTTGCATTGTGCCAGCTGACTCTGTACTCCGTCGTGTTGCTGACCGGGTTCATCATGATCCGCCACGTCCACAGCTTGGAGCCATCTCTCCCTCTTCTCTTTCACTACTATCAGGTCTAGACAGTCAGCCAAGGGTCGTGGCAGCACCTCCGGGCCCGCGCGGGGAGGGAGTGTTTGCTCGGTCTACCCCGCTGGGTGGGGGACGGGAGCTCGAGCTATGTTTTTGTTGTCTTCCCTGGGGACGCCGAGATCTTGACAGGTTGGGGAGGGTTTGTCAATATAACTTGACATTGACCCTCACCGAGGCTGACCAGGCAGCTGCCCGGTTTCTGTTGTCTCTTCCTTTAGAGGAGAGGTCGGTCTGGCCTTTGCTGGATGACCTGCTTCTTAAGACCATCATGTGGTCTCCCTGTAGGCACTCCTTTTCTTTCCGCCTTCTGATCGCTCCGGAATGTAACCCAAAGAATGGTTGTAGTTTTACCGCAAGCGCACGGTATAGCGGTGAGCGGGTTATCGAACACAGGGAGGACGAATGACCGTGCTTGTTCCAATCAACCTGGCTATTCAAGAAGAGAGAAATTTGCCTTTGGCGATCCTGTCACAATCATCAGACAAAGTACGGAAATATCAAATCAAATAAAGAATGTCTAGGGAATGGGGATGTGGTTCATCGGTATCAAAATTGCTAGAATAAAATTTTGGATGAACTAGTTGCAACTGAATGTAGAACCAAGCTCACACTCTCGCGCTGTTGCCGGTCTATAGCTATCCTAGGTTCGGGTCCAATCTCTTGCAAACCCTAGCCTAGGGAAGCTAGCATTAGGATCAACATCATCGTTCAATCGCGCACCGAGCCCACTCTCGTGCAAACTCAGGCCACGACCTAGGTTGGGATAGTTCCTACCCGTCCAATCTCTTGCAAACGGGTATCGGCACGGAATTGCAACCGGGAACCCTAGTATCGGTCCAATCTCTTGCAAACCGATACTACGGAAATTCGATTCCAACCCAATTCGGATTTCTAGGGTTTCCTATCGAATTGGGATCCAATCTCTTGCAAATCCCAATCGGTATGAACTCCTTGCTACCCGTAGTAAATCGCTCCCAAACTAATCCTAATAACAATTCTAGCAAAATCTCTACCAATTCATCACAAATATGAAATTGGGCTTGTAGGGTTCATCCCCACGCCCCAAGACGTGGAGACTACTCACAATTCATAGCAAGATCACAAAAATAAGCAATGAAATAAGCAAGAGAATTCATCACAATATTGAGATATGCAATAAAAATAGAATTTTTAGAGAAGAGAGACACAAACCAATGGAGTTCTTCAAATAATTCAACAAAAATCAACTTTTTGTCTCCTCTCCAATCACAAGAATAAAGCTAAAAAGTTAATCTCAAAAAGCTGAAAAAATCTAAGAGAAAAGCCCTCTAAAACTAGGGTAAAACAGGGGTTAAATACCCCCCAAAATCATCCAAAAACTGTGACCAAAATACCCCTGCGCAGCCTGAAATCCGCAATTTTCGCTACAGGCAGTGCGTCGCACTCGGTCGAGTGACAAAAGTCGCTCGGCCGAGTGGGAAACCCTGTAAATTTCTAGTACGTCTTGATCTTCAGGGGTCTTCACTTCGGGGACGGCTCGGCCGAGTGAGTTGTCGTCACTCGGCCGATGGCTTCGTGGTACTCGGGCGGTCGGGATTATCCACTCGGCCGAGTGGGTCTTCTGAAGCTCAGGCAGCCGAAAAACAGTAAGTTGGCGATTTTTGAATGGCTTCACCTGGGCGCCACTCGGGCGGACGGGATCTCGTCACTCGGCCGATGTGGTCTCCGTCGCTCGGCCGAGTGCACGTATGAAACGTATCCGATCTGGTCGGCCGAGCGGTGTCTCGCTGGTCGGCCGAGTGACTCCTTCACTCGGCCGAGTGGGACACCAAAAATGCCCAAACAGCTTGTTTTGGCCTCCTCGTCGCTCCTGCGACGTCCTTTCTTTCTGCTCCTCTCCAACAGCAAAATACCCCTTGGGGAGGTCGTCGGTGACCCTCTGGAGTAAGCGCATCTCGAGATCACTCCAAATCGCTCCAAATCACCTGAAATGTGACAAAAACAACAAATCGTGAAAAGCATCGCAATATCGTCGATATATCGTGCAAAACATGATTTGGGCGATCTAAATGGCATGCAAACATGCGGGAAAAAAAGTGTAAAATAAGGAGTGATCAAAATCCCCCAAGCTTACCTCTTACTCGTCCTCGAGGAAGATAAGTAAAAGGCGAACCCGGTGGATTCGGAAAACGAAAACGGCGAAAAATGAAAAATGTAAAACGGAGAAGAATGAGAAGCGAAATAAAAACAAAGAAGAAAGAAAGAAGCGAAGAGGTAAGCCGCTAGATCATTTTCTCAGGACGTGGGTTCCGCTTACTCATATAGCATGCACTGAATGAAAAATACATGTCAAAGAGTTTTATTTTGATATCATAGTATAATAGTGCAAATAGAAATAGAAACCCCACGAACAACGATATAATCATGAAAAACGGAATAATTCTAGAATTAACATCGTCTGAATCATTTAAAGCGGTATACAACTCGCAGATCACACACTTTTCAATTGAATGCTTTCTATGAGGAGTATAAGAGTATCACACAATAGAATAGAGAGAATAGAAAAGTGTGGATTTCATGATATGAATGCTAGGCTTAGATTTCTAGATTTCGTAAAGCTAGAAATAATCTCACCGAGTACAGAATATTACTTAGCCTAGGTTGTCGTGCAACGTCAAGTAGTCACTCTCTCACACATCAATGGGTTCCCTCCCCCAAGCTTATCTATAAGCATGGTGGCATAAAAAATATTCACATCCCCATTTTTATAAAGCTCCAAAAGTAATAAAAATGAACACGAAAAGAGAGAAGAAAGAAAGAAAGTGAGATGTGATCTTTTTGTTGGATATGGAAGACGTTAGTACACCCTTGTAGGGGATGTATGAGGGAATACGGACCTCGAACGTCGCATACACGAAGTCGTGTGCAAAGGGAATATGTTCCCTTGTGGAGAGGATCTCTAGATTGATGGGAAAGTCGCATTATATGTGCATAAGTGCATGCGACATATGGCTAATAAAGGGGTAATATCTTAAGCTTATATTGTACCATGCATATGGTACAACTTAAGCTTATAATATGCCATGTACGATGGTACACCTTAGTTAAATTGTTCCAAAGGAACAATTTATCCTAAAATAACTACCTTGGGGGCTATAAATAAGACCCAAGGGTTAGCCATTTCATTACACTTTTGCATGGCATTCTTGCATGCATTTTCATTCTAGCGAAGCTTTGCCGAAATACTTCCTCTCCCTTTATCCAAGTTCTTAATCTAAAAGTAGAGATTTAGATTGTGGATTTAGTAGCCTTACTCCGTTCGTGAGAAGACTCGATCCGTCGTGGCGAATCCGAAGGCGAAGTTCGTAGACTACCGTGCCGCATACGCAAGCGTAAGTCTCAACTTCATTTATCGATCCTAACTCTGTTTTGGCAGGATCCTACATTGGTATCAGAGCCATACAGGTTCGCCCCGGAGAAACTATGAACGAGTCGTTGTCTTTTTCACGGATGGGTATCCTACCATTACGGATATGGTAGGAACGCTTCGTGACGGAGAGAACGCAGCGGTTGTTCTTTTCACGTTAGGGTCTTCTGTCATTACGGATATGGCAGGAACTCTCTGTGACGGGAAGAACCGACCGTTCATATCGTCAAACTCGCTCTCTTCATGGATGCTGAGTCTCCATTCATAGGGAATGGGCGCTCTCTTCATGTGGAGCGCGTAGTTTACGAATTTTTGAAGTGGGTTCATTTTTTTGGCACACGGCCATTGGAGGACAACTACTTCCTCGACGAACGGGTGCTTCACCGGAGAAGAAGGTGGTGGTTATTCCCATCGGGGAAGATGAATTTTTTTTGCATGTGCACCATGACCAAATGGGTTATGAAGGCCATGCACCCCCCTCCCCATGCGGAGGGGGTTGGCTACGGCCAATAACCACCGCGGCAACCCCCTCCGGCGGGGGTGTGCGGCCACCCATGAAAGGGGAAACCGGCCATGGCCAAAGGGCCATGGCCGGTCAAGGCAAAAATGCCATTGCCAGGCCATGGCCGGCCGGCCCTGGCCGGCCACGGCCAGGGCCACAAGGCCCTGGCCGCGGCCAGGCCAGGGCCTGGCCTCCCTGGCCGAGGCCAGGGCAGGGGCCCTGGCCCCGGCCAGGGCCTGGCCACCCAGGCAGAGGCCAGGGCCCGGCCGCCCTGGCCTCAGGCCAGGGCCCGGCCGCCCTGGCCGAGGCCAGGGCAGAGGCCCTGGCCCCGGCCAGGGCCTGGCCGCCCTGGCCGAGGCCAGGGCAGGGGCCCTGGCCCCGGCCAGGGGTCTCTGGCCTTGGCCATGCCAGGCAGAGGACTGGCCGGCCTCTGGCCGAGGCCAGGCCGGTGGCCAGGCCGGCCCTGGCAATGGCCAGGGCTGTCGCAGACCGTCCCTGGCCGGCCAGGGCAGGGGCCCTGGCCGGGAGTGAAGAAAACCAGGTTTTGGTCGACCAATTTTGGTGTTTTGGTCGACCAATTCGGCAAAAGGCCTTGGTTGAACATGAACGTGCCAACTAGCCCATACGGGGCCAAATAACAGTCGTCTGCATCAAAATTCTCTCATACGGGGGGAAACGCCTGGATCCATACGGGAGCCGGCGACGATAATTTGCAGAAGAATCCCAAAAGGGGGATCCGACTTAGGCACGGCTACGGCTCATTCCCGACAAATGGTCAGGAAGTGTCGAATATTTCACTAGTATCATAAGGGTACTAAGTTGAAATATAATTTTTTTGAAAAAATACGTTTTCATACGTTTTGAAAAATACGTTTTCAAAAACGCTTTTTCGCTGCGAAGTACTATAAGAGTACTAACTTTTGATAAAGTGAGGGAGAAATAGTGAAAGTTAATCTAGATGGTGATTGGAAACATAGTGACCTTTCCGATTCTAGAGTAACATCTTCAATATTTTTCGAAAGTAACTTATCAAATATAATAATATCATTCCAAGTGGGAATTTTTTTTTCAAGTGGGAGTGATATTAAACTAGTCTGAAATTTCACATTCGATTGATTCAGTATCTCAATGGATCATGATTCGACCAGTGGTCTTTTGGACTAGTTTGTGGGACACCTCAGTTAGTCTGGGGGTAGTGAACCATGACTTAGCCATTTCCCTGGTCGGTCCGCTGGCCGAGACTAATGAATCATGAAAATGTATGATGACTATGTGTATAAGAAATTTTTGCAATGATTTTTGATCGAACCTTTTGGTTTTTATGTCTTTTGCAGCATTTTAAAAGTAAAATGTCTTCCGCTTCAAAGAATATCGTCGCTGAGTTAAACAAAGGTGAAAAACTCAACGGTGATAATTACAAACTTGGTCCATCAAGATACAATACGTTCTAGAGGAGCAAGAAGTGCTCGAAATTCTAAAGAACGTTATGATTGAACCCGAGTTGGGCACTACGGCCCAACACCGACGAGACAAGGAAGCTTTTGATGCTTGGTCTCGGAAGAATAAGATAGCGCACATTACGTTATTAAGCAGTATGGCTGATGACATAATGCGCATCTTCCGAGAACATGACCGAGCCATGGACATATGGTCCAAGCTAGAGGAGAAGTTCGGTGGCACATCGGTGTCCAAACTTCGCGCCTTAACTATAAGGTTCGATACATATAAGAAACGTCCAGATCATTCCATGGGGAAACATCTGCGACATATGGCGAACCTTATCTCGGAGTTAAAGGACGCAGGTCATGTGCTCACTGATGAGCAACAAATCCAAGCAGTCATACGTTCCCTACCAAATGGGTAGGATCAGATGAAGATGCATCTCACTCATAATGAGAGCATCAAGACCTTCAGCGATGTTTCCAAGCACCTCGAATTAGAGGAAGAGCGGCTTGCGGCTGCCAAGCCAAGTGCAGAAGTGCACATGGTTGCTAGTTCCTCACACGGAGGAAAGAAACGGAAAGATCGTTCGAAGTTCACTAATGAACGTAATAAGCAACCTGAGTCTACCAAGAAACCCAAACGTAAGGGTGGGCACAAGAAATGACACAAGAAGAAAGACTTGAAGAAGATCAAGTGCTTTAAGTGCAACAAGCTCGGTCACTATGCTCGTTCGTGTACGAGTGGAGGCGACGAGGTAACTTGTAAATATACTAGTTACATATGTGTTTCTCGTTCGATATTTCTTGTGGAATCTAATCCATTTTGGATAATTGATTCAAGTGCCACCGACCACATAGCAAGGGACAGACGGTCCTTCGTGGAGTATCACCGGATACCCCAAGGAACGAAGTGGATCTATGTAGGAAACAACACACGTGTTGAAGTTAAAGGCGTTGGGACTTGCAAGCTAGTCTTGGACAACGGCCACACTCTCCTACTTCATGATGTCCTCTTCGCTCCAGATATTCGAAGGAATATAATTTCTGCGGTTGTATTAATGGGTCTTGGCTATAACTGGTTTTTTCATGATTGTAATGTGGACTTAAGTTGTAATAATACTCTTATTGGTACTGGGTTTGTATTTAAAGGATTTATTGTAATGAGTACAATGTATGATTCCTCATGTAATGAAAATTTCCTTATTGCAAATTCTAAGACTTATGAGTCTGATGTGAATTTTTGGCACGCAAGGCTTGGTCATATTGGACCAACGCGTATGGATAGACTGGCCAAACGTGGCCTTCTATCCAATGTTTCAAAGGTTGAAATGTCGACCTGCGAACATTGCCTTGTGGGGAAATCTTGTCGCAAGCCGTTTGGAACCGGCATAAGGGCCGAGGTTCCATTACAGCTTATCCATTCGGACATATGTGGTCCGATGAATGTCAAGACAAGACGCGAAAAGTCCTATTTCATCACTTTTATTGATGATTTCACCCGATTCGGACATATCTATTTGATATCCCACAAAAGTGAAGCTTTGGCTTGCTTTAAAAACTATATGAGTTTAGTGGAGAATCAATTAGATCGCAAGATTAAGGTCTTGCGAACCGATAGGGGCGGTGAATATCAATCAATAAGTTTTAAGGAACTTTGTGATGAAAAAGGCATAGTACATCAGGTAACTATGCCTTATACTCCTCAACAAAACGGTGTTGCAGAAAGGAGAAATAGGACTTTAATGGAAATGGTCCGTTCAATGATGGCGCAAGCTAACTTGCCAATCACCTTTTGGGGTGATGCATTATTGACGGCCACTTTCATTTTAAACCGCGTACCCTCGAAATCAGTTAGCTCCACTCCTTATGAGTTGTGGAACCAAAGGTCTCCTGACTTAAACATTTTGAAACCTTGGGGTTGTGCATCCTACGCACATATTTCCTCCCATAAGTATGGCAAACTTGGGCCAAGGGGAAGGAAATGTATCTTTATACGATACGCAGAAAACTCCAAAGGTTATGTTTTTGTTAGTCAGGAAGACAATGGTGGGCTAATTGAGTTTGAGTCGAGGGATATTACCTTCTTGGAAAACGAGTTTCCAAGACAGGGCGAGATAAGTCAGGACTTATCTCTATTTGAGATTTATGATCAAGAAGGATTACCTCATTCGAGTGGGAGAATTCTTGGTGAAAACGAAAATACGTTTCAACCTTCACCAATGGATTATACGAATGACGATTATCCTATTCCATACGGGAATAATGATCCAAGTGGGAGCAATTCTAACGACATTCCAAATGGGAGTGATATTAGAATTGATCTAAACTCAAGTCAACAAGGACTTGAAGAATCTCAAATACGACGTAGTAGTCGTACAAGGTTGGCTCCTCTAAGATTTGAGGATGAATTTCCGCAAACCTTTATGACTTTACTACAAGAAGATGACGAGCCTGCTACTTTCAAACAGGCCGTATCTTGCCCTGCTAAAGACAAATGGATGGAAGCGATGCAAGAGGAATTAGAATCCATGAAAGTTAACCAAGTCTGGGACTTAGTTGACTTACCCAGAGGACGTAGAGCTATTGGGAACAAATGGGTTCTCAAGATCAAGCATAAGGCTGATGGCTCTATTGACAGATATAAAGCACGCCTTGTCGCGAAAGGTTTTACACAACAGGAAGGGATAGACTACGAAGAGACCTTCTCACCTGTTGTTCGTTTTACCTCAATTCGCCTGATTCTGGCAATGGTAGCTTGTTTAGACCTCGAATTACATCAAATGGATGTAAAGACTGCCTTTCTCAATGGAGAATTGGACGAGGAGATCTATATGGAACAACCAACATGGTTTGTAAAAGAAGGAAACGAACATAAGGTTTGTAAACTTCTTAAATCCATATATGGTCTTAAACAATCCTCGAGGCAGTGGTATATACGATTTCAAGAGGTTGTCTTATCAAATGGATTTTCCATGCTTGATGAAGATAACTGTGTATATATCAAGAGGAATAAGAACAAGTATGTTATTATGTCTCTATATGTAGATGACATCTTAATAGCCGAAAATGACAAGGGCTTTGTGATGGATATCAAGGCTTGGCTTTCATCAGTTTTTGAGATGAAAGACATGGGAGAAGCCGCATATATCCTTGGTGTTAAGATTTCAAGGAATCGTTCGAAGAAACTTCTTTCTCTTTCACAGGAGACTTATATAAAGAAGGTTCTAGAACGTTTTAATATGCAGGACTGCAAGTCCATTGATACTCCAATAAGCAAGTGCGACAATTTATGTCTGAAATCATGTCCGAATAACCAAAAAGAGAAGGAGATTATGGAAAAAGTTCCATATTCCAGTGCAGTTGGTAGTCTAATGTACGCTATGATGTGTACAAGACCGGACATCTGTTTTGCCGTTGGAATGGTAAGTCGTTACCAATCCAACCCAGGGCAAGTACACTGGAAAGCGGTTAAGAGGATAATGCGGTATCTCAAAGGAACTGCAGACTTTGCTTTATGCTATAAAGGAGATGCCTTGAGGCTCGAAGGCTACACTGATGCTGATTGGGCGGGTGATCTCGATGAGCGACGATCGACCTCAGGATATGTTTTTCTACTCGGATCTGGTGCAATATCCTGGAGTAGTAAGAAACAATCCTGCATCGCACTTTAAACCATGGAAGCCGAGTTTGTAGCATTTAGCATGGCAGTTCAAGAGGCTGTTTGGCTTAGGAAGTTCTTAGACAGGCTAATTAATGCAAGTGACTCAGGTGCTGTACCTATACACAGCGACAGTCAAGCATCTATAGCCTATGTCAAAGATCCGAAATTCCATTGTAAGACCAAACACATAGATATCTGCTACAAATTTGCAAAAGACTATGATAAGACCAAGAAGGTAGACATAAGGTACATATCTACGCATGAGATGATAGCGGATCCGCTTACGAAGGCGATCCCCAGAGATGTGTTTTACAAACACTTATCATCTCAAGGATTGCGTAAGAGCTGAGTTGTACCAATGTAAATTCCCATGTCTGTAAATGATCAAAATTAATAAAAGAATAAGTTCTTTTTCCAACATTGCATATGAATTTCTTAAGAAATGTTTGTGTACATTTTTGAAATCTCAGCTGAATTGTGTGTATGTCGGACAGATTAAGGTTGACTCTCTCACATGAGCAACCGCCTTATCTTATCAGATGGATAAGATAGAGATGAGACTAGTTTAAAGTCAAAATCATTAGACGAATGATTTAGAGTCATGACTTTAACAAGATAGTCGAATGAAAGATCTGCATCATATGGATGCTTACAAAAGATCTGAGATCTGTATCACAAGGATATTAAGATCTCATTGGATTTTTTAATCCTATCTGTCTTATGCAGGATGAGAGTCCGGAATATTTCATGGGTAGTAAAGGGACTCAAAAGATAGGCAATGTGGTGTCTGATCTTTCATCCGTACAACATCATTAAGACATACTCTCCCTGGGAAAGGAGTGATGTTGTAATACGTGTTCATACCACGTATGCATTTCGACCACTGAGTTAGTAGCAATAGTGTTTGCTATTATGTGAGACTCAAAGGCCATATGGGCCTTAACTCTTACCCTCAAGAACTCCAATTGGTTCCTTTAGATTTGACGAGATGATCGCTATCTTAGCGTGTTACTTATGGGCTATGATAATTCGGCTCGGCGGGGCACGTTAGAAAAGCGAGTCTAGTCAAGATCAGAAGGTTCGCAAGAAGAGGAAGATTGATTTCATATTCGCATTTGGACTTTAATGATTCAAAGCTGGCCAGCCAATTGTAATCCAGATGGGATTCAATTGTTGAATATAAAGTATAAGAAATGTGAAGAAATAATCTAGGGTAAAGCATGCGTTGAACTACTCAACTTTGCACCTTCGAGGTCGTTGTGTATCTCTAACAAGTGCACAACAACAGACTCTACGCGCATGACGGTCGCACGGTCTATTTCTCGGTATGATAGATGAAAGAACTAAGAGAAAGACGTTCTCTTACAATCCCCTCAAGTGTGAGTGGGAGATGTTGGATATAGAAGACGTTAGTACACCCTTGTAGGGGATGTATGAGGGAATACGGACCTCGAACGTCGCATACACGAAGTCGTGTGCAAAGGGAATATGTTCCCTTGCGGAGAGGATCTCTAGATTGATGGGAAAGTCGCATTATATGTGCATAAGTGCATGCGACATATGGCTAATAAAGGGGTAATATCTTAAGCTTATATTGTACCATGCATATGGTACAACTTAAGCTTATAATATGCCATGTACGATGGTACACCTTAGTTAAATTGTTCCAAAGGAACAATTTATCCTAAAATAACTACCTTGGGGGCTATAAATAAGACCTAAGGGTTAGCCATTTCATTACACTTTTGCATGGCATTCTTGCATGCATTTTCATTCTAGCGAAGCTCTGCCGAAATACTTCCTCTCCCTTTATCCAAGTTCTTAATCTAAAAGTAGAGATTTAGATTGTGGATTTAGTAGCCTTACTCCGTTCGTGAGAAGACTCGATCCGTCGTGGCGAATCCGAAGGCGAAGTTCGTAGACTACCGTGCCGCATACGCAAGCGTAAGTCTCAACTTCATTTATCGATCCTAACTCTGTTTTGGCAGGATCCTACACTTTTATTGAGGATTTTTCATCTTTTCCTTTTTTTTTTCTTTTTCTCTATTTTTTTCTTTTGTTTTTTTATAGCGTATATACACAACGATCCCATCTCAAAGAGAGATAATGATATACAAGAATATTTTCTCTCTTTTTTTTGAATTCGGGAAATTTGGAGCTAGGAATTAATCGCGGGGGAAATGCCATATAAAAGAATCGCTAAGGGGAGATTCACCAATTATTTTAAAAGTAGAGAAATGATGTTCAAGATTTGTGGAGAAAGAAATAAATATATCTCTCGGTTCACTCTATAAGACATGCACGACAACTTCAGCAGGGTAATCTAATCTACTCAGTTTCGATCACAAAAAAAACTAACTAATCCAGATTTATCATAGCTAACATCATTCAATCATCCTGAAGTGAAATGTACAGTTCATGCATATAGAAGCGATGTAGGAAAAGAAATCGGTACTCCAGATATAAGCATTCAATGCGTGAATCTTGGTGTGTTTTCTGTGATAGCATACATATGAATATTCAGACTCAGCTAATAATAAAATTTCATCCATTTTCATGTGGAAAAAGTGTGGGTTACTATCTCTAGATGCAAGGCAAGTCATAGCATATGATATCAGAAATAAAGTCTAAGACATGACAAATAAAGCATGCAAATAGAGTAAGCTAACTTCACGTCATCATCATCACAGAAAAGTCATCTCTAGCATGAGATGAAAAAAAAAGAAGAAATAAAGATAAATGGAAAATAGAACTATTTACAATGCGGCACACAGAAAAATAAGAAAAACGTGATGCATGGTAAAGTAAAAGAAAAATGATAAAAATAAGTGCAAAAGCGGAAAATGGTGTGAAAAACTAAAAATAAAGGTAGCAAATCGAAAAAGAACGTGAGAACTCACTCCCCCAAGCTAAATGGCACAGTGTCCTCAATGTGCAAAGTGTGGCACACCGAGAGACAAGTAATGTGAGGGGTAAGTGAGGGTGCATGCATGATGGAAAAAAGAAAATAAAAATAAAGAAATGAAAAATATGATGCGGACATGATGCATGCAAAGATAGGAGTGATACAGATATATAGATGTGGCACCAAAAACTCTCCTTCTCTCCCAAAAAAAGATATATAAAGATACGATCAGAATGAGAATCCCAAAATAAGTGAGGGGAGGGGGGTGGACAAAACCGCATCAGGACCCAGCAGAAACAGGCAGCACAACGGCAAAAATAATCGATGGCATCAAGGGTGCCTAAGAAGGTGGTGCTGCGCCGTCTCCGTCCTGAGGCGGAAGTGGTGGTGGGGCAGGCTGCTGAGCGGGTGTGGGTGTGGAAGTGGTAGCAGGCTGAGTGTGTGTGGAAGTGGGGATGGGAACCTGCTGGGTGGGCGGGGGTACGCGTGGTAGACGCTCCAGGACCTGGGTAAGACAGTAGTGAATGTGTGGAAGCAGGTCGAAGCGGTGAGCCATATCGGTGACGGTGGCGGACAGAGTCCTAAGGTCGCCTCTGAGGCCACTCACCGCCCCCTCTAGAGCACGAATGCTCTGAAGTACAGTGTCGGGGGGAGGTGGTGCAGAGGGACGCACCGGTCTGGGCTGTGCAGGGCGGGGCTGGCGTACTCTGGTAGCGTAGGTGACGGGCTCAGCTGGCAAGGGAACAAAAGGAGCTGCACTCGCAAGTGGGGGCCTGGCCTCAGTGCGAGGCGGGGCAGGACGGTGAGAAGTGGAGGCAGCAGCAACGAAAGAAGAATACAAAAGAGGCAGCGCGGCGGCCAGAGAGGTCGGTGGCACAGAAGTGTGGACAGACGCCACGACACTCTCGGAAAATACAGCAGCGGTGGAGACAGAGGCAGAGACTACGGTCTCTACAGCGGTGGCAAAAGCGAGCTCTCCGCACTCAACTATGGTCGGCGGGCGCTCGGGTGGGGCAGAGGAAACGGGCTCAGCAGACAGAGGGCCAGTGGTGGGGGTGACAGGCTCGGAAGCAGTGGAAGTGGGCTCAGCTAAGGTACTCCCGACACCGACAGAGGTGTGGACAGAGGTGTCAGGAGCAGCGGAAACATCGGGGATAGGCTGAGGGGCCACTGGGTCAACATGGGCAGTAGGCTTGGCAGGTGCAACAGGGTCTGCGGGGGCAGCGTGGGCCTGCTCGGCCTCCTCAGCCTCGAGCACGTAAGCGCCTGGGATGAGAACATCCATCACAGGGAGCCAGTCCACATGGGCCGGTGCAATCTGAGTCCGAGCTGGGCTCGGAAGAATCATGTAATCGGCACCGTAAGGGCCGTGCAGCCAGACCCAGTGTCGCTCACCTTGTGGACGAAGCATCTTCATCCGGGCCATAACATCAATCGATAGAGAAGTGGGGCCCGGTGCTCGTCGCAGGTCGTCGGGGAAGTCCTCTCCGGTCATAAGGGCGAGCAAGGTGATCAGGCCGCCGCAGCATATCGGTGAGCGAGCGCCCACCGATACAATGATGCGGTCCAAAAACCAAGCCGCGACATCAATCACGACGGCGGGGACCAGCTCATCGCCATCCCTAGATAGAGCTCTGGGTCGTGTCATCGCGTAGAGCATGTAGAGCTCCAGCGTGGACATCGTGCCCGGCTCATATCTGGCCAAAAAGGTCGTCGCCATAAGGCGCTGAGCTATACGGAGGCAGGGATGGACAATGGCCGAGGCCTTGGCCCTACTAGGGTCAAAGGCAGCGTGAAGACCCGTAATCCGGGCCCAAAAGGCACCGACGTCGAAGGAAGGTGGGGGGATATGGGTGGGGGCATAACCTCGGTCGGCCCCAGGGACATCGGGCCACGAGAAGAAGGCTCTCATCATACCGAGAGTGACCTGGCACTCCCGGTCCATGAACCGAAACGAGCATCCCTCGTCGGTCCGGGCGATCGAACTAAGTACCTCAAGTATCGGGCGGATAAACGTGTCCGCCGACACCTGAAAGAAATCTCGCCAGCCCACGTTGTCGTACAACGTGAGCATTCCCTCTAGTACCCCCAGGCGTCCTAGGTCGGCAAGGTGTGCAAACCTGGAGGGTACGATCGAGCGCTGGGAGATACGCTCGAAAGCGACGCGGTGTGCGTCGTTCCGGAACGTGATCCCCAGCGGCCCGATAAGTGGAGCCGGAGGTGGTGGCTGTGGAGCGGCAGGGAGCGGCTGTGCGGGGTGTATGGGCTGTGCGGGCTCTGCAGGCTGTGCGGGGTGTGCGGGGCCTGCAGGCTGTGCTGGGTGGACGGGGTATGTGGGAGAAGGCGGAGGAGAGTCCTCCAACTCGTGGGAGGGGCCGGCGTCATCCGACCGCTTCCGCTTGGCGGAAGCTCTCCTCGACCTCGGCCGTGTCCAGGGCGGCATATGGGCCCCGAGCGCGCGCCGAAAAGCGTGAAAAGTGCGGCGTGTGCAAAATAAAGGAAAGAGTATACCACGACACGCCGCGAGTGCAAAGCAATGGAAGCTTGCAAAGACAACGCCTCCGCGAAGCCCGAATCAGTCCCTAGAAGCTCCCCTGGGCTCCCCTAATCTTCCAGAAACAACCTGCGCAAGAAATGGAGATATCAGCAAGTAATATTCAAAACGTATGGAGCATTAGGGGTATAATAGATAGATATAGAAATCGATTTGGGTTTGGGGTTCGTTTAACGCATGGATCCTTGAAAAACACACAAAAAGAGGAGAAATAGGCTAAATAGGCTATACCGGAGGTGGCCGGAGACGTGGCCGCTGGCGGCGACTCGGGCGAAGAGCGGCTGTGGCAGGCCGAGCGGCGACGCAGCGACGTCGGTCAGGCGAGTAGAGGGCGAGTTCGGGCGAGGTAGCTGAAGGGTCAGGGCGCTGCGGTATGTGTCGTTTCGAAAAACGAGCCCGACCCCGCCCCCTTTTATAGGAAAAGTTACGACTCGGCCGAGTGACTGGGTCACTCGGCCGAGTGAGATCAATGGAAAATCCATACCCGCTAACGCTTCGGCCGAGTGGCCTTGCCAGCCTCGGCCGAGTGGAGTAAGTCCATTCGGCTGAGTGGCTCAAGCTACTCGGCAAGACTCGCCCTGGGAGCGTATCCGTTTTACTCGGCCGAGTGAATATATATACTCGGCCGAGTAGCAGTTATACTGAAATCAGGAAAATAAATAGAGAGTTGGGTACAGCAGACTTCCCTCGTTCGTGGGCGGCTCGGCCGGACGAACTTGTGTACTCGGCCGAGTGACTAGTATACTCGGCCGAGTGAGCCTTGTCTTCTGCTGTTTGTCTTCGTTTTGGCTCTGAACTCCGTCTTTCTTCCTCCAGTCGATTTCATCTTCCTCCTAAGCATCGAGCGCCTTCCTGGGGTGCTCCTCGTCGCCTCGTGCATCCTCCTAATGATGGGTGCCTCATTCCCCTCTCCTGTCAGGAAAAATAGGACCCTTTATCACAAGATTTTTGGGCGAACGACTCAAAACACTAAAAATTTCTAAAACAAAAATAAAAGAAAAAATGAAAATAAAGCAATAACCGTCGGGTTGCCTCCCGACAAGCGCTCGTTTAAGGTCGTGAGCTCGACCCCCTATGATTTTCAATTAATGCGGGATGTTTGGCGCATATGAGATGCACCCATCGAACTTTCCGGGGAGAACGCTTGGATTCGGAAGTTGCGGCGGCGTGTTCTCCCTCGGTGGTCTCCCGTCTCGAATAGTGTTGGGGGAAGGCTTCCCCAAGCTAGCATTTGCTCCGGTCAACGGCTTCACCGGTGACGCCGATTTTCGTATCGACGGAGCTTTCTTCGGAGACTTTAATTACGAGAGCTTACAGAGCTCTCGAATCCTTGCGACATCAGCGCCGCCTTCATCATTTTCAGCGGAGAGGTCGGGGGAATCATTTTTCTTCCCATCTTGGCCTAAATCCGGGCCTTCCTCGAAATCTTCATCGAATAGAGCGCCAATCGAGTGGGGGATCGCCTCCTCAATTACCTCATCAAGGAGGTCCATGTAGTCAAGTTCCTCGTGGTAAGGCATGTGTTTCATAGCCTTAGGAATGTGAAGCTCCACCTCGATGTTGCCGACGTTTAAAGTTAGGGTACCTTCTCGCACGTCGACAATGACTCCGGCGGTGGCGAGGAACGGGCGTCCAAGTATCAATGACGTATCTCCCTCCTCCTTAACGTCCATGATCACGAAGTCACATGGCAAGCATATTCCCCCCGGGACTTGTAGCGGGATGTCTTCGGTGATCCCTACCAGCCTTGTTATCCGTCCATCGGCTAATTGTATCCGCATGTCGGTAGGTTTCAACTTCGTCCCGGTGTTTAGCCTTAGGAAAATGGAGAGAGGCATGAGGCTTACACTAGCCCCTAAATCCACCAACGCTTTTTGTAAAGGGACGCCGCCCAAGGTGCAAGGAATCCGAAAACTCCCCGGATCTTTGAATTTGGCCCTCTCCTTTTCTCTCTTGGTGAACCAAGAGCCCTCCTCGGCTAGCATGATCTTTTCCTTCCTCTTCCCGCCCGAAATCAAATCCTTTAAAATTTTAGCATATGTGGGGATTTCCACGATGGCGTCGAGGAAGGGAATGTTGAGGCTAACCCCTCTCAGATACTCGAGAAACTTTGCTAGCCTTTTCTCCATTTTCGCTCTAGCAAGCCTTTGGGGAAATGGGACCGGTGGCATGAAGCGCCTCTCCTCAATCAATTTCTCCGCTCTAGATTTCTCCTTTTCTTGCGGCTCTTTCTCCTTCTCAACTTCAACTACCGGCTCAATTGGCTCCAAACTTTCCTCCACGGGCTCCTCGGTAGGAATCATGGCAGGGGTGGTATCCTTCCCGCCTCTAGTAGTAACGGCAACTACGGCATTGATGTGGCCGGTGTTGCCCCGTGGGTTTTGCTCGGGTTGCGCCGGCAATTGTTGAGTATTCCGATTGAGCAACGCCAATTGCTCCGATATTTGAGCCACAACGGTTGTAAGGGAGTCTTGCCCCGCCTTCAAGGTAGCATTGACCTTCTTTTGCTCGACCATAAACGCCTCCACTCTAGCTTCGAAGTCGGATTGTTGTTGAGCTTGTGGAGGGTTTTGATTTTGATTTCTCCACCCTTGATTGTATCCGAGCGGCCTATAAGGTGGAACTTGTTGCTTCGGTTGGAAACTTTGTTGTGGAGGCCCCCTCGGCGGATAGTGTTGTTGTTGGGGTGGTGGTGGTGGTCGAGCTTGTTGAGGTGGTGGTTGTGGCGGGTTCAAAGCTCCTTCATTATTGGCGTAAGAGAATCCGGGATGATTTCTTGTGGCCGGATTGGCCCAATACCCTTGGTTCCCCGCGACATATTGTACTTGCTCCAAGGATCCTTCTCCTTGCTCTCCTCCCACATACATGGCTTGAGATTGGTCTTGCCAATCACACATTTGGTTCGTTGGTGTGGAGGTGGAAGGGGTTCCTTGGGGCTCCGTGATAAACTTCTCCAGTCTCTCCACTACCTTGTGGAGAGAATCAAACTTGCGTGTAAGCTCCGCTACGGCCTTCGCTTCATAGATACTAGTCGGCTTCAAGGAGGACGTAGAGTGTCCTCGCTCATCGCCCCATTGTTGATTGTTTGAGGCCATCTCCTCAATTAGGGCCGTAGCTTCTTCGGGAGTCTTTGATAAGATAGCACCATTCGCCGCGGCATCAATAATTTGTTTGGTCCCCGGTTGGAGACCATTGTAGTGTAGGATCCTGCCAAAACAGAGTTAGGATCGATAATATGAAGTGTAGACTTACGCTTGCGTACGCGGCACGGTAGTCTACGAACTTCGCCTTCGGATTCGCCACGACGGATCGAGTCTACTCACGAACGGAGTAAGGCTACTAAATCCACAATCTAAATCTCTACTTTAGATTAAGAACTTGGATAGAGGGAGAGAAAGGATTTCTGCAGAGCTTCGCTAGGATGAAGATGCATGCATGAATACCATGCAAAAGTGTAAGGAAATGGCTAACCCTTGGGTCTTATTTATAGCCCCCAAGGTAGTTATTTTAGGTTAAATTGTTCCTTTGGAACAATTTAAATAAGGTGTACCATCGTACATGGCATATTATAAGCTTAAGTTGTACCATATGCATGGTACAATATAAGCTTAAGATATTACCCCTTTATTAGCCATATGTCGCATGCACTTATGCACGTATAATGCGACTTTCCCATCAATCTAGAGATCCTCTCCGCAAGGGAACATATTCCCTTTGCGTACGACTTCGTGTACGCGACGTTCGAGGTCCGTATTCCCTCGTACATCCCCTACAAGGGTGTACTAACGTCTTCCATATCCAACATCTCCCACTCACACTTGAGGGGATTGTAAGAGAACGTCTTTCTCTTAGTTCTTTCATCTATCATACCGAGAAATAGACCGTGCGACCGTCATGCGCGTAGAGTCTGTTGTTGTGCACTTGTTAGAGATACACAACGACCTCGAAGGTGCAAAGTTGAGTAGTTCAATGCATGCTTTACCCTAGATTATTTCTTCACATTTCTTATACTTTATATTCAACAATTGAATCCCATCTGGATTACAATTGGCTGGCCAGCTTTGAATCATTAAAGTCCAAATGCGAATATGAAATCAATCTTCCTCTTCTTGCGAACCTTCTGATCTTGACTAGACTCGCTTTTCTAACGTGCCCCGCCGAGCCGAATTATCATAGCCCATAAGTAACACGCTAAGATAGCGATCATTTCGTCAAATCTAAAGGAACCAATTGGAGTCCTTGAGGGTGAGAGTTAAGACCCATATGGCCTTTGAATCTCACATAATAGCAAACACTATTGCTACTAACTCAGTGGTCGAAATGCATACGTGGTATGAACACGTATTACAACATCACTCCTTTCCCAGGGAGAGTATGTCTTAATGATGTTGTACGGATGAAAAGATCAGACACCACAGTGCCTATCTTTTTGAGTCCCTTTACTACTCGTGAAATATTCACGGACTCTCATCCTGCATAAGACAGATAGGATTTAAAAAATCCTACGAGATCTCTTTCAAATATCCTCGTGATACAGATCTCAGATCTTTTGTAAGCATCCATATGATGCAGATCTTTCATTCGACTATCTTGTTTAAGTCATGACTCTAAATCATTCGTCTAATGATTTTGACTTTAAACTAGTCTCATCTCTATCTTATCCATCTGATAAGATAAGGCGGTTGCTCATGTGAGAGAGCCAACCTTTATCTGTCCGACATACACACAATTCAGCTGAGAAAAAATGTACACAAACATTTCTTAAGAAATTTATATGCAATGTTTGAAAAAAGAACTTATTCTTTTATTACATTTGATCTTTCTTAGACATGGGAATATATATTGGTACAACCCAGCTCATACGCAATCCTTGGGATGATAAGTGTTTATAAAACACATTTCTGGGGATCGCTTTCGTAAGTTGATCCTCTATCATCTCATGCGTAGATATGTATCTTATGTCTACCTTCTTGGTTTTATCATAGTCTTTTGCAAATCTGCAGTTCCTTTAAGATACTGCATTATCCTCTTAACCGCTTTCCAGTGTTCTTGCCCTGGGTTGGATTGGTAACAGCTTACCATTTCCAACGGCAAAACAGATGTCCGGTCTCGTACACACCATAGCGTACATAAGACTATCAACTGTACTGGAATATGGAACTTTTTCCATAATTTCCTTTTCCTTTTGGTTCTTTGGACACTATTCCAGATATAAATTATCGCATATGCTTATATGAATATCAATGGACTTGCAGTCCTGCATATTAAATCGTTCTAGAACCTTCTTTATATAAGTCTCCTGTGAAAGAGAAAGAAGTTTCTTCGAACGATTCCTTGAAATCTTAACTCCAAGGATATATGCGGCTTTTCCTATGCCTTTCATCTCAAATACTGATGAAAGCCAAGCCTTGATACTCATCACAAAGCCCTTGTCATTTCTGGCTATTAAAATGTCATCTACATATAGAGACATGATAATATACTTGCTTTTAATCCTCTTGATATATACTCAGTTATCTTCATCAAGTATGGAAAAACCATTTGATAAGACAACTTCTTGAAATTGTATATATTATTGCCTCGAGGATTACTTAAGACCATATATGGATTTACGAAGTTTACAAACCTTATGTTCGTTTCCTTCTTTTACAAACCCTGTTGGTTGTTCCATATAGATCTCCTCGTCCAATTCTCCATTGAGAAAGGCAGTCTTTACATCCATCTGATGTAATTCGAGTTATAAGCAAGCTACCATTGCCAGAATCATGCGAATCAAGGTAAAATGCATAACAGGTGAGAAGGTCTCTTCGTAGTCTATCCCTTCCTGTTGCGTAAAACCTTTCCCGACAAGGCGAGCTTTATATCTGTCAATAGAGCCATCAGCCTTATGCTTGCTCTTGAGAACCCATTTGTTCCCAATAGCTCTACGTCCTCTGGGTAAGTCAACTAAGTCCCAGACTTGGTTAACTTTCATGGATTCTAATTCCTCTTGCATCGCTTCCATCCATTTGTCTTTAGCAGGGCAAGATACGGCCTGTTTGAAAGTAGCAGGCTCGTCATCTTCTTGTAGTAAAGTCATAAAGGTTTGCGGAAATTCATCCTCAAATCTTAGAGGAGCCAACCTTGTACGACTACTACGTCGTATTTGAGATTCTTCAAGTCCTTGTTGACTTGAATTTAGATCAATTCTAATATCACTCCCACTTGGAATGTCGTTAGAATTGCTCCCACTTGGATCATTACTCCCGTATGGAATAGGATAATCGTCATTCGTATAATCCATTGGTGAAGGTTGAAACGTATTTTCATTTTCACCAAGAATTCTCCCACTCGAATGAGGTAATCCTTCTTGATCATAAATCTCAAATAGAGATAAGTCCTGACTTATCTCGCCCTGTCTTGGAAACTCGTTTTCCAAGAAAGTGACATCCCTCGATTCAAACTCAATTAGCCCACCATTGTCTTCCTGACTAACAAAAACATAACCTTTGGAGTTTTTCTGCGTATCGTATAAAGATACATTTCCTTCCCCTTGGCCCAAGTTTGCCATACTTATGGGAGGAAATATGTGCGTAGGATGCACAACCCCAAGGTTTCAAAATGTTTAAGTCAGGAGACCTTTGGTTCCACAACTCATAAGGAGTGGAGCTAACTGATTTCGAGGGTACGCGGTTTAAAATGAAAGTGGCCGTCAATAATGCATCACCCCAAAAGGTGATTGGCAAGTTAGCTTGCGCCATCATTGAACGGACCATTTCCATTAAAGTCCTATTTCTCCTTTCTGCAACACCGTTTTGTTGAGGAGTATAAGGCATAGTTACCTGATGTACTATGCCTTTTTCATCACAAAGTTCCTTAAAACTTATTGATTGATATTCACCGCCCCTATCGGTTCGCAAGACCTTAATCTTGCGATCTAATTGATTCTCCACTAAACTCATATAGTTTTTAAAGCAAGCCAAAGCTTCACTTTTGTGGGATATCAAATAGATATGTCCGAATCGGGTGAAATCATCAATAAAAGTGATGAAATAGGACTTTCCGCGTCTTGTCTTGACATTCATCGGACCACATATGTCCGAATGGATAAGCTGTAATGGAACCTCGGCCCTTGTGCCGGTTCCAAATGGCTTGCGACAAGATTTCCCCACAAGGCAATGTTCGCAGGTCGACATTTCAACCTTTGAAACATTGGATAGAAGGCCACGTTTGGCAAGTCTATCCATACGCGTTGGTCCAATATGACCAAGCCTTGCGTGCCAACAATTCACATCAGACTCATAAGTCTTAGAATTTGCAACAAGGAAATTTTCATTACATGAGGAAATACATTGTACTTATTACAATAAATCCTTTGAAATACAAACCCAGTTCCAATAAAGGAAAAATAGGTCCATATTACAATCATGAAGGAACCAATTATAACCAAGACCCATTAAATTGACCACATTATTAATATTCCTTTGAATATATAGAATGAAGAGAACATCATAAAGTAGGAGAGTGTGGCCGTTGTCCAAGTCTAGCTTGCAATTCCCAATGCCTTTCTCTACAACACGTGAGTTGTTTCCTACATCGATCCACTTCATTCCATGGTGTATCCGGTGATACTCCACGAAGGACCGTCTGTCCTTTACTATGTGGTCGGTGGCACCTGAATCAATTATCCCATAATGGATTGAGATTCCACAAGAAATATTGAACTTGAAACACATATGTAACTAGTATTAAAAGTTACCTCGTCACTTCCACTCGTACACGAACGAGCATAGTGACCGAGTTTGTTGCACTTGAAGCACTTGATCCTTTTCAAGTCTTTCTTCTTGTGCCATTTCTTGTGCCCACCCTTATGTTTGGGTTCCTTGGTAGACTCAGGTTGCTTATTACGTTCATTAGAAGACTTCGAACGATCTTTACGTTTCTTTCCCCCGTGTGAGGAACTAGCAACCATGTGCACTTCTGCACTTGGCTTGGCAGCCGCAAGCCGCTCTTCCTCTAATTCGAGGTGCTTGGAAACGTCGTTGAAGGTCTTGATGCTCTCATTGTGAGTGAGATGCATCTTCATTTGATCCCACTCATTTGGTAGGGAACGTATGACTGCTTGGATTTGTTGCTCATCAGTGAGCACATGACCTGCGTCCTTTAACTCCGAAATAAGGTTTGCCATATGTCGCAGATGTTTCCCCATGGAATGATCTGGACGTTCTTATATGTATCGAACCTTAGGGTTAAGGCGCGAAGTTTGGACACCGATGTGCCACCGAACTTCTCCTCTAGCTTGGACCATATGTCCATGGCTAGGTCATATTCTCGGAAGATGCGCATTATGTCATCAGCCATACTGCTTAATAACGTAATGCGCGCTATCTTATTCTTCCGAGACCAAGCATCAAAAGCTTCCTTGTCTCGTCTGTGTTGGGCCGTAGTGCCCAACTCGGGTTCAATCATTACGTTCTTTAGAGTTTCGAGCACTTCTTGCTCCTCTAAAACGTATTGTATCTTAATGGACCAAAGTTTGTAATTATCGCCGTTGAGTTTTTCACCTTTGTTTAACTCAGCGACGATATTCTTTGAAGCGGAAGACATTTTACTTTTAAAATGCTGCAAAAGACACAAAAACGAAGGTTCGATCAAAACATTGCATAAAAATTCTTAAAATATAACTCCCACTTGAAATGATAATAGAGTATCCCATTTGGATAGTTCTAAAAATTCAAATCCCACTTGGAATTATATTATATTTGATAAGTTACTTTCGAAAAATATTGAAGATGTTGTTCTAGAATCGAAAAGGTCTCTATGATTCCAATCACCATCTAGAACAACCTTCAATATTCCCCCATCACTTATCAAATAATAGTACTCTTATAGTACTAGCAGCGAAAAACGAGTTTGAAAACGTATTTTTCAGATATAATTCCCACTTGAAATGACAATAGAATATCCCATATGGATAGTTCTAAAATCAACTCCCACTTGGAATGATATTCATAATTTGATAAGTTACTTTCGAAAAATATTGAAGATGTTACTCTAGAGTCGGAAAGGTCACTATGTTTCCAATCACCATCTAGAGTAACTTTCAATATTTCTCCCTCACTTTATCAAATGTTAGTACTCTTATAGTACTTTGCAGCGGAAAAGCGTTTTTGAAAAACGTATTTTTCAAAAATTCAAAATACATTGGCTAATCTCCGTAGAGTAGAGCACAACGTCATAAGTACATTGGCTAATCTCCGTAGAGTAGAGCACAATGACTTGGCTAATCTCACATGAAGTAGAGCACTATGGCTAGTCTTCAAGGAGTAGAGCCCAAAAAAAACTTCATTAAAACGTTAGTCTCGTATGAACTAGTTGGCACTGTGGTTAGCCCCGTATGGACTAATCGACACATTCGAGTTTGACCAAGGCCTTTTGTTACCCCGTATGGGTCATTTGGCAAGTTTGCAATCGACCCAGACCTTCTGTCGGATTGGTCGACCAAAAACACTAAATTGGTCGACCAATTTTTGAATTGCAACTTCTTCCCGACCAGGGCCTCTGCCCTGGCCGGGGCTTGGCCAAGGGCCAGCCAGGGCCTCTGCCCTGGCCGAGGCCAGCCAAGGCCGGCCAGGCCCTGGCCGAGGCCAGGGCATTGGCCCTGGCCTCTGCCAGGGTAGGCCAGCCGGCCCTGGCCTCTGCCAGGGCCGCCTGGCCCTGGCAGTGGCCAGGGTGCCGGCCCTGGCCTCTGCCAGGGCCGGCCAGGCCCTGGCCGAGGCCAGGGCGTCGGCCCTGGCCACTGCCAGGGCCGGCCTGGCCGGCCAGGCCGGCAGGCCTTGGCCAAGGCCGGCCATTGCCGGCCTGGCCTTGGCCGGCCACTACCGGCCTGGCCATGGCCGGCCATGGCTTGGCCATGGCCGGTCATGGCCAAGGCCATTTGGCATTGGCCGGCCATGGTCCCTTTGGCCATGGCCGGCCACCCCCTTTGAATGGGGTTGCCGCACACACTCCTCCCCCTTGATGGGGTGGTCGCCGGTGGTTATTGGCCGTAGCCAACCCCCTCCGCAAGTGAAGGGGGGTGCATAGCCTTCATAGCCCATTTGGCCATGGTGCACATGCACCAAATTCCTCTTACCCGATGGAAATAACTACCATCATCTTCCTCGATGAAGCACCCGTTCGTCGATGAAGCACCCGTTCGTCGAGAAATTAGTTATTTCCTAATGGCCGTATGCCAAAAAATGAAAAAATAACATACTACGTGAACGGTCGGTTCTTCCCGTCACGGAGAGTTCCTACCATATCCGTAATGATAGGAGACCCTAACGTGAAAAGAACAACCGCTGCGTTCTCTCCGTCACGAAGCGTTCCTACTATATCTGTAATAGTAGGAGACCCATTCATGAAAAAGACAACGACTCGTTCATAGTTTCGACGGGGCGGCGGTTTGACCGGGGCGAACCCTTATGGCTCCAATACCAATGTAGGATCCTGCCAAAACAGAGTTAGGATCGATAATATGAAGTGAGACTTACGCTTGCGTACGCGGCACGGTAGTCTACGAACTTCGCCTTCGGATTCGCCACGACGGATCGAGTCTACTCACGAACGGAGTAAGGCTACTAAATCCACAATCTAAATCTCTACTTTAGATTAAGAACTTGGATAGAGGGAGAGAAAGGATTTCTGCAGAGCTTCGCTAGGATGAAGATGCATGCATGAATACCATGCAAAAGTGTAAGGAAATGGCTAACCCTTGGGTCTTATTTATAGCCCCCAAGGTAGTTATTTTAGGATAAATTGTTCCTTTGGAACAATTTAACTAAGGTGTACCATCGTACATGGCATATTATAAGCTTAAGTTGTACCATATGCATGGTACAATATAAGCTTAAGATATTACCCCTTTATTAGCCATATGTCGCATGCACTTATGCACATATAATGCGACTTTCCCATCAATCTAGAGATCCTCTCCGCAAGGGAACATATTCCCTTTGCGTACGACTTCGTGTACGCGACGTTCGAGGTCCGTATTCCCTCGTACATCCCCTACAAGGGTGTACTAACGTCTTCCATATCCAACATGTAGAAGCTATGAACTAGCTCCCAATCTTCAATACTATGGTGCGGGCATTGATGCTGCAGATCTTTAAAACGCTCCCAAGCCTCGTAGAGCGTCTCTTGGGGTCCTTGCTTGAAGGACATAAGAGCGCTCCGAATCTTCACCGTCTTGGAGGGCGGATAGAACTTATCAATGAATGCACTCGCCAACTCGTCCCAAGTGGTAAAGACTCCCTCAGCCTGTGTCCTCAACCAATAGAGTGCCTTGTCTTTTAGCGTGAAGGGGAAGAGACGCAGTCTGATGGCATCGATGGAGACCCCCGGCATCTGAAATGTGGCGCACTTCGACAAGAATAATTGGATGTGGTAATGGGGATTTTCATGGGCATTCCCATGAAATGGATCCTGCTGCATCAGAACCACTAATCCAGTCTTCAGCTCAAAGTTCTTGTCAGCCGCCAACCCCGGCATGGCAATGGATGAGGTCGTAGAAGAGGTCTTAGGCCGAAGCCTATCTCGAATAGAAATTATCCTCGCCATTCTTGCCGCTAATTGGTCCGCAGTTTCCGGGTTGGTCATAAACCTCCCTTCCCGATCTTGTCTCCTCTCCGCTCTAATTCTCCGCGCGGTACGTTCGATCTCGGGATCAAATAATATAGCTTCAGGGTCTGCCGTAGATCTCGTGTACATGCACATGAGAACAAAGTTTCAAAGAAGTGATTAGCACAATGAAAGAGTTAGGTAAAGAAAAATAAAGAAATAAAATAATAATAAAAAATAGCTAGGGTGGTAAGATCAAACGCAATCGCCTCCCCGGCAACGGCGCCAAAAACTTGATCGCTCCGGAATGTAGAACCAAGCTCACGCTCTCGCGCTGTTGCCGGTCTATAGCTATCCTAGGTTCGGGTCCAATCTCTTGCAAACCATAGCCTAGGGAAGCTAGCATTAGGATCAACATCATCGTTCAATCGCGCACCGAGCCCACTCTCGTGCAAACTCAGGCCACGACCTAGGTTGGGATAGTTCCTACCCGTACAATCTCTTGCAAACGGGTATCGGCACGGAATTGCAACCAGGAACCCTAGTATCGGTCCAATCTCTTGCAAACCGATACTACGGAAATTTGATTCCAACCCAATTCGGATTTCTAGGGTTTCCTATCGAATTGGGATCCAATCTCTTGCAAATCCCAATCGGTATGAACTCCTAGCTACCCGTAGTAAATCGCTCCCAAACTAATCCTAATAACAATTCTAGCAAAATCTCTACCAATTCATCACAAATATGAAATTGGGCTTGTAGGGTTCATCCCCACGCCCCCAAGACGTGGAGACTGCTCACAATTCATAGCAAGATCACAAAAATAAGCAATGAAATAAGCAAGAGAATTCATCACAATATTGAGATATGCAATAAAAATAGAATTTTTAGAGAAGAGAGACACAAACCAATGGAGTTCTTCAAATAATTCAACAAAAATCAACTTTTTGTCTCCTCTCCAATCACAAGAATAAAGCTAAAAAGTTAATCTCAAAAAGCTGAAAAAATCTAAGAGAAAAGCCCTCTAAAACTAGGGTAAAAATAGGGGTTAAATACCCCCCAAAATCGTCCAAAAACTGTGACCAAAATACCCCTGCGCAGCCTGAAATCCGCAATTTTCGCTACAGGCAGCGCGTCGCACTCGGCCGAGTGACAAAAGTCGCTCGGCCGAGTGGGAAACCCTGTAAATTTCCAGTAAGTCTTGATCTTCAGGGGTCTTCACTTCGGGGACGGCTCGGCCGAGTGAGTTGTCGTCACTCGGCCGATGGCTTCGTGGTACTCGGGCGGTCGGGATTATCCACTCGGCCGAGTGCGTCTTCTGAAGCTCAGGCAGCCGAAAAACAGTAAGTTGGCAATTTTTGAATGGCTTCGTCTGGGCGCCACTCGGGCGGACGGGATCTCGTCACTCGGCCGATGTGGTCTCCGTCGCTCGGCCGAGTGCACGTATGAAACGTATCCGATCTGGTCGGCCGAGCGGTGTCTCGCTGGTCGGCCGAGTGACTCCTTCACTCGGCCGAGTGGGACACCAAAAATGCCCAAACAGCTTGTTTTGGCCTCCTCGTCGCTCCTGCGACGTCTTTTCTTCTTCTGCTCCTCTCCAACAGCAAAATACCCCTTGGGGAGGTCGTCGGTGACCCTCTGGAGTAAGCGCATCTCGAGATCACTCCAAATCGCTCCAAATCACCTGAAATGCGACAAAAACAACAAATCGTGAAAAGCATCGCAATATCGTCGATATATCGTGAAAAACATGATTTGGTCGATCTAAATGGCATGCAAACATGCGGGAAAAAAGTGTAAAATAAGGAGTGATCACCTTCCCACTCGCTTACCCTGATCTTCTTTCCTTATACAGAGATGGCTGGGCGTGAGTTTACACGCAATGTCAACGAGCTCATCCGGCGAGGAACCGGTCGAAGCCGAGGGAACCCTTCGGGCCAGGTGCCCCGTCGCACCGTTGACGAGGAGGCGCATCAGGCCGAGCCTGCTGTGGGAAGGGTGGAGCCTATGGTCGCGACTATGCCAGCATCCTTGGCCGCGACGGATCTCCCCGTAGGAGAGACTACGGGGGCTGAAACCCCCCCCCCCCACGCTCCGTCCGAGCAGATGGAGGCAATGAGGGAGCCTGGCCGGCCCCTCGCGTGCCCGTGAGTGGTCGCAGCGTGGGGCGCAAGCATCCCCCCCCCCCCCCCCCCGATGTCCGCGGGACCCAGCGAGAGGAAGAGGAGGAAGGAGAGTGGGGAAGCATGCACTCTGGTGGCTCCCGAGGCGTCGATGGCCTCCAGCAAAACCCTCCCGTTGGCCCTGGTGGCCACCCCTGCTGTCTCGGCCGAGCTTTCCTTGGTGGGAGCTGGTGGTGCGCTGGCGAGCATCCTGGCGGGCCCCGAGGTTACCCCCGGGGACTCGGTATTCGTTGATCGGGATGTGGCCAACCAGTTGGCGCACAGTTCTGTCCTCCCGAGGGACCGCTCTCTCCTGGAGAGAGCTCCCTCCGACAAACTATTGGACTCCTTAGTCTGGCAGCTTCAACAGGTTTGTCTATCTTGCCACTCCCAAATCTGTCCCTTGACCCTACTTAGTATTATTCCTTTCTCTTTGCAGGCCACTGTGATGGCCGTCGAGGCGCAGCGTCGGGCAGCCCAGGCGAAGGACCTCGAGGAGTCCTTAGCTCGGGAGCGTTCGAGGGCCGGGGCGACCGAGGTGGCCGCTCAAGAGGCACGTATGGAGGCTCGACAGCTTCGATGCCATGTGGATGAGCTTGCTTCCCAGGTGCTGGACCTCCAGGGGGCACTGGCCGACGCTCAGAGGTCGGCCCGAGAGGCGGAAGAGGTGTTCCACCGGGAGAGGGGCGATCTCTGGAACGAGCTGGCAGATCTACGTCGGATGACCCGGTTCGCCAAAGAGGTGGAGAGGGGCGTCGACGGGGCCCTGAGGCCAAGGATCACTGAGGTCCTTAGGGAGTCCTTCAGCTCCTACGAGGACCTCCTGGCCCCCTGGATTATCGACGTTGTCCGAGACTCCTTCCGACGGTTTGCGGAACACGCCTGGCAACCGCTCCCACCCTCGGCCAGTCTCGCTGCCCCCCCCCCCCCCCCGCTCCGAGCAGGGCGAGGCTCCAGAGGACGCTTCCTCCCGTGCCCCGGGGCCTTAGGCGGCCCTTCGCTATTTTTTCCCCCCCTTTGGCTTGTAATTTCGAACAATTTATGTATAAAGCTGCTATGTCGGTCCATGTACTTATCATCATTTTTCTTGTCGTCAGGGTTTTCTGCTTTGTGGGGGCTCTCAGTCTCTTTGATCTTTTGTTGTGTTTGACCTTGTCGTGAATTCCATGATTTGCCGGCATCCCTTTATTACTCGTGGCGAGTGTGAAGGGTCTTCGGGACTCTAGGCCCGTTGGCCCCTCAGACTGGGGCCTCGAAGGCGCTCTCGGTCGACCCGCTGTGGATTTTCCCTCGTTCGCGGTACCTGGGCCATTCGGGTAACCGTCTTGCACACTTGTGGGATTGCCCCTGGTCTCGCGGCCAGTCGGGGGGGGGCTCGGCCTGCGGGAGGAATCGCCTCTGGTCCCTCGGTTGACGGGATCCTTCAGGCCGTAAGGGATGTCGCCCCCTGGCTTATACTCATCTGACGTTCAGACCTGCTGGGGGAGTTGCCCCTTGCCTTACAGTTGATCAAGTCGGCTGGTCCGCGGGGGAAGCTATTCCTCAACGTATGACTAGCCGGAGGTCCTGCCTGCTAGGGGAGTTGCCCCAGCCTTATGGATGGGCTGGGCGATCGACCTACTAGGGGAGTCGCTCCCAGCCTTATGGTCAGTTGGATTAGTTGGTCGGTAGGTGGAGCTACCCCTTGGATTATAACCAATCGACGTCCCCGTCTGTTGGGGGAGTTGCCCCCGCCTTACGAACAGGCTCGGTGATCGACCTGCTGGGGGAGTTACCCCAGCCTTACGGTTGATTGGATCGGTTGGTCAGCGGGGGGAGCTACCCCTCGGCTTATAACCTATCGATGTCCTCGCCTGCTGGGGGAGTTGCCCCAGCCTTACAAACGGGCTCGGCGATCGACTTGCTGGGGGAGTTGCCCCCAGCCTTACGATCGGTTGATCGGTTGGTCGGTGGGGGGAGCTACCCCTCGGCTTATAACCAATCGATGTCCCCGCCTGCTGGAGGAGTTGCCCCCCAGCCTTACGAACGGGCTCGGCGATCGACCTGCTGGGGGAGTTGCCCCAGCCTTACGGTTGGTCAAGTCGACTGGTCTGCAGGGGAGCTACCCCTCGGCTTATGACCAATCGACATTGCCGCCTGCTGGGGGAGTTTCCCCCAGCCTTACAGGTGGGCTCGGTGATCGACCTGCTGGGGGAGTTGCCCCAGTCTTACGGTCGGTCGAGTCGACTGGTCTGCGGGGGAGCTACCCCTCGACTTATGACCAATCGACGTTCCCGCCTGCTGGGGGAGTTGCCTCCAGCCTTACGGACGGGCTCGGCGATCGACCTACTGGGGGAGTTTCCCCCAGCCTTATGGTCGATCATTTTGTTGATCTCCCCCGGAGGGCTGCCTATTGTGTAATCGATCATCTAGCCAGCCAAAGTAAAAGACAAAGAGCTGTACTAATACAGTTCTTTCCATTCCTCGAACCCGGGCGTACATTTGGAGGAAAAACATAAAACGGATATGGCGAGGACAAGCTAGCCTTGCCCAGGCGAGGCAGCGACTGGCGGTCCCGCCAGCTCACTCGATGATGCACATGGCTGTCTGGACCACATTCACCTTCTTCCCCTTGTCTGTTGGCTGAGTCGTCGGTGAATTTCTTTAAGTGCCCCCGGCTGACCAGCTTCTCTATATCCTTCTTCAGGTGCCAGCAGTCATCAGTGTCATGGCCGTTGTCCTTGTGATACTTGCAGTACTTCTCCTCGTGCTTTCCGTCCCTCTTCATCCTCGGAGGTAGCCTGATAAAGCGTCCCTCCTTTTGGGCGTGCGCGAGGATGACATCCGAGGTGGCGTTGGGCCTAGAGGGTCGTGGCTCCTCTCTGCACTGCTTTCCTTTGGCCCTCTTCTCCGGCCGATGCTCGTCAGGGCCGTGGCGCTCACTCTCGTCGCGTTTGGATCCCCTCTTTGTTCCCATCAGGCGGCTTCCATCGTCCTCGGCCAGTGCTTCCTCCGTCAACATGTAGCGTTCTGCCCTGGCTATGACGCCGGCGAGGTCTTTCGGCGGATCGTTGTGCAACGACTTTCTCAGGCCTCGATGTCGGAGCCCTTTTTTCAGGGCCGTTTTGACGACCAACTCGGGGCAGCTCTCCACATTCAGTCGCTCGACATTGAAGCGGCTCATGTAGTGCCTCAAGGTTTCACCGGGACCCTGCACCACATTGAACGGGAGTTCTGAATCAGGCTTTACCTGACGCCCAGCCATGAATTGTTTGCAGAATTGCTGAGAGAGGTCTTCAAAGCTATCGATGGAGCGGTTGGGAAGACCATGGTACCAACTCCGGGCCGCTCTCTGGAGGGTGGAATAGAAGCATTTGTAGAGCATGGTGTCATCAGCTCCCTGGAACGCCATGACCCCTTCGTAATCCATCACGTGGTCGAGTGGATCGCCCGTGCCGTCATACTTCTCCAACGTCAGCACTTTGAATCTGAACGGTACCCGTGCCTCGGTTATCCTTTGGGACAGCGGGCAGCGGTCGCTTATGGTGCCCTCTGAGCACCCTCCAGTGCTCACACCGTCGTTGCCAGGTGGCGGCGAGCGAGCGTGGTCACGTCTGGGACTCACCTTCGTTCCTGCTGAGATGTGGGCGGGGGTCGATTGGTGAGCGCTCCTCTTCCCCCTGCGATAGTCTTGCCTCTCTGGCTTTGCTCGATGAGGACTTCCGCCCCGGCGAGGTCGGTCCTTCGAGGCTCAGCTACCGTCCGGCCTCTGACTGGTAGAGCCCAGCCGCCGGTCATCGACTCGCCTACAGCTTGCTCAGGTCCCATCCCCTCTCCCCCGGGGGCGAGGTGGGAGTGAGGGACCTCTTTGGGATGAAGCCCAGCATGGTAAATCGCCGCTCCAGGTTAGCGGCTCCATCCCCGTGGTCGGTGACCACGGTGGACCGCACTAGCTGGTGTTCTGCTCCACGTTGGTGGGCCCCTCCCGTCCTCGCTCGACGGACGGAAGGGTTGTCAACAAGCTGTTGAATCGTGGCGACCAACATTTGGAGGTTGGCGTTGGTTTCCTGAGCGAAGAGGCGAAGCTGCTCCTGAGTCACCGATCGGGAGTTGCCGGTCCCCTCGGTAGTATGGATGTGCTGGTTCTCGAGAGGGATGTAGTCACCCTCTTTCAGGATGGGGGGCATGCGCCCCAAGCCATTGCAGACTGGTTCCATTCCGGTGGTTTGACATGGGCTTGTTCGTTTCCCACAGACGGTGCCAAATGTTTACGGGTGTTTTCTCACCATAGAATCGTTGACCGATGACTGTACGGTCAACGTGGTCAAGGGGTCGAAGGGATCCCTTAGTCACACCAAGCTCACGTGATCTCGGCATGGGTAGGTGATTGATCTGCGGCTGAGCAGACACTTCTTGGCTGAGCGTCGGTCTTCGGTCGACGTGGAGACGAGGGGAATCCTCGGTTCCAGGTCGGGTGCTTGGCCTCGGCTGGATGAGCGTCGAGGGGTAGCCTCGGCGCCTGGAATGCTCCTTGGTATCGATTGGTGCCTGCTCCCACTGGTGACGAGCGGGTCCGTTCCGTGTCGAGGGGTAGCCTCGGTGTCTCGGTTCAGCTCATTCCTAGATAGACGAGAAAGATCGTCAAGGGGGCAGGACCTTGGTTCCGGCCAAGTCCCCTCCGATGCCTAAGTCAGAACGGATCTGTGCGATGCTCGGTAGGCACGGCACGGCTCAAGACGAGACCAGTACCCGTATCCTCAGACCGAGCGGTGGCGGAGGAGATAATTTGGGGGGAAAAGCAAGGTCTAGTTATCGGAATACCTCAGTTGTAGGTGTCCATGATTCGATCCTCTCCCCGGTTTCCCGTTCCATCCCTTTATAGGGTTTGGCCCATGTTTGCCCCCAATCCACATCCTCCCTCCGCCTCCGCCCACGTCCCCGCGATCCGCCTCCATCCAAGCCTCTGCGTGTGTCGTGGGCTGGTGGGTTAATGGCTCCTTAATGGTCATTAAGGTTTCGCGCTTCTAGGGGGACGGTTAACTTCGGAGGGCACGCGCTAATCATGCGTCTTTCGGGTCGGGTCTGGGTCTGGCTTCGAGTCCGTCCGCGGGCCTTGTCGGGCGGGCCTGATCCCATTTGTGGGCTTCCCGTTCTTGGCTTGAGCCTGGGTCTCTGGTTCTTGGGCTTCTCTTAAATAGTCATATCACATATAAAGGTATGGTTTTAATTTTAGCATTAATTTATATTTTCAAAAGATCTTATATAGATGTTGTATATATTTTATCGCTTCCACTCACATAATTATATCAGGATTCCAATCCATATAGACTTACATGAAATTAGAAAGTTACTTGTAGTAGGATTTATAAGCATAGTATCCATAGTGGCTTTCAAATGTAGTAATGATACCTAAGCCAAATGAAAAAAAGCAAATGTGCATTGGCTTTACTAATCTGAATAGGACATATTCAAAGGAGTCGTTCCCTCGGCCTATGATCAATTAAATAGTAGATGGCTCATCAGGTTACAAGATGCTTAGCTTCATTGATTTTTAATGGTTATAATTAGATTAAAATGAAGCTGACAAATGAAGGAAAAACTTTGTTCATAACCAGATTAGGCGCCTACTACTACAAGGTGATGACTTTTGGGTTAATAAACATTGAAGCCATATACCAAAGACGTGTGACAAAGATCTTCCAATCCTAAATAGGGAGGAATGTTCACATCTATACAGATGATATGCTAGTTAAATCCAAGAAGGCTAGCATATAACTCAAGGACATAAAGGAAACATTTCAAGTGCTTTCAGGACCATGAGATGAAGTTGAATCCAAAAAATAAGCATGGGTTTTATGATTACAATAAATGAATTGAAGAAAATCCGGAAAAGTTAAAAACTATAATGGCCTTGGAAGACCCCAATATGATTAAAGACATCTGGCATCTTATAAGAAGACTAGTATCCTTACACAGGTTCATGTCTCGTCATGCAAAGTGAGCTCTACCATTCTGCAAGACACTCTAAGATGTCCACAAGCAAGAGAAGATAGATTGGACAAAAGAATGTAATGATGTCTTCATGTACACAAAAGAAATTCATCAGTAACCTAACACTACTAACCAGATTAGTGAAAGGTGAGCATTGACTCGTCTCAAAAGATGTGAGCACTACTCCCAAGTATAGGAGATCGAACAAGTAAAACATGGTGAGACCAGGATCAAATCCACGTGACTGACCTGTAATACCATAAATTCCAATTTATCAAGAGTAATAGTCTAATAAGAAAACAACCACCTTTCGAAGGCAAAGTTATGGTTTCTACAGTTTTGAATACTAATAAGTAATCCTAAAATTATTACGGAGAAGTAGATGAGAAGATATTAATATGAAGAGCATGTGTCAATTATGATTTTGTTAGGGTGTTTGCAATCGATGAATATTAATGTCTTTCCTATAACTCAACTTTTCATCCAGCTAAGACATGAAAACGTAAGAAGATATAACAATCAAGATCATAAACAATGATATATGTAATCAAGTGACTCATCAATTTCATGAAGAATCTAAGCATATGTGCCTGCTAGGGTCATGATACGTCCGCTAGGATCATATCTCAAATAAGACCGCTATGGTCATATTTGATTTAAGCATACTCACGTCGACAATAATCACACTTAAATAATAGATGTAGAAATCGATAATACACTCAATATATCATGAAAGTAAAGGGAAAAGACATTAATAATAAAGATCACATAACCTTAACTACATCACAACCAACACATAAGAGAATTAGCCAAGCATTGAGAGAAAAAGATTCAATCTTTAATAATAAAAACATCATCTTTAATCCCTAATACAATGAATAAAAATCAATACAAAAGATAGAAACTTTATCACCAATTTGCTTCTATTATATCCTAGATCTCCTTCAAAGCTCGCTTCCTTCTCCTCCTTCTCCTCCTTGGAATACGCCTTCAAATAGAGGAAATCTGATAGGGCTTGATATCTGCAGGGGCCGTGGCCTTAACTCTGCTTATATAGAGTTTTTAAAACACTAAAAATTACGTAACTGCCCTTAGTAAGTGTTGATACCAACTTCGTCATGTGTCTAGCCCACAAAATGAGTAGGTGAAGTCTACTTAATGAGTGAGGCCCACTAAGAGTGGAATGCCATGGCCTAATAGCTTCAAGTCCCAACAATGATGATAAACTACTACCAAGTCAAATTAACAACTAAGTTGCCAAATGACCTGGTCAAATCCCACTTCAATAGCCTTAAAGAAGGCAATAAAAGAGGCTAAATATAAGAGGATGGTTACTCTCCTGGTGGACTAATTCAAAGCCCACTAATGGGGCAATTAGTGGCCACTTAATGTAGATGGAAGTTACCAAGCAAGGGGAAGGATGATAAATATCTCCAACGAAAAGGAGGAATAAGGAGGCCAAATTTCCTACATGGGATCTCCAAAAAAAGGCTAAGAACACACTAAAATATACTCTTACCTCACTCTCTAATATCTTCCAGCTTCATCTTACTTTATACGTTTTCATCTAATGGAGACTAACTTGAGCATTGGAGGGGGGTCAGTCGGGCCTCAACCCCGATCCCCTAACGATTTTCTCATGTTACAGGATTACGGAGATATCACGAAGCTAGGGAAACATCCATCCGTGGAGTCTGAACCTAGCGCCCTCGACCCGGAGACACTCGTTCATGGGTCCCATCTCTCAGCCGACGAAGGATAGATCCATCGAAAGCGTCCTTGTCGGCCCAAACATTGTTAAGGTCATTTTTGGCCGAAACAATTGGCACCGTCTGTGGGAACATGGTAAGCCCTCGCCTACGCCCTGAAAGAAGAGTTGATACAGGATGTAGCAAAGAAGGGAAAATACGAGAAAATGGACGACCTTAAGTTCTGTAAATATCACAATGACTATGGGCACGACACAAACGACTGTTGGACCCTCAAGAAGGAGATCGATGCCCTAGTCAAACGGGGACAGCCCAAAGGCCCGGCCAGTGATCCATTCGACAAGGAAGGATCCTCAAAACAGAAGGACAAGATGACAGAATCACCCATCATTAAGGTGGTCGACTGAAGAACCGTCTGACGACTCCTGGCGAATAACACGGCGATGAATGGCAACAGCTCCGACGTCGATCAGAAAATACATGTACTCCTTTTTTGTTTCTTATTTTTGCTAATAAAGCATGTTTCCTTTATCAAACAAAGCTTTGCATCTTCGAGCCTTCTTAAAGTTTGGAGAGATTTCCCAACCAAAAAACTCCCCTACATGGGTTGGAAAAACTGAACTTACGATAATACGTAATCGGTCGTCAGCCATAAGTCGAAGGGGCCACCCCTTCGCCACTGAACGACCCTTGTAATCGGTTGTCTGTCGTAAGTCAAAGGGGGTACCCCTTCGCCACTAAACAACCCTCGTAAACGGTCGTCAGCCGTAAGTCGAAGGGGCCACCCCCTCGCCACTGAACGACCCTCGTAATCGACCGTCAGCCGTAAGTCAAAGGGACCACCCCCTCTCCACTGAACGACCCTCGTAATCGGTCGTCAGCTGTAAGACAAAGGGGCTACCCCTTCTCCACTGAACGACCCTCGTAAACGATCGTCAGTCGTAAGTCGAAGGTCCACCCCTTCGCCACTGAACAACCCTCGTAATCGGTCGTCAGCCGTAAGTCAAAGGGGCCACCCCCTCACCACTGAACGACTCTCATAAATGATCGTCAGCCGTAAGTCGAAGGGGCCACGCCCTCGCCAATGAAAGACCCTCATAATTGGTCGTCAGCCGTAAGTCAAAGGGGCCACCGCATCGCCACTGAACGACCCTCATAATCGGTCGTCTGTCGTAAGTTGAAGGGGCCACCCCTTCGCCAATGAACGACTCTCGTAATCGGTCATCTGCCATAAGTCGAAAGGGCCACCCCTTCGCCACTGAATGACCCTCGTAATCGGTCGTCAGCCGTAAGTCAAAGGGGCCACCCCCTCACCACTGAACGATCCTTATAATCGGTCGTCAGCCATAAGTCGAAGGGGCCACCCCCTCGCCACTGAACGACCCTCGTAATCGGTCGTCAGTCGTAAGTCGAAGGGGCCACCCCCTCGTCACTGAACGACCCGCGTAATCGGTCGTCAGCCGTAAGTCGAAGGGGCCACCCCATCGCCATTGAACGACCCTAGTAAACGGTCGTCAGCAATAAGTCGAAGGGCCCCCTTCGCTACTAAACGACCTAGGTCCCCATATCGTCAGACCACGAGTCAGGCTGACCTCAACCCTCTCTACAGGACGTGGCGGTCGAATTCTAAGTGTGTTTTGATGGTCTACCCTCGAAGCAGCACCTAACTCATCGAAAGGGGCCACCACGGTGTATGAACAAACAACAAACAAGGAGAGGCAACGACATACGAGAATACACAAGATAATTCTCTTGTCACTCTTCATTGCAAAATATTGTTATCATTCACACCACCCTCCTATACATTCAAAAAACTTCAGGCAGACCAGATCTTACAACGGCCGTTCAGGCCCCTGGTCTCCCTCCAACATAGTTGTAAGCCCCGGCTCCTCCGTAGCATCTACTCCTGCCCAGTCGCCAGATGTGGCAGTGGCCTCGTCCCTGGGGGTTGCCCCATCCACATCCTGGCTGGGCTCATCATCATTATGGCTCGACTCATCCTCGCCATGGTCTGGAAAAACCATCGGGATTTTGTCGATCTCCGAGGAGAGGTCGGGGAATCGGTTCTTCATCTCCAACTGACATCGCTCGTAGCCCCGCTCATATAGCACATTAAAGTCGAGAAACTTATCCGTGAAATCTCGGATCGCCCTCTCCAAATGACGTCAGCTTCAACTCTCTCCTCCAGCAGATCATTCTCCGCTTTTTCTCCTAAGGCGATCTGTTCCGCCTCTCTCCTACGAGATTCGTTGAGCTCCTGCTCGAGCTTCTCAACAATTAACGTCCTCGTCTCATAGAGACGGCAGACTTTTTCTAGCTCAGCTTAGGACTTCTCCACCCTTGAGCTAACGGCATCCAAAGTGACACCGTAATCGGCCACCTCTAAAGCTCGGCAGTGCAACACTGCGGTCGCCACAAGAGCCTGCATACAACGATCGATGATCAGCATGTATGCAGATGATAACATCGATAGAAGTCCAGATGACAATTACCTGGACACTGGCGTGTACAGCTACTGACGCAAGTCGCTCGTAGTCGACCTTGTCCACGACCGCCCGGTCCCGTGGAAGGGTCGCGTTCTCGGCGATACAGGAAGTGGCCCCACAATCAAGGAGGGCAGAATCCCCAAGCCTCAATGAGAATCTCACCCTGACAAGCGCCTTCTTGGTATAGACGAAGGGGGCCCGAGAAGATCGACCCTCCAGTAACATTGGTCGGTCTCCCCTGGGATGTCTTCGGGCAACCCTACGAAAGGAGTAAACCACCCAATGCCAGGAGTCTTGGTGCATGCAAAGATCCGATGGAACCTGAGCCTCCGTCGAACCTTCCTCATAGGGTGCATCACTCCCTGGTTGAGAAGTCTATTCTGCAGATGCGTTCGACCCAGACGGCTCCTCGTCGCTGAGAAGAAGAACCATCCGTCTTTTCTGGCATCCCTCCCGTGCAACCAACTCGAACTCGGAGGAGGGGTCTTTCTTCTTTTTCTACTGAGGGCAAGCCTCCTGGGCGATCCCCTCGATAAACATGGGCTGATCCACTGCCGGCTAGGTCGAAGACCTCGATACGGTCGGGGCCCGAGGCGACAACATTTTTGCCTCCGCCTCTCTGACAGAAGCCTCAACCGTGACCTTCAGAGCGGGGTCTACCTTGTAATCCGTGCTGATCATCCCTGCTAAAACAGCAAGCAAGTTAGTCCGGGTGACAAAGGTCGAATAGTTGGCGAGCATGGTCAAACCAACCTTTCGTCCACACGGTCCGACGCAACACTTCGTCCGACCATAGCCACTCAATCGACCTCGTCTCCACTGGCAGACCCTTCAGAGCATCAGTAGCTTTCTTCTCCTCAACGTCCAGCAGCTTATCCTTGGTAGGTCCCAAACCAGGGGCGCACCAACCGGTGCAGAAGCTTTCCTCTCCCTGGAAGAACACAAATATGAACTCGTTCTTCCACTTGGGGTTGGAGGTGGGGAGAGTTTCCAACAGCTTCCTCCCCCCGACGAGCCATTATCGTGTACCACCCTGGGGTCTTCAGAGAAGGAATCCAAAAGAAATGGTTGAACAAATGCAAAGATGGCTCGATTCCCTTCGTTGCACACAGAACTATGAAAGCTATCAACATGCCAACACTGTTTGACATCAGCTGGCAGAGGGAAATGTTCAGGGTACACATAAAGTACCACAGGAAAGGATGCATGTGAAATCATAGGCCCCGTTCGAAAGTTTTGACGTAGACCCCCATATCCTTGTCGCCGGGATGTTGAGCCCTCTCGTCCCTCCTGAGCAGTCTGATCTGATAGTCGATGTGAACATACTTCCTCTAAAGCACGTCGATCTGGTTAGCTTTTACCTTGGTCCTCAAATCCGCCAGTAAGCCCGGCTCCATGACCCCTTCCTGGCTCTTTTGGATGGCGGTGACCACATTCTTCCCAGAGGTAGATGACGAAGTCATTGCCTTTAAGATAAGGAGAATCCAAATCGAGAGAATAAAGAAGGTATCCTCGCACTCCTCCCCTGGCACCGTCATATATAGGTGAAGCGGCAACCACGTGATGGAGCACGTGTCAAAGATCCAAGGACCATGGCGCCTTGGATTTCGAATCAACCGAATCAACGAGGCGGGCGTTTTGGCGCCCAGAACTCGAGTGCCATTTTCTCGACTGTCGCGCCCCATTAAATGCGATGTAACATCGCTTGACCTCAGCAGATGGATCCATCAAGGTCATACGACAGGGGCCATTGTTGAGTTATTGGGCCGACACTCGAGGAAAATCGGTCGACGAATGACCAAGACCCACCAGGCCCACCAAAGAAGTCCGATATCGGAGTTAGTCAAAGCCCAAATGGCCCGTCGACTGTTGGGTCTGCCTCGCATGAACGTGGGATTAAAGGCGGGCTCGAAAATCCTGGGGACATGGGAAACATTTACTCCCATTCATAATGGGAGATCATGGCCCCAATATATGCGGCTGTTATCTCCCCAACATCTCTAAAAGGACCCCCGAACCTCTATAAATGAGGGGAAGGGTTCCAGCTTCAAGGTACGGGTGCTAATATATAGAACTCTATCTTCTCACTTCTCCATTTTATATTCGAGCTTGTGTCATTAGTCTAGAGACGAACCTCAGTTGGTCGATCTCATCTACACCAAGCTCCATCTCTTCCTTAAGTTCCTTACTAACTTAAGCATCAGAGGGGATTTGGGTTGGAACCCAGATCCGGCCCCCCTAACGACTCCCTGTGTTGCAGATCAACGATCGCCATCCAACGCCCAAGGTCGACATCGTGCTCTTCAACCTCGAACGACCAAACCGACGGTCGTTCTTAGGTCGATCAACGGTCGTACCATCATCAACCAACAACTACCGACCCCGGTTCTTCCAACTGAGGGTCCCACTCCAAAGACTGACTAGACTCCAGCTTATCACTTCGAGTCCCCGTCAGCTTGACAACTGTACCGGTCAATTTTGGCCTTAACAATCGCTCCATGTGGAAAAACTTGTTTAACATAATAAGGGCCCGACGACTTGGAATGTAGCTTTCCTGGAAATAGATGCAATCTTGAATTGTATAAAAGAACTTTATTCCCAAGCTCGAATTCTTTCCTCAAAACCATCTTGTCATGCACCGATTTCATTCTTTCTTTTGCCAACTTTGCATATATGCCTCTCTCCGTAGCTCTTCAAGCTATATGATTTGCCATTTACGAGAAGCATTTGATGATTCATCAAGAAATTTTAATTTTTTTTAATTGCCCAAAAATATTTATGTTCTAATTTGATAGGAAGATGGAAATTTTTTCCACAAAACCAATCGGTAAAGAGACATCCCTAAAATTGTCTTGTAAACTGTCTGATGAGTTAAATATTTACCGCAAGCATACGGGTTATCGTAGCACAAATGGGTCGATCTCAGGGAAGCTATGGACTAAGTACTAGCCAATTCTAGACTATAGTTAGCTACGCGATTTCTGATCAAGTGATGAGAATTTAATTAAAAGATTATCAAATAAAGAAGATGCTAGGGCTGCGTATCCCCACTATCATGAATTAAGTAAAAATTAATTTAAAGAGTCAATTCATTGAACTAATGCCTTGGGTGAGATTATTGTTTCCTATATTACTATTTGGAGCCTTCCCTTGAAGCGTAATAGGCCTATCTATCATGAGAGGACACCTACTCTTATGGTTCCCAAACCATGATAAATGCATTAATAACCAACAATAAATAATTCCCAACCTTCGTTCTCGCCTACTCTCGTGGAAGAACTCAGATCAATGTCAAAGATCTCTAAGTTAAGATCCAACTCTCATTAATAATCTTAAATGAGTAAAAATTAATTTAACCCTTGATATACAGCAAAGCAAAACCCCAACTCTCATTGGTGATTTATGAATTGATAACAAATCAAGAGAAAAACTAATAGTATAAATGTCCATGACAAAACCCTAATCAATTAGTTCAATAAATTGAGAAGAAAGAATCAATTCATATAATAATCCATGATAGGATTAAACTCAACCCTAGGCAAGGAAACTACTCACAAATAATAGCAAAAATAACCAAGCAATCCATATGAGATTTCTTCAAATCAAAGAGAAAGGAAAGAGAGATAGTTACAAATTGATGAAAGCACAAGAATTCCAAGTCTCCAATCCTTTAACACCAAGAAAAGTTCCACAAAATTATCCAAAAGCAAGAGAGGTAGCCAACAAATTACAATAGAAATAAATTAGAAAAATGCCCTTAATCCCCTCTACAAAACAAGTATTTATATGCCTAGTCATCCCCATCTAATTCGGGTTTAAAAAATAAGTCAAAACACTATTCTGTGATTTGGCACGGTCGTGCCAAATCTGGCACGGTTGTACCAAATTCCTGAACATATCCTTGTTGGCTTGGCATGACTGTGCCAAGTTCTGCACTGTTTTGGCACGATTGTGCCAAATTTCCAACTTTGTTGCACTGGCTTCCAAAAAATGTTGAAAATAGCCCCGAGCTCAAAAAAATCTGCAAAAATATCCATTGGAATCGGGAGAACACCTTCTTTAACTAAAAATAAGATAGAAGACAAAAATTGGTCATAAGAATCATATTTTGTACATAAAGAGTTGATAAACTCTAATATTGAATGATATTGAAGAAATGCATGAATTAGTGTCAAATTAAGCAAATAATATGCGCAAAACACACATGAATGGGGGGATAAAACATGTAAAATTATCATCTTATCAAATACCCCCAACTAGTTTTTTGCTAGTCCATGGCAAAACAAGCGATAAATTCGGATCATCCATATAAAGCACATCAAACTCTTTCCATTGACCGTGTCATAATACAAAGCATCATTTTCCAACATAGACTAACGCATAATATGCACAACCATGAAAAAGCATAAGTTTCAAGACATTTTCTCCATATGGCTTTCAATTAGTAAAATATATATCGACATTAAGCTTGATTCAAAAGTAAATCACAATGTCATGGCTTGGTTGTACGAATCGTTCAAGAAAATGGCACTCACAACATGTCCACCGCTCTTTGGCTTGTTGTTATCGACTATAATCATTCATGTTATTTTATTGTTTTTTTTCACTCTTTTTTGAATGAAATATTAGAATGGTTCATGTAGCGAACATTTGGTCAATGGCTCGTCATACGTTGGTCATACAGGAGGACTTACAAAGCTGCAACTGGTCGAAGTCCTTTCATGCTTGCGTATGGGGCAGAGGACGTTGTCCCCATGGAGATAGGCGAAGAATATATGAGGATTAAGTACTTCAATGAAGAAAGGAACCTCGAAGGCCTAGCTGTAATTATGGAGCTCATTGACGAGGTACGGGACCAAGCTCTGACGACCCTCATCAAGCAGAAGTAACGCATAACTCGATGCTACAATGCTCACGTCAAAGGGAGGACATTTCGAATCGGTGATCTTGTCCTGAGAAAGGCCATTTTCACCCCAGAGATCGTCCGCCAAGGGAAGCTTGCTGCGAAGTGGGAGGGTTCATATCAAGTCATCGATGTGCTTGGACCGGCTACTTATAAATTGGCGACCATGGAAGGACAAGAGCTAGTTCATCCTTGGAACGCCGAATATCTAATCATGTACTATTAATAAAAGAAAGAGAAGTTGATATTTCGGTTTACTGTTCAATCGAATAAACAGTATATCTTTGCTCAAAATGTACTCTTTGATACATTCATGCGAATACTAATGCTATAGTAAATTTTCAAGTTGTTATTTTTTACAGGTCTTCGTGGGCTCCACAGTTATATGATCAGGAGTTTAAGTCCTCGTGGGCCGAGGAAGCTTTACGCCAAAGATGATTTTACGAACATTCGCGAGCTCCTTGGTTATACGATCGGGAGTTTAAGCTCTCACGGCCCGAGGAAGATTAACGCCGAAGATGATTTTACGAACATTTGCGAGCTGCTCGATTATATGATCGGGAGTTTAAGCTCTCACGGGCCGATGAAGCTTAATGCCAAAGATGATTTTATGAGTCCTCGTAGGCAAATTGGCTATACGATTAGGAGTTTAAGCTCTTGCGGGCTGAGGAAGCTTAACGCCAAAGATGATTATACGAACCTCCGCGAGCTCCTTGGTAATATGATCTGGAGTTTAAGCTCTCACGGGCCGATGAAGCTTAACACCGAAGATGATTTTACAAACCTTCACGAGCTCCTTGGTTATACGATCGGGAGTTTAAGCTCTCGCGGGCCAAGGAAGATTAACGCCAAAGATGATTTTACGAACCTTTGCGAGCTCCTCGGTTATATGATCAGGAGTTTAAGCTCTCACAGGCCGAGGAAGATTAACGCCAAAGATGATTTTACGAGTCCTTACGGACAGACGATCTCACAAGCTCGAAAGTAAAGTATAACCTACTCACTTAAATTGAGCATTATCTATGTCTATTGTATCAACATTTTATGTCTTCTTGGATTAGCTAACCACAAAAGGTTGGGGGCAAGTATACGCAATGAATATAGAAGGAAATGGCAATTTTCATCACAACCAACACATGATCATCTTTTCATTCATATGAAAATATCATTGTAAGGGAATATAACCATACAAAAGTATGATGTTTAGACATCGTTACATCATCATTCAATTTTGTTCTTCTCCAATATAAGGATCGTCTCCATATGCATCTTCTTGACCATTCTCCGACGAAGAATCTTCGTCGTCAGTGAAGACCATAGATAACTTCGAGAAATCGATCTCGTCGCTGGGATAAACTCTTTCTATCTCTCGTCGATACTTATTGAAGCCATTTTTGAGAGCATTCCCTAAGGCTGGGGCGAACTCATTAAGTTGATACTCGGTGACGGCGGCCTTCTTTATTTCCTCAAGGTCGACCTTTGCCAAATCATCTATCTGAGCTTGAAGCTCATAGGCCCTCTTCTCAGAGATCTCTTTCTCCTTAGCCATTTGCGGCCCAAGGGCTTCTTTACGAGCATCGGATTCCTTCGCCCTTTCTTCAGCTAAAGTACGAGCTTTATTTAGCTCATCTAGACTTTTCTTCAATGCCTCCACTTGAGCACCAAAGCTGGAGACTTTTAGTTGTTCTTGTTTTAGCTGCTCGACAGCCTCTTTCTTGACTACTTCAAGCTCCTTGGTCTTCTTGGTGAGCCTAACTTCAGCGGTGTTTATAAAAGTCGTGTGCTGATTAAAAGATGCCAACACCGAGGATAACTGCACAAAGAAAGACGACGTTTAAAGAAGATTACTTGGACAAAATAAATGGTAAGAAGATGGAAGTAAACTTGTTGGGAACGCCGAATTGCGGTGCTGGAGAGCCTCTCTGGGTCCACTCCTCTCAATGATTCCTTATCCCTATGGAGAATCAAATTTTCAACCGAGCGGGCAGTTACCCCGCAGTCTTCAAAAATAGATTCTTCGACGCTTATCGGGTACGTCGGCTTCAGCAGCTTGTTTTCGGGCAGATCGACCAGCTCGGATTTCTTCGATCTAAACACCGCTAAATATTGGTCACAGTTCAGGTGGACCAGTCCAATCGGCCCTTTAGGGGGAATACAACCCCATAGCCACTTATCGGCATTCCCAGCCGAACTCAAAGGTCGTAATTGGACCGTAGAAGCGGCGGGAAGTGCCGAGCTCGAGGGACGAGGTTCTGAACTAATGAGATGAGGTTCTGAACCAGCGGGCATCACATCAACTAAGACCTCTACCGAAGGTTCTGGACCGGGCTATTGATGTAGGACGACGACGTCAGGGGACATAGCCATAGTAATTTCTTCTAGAGCCCAACTAAGAACCTCGGCCCCGACCATTTCGCTCTTCTTCTTCTTCTTCTTCTTCTCGGCCCCCGCCACCTCTGAAGCTGGTTTATCTCTCTTCTTCGAAGATTCGGTGGACGATCTTGGGACTTTTTTGGGTAGAAGGCTAAGCAGCTGACTCTTTCATCAGTTTCTGCTTCCCTCCTTTCATAAGTTCCTTCATGCTGAAGCTCATCGTCGTTGTCGCACCAACCGAGCCTGCAAGATGACGAAAGATTAGGGTGAGCAAAATGATTGATAACATGTATAAAGAGTGGTTTACCTTCCAGCCAAACATGGCTTCCGATCAACTCTTTTGTAACCACGCTCTTGAATGTTTTCTCCGAACTTGGAATTCCCAGAAGCACATTCCAAATCTCTTTCTCCGATTCGTCGAGGACGACGTCCTTTTGGGCCAGTTGGTTAATCTCGCCCCCACCGAGTTTTGAAGGGTGGAGTTTCGGGTATTGAAATGAAAACATAATTCACCTTACAATCAGCAATCTTGTTCTGAATGTCTAAGATGAGCGCCCTCTTTTTACGAGCAGAAACATAGAAATGGGCAGAATGACACTTTAACTGAAAAAGGTATAGAAAAAGTTGGAGGGTCGATGTTATACCACTAGTCGAACAGAGTATGATGAAACTGATGATCGCGCTGACAGAGTTCGAACTTAATCGACAGAGTGGAATTTCAAGGAAGGTAAGAACTGTAACGAAAAACGGATGGAGAGGAAAACGAAGACCGACATTGAAGGTTTTAGTATATACACATATCTCATTCTCCTTTGGAGAACAAAGCCGATCATCAATGGAAGGCAATCTAACTTTGTAAGGAGGACGAATAAACTGAGATCTTATGGCTGGGATCATATTGGTCCGAACTGTAGAGGTAGTCGTCAATATCTCCTAAGGTATACCGGATAATCCCCCTACGACGCACTCGCTATTAGTAGTAGAAGTGGAGATAGTCCCCTCTTGGGCTCCAACATCCCCAATTCCCACATCGATGTTTGGTTCTCATAGACCCTCAAATAGTCGGTTGATTTTGGAAGCAACAGAAGAATGAGAGGAACTCATAGTTAATGGAAGAAAAAGTACATTTGATTTGCAGATTGATCAAGAAAGATGACCGAAGAAGAGGAAGAATTGCCGGAAAATCTCTAGAGCAAATTCTTCACGCAGGCAAGGAAAGCTTCTTCTCAAAGCTTTGTCTTGAATTTATAGAGGAACCGGTGAGATCGTGGCCATTCATTTAGAGCGACATGGCGAGATCTCTGGCCATCAATCATTTCACCGCTTCGATTTTTGAAATCGAATGACAAGATGTTTTGGCGGGAGAATTAATTTCCCCTCTCTGGAATCCGCGTCCAATTAATGAGAATGATACACGTCATCCAATCCTGAATCGTCGGTTTCTAAGTTCGCGATCGAATGACGGGGGCAATTGTTACGACCTAAATACAGTTCGTATTTGAACCATTACAGCAATCTATATAGATCGCAATAGCTTATAATCTCGCAGATCATCAGAAGCTCGGATTCAAAAGAGGACGCCTGGGATAGATCGGGTCTTATAATAAGATCAGACTCACAAGATCGACAACTACAAACCGAAGCAACGTCACAAACAAGGCTTTTACTCCGGCGAGTTATGGAGGCGACCGTTACATCCTTTAATGAGCATGATCTTCGGGATTTTCAGCAATTGTAATGGCCCCAATTTCAATGTACGTGTATTAATACGTATTTTGGCGTATATGCATACGTATAATTTTGGGAGTATGCTAGTATTTTTCTTTTAATTATTTGGTGTAGGAATTATTTTTAAAAGATTTTAAACTCATCATTTGGTATTAGTAAATAAGAGTATTGGATGAAAATACCATGTATTAAAAGAGGTATGATGTATTTCCTCTTGTATTTCTATTATTCAAAAAATAGAAATTCAAAAAAATTTAACCATGACACATTAGCTAGTTATGTGTTATCTTGCATGGTAAAAAGATAACACATGGCTTACCCCTTTTACTATTGTGTGGATGAGGATTTTTGGGAGAAACCCAAATAACAAAAATAAACAAAAAAATCAAGAAAAACACCTCTCTCTCTTTCTCTCATTTCCAACCAGGCCAAAAAAATTTTTGCCCCCTTTTAACCCCCTTTGCTTCATCTCCCTCCTCCCATCACCACCCCCAAGCACCACCCACTCCACCACCAAGAACACCCCCTTGGTCCTCATCATTCTAAACACCAAATTCCCCTCAAAATTACTCCGCAAATCCAACTTTTTGAAGGCTAGTTAGGAGCTTGAAGGAAGGAATTTGGAGAAGGCCCAAGTTCATCAAGGAAATAAGAAGGGCCAAAGAAAATTTTGGAGGACTTTTGGAGGTAGAATTCCTATCACTTTCAGTAGGATTTAGTTTTAGGACTAGGGATTCCATTTATGTTAGCATGTTATATGAAAAATTTTAGTGTAGAAATTATGCTTTATAAGTCATACCTTAAGTAAATTTTAGTGTAGAAATCCATGCCTTAGTAAATTTTTAATGTTGGTCACTTTAATTTGGTAGCATGTTGCACCTTAAGTAATAATGTTAGTATGTTTATTTTCATTATATTCATATACTCAAAATTAGTAAGATTATGATATGTTGTATCCTTAGTTATCATGCTAGTGTAGTTATAATAATAGTGGCACCAACCAAGTTAGAAGTTAAATTTGGTTAGAAAATTCGTTGCTGGAATTTTTCTTAGCACAGGACAGCAACTTACAAAAATCGTAGCAAATAGTAGAAAAATCCTAAAAATACAATCTAGGACACTACGGAAAACTGCAGAAATTTATCTACAACTTTGAAGAAGGGACCAGAGCTAAATCTGATTGTAGATATGTCTAAAGTAGCATTCTTTATGCTGTGACAGTTTAGACAGATTCATGTGTTAATCTTGCTTAGAAATTGTCATGGTGTATTTTTGTTTTAAGTTAAATTTGTTTATGTTCATTATGCTCTCATTAGTGTGCACTTGATATATGTATTTATGTGGATGTTTCATGAAATGTTTCACTTTGGAAAATAATGATGATGATGAAAAATTGTGTAAAGTTGATTGTAATCGGTAGTTAAGACAGCTAACTGTTCCATGAGGATATGTTAATTTGTACTAAAAACTGAGAGTGAGGCAGAGAATTTGACATCGGGAGTGCTCGTTCCATTTTGAAATGGGTGAGACTCTGGACGTGGGTTTGGGGGGACACGGGTAAATTTGAGGGGTTAATGAGTGGACAGTAATTCCGTATCTCACTCGATGTGTCACTCCCGGAAGGGGGAGTTTGAGTGGGTCAGAGAGGCCGCTGGTGCACTCGTGTTGCACTATGACGGTAAATGATGGTTTTCTCTGTTTGTCCCAAGAAAAACTGAGATGAGTCTTGCTCCTGTACATTGCCCCGTTTGGGTACGGAGTTACAAGAGGCCCCTCCAGTGCACGTGTCACTGGAGTGGTACCACTTTTTCACCCACCCTGGGTGAAGTCCACTTCCTTAGCGTCCTACGGTTTATCCGGGTTCCAAATCAGAAATAATGTTTAAATTTAATTAATTTAATCAGTAATTGTACTTCAGTTCTGTTTACTTTTATTTATTTCCGGTACTTATGTTCTGTTCCTTAATTTCTGCATTATTTCTGTAGTTGATGTGACACCTAGATAGTTGACTAGTTAGGGAGACCAGTTCTAAAACTGGGTCCTATTAGAGGGTTAGGAGTTTCTCTGGGTCACACGTTGACGTGTCCCAATTGGTGGTTTTCAGGTGCGGGACCCGAGCAGACTGTGAGGGTTCCGGAGTTAGAGACCGGTGCCAGTATTGCTGAGGTAGAGCCTACGGGCGACTTTGTATAGTTGGACTTCCCGGGGTTAGACTAGTGTGTGCGTTGTACCGGGTGTGGACCCTTTGCACTTTTTGGGTTGGGGGTTTCTTCTTTTTGTTGTACCCCACTTTTGTACCCCTTTGATCAGATGATGTATGTATATGAACTCTGTTTATATGTAATGTAATGTTCTGTGTAGTTGTACTTTTCTTTCAGTACTGTGAGTTTTATTTCTGTTTAGAGCACTTTACTTTTCTCTGTGTACTATTCCAGTGTTGTTGCAGTGGCCTGCTATTTAATTAAGTTAACCACAAAAAATGCATAGTAGTATTTAGATAAGAGGGCTCGAGCCTGAGTCTGAATACTATGGCGGCCTCGTCAGCTACGCTTCCCGTACTTGGGAGAGCAGGGCGTGACAGGTTTCAAGGAAAAATTGTTACGTCGTGTGATACACATGACTCTTCAATTACCAAATAACGACGTCATTTAGTGACCCCTGCCCAGACTTTAGAAGAGTGAATGGATGCCATAATTGTCACAGTGATGCCATTCCTTAAGCTGATCTATGCCCTCTTCATGGGGAGCGAGATCAATTGGGCACGGATTATTCTTGACAAGATGGACTCTTTCGAATGTATTCGAAAGTCCACCAAGTCAGCCCACATTCCATATCCATGCCTATTGACTCTCGTTTTCCGTCATTTCAGCGTCCCTCTCCCTCCAGATGACCAGCGTCCTCTTGGTCCTCCCCTGAATGCGACGGCCATCAAGAAGTCTCTTGCGGTGCTTCGTCACGTTCAGAGGACGACCCCTTCAGCTTCAGCTTCAGCTTCTGCTCCTCCTCCTTCTCCTACTCTTACTGAGTTTGCACTTTCATTGAGACGTGTGGAGTCTCGTTGTGCTCGTTCTGAGGCGATGCTTGCTCGCATTTGTTCTCACTTGGGCATTGAGATTCCTCCGTCTGTTTCTGACGAGGAAGAGATGGATGAGGCTGAGCTCCAGGAGCTTGTTCGATCTGCTGCTCGTGCCCCTGAGGGTACGTCTGCTCGTGCTGCTGCCACTTCTGCGGGTGATACCGAGAGCACACCTGCTGCCACCATTCCTCTGGTGGATACTTCGTCTGTTGGTGCTCCCGAGACCACTCCAGTTGCCACTCTCCCATCTGTTGACACTCCGATCATTGCTGAGACCACCACCCCTCCTGCAGAGCCTGCTGCTGCTGCTGACCCTCCCTCTGTCTCCTGAGCTTGCGTTGGAGGACTCTCCCTATGCACATTGGATGATATATTTTGTAGTGAGAGTATGGGGTAGGATAGCTTGGGTGGTTATGACTGGTGATTTATTTTGATGTATTTTGGATGGATTTCTGTATGTTTTGTGATACTTCGATATCTGTTGTGATATATGTTGTATGATGTGCTTCGATCTGAGGATCGCTTATATGTGTGTTGGCAGATGTATACTTTTGATGTATCCATGTTTTATATATATACATCGTGTGGCCATTTACTTCTTTTGTGCACATTATATTTTTTGTCTCTGATGTTGATTTCGTCGCCCGACGATTACATTTGATTTAATAGAAATTAATTCTATGAAAACATAGAATTGTTTTCCATGCACTAAATTCATCAAGAATGTTGATATTGGAGAGTATGTTCCATAACTCAATATGTAAAATTAATTTGAGTTTTGATGATTTCATTTTCAATTTTCAACTATGGTCTTGTTGGCACGCTTTGATTTACTTCGTATTTTCCTTTGGTGTCATTTGGACCGTGGTCGTATTCTACGACTCCCGTGCTTTTATATTTTAGCCATTGTTGTTGTCGTTGATCTCCTCCCTCTCTTTTTGCTAATGCCAAAGGGGGAGAGAATTAATAATGACGATGTGCTACATGCTAATTCAAAGCAATTTACCGTGAATCTAATTTGATATGTTAGATTCAGGGGGAGTTAAGATATAAAAATGGATTTCAAATCCGATATTTCAATAATTGATTCACATTTTATACCTTACTCGTCTGCTTGATGCTTATGATTATTATTTAATTTGGAATTAACGTGTCATCAATGCAGGGGGAGTAAGTAAATTTCATTTGAATCATTATTTTTTATTATTATTTATGTTGGTTTGTCATCACCAAAAAGGGGGAGAATGTTGAGTATTGATTCCCTGGATTTGGTTTTGATGATGAACAAACATAAATATCGTGAACTAACTCTTTGTGAGCGCAGTTATGGAGATCGTCGCCAAACTTCTATGAACATCAAAAGCGACGTCTCGAGACTTCTCAAAGCTCGTGATCGTATGCTTGAGGCTTCGTTGAAGCTCAAGGACCATTATTGAAGTCAAGAGATTCGGATCGAAGCGATTGAAGACGGTTCGTCAAGTTTTATTTATAGTCTTCTAGCTTCGTTTCATAGATTGTTAAGCCTTGAGTAGGTCTTACGGTTTAATCTTCATAACGATCATATCTTAGAGCTAGGATCATATTAGAAGCCCATAGAAACTTTCCCGAAGCTTCGCGCTTCCCATCGCGGCTTCTGTGCATGTTAGTTGGTTCAAGAAGAAGAACCAACCGACTAGATGGCAATCTAGTCGTTCGGCAATCCTTCTTGAACCAACTAGAATGCCTTGTTCAATTTTATCTCACTTACTGTTTACAGTTAGTCGGTCCAAGAAGGTTCACCGACCGACTAGTTGTCAAACTAGTCGGTTAGGAATCCTTCTTAGACCGACTAGTTGAGCTTCCATTTTTGAGCCTAACTTACTGTTTACAGTTAGTCGGTCAAAACACAATGAACGACCGACTAGTTGTGAAACTAGTCGATTGGAAGTTGTTCTTAAACTGACTAGCTGTCTTTGTATTCATCCACTTTGATTTCATCTGTTAGTCAGTCAAAGAACACTCACTGACTGACTAGTTGTGAAACTAGTCGGTTGGCAAGTCTTCTTAGACCGACTAGTTCTATATTCCCTGAACTTCATCTTTTGGCTGTTCTCTTGTTAGTCGGTTCATGTTGATTCACCGACCGACTAGATGTGAATCTAGTCGATCAGTGATCCTTCTTTGACCGACTAGTCTGCTTCAGAATAGAGCCGTTGGAGCATTAAATGCCACGAATTTTGCTCTCTCTTTCCTCTATCCTATATATACTTGAAGGGCTGCTTTCATAGCATTCAAGGCTGATATTTATTGAAGTTTAGATCTCAAAGAGAAGCAATTAATTCTCATTCAAAGCCATTCATTTCTCACTTGAATCTCTCCCTCACTCTTATTTCAAAAGAGAGATTCATTGATTGTGAGCCTTCCAAGCCAAGAGCTTGATTCTAGGTCACCAACTCCTCCCTAGGCTTCCATTGCTGGTCAACATCTTGGAGCTAGGGTTTGGTGCCTTCATCTTCCCCAAAATCCTTCTTGCCCTAAATCGTAAGTTTTACTTAAGGCATAGGGTTTTGTAGGAAGCATTTCATATTTCAATTACTTTGAATATTGCAAGTTTTACTCTCGGTTGTGAGAGTTGTGTGTGATCCCGGTTTGTGGGAGTCACATTTTCATTTGTGTATGATTTGATCTTGTAGAGGTTTTCAACAAGTATTTCATAGTGCAAATTTGAGTTAGAGGATTCTAACTCAAGTATCCGGAGGGGATCCGGGTGTTTGGGACGTAGGATCACCGGGAACAAGTCGGGGAGACTTGGGTGGATCCGAACCCGTTAATTCGTTTGTTTGCGATTGTTTTCTTTGTTGTCAATATTTACATTTCCGCATTGTTGGTTGAGTTTGCAAGATAATTAGGAATTATCTTCTTAATTATTTTAAAGTACTATTCACCCCCCCCCCCCTCTAGTACTTGTTGTGCAGTAGCTATTAGGGCATTACATTTGGTATCAGAGCCAAGTACCTAGCTATGTCTTCCAACAACAACAAGAACATTCGTCCACCTTCAGAATATAGCACCTTCAGAAACCGTGAAGGAGCTTCTTCGGTGATGGAAGGACACTCCTCGACTAGGCCTCCCTACTTCAACGGTACCAACTACGGGTACTGGAAATGCCGGATGGAAAATTTACTCCGGAGTGCTTCACTATGGAGAGCCACGTTGACGGAGTACGTCGAGCCCGAAGAAGAAGATTTCGCTAAGTGGACTACCGCGGAGGTCGCCGCGGAGGTAAGAAATGCCAAGGCAATGAATGCCTTGCAATGCGCTTTGGAGCCCGAAGACTTCAATAAGATATGCACATGTAAGAGTGCATATCAAATCTGGAACTCACTCCTCATCTTGCATAAAGGAACGAGTAGGGTAAGAGACTCCAAACTCGTTGTTGTAAATAAAGATTTCGAATTATTTCATATGCAACAGTGTGAGAAGATGAAGGAGTACTATGCTCGCTTCGTCGACATCACCAACGAGTTGGAGGCTCTTGGTAAAACCTACACCCAAAAGGAGAAAGTCCCAAAGATCATTGACGGACTTCCTTCTTGTTGGGAAAAACGTACCTTCGCCATCGAGGAAGGTAATGATATGAGTAAGTATACTGTTATCCAACTAATGGGTACCTTGATGTCTTATGAGGTACGCAAGGATAGCAAACTAAAGTTGCAGGACAAGATGAAGCCTTACTTGAAGCAAGACGAGCCAAAGAAGAAGGCGATTGCGTTCAAGGCCGCTCCATCTATATCTACATCTACCGATGATGAAGACTCGGAAGACGAGTTGGACTTGTAATCCATTGCCCTCATGGCAAAGAAGTTCAACCGGTTCTTCCGGAAAGGTAATTTCAAGAACAAATCTAAATTTAGTTCTTCTAACGCCTCCGCTCCTTTGTGCTTTAAATGCAACAAGCCAGGACACATGAAAGCGGATTGTCCTCAAAACAATCAAAAGGAGAAGTGGAAGGCGCCAAAGTTCGACAAGTCAAAGAAGTACAAGAAAGGGTACAAGAAGGGACTTGTCGGCACATTAACCGACTCCGACGAGGACTCCTCAAGTGGAGAGTCGGACGATGAACAAGTGGAGCAAGCACACATGTGCTTCATGGCTAGAGAGGAACATGATCAAGAATCTTCCTCCGATGATAGCGAGGATGAAGGCGATGAGGTAACCATGGATGAACTTAGATTAGCTAACGAGCAAATTTGGTCTAAATATTCTAAATTAGTAAATAGATATACTAAGACCAAAGATGAGTTAGTTAGTCTCCAAACCTCACCTAAGCCTATCGTCATCAACAACGACACCGTTGTTGAAGACTTGAGAAATGAGATTGTAAATCTTAAATCTCAACTTGAGCATGTTCATATTGAGGATTCGGAGGAACACAAGATAGCGGATTTGACTTCTCAAAACTCTACTTTGAGTATTGAGAATGAGAATCTAAAATCTCGTGTTTATGTGCTCACATCGCAAGTGTCCACTTTGGATGCTTCTATGCATTCTCTCACCGAGAAGTATGAGTGCACATTAGGCCGAATTAATAAATTCAATAAAGGTAAGGATCATTTGGATAAAATCCTAAATGACTTACTTTCGGCCAATCACCACATTGGCTTGGGGTATAAGATGGAAAATTCATCCAAATCGTGTACCACCTTTGTTAGGCCAACTTCTGATGCCTCAACGAGTGGGAGCAAATACTCTATTGGCAGTTCATCTACCAATGGTGCTTCCACTTCGTCCACACCCTCGTTTGGAAAGAAACCCACTTTGGGTGGACCTCCAAAGAAGGGTCATGTATATATGTACACCAATACCATGCCACGTAGGAACACACATCCTACTCCACATGTTCACACATATGATGATTTTTATGCACCACATCCACGGGCACGTGCACACCATGTGAGACACACTCACGCACGTGTTCCTCCACATGCATATGTTCACCCACACCATCATATGAACAATTATCATCATGCACCATTTCATCATGTGATATATGCATATCCACGACATGCATCACGTAGAAATCAACAACGCATGCATGCTCCCAATAGGAATAGGGCTCCCAAAATCTTCACTATTTGGAGCCCGAAGGACACAAGAATGCATGAAAAACAAGCTTACATGAATTCGTATTTTATGAATGTCGTGCATAATGATGATTATGTGGGGAAGTCTAAGTCCAATTGGACTTGGCTTCCAAAAGTCTAATCTTTTAGGACCCAATGACCTTGGGTACCATGGAATGATATGTTTATCTTTAGGTACTCAAGAAAAAGAAACGGAGCAACAAATCCAAATTTAGCTCCAAGAATAATTGGATACTCGATAGCAGGTGTTCAAAACACATGACGGGTGATGCTCAATTGCTCTCCGGAGTGGTGCCCATTGCTAATGGGAACCGGGTAGTCTTTGGAGGCAACGAGAGCGGAACCATCATATGTGTTGGTAAAGTAGGTAATCCTTCTAAACCACTAATAAGTGATGTTTACCTTGTTAAAGGATTAAACCACAATCTTATTTCAATAAGCCAACTTTGTGACAAAGGTTACAAAGTTAGCTTTGCGAAAGGAATGTGTCATATTTTGAGAAAGATAATAATGATTTATTATTTTCTGGCACACGCCATAAGGATATTTATATATTAGATCTTCCAAAATCACATGAACAATGTCTCATTGCCAACACAAGTGAACAACACTTATGGCATCGACGTTTTGGTCATGTGAACTTTGGAACGCTTTTTAAGCTTTCCAAGTTAAATTCTATTAGAGGCTTTCCTAAGCTTGTCTTTCAAAAGAAAAGCTTTTGTGACTCGTGTCAACGAGGCAAGCTTCCAAAATCGTCTTTTAAACCTAAGAAAAGCATTTCATCTAAGCGGCCTCTAGAGCTTGTACATCTAGATCTTTTTGGGCCAACTAGAGTTGCTTCATTAGGAAATGCATGATATGGACTTGTCATCATTGATGACTTTTCTAGATTTACCTGGGTATTTTCCTTAAGTAATAAAAATGATGCTTTTGAAAACTTCACAATATTTGTTAAGAAAGTACAAAATCTCATTGGAACCACCATTTTCACTATTCGTAGTGATCATGGAGGGGAATTTGAGAATGAGTCTTTCTCAAATTTTTGTGATGAAGTTGGTATTACTCACACCTTTTCTTTCCCTCGCGCACCACCTCAAAATGGTGTAGTTGAGAGGAAGAATAGGATGCTAGTGGAATGTGCTCGCACTATGCTTGATGATAGCCAACTTGGCCATCAATTTTGGGTGGAAGCGGTACATACCGCTTGCTATGTGTTTAATAGAATACTTTTGAGGCCCGGCACCAAACAAACTTGTTATGAATTGTTGTTTGGTAGATTGCCTCAAGTTAAAAAATTTCGAGTTTTCGGCGCAAAATGTTTTATTAAAAACATGTATGGTAGTTTGGACAAATTTGATCCAAGATCCGAAGAGGGGATATTTGTTGGATATTCCTCCCGTAGCAAAGCCTACCGGATATACAACAAACGAACATCAACGATCGAGGAGTCACTTCATGTTTCATTTAATGAAGGTTTTGTCCCTACTAGAATTACTAATGATGATGACTCCATGGATGTCTTATGTGATTCTATTGGTAATTCTAATTTTATTGATTCTATTGATACTAACCCTACTAATGAATCTTTTGAGAATGTTCCTAGTGATCAGGGAATTCCTAAACGGCTTCATACAGTTCGTGACCATCCCCATGAGCAAGTCATTGGCAACATCCTTGATAGTGTCAAGACGAGATCTCAAGTCAACTACTTCGCTCATTGTGCCTTTGCCTCCTCAATAGAGCCAAAGAATATTAACGAAGCGTGCGAAGATAGTGCTTGGATCTTAGCCATGGAGGAGGAACTCATTCAATTTGAGAGGAATGAGGTTTGGGAGATTGTTCCATTGCCTTCGAAGAACCACACCGTTATAGGAACAAAGTGGATTTTCAAGAACAATACCGACGAGAACCAAATCGTCGTCCGAAACAAAGTTCGGTTAGTAGCTCAAGGCTACCGGCAAGAGGAAGGTATCGATTTCGAAGAATCCTTTGCTCCGGTAGCTAGATTAGAATCTATTAGATTATTGTTATCTTTTGCATGCCATAAAGATTTTAAACTCTTTCAAATGGATGTAAAAAGTGTGTTTTTAAATGGAGATGTTGTTGAGGAAGTTTATGTTTCTCAACCTCCGGGTTTTATAAATGAAAAATTTCCAAATCATGTTTTCAAACTTAAGAAAGCACTTTACGGTTTGAGACAAGCTCCTCGAGCTTGGTATGACCGTCTAAAGAACTTTCTTTTGGATTTGGGTTTTAAAATGGGAGAAGTTGATTCTACATTATTTGTAAAGTATTCGAATAATGATATTATTTTAGTTCAAATTTATGTTGATAATATCATTTTCGGTGCTACTAACTTCACTCTTTGCGAAGAGTTTTCTAATGTTATGAAGGATCAATTTGAGATGAGCCACATGGGTGAGCTCAAATATTTCTTAGGTCTCCAAATTTGCCAAATGAACGATGCAATCTTCATCCACCAAACCAAGTACACGGTGGAGTTACTAAAGCGTTTTGGAATGGAGAATGCCTCGGGCAAGAAGACTCCAATGAGCACGACTACACATCTTGATAAAGATACGGACGGCAAAGATGTAGACATTCGTCTATATCGAGGTATGATAGGTAGCTTATTATATCTTACTGCTAGTAGGCCCGATATTATGTTTGTTGTATGTGTACGTGCTCGTTATCAGTCTCAACATAAGGAATCTCACTTAGTAGCAGTAAAACGTATTTTCCGTTATTTAAGTTACACACTCGACTTTGGATTACTTTATCCAAAGTCTAACACATATGAGTTAATCTCATATAGTGACGCAGATTATGCGGGATGCAAATCCGACAGGAAAAGTACTAGTGGCACTTGCCATTTTATAGGAAATTCTCTTGTCTCTTGGTTTTCCAAGAAGCAGAATTCCGTATCACTTTCAACCACCGAGGCGGAATATATTGTCGCCGGTGCTGCGTGTGCTCAGGTTCTTTGGATGAGACACACTCTTAAAGACTTTGGTATAAACTGTGATACTTGCCCTATCATGGTGGACAACCAAAGTGCAATTTGTCTCTCTAAGAATCCGGTACACCATTCCCGTTCTAAACACATAGATGTCCTTCACCATTTCCTTGATGATCATGTTGCTAAAAAGGACATCATTTTAGTGTACGTTGAAACCAAGAAGCAAATTGTCGATATTTTCACGAAACCACTCAAGGAAGACTCCTTTGTGCAGTTACGTCGAGAATTGGGGATTATGAGTAAATCCGATATTTAGGATTCATATCTTCAATAATCGTGCATGATATTAAAATTTCTTTATATATGCTCATGCTAGATTAATTGAGATTTTCTGGATTTTTGGTTGAATTTTCGGAATTTATGCTCGAATTATTCATGAACGTCGTATTTAAGATTTTCTATGTTTTATGGGGTAGTATAATGATATGTGAGAGTATTTCGATATATCGTCCAAGTGCGCGTAGGAGAGAACTCAAAATTTCAAATTTTCAAATTTTTGGACTCTCTTAGTCGGTTCATGTTCATTGACCGACCGACTAGATTGAGTTCTTGTCGGTCAGTGAATGAACTCAGACCGACTAACTCAAGCCCTAATTTTGGCTTCAGTTATTATTTGCACTTAGTCGGTTCATGTTCATTGGTCGACCGACTAGATCGTCATCTAGTCGGTCAGCGCTTGAACTGTGACCGACTAAATGCTCAGGGGCTGCTTTGGTCTTTTCCACTCCCGATCGACTTATCCCCCTTGGCACCGATTAGATCTCACTCTAATCGGTGTGATCCCTCTCTCAGACCCCCTAAAACCCCTTCGACTTCCTCCCTTTCTCCGCCGTTTGCCGCCGTCTCCAGCCATCTCCGTCGGTGCCGATCACTCTCCCTCCTCCTGTCGACCTAGGTATCCCTCTCTCTCAGCTCCTAGGGTTTCATTCTAGGTCAATTTCGTCGATTTCCATCATTCTTAGGGTTTGTGTTAGGGTTTCTAGTTCGATCTCGTTCGTTTGTGCATGTCTCGTCTCGATTATGGCGAAGACGCGTATCCCCATCCGACCCTCGAGTCCGTCACCCATGACCGTAGAGTCGCCTCCTACGGACCCCCCCCCCCTCAACCCAAACGTACTCCTCCTAAACACCGAGCCAAATCGACCCATCCTTCGTCTTCTTTGCCTCCTCTTAAGAAGACGAGGACGGCGACCGTGAAGCCTAGAGCCACATCTCAGCCCAAGCCTAGGAAGCAGACCGTGTCTCCAGCTTCATTCCGTGCTCCCTCTCCTCCCGATGACTCCGACACTGAGTATATTCCGGAGACCGAGCATACCGCTAGGGATTCTACTCCTCCTCCTCGTTCTAGCACTCGTCCATCTAAGGGGAAGGCTCCCATGCCAGTTGGCGGTGTCGATATATCGCTATGTCACGATGACCCGATGTGTCTCGCGGCATACAATCGTATCGAACACTGTCCACTGTTATTGGAGCATTTCATTCAGTTCTCCGATTTCCCTCATCTCGTCGATCTTCTTTCCAATAGCGGTCTCATAGATTATCTTCGCTATGACCATAAGGCAAATCCTCCTCCGTACCCCCGTCTTGTCAAGCTTTTCTATGCGAATCGTGTCTGGGGTCAGTATGACGACACCCATTACATTGAGACGACTGTCTTGAGGACACCGATTGTCCTTACGGCAGAAATCTTAGGGGATTTGATAGGTGTCTCATCCTGTGGCCTTCTCCCTGCCGACATCTCTGTTGATGATATTTCTGATATTGACCAGGTCGTGCTTACCGACATGTTTCATGTGATCCATCCCACCATGATTGGCGTCCCTTCTAAGTCATTTAAGCCGAATGCCTGGGTTCTTAATCTGATCTTGAAGTCGTGCCTCCTTCCGAAGTACGGCTCATCTAGCTTACCCTCCCAGCCATTCCTTAAGCTGATCTATGCCCTCTTCATGGGGAGCGAGATCAATTGGGCATGGATTATTCTTGACAAGATGGACTCTTTCGAATGTATTCGAAAGTCCACCAAGTCAGCCCACATTCCATATCCATGCCTATTGACTCTCGTTTTCCGTCATTTCGGCGTCCTTCTCCCTCCAGATGACCAACGTCCTCTTGGTCCTCTCCTGAATGCGACGGCCGTCAAGAAGTCTCTTGCGGCGCTTCGTCACGTTTAGAGGACGACCCCTTTCGCTTCAGCTTCAGCTTCTGCTCCTCCTCCTGCTCCTACTCTCACTGAGTTTGCACTTTCGTTCAGACGTGTGGAGTCTCGTTGTGCTCGTTCTGAGGCGATGCTTGCTCGCATTTGTTCTCACTTGGGCATTGAGATTCCTCCGTCTGTTTCTGACGAGGAAGAGATAGAAGAGGCTGAGCTCCAGGAGCTTGTTCGATCTGCTGCTCGTGCCCCTGAGGGTACGTCTGCTTGTGCTACTGCCACTTCTGCTGGTGAACCCGAGAGCACACCTGCTACCACCATTCCTCCGATGGATACTTCGTCTGTTGGTGCTCCCGAGACCACTCCAGTTGCCACTCTCCCATCTGTTGACACTCCGGTCGTTGCTGAGACCACCACCCCTCCTGTAGAGCCTGCTACTGCTGTTGACCCTCCCTCTGCCTCCTGAGCTTGCGTTGGAGGACTCTCCCTATGCACATTGGATGATATATTTTGTAGTGAGAGTATGGGGTAGGATAGCTTGGGTGGTTATGACTGGTGATGTATTTTGATGTATTTTGGATGGATTTCTGTATGTTTTGTGATACTTCGATATCTATTGTGATATATGTTGTATGATGTGCTTCGATCTGAGGATCGCTTATATGTGTGTTGGCAGATGTATACTTTTGATGTATCCATGTTATATATATATATATATATATATATATATATATATATATATATAAACATCGTGTGGCCATTTACTTCTTTTGTGCACATTATATTTTTTTGTCTCTGATGTTGATTTCGTCGCTCGACGATTACATTTGATTTAATAGAAATTAATTCTATGAAAACATAGAATTGTTGTCCATGCACTAAATTCATCAAGAATGTTGATATTGGAGAGTATGTTCCATAACTCAATATGTAAAATTAATTTGAGTTTTGATGATTTCTTCTTCGATTTTCAACTATGGTCTTGTTGGCACGCTTGATTTACTTCGTATTTTTCTTTGGTGTCATTTGGACCGTGGTCGTATTCTACGACTCCCATGCTTTTATATTTTAGCCATTGTTGTTGTCGTTGATCTCATCCTGCTCTTTTTGCTAATGCCAAAGGGGGAGAGAATTAATAATGACGATGTGCTACATGCTAATTCAAAGTAATTTACCGTGAATCTAATTTGATATGTTAGATTCAGGGGGAGTTAAGATATAAAAATAGATTTTAAATCCGATATTTCAATAATTGATTCACATTTTATACATTACTCGTCTGCTTGATGCTTATGGTTATTATTTAATTTGGAATTAACGTGTCATCAATGCAGGGGGAGTAAGTAAATTTCATTTGAATCATTATTTTTTATTATTATTTATGTTGGTTTGTCATCACCAAAAAATGGGGAGAATGTTGAGTATTGATTCCCCGGATTTGGTTTTGATGATGAACAAACATAAATATCGTGAACTAACTCTTTGTGAGCGCAGTTATGGAGATCGTCACCAAACTGTAATGCCCTACCAGCTACTGCACAAGTACTAGAGGGGGGGTGAATAGTACTTTAAAATAATAAGGCGTATTATTCCAAATTAAATTGCACACAACTACCAAGTCAATTTGCGGAAGCTTAAATTGAATGACAACAATGAAATTAACAATGCTAACAAATGAAGTTAATGGGTTCGGATCCACCCAAGTCTCCCCAACTTGTTCCCGGTGATCCTACGTCCCAACCACCCGGATCCCTTCCGGATACTTGAGTTAGAAACCCTAACTCAAGATTTCCACTATGAATATCTTGTAAAAAACCTTCACAAGATCAAATCATACATGCAATGGCAAAGTGAATCCCACAACCCGGGATCACAAACTTCTCTCACAACCGAGAGAGCCAATAAGCAATATAAAAGAGTTTAATATGAAATAAATACTCTTACCACAAAATCCTATACCTTGAGTTTTTCTTACCCAAAAGGTGGAATGAAGGATTTGAGGAAGATGAAGTTACCAAACCCTAGCACCAAGGAAATGAGCAGCAATGGGTGCCTAGGGAAGATTTGGAAACTTGAATCAAGCAATAGCTTGAAGAGCTCACCAAGAACAAGCTTCTCTCTAGATCTAGAAATGAGAGAGAATGGGTTTCTTGTGAGGAAGAGAGCTTTAGATTTGAGGGAGAATAGCTATCTCTTTAGAACTCAATGAATCTCTTAATGACAGCTCTGTTGAAGATAGAAATGACCTAGGTTCGTATTTATAGGGTCCCATAAAAACAAGTTAGGTCAATCTCCAACGGAAAGAAATCTGTGAGATCTAGTCGGTCAAAGAACACTCACTGACCGACTAGTTCATCAACTAGTCGGTCAGTCACAAAGCATGGACCGACTAAGAGCAGATCTGAGAAGAGATAGAATTTCAGACCTAGAAAACTAGTCGGTCCAAGAACACTGTCTGACCGACTAGTTTCACAACTAGTCGGTCATCCAATGAACGTAGACCGACTAAGAGGCAAAACAACATAGTCTGAAGGCAAGTTGACTTAGTCGGTCCAAGAACAAAAGTTGACCGACTAGATTGTCAACTAGTCGGTCATCAAACGTTCTTAGACCGACTAACGGTAAACAGTAGCTTAGGAGAATTTTAGAGTGAACAGTCAGTCTCAACTAGTCGGTCAAAGAAGCATCACTGACCGACTAGTTCACAAACTAGTCGGTCGGTGAGTCAACATAGACCGACTAACTGTAAACAGTAAAGAGCTAAGAATTAACTGACAGAAACTAGTCGGTCCAAGAACAGTAGCCGACCGACTAGATCACCATCTAGTCGGTCAGTACATGTTCTTGTACCAACTAACATGCACAACAAAGTCCGAATCGAAGCGCGACGCTTCGAGGAAGTTAGAGTGAACTTGTGCAAGAATCCTAGAGCTACGAAATGAGCGTAATGAAGATAGAAACGTAAGATATACTATTACTTCGAAAGCGTCCTTTGAATATTCTCGTGAAATTGGCGACGATCTCCAATACTGCGCTCACAAATTGTTAGTTCATGAAGTATTTATGTTTGCTCATCATCCAAAACCAAATCCGGGGAGTCCAATATTCAACATTCTCCCCCTTTTTGGTGATGACAAACCAACATAAATAATAATCAAAGATAATAATTCAAATGTAAAATACTTACTCCCCCTGCATTGATGACACGTTAATTCCAAAATGAATATAAATGAATTGCATCAAGCAGACGAGTAAGATAAATAAAGTGAATTGATTTTTGAAATATCGGATTTTGAAAATCCTTATATGTATCTTAACTCCCCCTGAATCTAGCATATCAAACTAGATTCTTGGAAATTGAGTTAAATTTTCATTTGCGCTATTTATTATCATTATCTCTCCCCCTTTGGCATTATCCCAAAAATGGGGGGGCATACAACGACAACAATTAGGAAATGTAAAATCCAACATCGGGAGTCGTAGACAAAGGCAATGGACCAACTTGACACCAAGAGAAAAATTGTGGAAATCAAAACAAGGTGTGCCAAATTTTCCATTATCAAAAAAAATCAAAACCATCAAAAACACCAAATCATTATTCATTTCTTGAATAAAGAAACATACTCTTCAATATTCAATATTCTTGGTTAATTTTGTGCATGGAAAACAATTCTATAAAATTACAGAAATTAAATCCATTTAACCAACTTTTTATGCGTCGATTCGATATCACATTTCAAATATATTCAATGAATATTAAAATTTGCACGACGAATAAAAGATAAAGTGAACGATGATGAACATATATATATATATAGACAACATGAGTACATCCAAAAAATATCACATCGAATATATGAGATACATCATATCAAGCGCTACATATCATCAAAAAGAAATACATCATCATCATCATCCTCATCAAAATAAATACTACAACAAAAAGTACATCATCATCAACATATCATAAAATCCAACACCGACAACCAGAAAGCACAAAAAAAATACATCAAAGCATCTCTCAACCCCATCCTAACCCAAGACACTCTCACTAGAATATATCATCCAAAGCGTATATGGAGAGTCCTCGGAACAACGATCACGAGGAGGAGGCTGGATCTGCAGCGTCCGTGGGTCCAGTCGACGGAGTGGACTCAGGCTCTGCAGGGAGAAGAGGTGTCTCAACAGATGGAATCGTCGGGGCAGGAGTCGAGATCTCAGCAACAGGCTCAACAGCAGCATGAGTCTCGACAGAAGCAGCAGCAGCAGATACATGAGCAGGCTCGGAAACTGGGTCAGCAGCAGGCTCAGAAGGCTGAAGAGCTGCAGCAGATGGCTCTGGAACACCGGAAGAGGTGGCAACTCCAGGAGCAGAAGTGGAAGTACCAGCAGCAGCAGTACCAGCAGAAGTGCCCTCGGGGGCACGAGTCGAAACACGACAGAGCTCCTCAATGTCCTCCTCAGCCATCTCATCAAACTCCTCATCCTCAGACACGGAAGGAGGAAGCTCAACACCCATCCGACGAGCCATACGGCAGACTACCTCCTCGGTACGAGCCAAGCGGGACTCGTGACGACGAAGTATCCGTAGGACTTCATCCAGGGTGGCAGAAGGAGCAGCAGAGGCACTGGCAGAGGCAGGGACAGACGCAGAAGGTGTCGTCCTCTGAACGTGACGAAGCGCCGCAAGAGATTTCTTGACGGCCGTCGCATTCAGGGGAGGACCAAGGGGACGCTCATCGTCACGAGGCAATGTGACACGAAAATGACGAAACACGAGGGTCAACATGCAAGGAAATGGGATATGAGCCGATTTATTGGACTTTCGAATACACTCGAAAGAGTCAATCTTATCGAGTATAATTCGAGCCCAATTAATCGAGCTCCCCATGAAGATCGCATAGATAAGCTTCAAAAATGGCTGGGATGGTAAAGATGAGGAGCCGTACTTGGGAAGCAAGCACGACTTCAGAATCAGATTTAGGACCCATGCATTTGGCTTGAATGATTTAGATGGCACGCCAATCATGGCAGGAGGAATCTGATGGAAAATCTCTGAAAGGATGGTCTGATCAAGAGAAGAAATATCATCTACCGAGATATCAGAAGGAAGAAGTCTAGACGAAGAGATACCCAAAATCTCTCCTAAGATTTCCACAGTGAGGACTATAGGAGTCCCCAAAACGGTCGTCTCAACAGAGTGGGTCTGATCGTACTGACCCCGGATCCTATTAGCATAGAAAAGCTTCACTAATCTAGGGTAGGGGTGAGGATTCGCCTTCGGGTCATATCGAAGGTAATCGAGAAGACCCGACGACGACAGAAGATCAGCTAACCCTATGAAGTCGCTAAACTGGACGAAATGCTCCAGAAGCAGCGGGCAATGTTCGATACGGTTATACGCCGCGAGACACAAAGGGTCATCGCGACATAAGGAAATATCGACACCGCCCACCGGCATCAGACCCTTTCCCTTAGGCTTACGGGTAGACGTACGAGGGTGGGTGCTAGACTCGGGATGAATAGGAGGAGTGGGTTCCCTATGAGTCTCGGTCTCGGGGTTATACTCCGTATCGGAATCGGTAGGAGTATGGAACGAAGATTGAGAAGCAAGAATTTTGGCCTTTGGCTTAGGCTTGGGTTTGGGTTTCGGTTGACCTCTAGGTTGAGCGGTCGTCGTCCTCTTCTTCTTGAGAGGAGGCGAAGACGACGAAGGATGGGTGGTCTTGGCTCTACGCTTCGGAGGGGTTGGATGCTCGGGATCCGAAGAGATTGGATCAACGGTCATCGGAGAGGGGCTAGAGGGAGTGATCGGAATGCGTGTTCTTGCCATAGTCGAAGCAAGACACGGGACAATGAGATCAAACGAAGAAGCCCTAGCCGAAAAAAAAAGATAAACCCTAAGAACCCTAGAAACCGAGAAAGCCCTAGCTCTAGGAAAGGAAATCTAACCCTAGGAGGAGAGGAGATCACCTAGAACGAGGGGCCGACGGAGGAGATCGACGGAGATGGCCGGAAAAATGGCCGGAGATCGATCGGAAGTCGAAGGGTTTCGAGGGAGGTCGGGGTTTTGAGCGGAGAGAGAAGAGATTTCGATCGATTAGAATGAAAATCGATCGACTAAACTGAGTTTAAGTCGGTCGATTTCTCAAATGACCAAACAGCCCCTGGCACAACTAGTCGGTCACAGTTCAAGCACTGACCGACTAGATCACGATCTAGTCGGTCGGTCAATGAGCTTGAACCGACTAGTTGCAAACAGTGGCTGAATCCAAGAATTACTGACAAGATTTAGTCGGTCTGCGTTCAAGTACTGACCGACTAGATCTCAATCTAGTCGGTCGGTCACTGAACATGAACCGACTAAAGAGTCAAAAACTTGAAAATCAAGTTCTCTCCATAATACGCTTGGACGATAAATCTCAAAACTCTCAATAAACATCTAAACTACCCCATTAATCATCGAAAAACAGAAATTTGACGATTACGCATAAATCGAACGAAAAATCAAGATATCACATAAAATTCCCGAAAAATCCAATAATTCTAGCATGAATGAGATATTGCCAAAAATAATAGCATGCAAAATTATTGAATGAAACATGAATCCTATATCTCGGATTCACCCATAATCCCCAATTCTCGACGCAACCGCACAAAGGAGTCCTCCTTTAGGGGTTTCGTGAAAATATCGGCGATTTGCTTTTGGGTTTCAACGTACACTAGAATGATGTCCTTTTTAGCAACATGATCATCTAAAAAGTGGTGTCGGACATCTATGTGTTTCGAACGGGAATGATGTACCGGGTTCTTGGAAAGACATATTGAACTTTGGTTGTCAACCATGATAGGGCAAGTATCACAATTTATACCAAAGTCTTTAAGTGTGTGTCTCATCCAAAGAACTTGAGCACACGCGGCACCGGCGGCAATATATTCCGCCTCGGTGGTTGAAAGTGATACGGAATTTTGCTTCTTGGAAAACCAAGAGACAAGAGAATTTCCTATAAAATGGCAAGTGCCACTAGTACTTTTCCTGTCGGATTTGCATCCCGCATAATCAGCGTCACTATATGAGACTAACTCATATGTGCTAAATCTCGGATAAAGTAATCCAAAATCTAATGTGTAACTTAGATAGCGAAAAATACGCTTTACCGCTACTAAGTGAGACTCCTTAGGTTGAGACTGATAACGAGCACATATACATACGGCAAACATAATATCGGGCCTACTTGCGGTAAGATAAAGCAAACTACCTATCATACCTCGATATAGACGAATGTCTACATCCTTACCGCCCGTATCCTTGTCAAGATGCGTAGTCGTGCTCATTGGAGTCTTTTTCCCGGAGGCATTCTCCATTCCAAATCGCTTTAGCAACTCCACCGTGTACTTCGTTTGGTGGATGAAGATTGCATCGTTCATTTGGCGAATTTGGAGACCTAAGAAATATTTGAGTTCGCCCATGTGGCTCATCTCAAATTGTTCCTTCATCACATTAGAAAACTCTTCGCAAAGAGCGAAGTTAGTAGCACCGAAAATGATATCATCAACATAAATTTGAACTAATAAAATATCATTATTTGCATGCTTAATAAAAAGTGTTGAATCGGCTTCGCCCATTTTAAAATTCAAATCCAAAAGAAAATTCTTTAGGCGATCATACCAAGCTCGAGGAGCTTGTCTCAAACCATTAAGAGCTTTCTTTAGTTTAAAAACGTGATTTGGAAATTTTTCATTTACGAAGCCCGGAGGTTGAGAAACGTAAACTTCCTCAACGACATCTCCGTTTAAAAATGCACTTTTAACATCCATTTGAAATAATTTAAAATTCTTATGGCATGCAAAAGACAAAAGTAATCTAATTGATTCTAATCTAGCTACCGGAGCGAAAGATTCTTCGAAATCGATACCTTCCTCTTGACGATAGCCTTGAGCTACTAACCGAGCTTTGTTCCGGACGACGACTTGGTTTTCGTCGGTTTTGTTCTTGAAGATCCACTTTGTCCCTATGACGGTGTGGTTCTTCGATGGCAATGGAACAAGCTCCCAAACTTCATTCCTCTCGAATTGAATGAGCTCCTCCTCCATGGCTAAGATCCAAGCGCTATCTTCGCATGCTTCATTAATATTCTTTGGCTCTATCGATGAGGCAAAGGCACAATTTGCGAAGCGGTGAACTTGGGATCTCGTCTTGACACTATCATAGATATTGCCAATGACTTGCTCATGGGGATGGTCACGAACCGAATGAAGCCGTTTGGGAATACCTTGATCACTTGGAACATTCTCAACAACTTCATTAGTTGGGTTAGTCTCAATACAATCAATAGAATCATTAGACTTAGAATTTTCAAACGAATCACATAAAACATCCATAGAATCATTATCATTTGAAATTCTAGTTGGAACAAATCCTTCATTAAATGAGACATGAAGCGATTCCTCGATCGTTGAGGTTCGTTTGTTGAATATCCGGTAGGCTTTGCTACGCGTAGAATATCCAACAAAAATCCCCTCATCGGATCTCGGATCGAATTTGTCCAAACTACCATATGTGTTCTTAATAAAACATTTCGAACCAAAAACACGAAAATGTTTAACTTGAGGCAACCTACCAAACAACAATTCATAACAAGTTTGTTTAGTGCCGGGCCTCAAAAGTATTCTATTAAACACATAGCAAGCGGTGTGTACCGCTTCCGCCCAAAATTGATGGCCAAGTTGGCTATCATCAAGCATAGTGCGAGCACACTCCACTAGCGTCCTATTCTTTCTCTCAACTACACCATTTTGAGGAGGTGCGCGAGGGAAAGAGAAGGTGTGAGTAATACCAACTTCATCACAAAATGTCTCAAAAGACTCATTCTCAAATTCACCTCCATGATCACTACGAATAGTGACAATGGTGGTTCCTAAGAGATTTTGTACTTTCTTAACAAAAATTGTGAAGTTTTCAAAAGCTTCATTTTTATTGCACAATGAAAATACCCAAGTAAATCTTGAATAGTCATCTACGATGACAAGTCCATACCTTGCATTTCCTAAGGAAGCTACTCTAGTTGGCCCAAATAAATCTAGATGTAATAGCTCTAGTGGCCGTTTAGTATAGATGCTTTTCTTAGGTTTAAATGAAGATTTAGGAAGCTTGCCGCGTTGACAACAATCACAAAAACTTTTCTTTTCAAAAACAAGCTTCGGAAAACCTTTAATAGAATTCAATTTTGAAAGCTTATATAGTGTTCCAAAGTTCACATGTCCAAAGCGTCGATGCCATAAGTGTTGTTCACTTGTGTTGGCAACGAGACATTGTTCATATGACTTAGGAAGATCCAAAATATAGATGTCTTTACGACGAGTTCCGGAAAATAATAATTTTTCATTATCCTTTCTTAAAATGTGACACAATCCTTTCGCAAAGCTAACTTTGTAACCTTTGTCACAAAGTTGACTTATTGAAATAAGATTATGATTTAAACCACTAACAAGATAAACGTCACTAATTAATGGTTTAGAAGGGTTACCGACTTTACCAACACCTATGATGGTTCCGCTCTCGTTGCCTCCAAATACGACGCGGTTTCCATTCGCAATGGGAACCACTCCGGAGAGCAAACGAGCGTCACCCGTCATGTGTTTGGAGCACCCGCTATCGAGTATCCAATTCCCTTTGGAGCTAAATTTAAATTTGATGCTCCTTTTCTTTTTCTTTTCCTTGAGTACCTAAAGATAGACACTTTCATATCATGGTACCCAAGGTCATTGGGTCCAAGGGATTAGACCTTTGGAAGCCAAGTCCAAGTGGACTTAGACTTCCCCACATAATTCTTACTATGCACAACATCCGAAAAATAAGCATTCATATACATTTGTTTTTCGTCCATGCTTGTGTCCTTTGGGCTCCAAATAGTGAAAATTTTGGGAGCCATCATCCTATTGGGTGCATGCATGCTACGTTGATTTCTACGTGATGCATGTTATGGATAGGCATACGGGACATGATGGAATGGTGCACGAAGAGAATTATTCATATGATGAGGTGGGTGTACATATGCATGTGTGGAAACACGTGCGTGAGGGTGTCTCACTTGGTGTGCACGTGCCCGGGAATGTGTTGCATAAAAATCATCATAAGTGTGAGACGGTGGAGTAGGACGTGTGTTCCTACGTGGCATGTTATTAGTGTACATGTAGGCATGCCCCTTCTTTGGAGGTCCACCCAAAGTGGGTTTCTTTCCGAAAGAGGGTGTGGACGAGGTGGAAGCACCATTGGTAGATGAACTACCAATAGAGTGTTTGCTCCCACTCGTTGAGGCTTCGGAAGTTGGCCTAACAAAAGTAGTGACCGACTTGGATGAATTTCCCATCATATACCCCAAGCCAATGTGGTGTTTGGCCGGAAGTAAATCTTTTAGGATATTATCCAAATGGCCCTTACCCTTGTTGAATTTGTTGATTCGGCCCAATGTGTCCTCATATTTCTCTTTGAGAGAACGCAAAGAAGTATCCAAAGCGGATATTTGCGATGTGAGCACATAAACACGAGATTTAAGATTCTCGTTCTCAATACTCAAAGTCGAGTTTTGAGAAGTTAAATCCGCTATCTCATGTTCTTCCGCATCCTCAATGCTAACATGTTCAAGTTTAGATTTGAGATTCACAATCTCATTTCTTAACTCTTCAACAACGGTGTCGTTGTTAGTGATGATATTCTTAGGCGATGTTTGAATGCTAGCTAGGTCATCTTTTACCTTAGTATATCTATTTACTAACTTAGTGTATTTTGACCAAAGTTGAGAGTTAGCATTTCTAAGATCATCCATCGTTACCTCATCGCTTTCGTCATTACTATCATCGGAAGAGGAGGATCCTTGATCGTTCTCCTCTCTTGCCATGAAGCACATATGTGCTTGCTCCACTTTCTCATCATCCGACTCTCCGCTTGAGGAATCCTCGGAGTCGGTGAATGTTGCTCCGACAAGTCCTTTCTTGTACCCCTTCTTGTATTTCTTGGACTTATCGAATTTTGGCGCCTTCCACTTCTCCTTTTGTTTGTTGAGAGGACACTCCGATTTCATGTGTCCTGGCTTATTGCACTTGAAACACAAAGGAGAGGAAGAGTCGTTAGAAGAACCAAATTTACCTTTGGTCTTGAAGTTACCTTTCCGGAAGAAACGGTTGAACTTCTTGGCCATGAGTGCCATGGACTCCAAGTCCAACTCGTTTTCCGAGTCTTCATCATCGGAAGATGTGGATGAAGCCGCCTTGAATGCAATCGCCTTTTTCTTAGGCGCATCTAGGTTCAAATATGACTTCATCTTTTCTTGTATCTTCACCTTGCTATCTTTGCGTACCTCGTATGACATCAAAGTACCCATTAGTTGAACAACGGTATATTTGTTCATGTCATTACCTTCCTCGATGGCGAAGGTACGTTTTTCCCAAGAAGAGGGAAGTCCTTCAATAAGCTTTAAGCACTTCTCCTTTTGAGTGTAGATCTTGCCGAGGGCCTCTAACTCGTTTATTATGTCAACGAAGCGAGCGTAATATTCTTTCATCTTCTCGCCCTGTTGCATGTGAAACATTTCGTAATCTTTGGTTACGACAACGAGTTTAGAGTCTCTTACCCGACTCGTCCCTTCATGTAGTATGAGGAGAGAGTTCCAAATTTGATATGCACTCTTACATGTGCATATCTTATTGAAATCCTCGGGCTCCAATGCGCATTGCAAGGCGTTCATTGCCTTGGCATTGCTTACCTCCGCGGCGACCTCCGCGGTAGTCCATTTCTCAAAATCTTCTTCTTCGGGCTCGTTGTACTCCTTCATTGTAGTCCTCCATAAAGATGCACTTCGGAGGAAGGTTTCCATCCGACATTTCCAGTACCCGTAGTTGGTACCGTTGAAGAATGGAGGCCTTGTAGAGGAATGTCCTTCCATCACCGATGACGCTCCTTCACGGTTCCTGAAGGTGTCGTAGTTGGAAGGTGGAGGCACGGTCTTGTTGTCGTTGGCAGACATAGCTGAGTATCTGGCTCTGATACCAAATGTAATGCCCTACCAGCTACTGCACAAGTACTAGAGGGGGGGTGAATAGTACTTTAAAATAATAAGGCGTATTATTCCAAATTAAATTGCACACAACTACCAAGTCAATTTGCGGAAGCTTAAATTGAATGACAACAATGAAATTAACAATGCTAACAAATGAAGTTAATGGGTTCAGATCCACCCAAGTCTCCCCGACTTGTTCCCGGTGATCCTACGTCCCAACCACCCGGATCCCTTCCGGATACTTGAGTTAGAAACCCTAACTCAAGATTTCCACTATGAATATCTTGTGAAAAACCTTCACAAGATCAAATCATACATGCAATGGCAAAGTGAATCCCACAACCCGGGATCACAAACTTCTCTCACAACCGAGAGAGCCAATAAGCAATATAAAAGAGTTTAATATGAAATAAATACTCTTACCACAAAATCCTATACCTTGAGTTTTTCTTACCCAAAAGGTGGAATGAAGGATTTGAGGAAGATGAAGTTACCAAACCCTAGCACCAAGGAAATGAGCAGCAATGGGTGCCTAGGGAAGATTTGGAAACTTGAATCAAGCAATAGCTTGAAGAGCTCACCAAGAACAAGCTTCTCTCTAGATCTAGAAATGAGAGAGAATGGGTTTCTTGTGAGGAAGAGAGCTTTAGATTTGAGGGAGAATAGCTATCTCTTTAGAACTCAATGAATCTCTTAATGACAGCTCTGTTGAAGATAGAAATGACCTAGGTTCGTATTTATAGGGTCCCATAAAAACAAGTTAGGTCAATCTCCAACGGAAAGAAATCTGTGAGATCTAGTCGGTCAAAGAACACTCACTGACCGACTAGTTCATCAACTAGTCGGTCAGTCACAAAGCATGGACCGACTAAGAGCAGATCTGAGAAGAGATAGAATTTCAGACCTAGAAAACTAGTCGGTCCAAGAACACTGTCTGACCGACTAGTTTCACAACTAGTCGGTCATCCAATGAACGTAGACCGACTAAGAGGCAAAACAACATAGTCTGAAGGCAAGTTGACTTAGTCGGTCCAAGAACAAAAGTTGACCGACTAGATTGTCAACTAGTCGGTCATCAAACGTTCTTAGACCGACTAACGGTAAACAGTAGCTTAGGAGAATTTTAGAGTGAACAGTCAGTCTCAACTAGTCGGTCAAAGAAGCATCACTGACCGACTAGTTCACAAACTAGTCGGTCGGTGAGTCAACATAGACCGACTAACTGTAAACAGTAAAGAGCTAAGAATTAACTGATAGAAACTAGTCGGTCCAAGAACAGTAGCCGACCGACTAGATCACCATCTAGTCGGTCAGTACATGTTCTTGTACCAACTAACATGCACAACAAAGTCCGAATCGAAGCGCGACGCTTCGAGGAAGTTAGAGTGAACTTGTGCAAGAATCCTAGAGCTACGAAATGAGCGTAATGAAGATAGAAACGTAAGATATACTCAAGGCTTAACATTCTATCAATCGAAACTAAAAGACTATAAATAAAACCTTAATAAACGGTCTTTGAGAGCTTCGATTGAATCTTCATTACTTCGAAAGCGTCGCAAGAGCTTCAACGAAGCTTTAGGCTTGAATACGAGCTTTTGGAAGTGTTGAGATGTCGCTTTGAATATTCTCGTGAAATTGGCGACGATCTCCAATACTGCGCTCACAAATTGTTAGTTCATGAAGTATTTATGTTTGCTCATCATCCAAAACCAAATCCGGGGAGTCCAATATTCAACACAAACTTCTATGAACATCAAAAGCGATGTCTCGAGACTTCTCAAAGCTCGTGCTCATATGCTTGAGGCTTCGTTGAAGCTCAAGGACCATTATTGAAGTCAAGAGATTCGGATCGAAGCGATTGAAGACGGTTCGTCAAGTTTTATTTATAGTCTTCTAGCTTCGTTTCATAGATTGTTAAGCCTTGAGTAGGTCTTACGGTTTAATCTTCATAACGATCATATCTTAGAGCTAGGATCATATTAGAAGCCCATAGAAACTTTCCCGAAGCTTCACGCTTCTCATCGTGGCTTCTTGTGCATGTTAGTTGGTTCAAGAAGAAGAACCAACCGACTAGATGGCAATCTAGTCGGTCGGCAATCCTTCTTGAACCGACTAGAATGCCTTGTTTAATTTCAGCTCACTTACTGTTTATAGTTAGTCGGTCCAAGAAGGTTCACCGACCGACTAGTTGTCAAACTAGTCGGTTAGGAATCCTTCTTAGACCGACTAGTTGAGCTTCCATTTTTGAGCCTAACTTACTGTTACAGTTAGTCGGTCAAAGCACAATGACCGACCGACTAGTTGAGAAACTAGTCGGTTGGAAGTTGTTCTTAAACCGACTAGCTGTCTTTGTATTCAGCCACTTTGATTTCATCTGTTAGTTGGTCAAAGAACACTCACCGACCGACTAGTTGTGAAACTAGTCGGTTGGCAAGTCTTCTTAGACCGACTAGTTCTATATTCCCTGAACTTCATCTTTTGGCTATTCTCTTGTTAGTCGGTTCAAGTTGATTCACCGACCGACTAGATGTGAATCTAGTCGGTCAGTGATCCTTCTTTGACCGACTAGTTTGCTTCAGAATAGAGCCGTTGGAGCATTAAATGCCCTGAATTTTGCTCTCCCTTTCCTCTATCCTATATATACTTGAAGGGCTGATTTCATAGCATTCAAGGCTGATATTTATTGAAGTTTAGATATCAAAGAGAAGCAATTAATTCTCATTCAAAGCTCATTCATTTCTCACTTGAATCTCTCCCTCACTCTTATTTCAAAAGAGAGATTCATTGATTGTAAGCCTTCCAAGCCAAGAGCCTGATTCTAGGTCACCAACTCCTCCCTAGGCTTCCATTGCTGGTCAACATCTTGGAGCTAGGGTTTGGTGCCTTCATCTTCCCCAAAATCCTTCTTGCCCTAAATCGTAAGTTTTACTCAAGGCATAAGGTTTTGTGGTAAGCATTTCATATTTCAATTACTTTGAATATTGCAAGTTTTACTCTCGGTTGTGAGAGTTGTGTGTGATCCCGGTTTGTGGGAGTCACATTTTCATTTGTGTATGATTTGATCTTGTAGAGGTTTTCAACAAGTATTTCATAGTGCAAATTTGAGTTAGAGGATTCTAACTCAAGTATCCGGAGGGGATCTGGGTGTTTGGGACGTAGGATCACCGGGAACAAGTCGGGGAGACTTGGGTGGATCCGAACCCGTTAATTCGTTTGTTTGCGATTGTTTTCTTTGTTGTCAATATGTACATTTCCGCATTGTTGGCTGAGTTTGCAAGATAATTAGGAATTATCTTCTTAATTATTTTAAAGTACTATTCACCCCCCCCCCCCCCCCCTAGTACTTGTGCAGTAGCTATCAGGGCATTACACGTACATTATTACAGTTCATAATTGAAATACAACACACAATGGCACTCTTACACTCATTACATGAAAAGAAATACCGAAAGGAACTACAGAAAGGAAATACAATACGCACACCAACTTAATTATCTCTAGCAATCAGTAGTCTCTGGGTCAAACTCTAGCTCCACAAACTCAGGAGCCTCTTCTTTGATCTGTTCGTCGTCTGCTGATGCCATAACATGGAACCGTACGTAAGTCACAACAATTCTAGCAATAGAAATAAAAGTAGTGCAACAGTATGGAATAGGTTATAGTAAACAATTAAAGAGAATCAAACAAGCGCAACATGTAAGGAAAGAACTGACATGCATACAAGTGTGATAAGCAACGTAGAAAAAATAGTTATACAAGGTTGCTGAGTAACGTACAAGAGTAATCATGGTGATAGCAATAGTAAGACTAACATGCATGATCTGTAACAAGTGTAAACATGCAAGGTACTGAACAAGACGTACATATAGTCAATTGATTATTGTGGTGTTAGTATTTATTATCTAAACTATGTAACTCACGTAGGAGAGTATGATATGCAACCATGGGTCACCTCGTTGCCACGGGGAGCTAATCCCGGGCGTCGCTACACACTTTTAAAAACGGGACGGGAATTTACACTTTTAAAACGTGACGTGATTGGACATGTGAGGTGACTTCGGTCATAGCTCCCATAATCTCTCTACAATGAGTTACCCCAACCCAGTGATGTGTCAAGTGTGTCAAGTTCTACTTTTACGTATCATTCCAACATGATATCCCAACGTAACTTACAAACGCAGTTTACACGTCATTTCATGCATGGTTTTCAAGTGGTAGACAAGGGAGAACGAAACAAGGGAGTTATTATGGTGATGAAAAGGTAGAAGCGACTTATTTAAACATATTTATAATCAATCGTTGCAAACTGATGAGAATTGGGATTCTAACATTGATACAGGCATACACAGCCAGTCAGGGTTGGCCAAGCAGGTCACTATCCCCGCAAGCAGGGTGATCCAAACTTTGGCACACACGATCCTAGACACTGGGTGGTATCATTGTTAATAATGCCAATCATCACATCTGCTCCATTTAGTAGAGTAGTTTCCTATTTAGGTCTTTACTACTATGATAGTTAAACCAGGACCACTGGTTGACTTTCCTATTTAAAACCAGAAGGCAAAGCAAAGCGGATGCTAAGAAATTTGAGGATAAAGACAAGTCCAACAAGTTTGATGTTGATTCGTTGCTTCGAGCATGTGGTATTAGTACACAATTTACCCAAGTAGATGGTGGTGTGTTACAACCACCAAAGTTGAAAGTTGGCAATGTCATATGTTTAATTAGATAGTCGTTTCAGTTGATTAGTTTCCTATTAGATTAGGTCTCTAGTATTTGGTTCAAGTCAATAGCCGTTCTGAGGCTATATATGATGTCCTACGTTTCATACAAGTACATTTGCTTAATTCCTAACGTTAGAATTAGAGTGACTTACTTATTCCGAGGTGGTCGTAGTGAGCCGGGGCTGGAGTTAAAGCTTCCAAGGGTGCTGGTGCACAGGAATCGGTACCTGAAATCACAAGAAATTGTTGGTTATAGGCCGTACCAATTTCCATCTATTTATACTTATCGTTTTTATTTTATAATAGCTTGAAAAGGTGTCAAAATACGTTCCAAATTTTTAGAAAGGCTAGATATGGGAAAAATAATTTTACCTAAGAAAGAATATTTTTCTGAAGCTTCTGGGCAATTTTAATAATTTTTAAAAGCTCGAAAATTATTTTTAGGATTTAAAAGGATTTAAAAAATAATTTTAAATAGTTCTAGTAAACATTCAATAATTTCTTCAGGATGAAATACTTATCAGAATACTTCAATTAAGCTGTCAAAATGTGTGTCTTGTTATATACTACGACATATAATTTTCTTGTACGTTAGTGTACGTAAAATTGTAAAGATATTAAGTATCAAGTGAAAATACCGTAATTAGATTTTAGCTTTAAAATGCACTGAGGAAAATATACTTGCCTGATGGTGATGAAACCAGCGTCAATGCGTTCGGAATGTCATGTTCGATTTTCTGGAGCTGGTCTTGTATTTTTCTGAGGCCTATACGATGTATTATCAATTTTATATCAGTTATCCTATTATATAACACATAATAATATATATACACTTATTTATATGCGTATATACGTATTTTATACGTTTATAAAACCCTATATCCTCCTTCACTTGAGCGCTACTGTGCGGGGGGTCGTTCGATGGCAGCGGCGGGGGAGCGTGGTCAGGCGGCATCGGGGGAGTGGCGGTGGCGAGGCGACGACGACGGTTGTGGCGGAGCGTCGGCAAGGGCAATGAGGACGGTGGTGGCAGAGCGTCGGCAAGGGCGACGAGGACGTGAGCAGCGGTGGGGATCGACGTGACAGTGGGGGGCTTGCAGCAGCTGGGGGTTGCTTCGACGATGGCGACTTGGAGACGTCGAGAGCGAGGGAGGCAGGCGAGGAGAGGCGGAGCACAGCGGGGCACTAGATGGAAGAGGGAGGAGGGTGTTTTCGTGGGGAGCTGGGGAGGAGTGGAGCTTCTTACGGTGGTTGTCGACGGTGTGCAGGCAGCGAGGGTGGAGCAGCCGAAGGGGCGGCGGCAGCGAGCTGCTCCGGTGAGGTGAGGAGGAGAGAGGGGGATGGTGAGTGAGAGAGGGTGAACGTGAGAGAGGCAGTGGCTGCGGGGGGTGTTGATGGATGTATGCCCTCAGTTCATTTGTATTTGATGCGAATGGATTTTAATAATTAAGATGTGGATTATTGCATATGATACAATAGAAAATAAAATATATACATTTTAAAATGTTTACAAATTATTTTATAAAGGCATAGAAATGAAGAGGATTCTCTTGTGAAAGTCATGAAGAAAACCGCGCTCAAATCGGAGTCCAAACGAGCCTAATAAGTCTATTTAAAAGGAGTTTTAAATAGAGCACAAGAAGGCCCAACATGTTTAAGCCCAAATTATTTTTGGGAAACAAAAAAAACAGTGGCGGGGGCCCCCAAATTTGTGCCCAAAAGCCTCGGTGCCCAGAAACTGGGCGCCAGGCAGCGCCCCAATCAAAAGGGCGCCCAAAAAGTTTGGGCGCCCTGAGTGCGGGCACTGGCACGCGCCCGCGCTGGCACGTGCCCAGGCTGGGGGCGCGTGCCAGCCAGCCCAGCTTGGGCTACGCATATGCCAAGGCTGTGGGGCCCACTCAGTGGACCCCACTTCTGCGGTTCTGAACCCTAGATAGTTGTTTTGTTTTAGCAGTTGTTTTTGAGCAAAAATCAGTTTTGGGCTCAACTTTGGACACACGTTTGAGGGGACAAACGAAGTCAAAATTAAGCGCCGTTTGTTTCTATGCGTTCACCATTCAGTGCTATTCTATTTGATAGGTTGTATCAATTACGAAGCTCAACAGTGAGGGATGAACAATTCGCTAAAGATTGCCTTTGTGAAAGACAAACTTTAGTTAATTTTTCCCACTCCACATCTTTAGTCCCACATCGGATATGATGAAAAGTGGAGGGGTCGGCCGCCTATATAAATAGTGGCCAACACTCTCCTTGGAAATTTGCACCAAGTCTTCAAATTCGAGAAGCTCCCAAAAGTTTGGAGCACACTCCGATTAAGACTTAAAATTAATTATTCACTCTCTCCCAAAATTCTTCCTTGCTCTCGATCGGGCTTTAGCAAAGCTACGAAGGAGCTCAAATCGAAGTCTTGACAGAGGATCCACTCAAGGTGAAATCGTCTTCGGTGCATGGTTGGGTCGGTGACAAGGGTTTTGCTTGCCTCGGGACACGGCGCGGTTCGGGAAGCAGTTCAGCTAGGGACGAGGAGCGGCTCGGGACGCGGTTCGGCTTGGGAGAAGCGGCGTTGTGGGCCAAAGAAACGTTGCTGAAAACGGCGCTTCTTATTCTGCGGAAATGAAGTAAAGGTATGTAGTTTAAATTATTAGCATGCGTTTATAATTGCAAATAGGTTGATAGATCTATCCTTAGAGGTTTGTGGGACCCAACACCGGGATAGTAGAGATTTTGGCTAGGGTTGTCCTTTAGGGCTAGATTTAAAATAGTTTTAAATCTGATTTTCCGCTGCTTATTTGATAACTTCGTCCCACCCACTTAGGCCGGACGTCATATTTATGGCCCTAAGGACCGGTAAAATCATCCATTGGTATCAGAGCCAATCTACCTGATCTATGATTTGCATTTACAAATTGTATATTATACATCATGCTTCTCTATCAGATGAGGGTTTTAATTTAAACTTTAAAAATGTCGTTTTTAAAAGCAACGTTTTATTTTCGAATTTTTTTAAAAAATTGGATTTGATTTTATTTTAGAATTAAATCTTTAAAAATTATGTGATAATTTTTAATGTAACTTAAAAATTATGAGATAATATTTTAGGTTGCATGTTTAGCAAGAAATTTTATAAGATAAATTTTATTGCTTTGTTTTTATACTAAATTGTTTAGTTAATGTTTTTAATGGTTATATTAGTTAATTTGATTATGTGATAATTCAAGAGAGACTATTATGATAGCCATTAAAAACTTCCAGAAAAATTATGAGATAATTTTTGGACATGCTATGATTTAAAAATTATTGCAACAAATTAAATTCATATTTAGGGTAGCCCTCTCTAAATTATAATTTTAATTATTTTAATAATAATTCCAAACAAAAGGCTATGATGTAAAATTGTTGCAACTTGAATTTTAAAATGACTAATACATGATTAGGATAGCACCTTAAAAAATCCTTATAGTTGATAAGGACATTAATAAAAGTTATTAACCAATCCTACTATTTCGAATTTTAGGATTCAACTAGTTGATAGGATTTACTAGTTTTAATGAAGTCATTTCTAATCGTACGGGACACATATAAATAATAAGTTTCCTTCAATAGACCATGATCTGGTCTAGTGTGTTTTGACTAGTATTGAAGATCACCCTTGCTTGACTTGGGATAGTGATCCTGGCTTAGTCAAATCCCTGACCGTGTTCCGCTGGACCGCAAGGATGCGAATTATGATTATGATGACATCGTCGATTATATCTAGTCAATTTCGTTAAAAATCTTCTTCAAGGTTAGCGGTAACCCTATTTGTTTTAGAGGTTGGTTATGTTGAGTATTGATTCTCCGGATTTGGTTTTGGATGATGAGCAAACATAAATATCGTGTACTAACTGTTTGTGAGCGCAGTTATGGAGATCGTTGCCAAAAGAATACGTATATCAAAAGCGACGACTCAAGACTTCTCAATTCGCGTGATCGTGTGCCTGAAGCTTCGTTGAAACTCTAGGAGCAATATTGAAGTCAAGAAGAATGAAGATTGAAGCTTCGAAGACGGTTCGTCATGTATTATTTATTGTCTTCTAGCTTCATAGATTAGAATGTTAAGCCTTGAGTAGGACTTACATTATTATCTTCATTTCGCTCATATCTTAGAGCTAGGATTATCATAGAAGCCATTAGAAACTTTCCCGAAGCCTATCGCTTCTTCCCTCGGCTTCTAGTGCATCTTAGTTGGTTCAAGCAGAAGTACCAACCGACTAGATGACGATCTAGTCGGTCGGCAACTCTACATGAACCGACTAGATGTCCTTGCTCATTTCAGCTCATTCCCTATTGATCAATTAGTCGGTCAAAGAAGAGTCACCGACCGACTAGATGACGATCTAGTCGGTTAGAAATCCTTCTTAGACCGACTAGTTGAGATTTCCCTGTACAGCCATAGTTACTGTTTATCGTTAGTCGGTCAAAGAACGTTTGTCGACCGACTAGTTGATAAACTAGTCGGTCAGCATTTGTTCTTAGACCGACTAAATCAACTTGTATCCAGCCTATTCGATTTCATCTGTTAGTCTGTCAAAGAACACTCACCGACCGACTAGTTGTGAAACTAGTCGGCTGGCGAGTCTTCTTAGACCGACTAGTTCATGTTGTCTGGAACTTTCTCGTTTGGCTGTTTGCCTGTTAGTCGGTTCATGAAGAATCACCGACTGACTAGTTGCCATTCTAGTCGGTCAGTGATCCTTCTTAGACCGACTAACTGCTTCAGAAATAGAGCCGTTGGAGCTTTTATTGAAACGATTTTTCTTCTCTCTTTCCTCTATCCTATATATACTTGGAGGGGTTCTTTCCTTGTATTCAAGGCTGCCATTTTAGAGGTTTAGAGATATCAAAGAGAAGCTATTCAACTCCATTCTAAAGCTTTCTCTTCCTCACAAGAATCTCTCCCTCAACTCTTTGAGCCATATTCCTCAAGAGAGATTCTCTCCATTGTGAGCCTTCCAAGCCAAGAGCTTGATCTAAAGTCACCATCCTCCATCCTAGCCTTCGATCACTGATCTTATTGGTGGAGATTCGGTTTGGTGACATTCACTCCTCAAAATCCATCTTTGCCCTAATTTGGTAAGTTATACTCAAGGCATAGGATTTTGTGGTAAGTGTTTCATATTTCATTTCAATTGATATTGCAATTGTGTCTCTCGGTTGTGAGAGAGGGTGTGATCCTGGTTTATGGGAGTCACATGTCTTTTGTATGATTTGGTCTTGTGAAGGTTTTTCACAAGAATCTCATAGTGCTAAATCTTGAGTTAGGGTTTCTAACTCAAGTATCCGGAGGGGATCCGGGTGGTTGGGACGTAGGATCACCGGGAACAAGTCGGGGAGACTTGGGTGGATCCAAACCCGTTACATGCTTTGTTTGCGTTTGTTAATTCTTGTTGATTGTTGTTTATTCCGCATTGTCGTTTGTTCATTGCATAATAGTTAGGAATAACTCTCTTAATTATTTTAAGTACTATTCCCCCCCCCCTCTAGTACATGTGCAGTAGCTTCTCAGGGCACAACAATTGGTATCAGAGCCAGGTTAAAGCTACAAGTTCAAAGCTATGACGAACAACGACTACAGCGTCTTCAAGGATCGTCAAGGAGCTTCTTCAGTTTTGGAAGGGCAATCCTCAACTAGGCCTCCCTCCTTCAATGGTACCAACTATGGGTACTGGAAATGCTGGATGGAAACCTTCCTCTGGAGCGCTCACTTTGGAGAGCCACGATGAAGGAGTATGTCGAGCCCGAAGAAGAAGATTTCACGAAGTGGACTCCCGCGGAGGTCGCCGCGGAGGTAAGCAATGCCAAGGCAATGAATGCCTTGCAATGCGCATTGGAGCCCGAGGACTTCAATAAGATATGCACATGTAAGAGTGCATATCAAATATGGAACTCCCTCCACATCTTGCATAAAGGAACAAGTAGGGTAAGAGACTCCAAACTTGTTGTTGTTAATAAAGATTTCGAATTATTTCATATGCAACAGGGTGAGAAGATGAAGGAGTATTATGCTCGATTCATTGACATTACCAACGAATTGGAGGCTCTTGGGAAGACCTACACCCAAAAGGAGAAAGTCTCGAAGATCATCGACGGACTTCCTTCTTGTTGGGAGAAACGTACCTTCGCCATCGAGGAAGGTAATGACATGAAAACATATACTGTCGTACAACTAATGGGTACCTTGATGTCTTATGAGGTACGCAAGGACGGTAAGCTCATGATGAAAGAAAAGTTGAAGTCGTACTTGAAGCAAGACGAGCCAAAGAAAAAGGCGATTACGTACAAGGCCACTCCATCTACCGATGATGAAGAATTGGAAGAAGAATCGAAAGAAGAGTTGGGCATGGAAGCTTTGGCCGATATGGCAAAGAAGTTCAACCGATTCTTCCGACAAGGTAAGTTGAAGTGTAAATCAAAATTTATTTCGACTAATGCTTCTACTCCCATGTGTTATAAATGCAATAAGCCAGGACATATCAAGCCGGATTGTCCTCTAAATAAACACAAGGAGAAGTGGAAGGCATCCAAGCACGACAAGTCGAGAAGGCACAAGAAAGGACTTGTAGGCACTTTCACCGACTCCGACGAGGACTCCTCAAGTGGAGAGTCGGACGATGAAAGAGTGGAGAAAGCACACGCGTGCTTCATGGAAAAAGAGGAACATGATCATGAGACTTCCTCCGATGAAAGCAAGGATGAAAGCAAGGATGAAGGCCTTGAGGTAACAATGGAAGAATTTAGAATAGCTAATGAACAACTTTGGAGTAAGTTTTCTAATTTAGCTACTAGATTTATTAAGACTAAAAATGAACTAGATAGTCTTAAAACCTTGCCTAAACCTATCATCATCAACAACGACACCGTTGTTGAAGGGTTGAGAAATGAGATTGTATATCTCAAGTCTCAACTTGAGCATGTTCATATCGAGAATTCGGATGAACATGTGATAGCGGATTTGACGTCTCAAAACTCAACTTTGAGTATTGAGAATAAAAATCTCAAATCACGTGTTTATGCACTCACATCGCAAGTGTCCACCTTGGATGCTTCGATGTGTTCTCTCACCGAGAAGTATGAGTGCACATTAGGCCGAATTCATGAATTCAATAAAGGTAAGGGCCATTTGGATAATATCCTAAATGACTTACTTCCGGCCAATCACCACATTGGCTTGGGGTGTAAGATGGGAGACTCATCTAAATCGGCCACGACCTTTGTTAGGCCATCTTTCGAAGATTCTACTAGTGGGAGTAAACACTTCATTGGTAGTTCTTCTACCAATGGTGCTTCCGCTAGGTACACACCCCCATTTGGAAAGAAACCCACTTTGGGTGAACCTCCAAAGAGGGGTCATGCTTTCATGTATGCCATGCCACGTAGGAACACACTTCCTACTCCACATGTTAGCACATATGATGATTTTTATGCTCCGCACCCACGAGCGCGTGCACACCATGTGAGACACACTCATGCACGTGTTCCACCACATGCATATGTTCATTCACATTCTCATATGAATAATTATCATCATGCACCTTTGCATCATATGACATATGCTTATCCACGACATGCATCACATAGTAATCAACAACGTATGCATGTTCCCAATTGGATTAGGACTTCCAAGACATACACCATTTGGGGTCCGAAGAACACAAGCATGTATAATAAGGATTTGTATGTGCAATCATTTATTAATGACATTATTTTAAATGATGATTATGTTGGAAAATCACGATCCTCGTGGACTTGGTTTCCGAAGGGTTAGTTTCCTTTGACCCTTCATTGCTTGGTACCATAAGTTTAATTTCATTTTATGGGTACCAACGAAATTGTGGTAAGAATTGGTTTTTTTTTATTTGCATATTAATCGTGGATGTGCATGTTAATTTGAATTTAATTAGGATATGGGTTACATTTAATTTGAATTTAGTTCATTAAATTTATTGCCTAACCCATAGGATCCAAAAAGATTTTTGGATACCAAAATGATGTTTTCTAGGTTCAATCCATCATGGGATACCAACCCTACCAACTCATTGATTTGCAAAGTTTTTCATTCAAATGGAGTTGTTGGTGCTTAAGTGATGCACCAAAGTAGGGGGAGCTTAATGTTGTAAGTATATTCTTACTTTTGATATACATTTGGTATACATGTGTGTTGAATGCATGCATTGTTAGAATATTTACATTGGCATCATTTTGTTTCAATTTGTATGCTAGAATTGTGTATGCCATGAGTTCTATGATGAGTGTATTTTTTTTTGGCATGACATTTTTTTTGCATGTTACTCTTGGTATCATATTTGCTTCATTTGATTTTCACATTGGATTTTTGTCTCTGATGTTGATTTCATCGCTCGACAATTAACTTGGTTAAATAGAATTCTTTCTATGGAAACATAGAAATGTTTTCCATGCACTATTTAACTAAGAATGTTGATATTGGAGAGTATGTTCCATAACTCAATAAGTGAAATTAATTTGAGTTTTGGATATTTCGATTTTCGCCTATGGCTTGATGATTTCGTATTTCGATTTTCGCCTATGGCTTGATGATTTCGTATTTCGATTTTCGCCTATGGCTTGATGATTTCGTATTTCGATTTTCGCCTATGGTTTGATGATTTCGTATTTCGATTTTCGCCTATGGCTTGATGGTTTCGTTTTTCGATTTTTGACTATGGTCAAGTTGGCACGCTTTGATTTTCTTCGGTATTTTACATTTGGTATTTTACTTTGGTGTCATTTGGACCGTGGTCGTATTCTTAGACTCTCATGCTTTAATTTCTTAGCCATTGAAATATTGTCGTTGTTCTCCTCCCGCTCTTTTTGCTAATGCCAAAGGGGGAGAGAATTAATAATAATGACAATGTGCTAATTGATGTCAAAGCAATTTACCATGAATCTAAGTTGATATGTTAGATTCAGGGGGAGTTAAGTAATAAAATGGATTTAGAATCCTAAATTGCAATAATAGGATTCATATTTTATATTTCCTCGTCTGCTTGATGCGCATGAATATTATTGTATACGGAACTAACGTGTCATCAATGCAGGGGGAGTAAGTAAATTTCATTTGAATCATTATTATTGATTATTATTTATGTTGGCTTGTCATCACCAAAAAGGGGGAGAATGTTGAGTATTGATTCCCCGGATTTGGTTTTGGATGATGAGCAAACATAAATATCGTGTACTAACTGTTTGTGAGCGCAATTATGAAGATCGTCGCCAAAAGAATACGTATATCAAAAGCAACGACTCAAGACTTCTTAATTCGTGTGATCGTGTGCCAGAAGCTTCGTTGAAGCTCTAGGAGCAATATTGAAGTCAAGAAGAATGAAGATTGAAGCTTCGAAGACGGTTCGTCATGTATTATTTATTGTCTTCTAGTTTCATAGATTAAAATGTTAAACCTTGAGTAGGACTTACATTATTATCTTCATTTCGCTCATATCTTAGAGCTAGGATTATCATAGAAGCCATTAGAAACTTTCCCGAAGCCTATCGCTTCTTCCCTCGTCTTCTAGTGCATCTTAGTTGGTTCAAGTAGAAGTACCAACCGACTAGATGACGATCTAGTCGGTCGGCAACTCTACATGAACCGACTAGATGTCCTTGCTCATTTCAGCTCATTCCCTGTTGATCAATTAGTCGATCAAAGAAGAGTCACCGACTGACTAGATGACGATCTAGTCGGTTAGGAATCCTTCTTAGACCGACTAGTTGAGCTTTCCATGTACAGCCATAGTTACTGTTTATCGTTAGTCGGTCAAAGAACGTTTGTCGACCGACTAGTTGATAAACTAGTCGGTCAGCATTTGTTCTTAGACCGACTAAATCAACTTGTATCCAGCCTATTCGATTTCATCTGTTAGTCGGTCAAAGAACACTCACCGACCGACTAGTTGTGAAACTAGTCGATTGGCAAGTCTTCTTAGACCGACTAGTTCATGTTGCCTGGAACTTTCTCGTTTGGCTGTTTGCCTGTTAGTCGGTTCATGAAGAATCACCGACCAACTAGTTGCCAATCTAGTCGGTCAGTGATCCTTCTTAGACCGACTAACTGCTTCAGAAATAGAGCCGTTGGAGCTTTTATTGAAACGGTTTTTCCTCTCTCTTTCCTCTATCCTATATATACTTGGAGGGGTTCTTTCCTTGTATTCAAGGCTGCCATTTTAGAGGTTTAGAGATATCAAAGAGAAGCTATTCAACTCCATTCTAAAGCTTTCTCTTCCTCACAAGAATCTCTCCCTCAACTCTTTGAGCCATATTCCTCAAGAGAGATTCTCTCCATTGTGAGCCTTCCAAGCCAAGAGCTTGATCCAAAGTCACCATCCTCCATCCTAGCCTTCGATCGCTGATCTTATTGGTGGAGATTCGGTTTGGTGACATTCTCTCCTCAAAATCCATCTTTGCCCTAATTTGGTAAGTTATACTCAAGGCATAGGATTTTGTGGTAAGTGTTTCATATTTCATTTCAATTGATATTGCAATTGTGTCTCTCGGTTGTGAGAGAGGGTGTGATCCTGGTTTGTGAGAGTCACATGTCTTTTGTATGATTTGGTCTTGTGAAGGTTTTTCACAAGAATCTCATAGTGCTAAATCTTAAGTTAGGGTTTCTAACTTAAGTATCCGGAGGGGATCCGGGTGGTTGGGACGTAGGATCACCGGGAACAAGTCGGTGAGACTTGGGTGGATCCGAACCCGTTACATGCTTTGTTTGCGTGTGTTAATTCTTGTTGATTGTTGTTTATTCCGCATTGTCATTTGTTCATTGCACAATAGTTAGGAATAACTCTCTTAATTATTTTAAGTACTATTCACCCCCCTAGTACATGTGCAGTAGCTTCACAGGGCACAACAGGTTACTATAGGTTATATGTTATAGTTGGTGAGCACACTCAAGCTATGTCATAGCTACTTTATGGAAACCAACTTCTCAATACATGAGATGTACTCTAGACTTAACCCAAACCGTCGCGTCGTACCCATACACCAAGCGCCGGCGTAAGTTAGGCTAGACACGAAAATAAGGGTCTGACTAGACTAGTCATTGTAATTTGGATGAGCACACTCATGATCATAAGTGGATAGTGGTAAAAAGAAATAAGGGAATTATATATGATATGATTGATGAAGAGTCATCTACCAATCACATGGTCAAGCAATTTGTTGAGCACACTCAAGGTTGTGAGACTCCAGGTGATTGGATCTCTTTCCCATTAAATTTAATTTAAATTAAATCGTTCATTATTATGGCTAAAAATGATCGTAAAAAAAGTGGGAGGATATAGTTAGATAAAAGTCATTCTATCTATATTTAAAATTGAACATATGCTAAATTAGGCTAGTTATATGTGTACCAATGGAATCAAAAACATAATATCCTAAGAAAATAAGTTAATTGGTCCAAATGGTAGGTTAATAGAATATCAACTCAAATTCTATTGATAGACTAAACTATGTTCTCATTGACATTAAAATAACCTTCTTAGTACAGGCTTAAGGACAATGATTTCCTTAAGCTCAAGATCCAACAAAATAAATGCACGCTACCTGTCACTCGCCTCTATGAGGGGCAGCTTGAACATACTGATGTTCAAAGCATGTTTCTCATACGATTTGTTGAGCACACTCAAGATTGTATGGAAAATAGTTTCGATCCGCAAAGTTCGAAACTTCGATCAAATTGTTTGAATCGAAGATGAGTGCATGAACAGTGCAAGACTATGTATTCCAACCGGATCTTGAGACAAGCGACTTGTTAAGCACACTTAAGGTTGCAAAGCTCAAGCGTTTGGATACATGAGATGTTTGCTTGGCTATTATTTTTGTTGAGACGCGTAATATCTAAATAAGATTTAGAACAGAAAGAAGGCATTAAGGAAAGTTATTTGAGAAAGAAAGTTTTATCTATCATTAATAAAGGCAAAAGAAGGAGGAACTGAAAATGTGACATATTTGATGTCACGACTTCAGGATAACAGTTATACAAAAGAGAATAAATTGTCACACGTATTGGAAAAGGGAGCAATGGTTGTTTCTTGGACCAAAGAAGACGTCTAACTTTTTTTGGAGAATGTCGTCACCTTGCTTCTGAAGAAATGAATAATTTGTATAACGATATTGTATTAAATGTTAAAACACAAATACGCAAGTTATAGAAACTCCATCTATGAAAAAATAGAATAGGCCATACCAATGAGAACAGACTTAACAAGTCACATAAAGAGAGTTTTAATCTCTCGTATTATGAGTCGAAAGACACTTGTAAGTCTTGTCTCAAAGGTATAATTGCCTAACACCTTCTGTGAGACAGTGGGAGAATGAGTTGGAGAACTCACGGTCGTGTACATACGGATGTATTCAGACCCAAGTCTAAATTAGCCTAGAAAGTTATACTTATTTTATTATGACACATGTTCTTGATGAAACATAAGTCTGATAAAATAAAAGTACACAACAACAGAAGTATTTTGAACTGCTTCGATCAGATTGCAGAGTCGAATACTTAGCTGTATAAATCTTGTGTAATTAAAAGAAAATGTGATTTTCTCTCAGGTCAAGTCTCTTAACACATCGGTGTGTTGGAGAGCATGAATCGCACTTTGTTAGACATGGTGTGATGCATGGCAAGTGGCTCTGAGTTACAATCCTCCCTCTGGGTTAAGTCCCAGATAGTAATGCATAGGTTCTTGATAAGGTTCTATGAGGAGCTTATCAATAAGATATTCATTAAATCAATCGTTAGGAAGTTAAAGGATTACTCGAGACTCATGAGACAAAAATTCGAGTAAGACATCATAGTTGATGATGGCCTAGACAACCTCCAAGATGCCATTCAGAGTAGTGACTCTAAGAAATGCTTGATGCAATCAGAAAAGGTTTGTGCACGTAAATAAAGTATGGACTTTAGTTTACATGCCCAAAGAAAGTGTTTCTTATTGGCTGCAAGTAAATCTTCAAGACAGACGATTGGTGCAGAGAGAAAATAGTGAAGTACAACTTATGTTGATCGAGAACGGTTATCATCCTAACTCCTATAAACGGATTATGATGAAACTATCTCACCAGCAGATGTGTACAGATCTACTTAGACCGAACTTGATGTTAATGCTCATGATGACTATGAAACTGGAGCATTCATGTATAGTCTGTTTTCTAAATGTGATTTAGAAGAATGAACTTATATGAATCGGCCAGAGAGATTTCAAGTTTAGTGGGAGCGAATAAAACATGCGAGGCATCAAGGAGCCGGAACATATGGTTTGACAAAGTGGTCAAAGAGTTTGACACTTTCTGAACCGACTAAAAAACCAGTAAACTTATTTGGACTATTCTCGCAAGGTACGATAAGCTCTAGGCAGGTGATTAATTATGGATTCCAAGAGACCAAGGAAATTATTTGGATGAGATTCAAATATTGTAGGGGTTTTGGCGGACCCTCGGAGGTCGGATTTGTGTCCGTCCTAAGTCGAACGGACCACAGGGGCATAAAACACAGCGGAAACATTAAACTAGATAGCTAAACAATTTAGCTAGGCCCTGAGAGAGCTAGAACCTAGCCCGATTTATGCCAACTTGGGGTGGATCTGACCACCCCAAGAGGGATCTATTCTACAGTGACAAAATTAAATCTACACTAAAATTGCTTAACCACATACCCGGAATCTCGACCCTGGGGCAGGGGAAGATGTACCGCACCGTCTTCTGACGCTCCTCGTAGCCGAACCGCCTTGACTCGATCCACCCGAGCCGTCTCGCACCCTCGAACCGATCTGCCTGAGTCGACTCCCACCTCCAAGCCGATCACACGTTGTAGAAAGTTTCACTTGAGTAGACCCGCATCTTAGACGTCTGGATCCAAATCCAAACTCCCTTCGTAGTCTTGCTAGGACTAGTCGTGAGAATAAGAAGAGGAGAGAGAGAGAGAGAGAGAGAGAGAGAGAGAGAGAGAGAGAGAGAATAGTTTAGTCGTAGATCGAGCTTGCTCTAAAATCCGGAGCTACTCGATCGAGGACTTGGTGCATCTTTCAACGAAGAGAGTGCACCCCTATTTATATAGGGAGTCGGCATTTCCCCTTTCGTTGTGAGCAATGTGGGACTATAGTAAAATTGAAGGGAATTTAATTAAGCTAATTTAGCTTAATTGAAGTTTAGTAAGCTTGTCATAAAATCCAACTTTAACAAATTAATTCTCTTCATTCATTAAACTTTAGACACCAAATAAGTTATCAATTCGAATGGCTTCGAATGGTGAACGCGTAGGAACCAACGACGTCGAATTTCGACTTCGTTTGACCCCTCAAACAATTGCCCAAAGATGGGCAAAAATTCAATTTTCGTAGCCGTCATTTTGGGGTTTCAAAAAACCCTACAATCACTTAAGATGCGGGCGCACCCGCTAAGCTTAGCGGGCGCGCCCGCCCAAAGCAAGGAGGGCGGGCCGCCAGCCCGCTGCTGCAGCGGGTGCTGGCCCGCTGTAGCCAGCGGGCCGCGCCCGTTTGCCTTTGCGGATGGGCTTGTTAGCCCAGTGGGTCTAACCCACTCTGCCTTGCATTGTTTTTGCGTTTCTGGGCTCGTTTGAGCTCCGATTTGGACGTGGTTTGAACCTGCGTTTAGACCGGGACGATCCCGTCAGCCAGGTAACCATTTCCAATGTATTTGTTCCTACAAATATTGTCATAACCAATTTACGACATGTTTAATCTTTGTTTGTATCAAATGCAATATTGTCCCTATTGCATCTACGAGTTATTTTCACTACTAGCTTTATGAACATAAACTATTCAATTTCATCAAATGAATCTCTCTGAATTAATCTTCCTATTACTAAGACACAAACGCTACTCAGTGTGAGACCCTACATCCTGACCTTACTACAGGTTGGGGCTCGAAACCCCTAGACGACGGTCACCACGAGCAGTAGTTGTCGTCCCTGTTTCAGAATCATCATAACGTGATCGACCCATTGACAAAAGCATCGTTGGGTTTACTTTGGCTGTGTCAGCAATGAATACCGTTAGCTATAGTCCCTTCGTCAAGACTGTGTCCCTGTTAGCCTACGGTATGGTTTACTGTCAACCCTATTAGACAACATTGGTTAGTATACGGCGGTCTTTGTTGTATTCACGTTGTACTTCTTCCAACGTACCCCGGCCGAGGATTAACACAAAGATCGTACTGAGCCTATGACACTAACTTCCCTTTAACGGAAGAGACAAATCCCATCTTAGTCATTTGTAGGGATCGTCTAACCCTTGCAATACTAACAACACACACTAGAGGGGGGTGAATAGTGTAATGGCAATAAAATTGTCTAATTAAAATTTAACGTGCAAATGCGGAATTATAAATGCAAGAGGAATTAAAAGGCACAATCAATCCAAACGCAAACACAAAGTTTTACCCTGGTTCCCCAAACTTGGGTACATCCAGCCACACCAATATTCACTATAATCCCACACAGAGAAGTGAATACAAATCTCACAAGGAGATACCTCACAAAGAGGATTTATGCCCTACACAAGGACCCAACCAATCCTACACAAGGATCAAGACTCCCACACAGAGAATCACTAACTCCCACTCAGAGAATTAGGGTTAGCCCTACACTAGGACACTAGAACTCCCACAAAGAGAGTTAATTCCCACAAAGAGAATTCCCTAGTCCCACAAAGAGACAACCTCTCACAAAGAGAGAAACTCCCACAAAGAGAGTATCATAATCCCACAAAGAGAAATAGGAAAACAAATTACACCATGTAAAGTAAATACTCTTACATATGCCTTGAGATGCTTACTCATGAATGAATGCAAGGCATGGAAGATGATCTCCAAGTGTTGGAATATGCTTGAGAGCACTTGGATGATTTCCCTTGAGCTGGACTTCAATGCATGAAGAGAGATGAATGCTCAATAGAGGGAAATGAGGGAGCTTGAGAGTGGCTTAAAGATCTCTTGAGATTTTCAGTAGAATCAAGAGTAATCAAGAATCAATCAAGAAGGTTAAGCATAGGCAGGACACTCATATATATAGGAATCCTATATCAAGCCCAAAAACCCAAAGAAACAGCCAAATAACCAAATCTGCAACGGCTAGAAACTGGGTGAAAATGACAGGATCAGTCGACTGATGATCATAAGACAGTCGACTGATCAACGGCTAGAAACTGGGTGAAAATGACAGGATCAGTCGACTGATGATCATAAGACAGTCGACTGATCAACGGCTTACACTAGACAGACGACTGTTGGCCAATTTTCAGGTGACTGTAAATATACAGGCGACTGTAAACTGATCGTCAGGCGACTGAGCGTAAAGCTCAAGTTTGAGTCAATTGAAATGTTGACTTGAGCTGTGCATATCAGGTGACTGTAGAAGGAACTAAGGCGACTGGAAATCACCCAGTCGGATGTGTTTCCCTCATCAGGCGACTGACGGAAAGCCAGAGACTCCAAATGAGTCTTTGGACAGAGTGAACCTATTGGGTTGGATTCTATGATAATCCTAAGGTTCACTAAGATGGTTAAATGCATATGCATGAAAAGTAAACCATCTAACAAGGCATTACAATAATCTAGACTCAAAAGAGAGAGAAAGAAATAAAGTAAATTATATGGATTACAATGCTTTCTTAAGAGTCTAAGTCTTCAATCTTGATGCCTTGATTGCTCTCCTTCATCTCCAAGCTTTGGCACTCCTTGAGTCCAAACTTTGGCCCTTCTTCACATGATGTCCATCCTTACACCAAGTGATTAATCTCCAAGAACGATATCCTTGAAATAAACTGAGAGACTAAAACATGAGATTCATTAGCAACAACATAATGTTATGATCATCATCAAAATAAGATTGGTATGAAACACCAATACTCAACAATCTCCCCCTTTTTGATGATGACACACATTGTGTAAATCATAAAGAATTAAAGCACAATGCTAATGATCTCCACCTACTTATATGCACCAATTATTTAATGAGCTGCACAAAGGTAAATACTCATAATACCAATAAAAACATGGTGACATATAATAGGCATGGATTACATAAACCAATTGCAAAGAATAAAAGCATGCAAACATGAATGGATTATCAATCCCATATATATCTCCCTATAGAGATATCTCTCCCCATATGCATATGTATATATCCCTCCCCCTATAGATATGATCACATAATGCATATATCTCTCCCACTTGACATCGTCAAAAAGGTGGACATCAAATATATCCCCCTTTGTCATCTTAACCAAGATGTGACAATATGCAAGAAAAGAAAGATATGTATGATACCAAATTTTTAAAAATTTAGTGGGTATCAATTCACTATCCCATGCTCCCCCTAGATCATAGAAATGGTCAACTTTTGACTTCTACGATCTAATACCAATTAATTAATGGAGCCATGGGCCTAAAAGTGTATCAAAGCAATAGATATGGAAAAATCAAGCTTCAAAGATACACAAGGATATTGCCAAAAACAATGAGATATGAAACATGTTGGCAATAAACAAGAGGTTTGGTTTGAGACCCAAAATAACCAAATGAAAATAATGATCTCAAATAACCTCCGAAATGAGAGTTAAAATATGTCTTAAAATAATTTAAACACATAATATGTTAACTCCCCATTGACATACACATGGATCAAAAATGCATGCATGTAAATAAACCCCAAGGTCCCCATTTTCATGAAAAGAAATAAATTTGAAAATATTTTCAAAATCATGAAACACACACAATCAATGGGTATGCTTAAAATAAACATAGAAGCACAATACTCATGCAATATGCATATGTGTGAGGAACCTAAACATTAGGTAACCAAACCCAAGAGGAGTTTGATTTCCTAACGTAATCACACGAGGTGATCACATCCCTAACTAGAGAGTTGATGTAACTATCTCTCTCTTACACACTAACCTTAGTGGGAATCTATAATCTCAAGGATTTCCAAGGCAATGGTTTTGCCTTTGCAAGAGGGAAGGATGTGGCATGCTTAGGTGTAGAAACAAATTTCTTAGCATGCAAAGAATGAGGATTTTGCTTCTTAGCAAAAAATGAAGATTTTTCATTCCTCCTCATCACCTTTGCTTCTTGTTGGTGTTATTGTTGTACAAGAAAGCAAGGTGATTCTTCTTAGGTGCTTTAGCAATATTTCTTGTATTTGCACCATAAGAGGAATTAGAGGTGGGTTTGGAAACCACATTTTGAATATAACCCAAACCTCCTCTATGATTTGTCGGATGTTGCTTTTCCAACAAATCATGGAGTGAATCCCTAGAATACACAAAGCTTATGAGCTTCCGGGATTCCTCTTCACATTTCAACGTAAGTTGTTGAATGTGAGCTTCTAAGCTAAGGTTTTGAGCAATGAGATTTTCATTAGAAAGGCTCAATTCCTTAACTTGAGAGAGAAGTGTGTCTCTCTCACAAGTGTCATAAACATGCTTTTCATCATGAATTACACTAGATGATTCTAAATCGTGCACCATACTCATAGCATAATCAAGTTTAGCTTTCATTTTCTCATATGAGTCGATGCACTTACTTGCCAAATTGGAGGTCACATTTAGGCGGTATTCAAGCTCCTCAAATGATGGCTTTTCCTCCTCGGCTTCCTCATCACTTTCCTCCTCGCTTGAGATTGACGAAGACTCTTCCTCATTAGCCATAAAGCAACTTTTTCTTTGGAGTTGAGCCATGTCTCTATCTCTTCATTGCTAGTGTTAGAAGAAGTAGATGAAGAATCATCAAAGGCAACAAAACACCTTTGATCATGCTCCTTGTCATCCTCTTCTTCATCATTTGATGTGTCCCCATCGGAATCATCGAATGTGCCGATAAGTCCCTTCTTTTGGTTCTTGACCTCGGACTTGGCTTTCCAATGTTTCTTCCCTTTACCCTTACCGGTATCTATGTTGGGTTTGGAAGGGCATTCGGTAGCCACATGACCTATTCCACTGCAGTTGAAACAAACCAACTTGTTAGACTGTGAGACAAACTTTGATGAAGACATACCTTGATTGTCCTTAAAATTCTTGAATTGCTTGGCAAGCTCGATGTAGTCATCATCCTTAAGATCTTCTTCATCTTCACTTTGAGCTTCTTGTTGGAACTTCTTTTTTCACTTGAAAGACTCCTTCTCACCATGAAGAGCAACGCCCTTTTTCTTCTCGGGCTTGGTTGACTGGATCTCTTCCTTATGTTGAAGTAGCACTTCATGAGAGATCTCCAATATATGCCAAATACTATTGGCCGATTTGCACATGGAAATGCGATCGAACTCATCCGGAGTGAGGGCACAATGGAGAACACACATAGCCCTAGCATTGGCTTTGATCAAGTCCTTCTCCACTTTAGTTCTCAGGGCCGTGAGTGAAGTAGGCTCCTCGAAAGGTGACTCCGTTATGTCCCAAAGGTCATGACTCTTCAAGTAGACCATCATCCTGATCTTCCAACTAGGGTAGTTGGTTTCGTTGAAGAGCGGGGGTCGGACGGTTGAAAGACCTTCTTCATGAGGCGCGGATGTTGCATTGAATGCCATCGTTGCAGTTGCTTTAACCTCGCTCTGATACCAATTGTAAGGATCGTTTAACCCTTGCAATACTAACAACACACACTAGAGGGGGGTGAATAGTGTAATGGCAATAAAATTGTCCAATTAAAATTTAACTTGCAAATGCGGAATTATAAATGCAAGAGGAATTAAAAGGCACAATCAATCCAAACGCAAACACAAAGTTTTACCCTGGTTCCCCAAACTTGGGTACATCCAGCCACACCAATATTCACTATAATCCCACACAGAGAAGTGAATACAAATCTCACAAGGAGATACCCCACAAAGAGGATCTATGCCCTACACAAGGACCCAACCAATCCTACACAAGGATCAAGACTCCCACACAGAGAATCACTAACTCCCACTCAGAGAATTAGGGTTAGCCCTACACTGGGACACTAGAACTCCCACAAAGAGAGTTAATTCCCACAAAGAGAATTCCCTAGTCCCACAAAGAGACAACCTCTCACAAAGAGAGAAACTCCCACAAAGAGAGTATCCTAATCCCACAAAGAGAAATAGGGAAACAAATTACACCATGTAAAGTAAATACTCTTACCTATGCATTGAGATGCTTACTCATGAATGAATGCAAGGCATGGAAGATGATCTCCAAGTGTTGGAATATGCTTGAGAGCACTTGGATGATTTCCCTTGAGCTGGACTTCAATGCATGAAGAGAGATGAATGCTCAATAGAGGGAAATGAGGGAGCTTGAGAGTGTCTTAAAGATCTCTTGAGATTTTCAGTAGAATCAAGAGTAATCAAGAATCAATCAAGAAGGTTAAGCATAGGCAGGACACTCATATATATAGGAATCCTATATCAAGCCCAAAAACCCAAAGAAACAGCCAAATAACCAAATCTGCAACGGCTAGAAACTGGGTGAAAATGACAGGATCAGTCGACTGATGATCATAAGACAGTCGACTGATCAACGGCTAGAAAATATCCAACGGCTATAATCTGAGCCAGGACAGTCGACTGACGAAGTCAATACAGTCGACTGACAAACAGGACAGGTGCCTGTAAATCCTTCAGCAGACGACTGCTGCAGGGGATGGATCGAAACAGAGAGCTGCACTCTTTCTCCAATTCTTTGCACATGCGACTGATGTTAATACTACAGTCGACGGCCAAAAAGTCAGGCGACTGTATATTCTTCATCAGTCGACTACAGTAAAATATGGACAGAAGACAGAGAGATGCAGTGATTGCACTTACGCTAGACAGGCGACTGTTGGCCAATTTCCAGGTGACTGTAAATATACAGGCGAATGTAAACTGATCGTCAGGCGACTGAGCGTAAAGCTCAAGTTTGAGTCAATTGAAATGTTGACTTGAGCTGTGCATATCAGGTAACTGTAGAAGGAACTAAGGCGACTGGAAATCACCCAGTCGGATGTGTTTCCCTCATCAGGCGACTGACGGAAAGCCAGAGACTCCAAATGAGTCTTTGGACAGAGTGAACCTATTGGGTTGAATTCTATGATAATCCTAAGGTTCACTAAGATGGTTAAATGCATATGCATGAAAAGTAAACCATCTAACAAGGCATTACAATAACCTAGACTCAAAAGAGAGAGAAAGCAATAAAGTAAATTATATGGATTACAATGCTTTCTTAAGAGTCTAAGTCTTCAATCTTGATGCCTTGATTGCTCTCCATCATCTCCAAGCTTTGGCACTCCTTGAGTCCAAACTTTGGCCCTTCTTCACATGATGTCCATCCTTACACCAAGTGATTAGTCTCCAAGAACGATATCCTTGAAATAAACTGAGAGACTAAAACATGAGATTCATTAGCAACAACATAATGTTGTGATCATCATCAAAATAAGATTGGTATGAAACACCAATACTCAACATCATTTACTCGCCTCGAGAGCTTCAGGTGCAACCCAACCTAAGATCTTTCAGCAGGCCTAGCCTCGAAGCTAGATCATAGGTCTAAGCTACACGGTTCACTCACAGGTTCGTAGAAATGACTTCAGGTCATAAGGACCAGCTTACCTATCATCACCCTAGAGTTATTGTAGACAGTTTAGTTAAAGTTTAACCATTTAATAACTCTAAGTTGGTCGTTCAATGAACTCATTCTCCAATAAGCACATGTGTCTCATCTCCGACTTCACCAAGTCGAATAACTATGAGATCATCATTACCCTAAGGTAAGACTAAGACACAGTGGTCTATCCGATGTGTCGATATCCAGTTCTTGACACATCTATGACCACGAACCGTTTAAGACTTACGTTTCTATACGGTCGCTTACTACTCATAATCGAGATCTTATCTGGATACGTAAGGACCTAACTATAAGTCTATGGACATTATCTAAGTATATATATTTAAACGATTTCATACTTAGTATAATGGACACCATATATTATATGAACAAGACGTGCACGTGGGATAAATCGCCTTATGGGCATATATCCTCCTACATCTCCCACTTGCACTTAGGCTATTTATCTCGGTATCTCATACCGTTATAGCATATCAGTCACTTTGACATTTATATGACAAACCTAAGAGTGGATTTACTAACGAGTATCTTTAATACATTTTAATGGATTATTTATTAATACATCTCTTGATCACGCAAGGTTGATCCTTTGAAAAATGATTTGGATCAATTTTCCCTTTCTTTGTATTGCTAACAATTAGCTCATACAATCTTGATGTAGGGTCTAACATTTCTATAAGTCAGTCTCAGCTCATTCCAATTTTCTGTGTCAACATGTCAAGTACATGCATGACACCCTAAGTCTCTATATATCCGATTAAATCAAAACGATTTTGATTCAATGTTTTATATAGATGATTCAAATAAGTTGGAAACCTTTTTACTTAGTCCGAAAGACTGGAACTAAGTATATGAGCTAGCTCCCACTGAATTTAAGAATTATCTGGTTAAGTACTTCAATATTATATCTAAATCATATTTAGACTATATATGAAGAGCATAACCATTTGATACGTGCTTTTAGATGGAGCGTACTAATGTCAGGTTGGGTTTGACGAATGAGTCAAGTCAAGATCGGTTTAAGGAATCTTGACATTGACTTACTCAGTCAAACGTCCTACACCCCTTAACTACATTTAATATTAACTCTTTAATAAATAGTTTATTAAGAATTAATCTTAATATGCGTATAATTGTGATCACACACAATTTATACGCTCCTGGAACCTATACTTAACTACTGATTGACTATAACATTAAGTCAGCTCCAAAACAAAATTTCCTGAAGCTTCGCATCATAGTTGGAGAATTTTTGCAACCAACTCAGAAAGCCACATTTACAGAAATTTAAGCCAATCTCAATCAAATCTCAATTTCAACAGATAGCACATTTCCGAGACATTCATTCAAACAACGGATTCATTAAAGATGAACCATAATATGTTTATCAAATAAACTTTGAGTGTTGAACACTCAATCATTGTTTTCACTTTGAGGAATGATACATTTTATTCAACAAAAATAAGTATCAGCTCCTTCTTCATGTCTCTCGAAGTCTTTGCACGGCCCCAGCAGCAACGATTGCTCAGATGCCGACCGTCCTCCGAACTTCTTCCAACTCCCTTCATATTAACCACCTGTATACATTACACAGATGTCTTAGTATCTCATAGTATGTGATTGGAAATAATTATGCTTTATTGATTTTGATTTGTTGTACTTGAGGTAGAGGCATCAGTATGCCCCTTCTTCTTTTCTGCAAGATAAATCTTGCAGTTCCTCTTCCAATGGCCCATCTTATGGCAATGGAAGCACTCAGATTTTGACGGGGCCCCTTTGGTCTTTTTCTTCCTTTCTTAGCCTTGGCAGGTTGTGGGACCTACCTCTTCTTACCCTTGCCTTTCGGCTGGTCTGAAGAAGCAGAGCCAACAACCAATACAGTCGGTTTCTTCTCAATCTCCTCAAACTGCCTAAGAATATTGAGGAGACTAGGAAGATCTATTTCAAGACTGTTCATTATGAAACCAGTAATGAAAGGCTTGAAGTCCGGGGTTAAAGACTTAAGGATAATGTCCACGGACATCTCATTGTTCAGGACAAAACCCAACTGGACGGCGTCTTCTACGTACCCGATCATCTTAATAACATGATCTTGTACTGGCCATGTCTCCATCTTTGTGCCCAAGAGGTGGCTTGTGGCTTCAAACTTGGCAACTCTAGACCGCTTGCCGTATAACTCTTGTGCATTCAGAAGCATACTTTGAACATCCATATGTTCATACTTCCTTTGCAGTTCGTTATTCATCGAAGCCAGAGTAAGGCATTTGGCCTTCTCTGCATCCCTCTGGTAAAGCTTATATGCTTCCTTTTCCTCGAAGGTCGCATGTCATCAGGCTTCACCGGAGCGTCCTCGAACAGCACGTATCCAATCCCGGCTAGAGAAAGGACTAATTTAATGTTCCTAAGCCAGTCTTTATAGTTTGTGCCATCGAGCATGTTCTTCTCTACCATATACTTAAGACCCGAATCCATTCTGCAATTTAGTAGATGCTTTAGTCAGTATATGTTCGTTGTATAGTTTCAATGGTTTTTAATAAAACTATATTCTCCTACTAAATTTATTAAAGCCATAATAATAAACAGTTTATTATAAAATAACATTTGTGAGAGAGGGATCTGACTACCCTGAGTCTGACAACCTTGAGTGTGTCTCAACAAGTTGTCCGACTCTGCAGTCGGTAGACGAACTCGTCGTCAATCATATTAAATATGATTCCCTATCGATTTTACCCCTAGTCATTTGTGATCATGAGTGTGCTCATCCGGATCACAATGGCTAGCCTCGTCGAACCCTTGTTTTCATGTCTAGCCTTACTTGCCCCGCCGCTCGGTGTATGCACGACACGTCGGTTTGGGTCAGGTCTTAAACTGCATTCTTGGTTAGACTTACGTCGATGCTCGGTGAATGCATGAGACGATGGTTTGGGTCAAGTCAAGATGTTATCAAGAAATTGGTTTCTATAAGATTACCATGTCACAGCTTGAGTGTAGCTCAACAACCGCAACACAGTTCTTACAGTTGCCAACTCCTAAAACAAGGAGGGCTACGATTTATCTTGAACAAGATTATTATCGTATTTGACTTAGGTATAGTCAATGGACTTACACAGTCATGATTCGACTCCTTGCGGTCCAGCGGACATGGCCAGGGAATTGAATAAGGCAGGACCACTCGGCCCCTAGACTAGCTAGGGTGGTCCAGCAAACTTAGCCAAGCACATTGACCGACATCATGATCCATTGAAGGAGTTTCATCATTTCTATGTTCGTCCATCAACTAAATGGCTTTTAATTAAGAAAACTAGTTAATCCTTATCAACTAGTGGATCCTAAAATTCGAAATTTTATGGATTGGTTGAACAATTTTTATTGAGTCCTTATCAACTATAAGGTTCATACGTTCAACGTGCTACCCCAATCTAATTAGGATTTTAATAAGACAATAACAACTTTCAAAATAGTCTTTTTATGATAATCATCATTTAAACGATTTATTACAATGATTGTCAATCAAAAGGGACTACCCTAGTCTGGTATTAGGTTTCGATGTTGTTTTGTTCATTAAAACGTAACATGTCACTAGTCATTAAAATTTCATCTTATAAAATTTTAGTCAGTTAATGGCTAACCTAAAGGGTTCATGAATACATTATTCATCATGTCCATTAAAACATAAACAAACTAATTTAACCGCATAAATTAAAGGTTCATTTAGTGACATATAATGAAAGCTTGCAAGTTAAAAACATTATCTATAACATAATCAAACGACTTGCACATCTAAAATTTAACATTAAAATTTAAAGATCTAAAATTTAAAGCTTGAAGCATTTTTATCACATAAAACTAGGTTTCATAAAATTATCAAATAATTTTATGAAACGTAAGCTTTAAAATTTTAACGACACATTTCTAAGATTAAAATATCGCATAAAATAATCTTGAAACCTATATGTAATTTAAAAGAAACATATTTATCATTTTAATTTACTTATTTATTAAAGCATTTTTTAAAACATTTTTAAAATCATTAGAAATTGTTTTAAAAGCTTTCAAATAAATTTTTTTAAAATTTCCAACATTTATGTAACTTAAGAGAATTAAATTTCCAAAATAAAATATATCCTTAAAGTTACATAAACATTAAATCTTTTAAATGCTCGAAAAAATTATTATATCTCATAGAAAATTTTTAAAAGGCATTTAAACATGAGAGACCTATTTAAATTTATCGCATAAAAATTAAATCGTCCCAAAAAATCTTTTCGTGTTGCAAAACAATTTTAAAAAACACAAAACAATTTTTACACTAATTTTAAAATAAAGTTAAAATTGTTCGTATATTCAAAATAAGAAATTTGTTGTGAATAGGACCCATTGGGCCTATTGGGTATCCACCCACATAAGTAACCATTATGAATACTATATAAAGGAGGCCAGGGGTTTCCTAGCCTCAACCTTCTCCAAACCTGTTTCTACTTCACAACACGTTATCAGCACGATCACGCTCGATGGAAAAGGCGATGGCTTGTGAGAGGGAGGCGCCCGGCAGACGCTCCGTCAATTTTTTTCGTGACGCAAAGCTTCGCGAGACGATGCAGAGTTCCTTTTCGGGCATCCCGCATCAAACTTCGCTAGATCTAATGGACAGATTTAGTGGGTAAGCCTAAATGTTTTTCTAGATCTGATAACATATTAAAAATTCAATTTTTATGTGATCTAGAATAAAATAGTTGATTGTTTATGCATGGATCTAACTTATTAGATCAAAAACTTAATTGTTTTGTATGCAAAACTGATTAAAAATTTAGTTTTTATGCAATCTATCTGTTATTTAGTGGATTTTATAAGATCTCTTTGTGCAAAATCTTGTTCATGATGTCCCATAATTTATAAATCAAAATCTGATAAACCCATGAACGGCCAGAAGCCGATAGACCCTCCATGCCAAAGATCTGACAGATCCGGCGTAAAATCCGGCCAAATCCGACAGAAAAAGCATGGCGCGTCTCCGGGTGCGGCGGTGGAAACGCCGCGCCCAGAAGGCGAGGCCGCCTGCCGCGACCAGCGGGCGCGGCCCGCGGCCGGCGGCTGGGAGGGCCAGCCGCCAGTGGCGGCTGCCCCCTCCCCAAACCCTAACCCAAAATTAGGGTTAGGGTTAGGGGAAGCCCATTTTGGGCTGTTGGGCTAAAAGCCCAACTAAAAATAAAAATAAATAAAAATTTGAAATTAAATTGTTTTGGGCCTGAAGCCCAAACAAAAATAATTCTCAGATTCTTACATTCATGGGCCCTTTCTTGGGCCAGCAGCCCAATAAGAAAAAAAATCAGATTAGTTGATTGATATTATGTTAGAAGCCCCTAATGGGCTCGAAGCCCACCAAATAAATACAAATGTAATAATATTAAAATTGTTTCCCCCGTTTTCTTGATGGGCCTGAAGCCCACACGGAAATATAATTAAAATTTAAATTAATTTTAACTTGTTTAGTTGGCTTAGCCCATAGATTTTCTTGAAAATCAATAAACAAGTATTCTAACGGGCCTGAAGCCCGCGGACATACATTAATTTATTTTCCTCTTATTTTGTTGGGCCTGCAACCCAGAAAAAGTGTAAAAATATACATAAATAAGGAGGAAATATGCTTAATGGGCCCGAAGCCCGCTGGCCTAATATTATTAATTTCTGAAATATTTATAATATTTATATTTTTAATATATATTAAATTCATAAATTATCGAATAAATCCCAAAAAAGTACAGAAAAATCCTAATAATTTAGGGAAAATTCTGGAAAATTCCTGAAACATCAGGAAAGTAATTGGAGAGGGGTTACAATAAATATTAATATTTTGGGGGATAAAAAGTTATTTTTTGTTAACGATGAATGACATGTTGTTCAGTTTAAATTTTTCTGAACATAATCTAACAGACACGTCGCATACCGCGGATGGCCAGAAGCCTCCGCCGCCCCCACATACCCATAAAATTTTCCTTTTTGGGGTTAAATTCCCATGAAATTTTTTGGGTATACGTCATAAAAATCTAAGACATATTATGAACAACTAGATTAATGCACAATTGATTTAATATTTTGTTTGCATGTTAAAACTTAGTCTATTTTCTTATATAACTGTTTTTCATGTTAATACTCATACTACGATTAAATATTATGGCACAAACAAATTAAATAATATTTCAACAAGTTCAAATATCACACCTTTGTTGAAAATTGAACCTGAAGTTCAAATCATATTAAATGTCAAAACAAAACAAATACGATGGTTTATGCGAAAATTATAACTGCTATCTTTATAAAAGATGCACAGTTTGCGATAAATAGATATATAAGATCTATGATCTATATAATCAAATATGGACACCAGAAGTTTTCCATAACACCGCTAAAACTCTTTAAAAGAGTACTCTTCTTTATTTTCACATGGAAAGATTTTTTTATCTAGCCTTGAATATAAGCATACGCCTGAAGTCATGGCTTAATAAATACGTGAGAGATATATTACGCACCCGCGTATTTGTTCCCTTTTTTGAGCATGATTAACTATCCACATAAAATTTGAACGACTCAAGAAAATGGTCTGATGCCATACTCGAGCATTCAAATAGACTTTTAAAAGTCCCTAATTAATTAAAAAAGTGGAAGTATAAAATAATTTGCTCAAACCCCTGCTTATGTCTCTTTAGCAAAACTAATTTTCATTGTCTTTTATAAATAAGGAATATTGAAATCAGGGGAAGTTCAGGATCAAACATGACCTGAAATAAAAAATAAGGGAAAATATTACTTGATACGGAGTAGGAAATGGCAATCTAAGATCAGAACCAGCAGCTCTGATAAGTATTCATAATGCTTTTGCAATATGAAAAGTAATTAGTTTATGCCATTGAAATATATATACATTGCTAGTCTAAACCGACGAAAGTCGACCTACTTATTGTATAATTAGCCACTCCTAGAGGACAAATAAACTTTATACACAATTTTTAATATGTTGCCATAACATATTTCTTAGTGAGTTTTTAAGTGTTTATATATACTTTTAAAAAGTATTTTACAGTATAAGTCATTTAGAAAATCTTTTCTGTGATTTCTGTTCTTTTAAAATTCAGGACTTTTTAAGCCTGAATACTCTAAAAAGAGGATGTCTATTACTTTCAAAATAACTGAAGCATGAAGCTTTGTCCCAAAATAAATTCAAAAAGAGGAAAAATTGGAACACCAGAAGTGTCCAGAATCGACCAACTTTGGATCGATATCACCCTGGATTGATGATGCAAGACATCATCAACCAAAAGAACCCGAAGATTCTTCAAAAAGGGTGAAACTTTCATCGCCCCATTCAAAAGGGAAAAATGATTATGAGATAATCTCCATTCACATGGACATTGACTCTCCCCACTTCCTCAAACGAATTTAAGATGATATACTATCATCATTAAAGATAATGAAGACCTTTAGGTCTCTTGAGAGTATTTAAGGGATATAATTAGGTTTTGTCCACTCCCTTAATATGACTGATGATGTACCTTTTGTGTACTCATCAATATATCCTTCAAAAATGGTCATTATCCAACCACATTTTTTTTAAAAATAGTGGTAACTTCGGATAAAAATGGGAAATCATAAATAATTAGCAACAGTGGTTGCGTACACTCAACTAAACACACCATTAGAACCATTTTATATGAGTCTGATCAACTCCATATAAACATTTTCTAAGAATGAGTTTAGAGCACATCTTAAAGATGGTACGTCCGTAACGCTATGTATGTGTTCCTGAAGCAACACTACATAAACCGTCATGATGCCATAAAGAGAACACATTCATCAGGACTAACCAACTTTGATGAATAGATTCCAAAATCTCGTATGAGTAAGGCATTTGTACACGTCTTATAGATTGTGTGTTGATGGTAATAAGGATCTTGAAGATCCTTCAATTACCTATTTGGTTCAAATCATCTATGAGCCTGAAGCTCAAATTGACCATTTAAAAAGTAAATTCATATGATCTGATTATGGAGAGTATAGTTACTGAGGAAAACCGAAAGGAGAGGGAACGAGGTTACCAAGACGAATGAAAGGGCTGAGTCGCGGACTAGGTCGCTTTCTTTAAGACGTTTCGCGGCTCTGCCCAAATTTGTGCAAGCAGTGGATAGCCCCGACGTCCCCAGGATAAAACAGCCCAGATGAATTCTGTGGTCGATCAAATCTGCACTTGGAAGAGATCGAGGAAGAACAACAACAAAAAGTATACTGCTCGGGATCAAGGAAGAACAGAAAAGAAGAAGAGGAAGAATTTTCGCAGGCAGAGAGAAGAATTTTCGCACTCTCATGTAAAACAAAGCTCTGGCTTTTTATAATGAAATTTTTTAACGGACAAGAATTAAACCGAATTAATTCTAGATCTGGAATTAATGCGTGTTAATTTCAGATCTGGGATTAAAAGCGGTATAAAAACTGGATTAAAAACGTTTAGATTTGTAAACGTTTGAATTTGAAAAGTTTTAAAACCGTTTGAAATTTGAAATCCGGTTTATTAAAATAATTATATATAAATAATAATTATTTTATCCAAAAAAATATAAACACCACGCGCACGCACGTCACGTCACGTCACGGCCGGCCGGCGGGCGGGCGGCGGCGGCGGCGCGCGCGTGTTGAACCCAAGTTCAACTAAGTCCTCTCCCCTTCACAAAAGAGCTATACCCCAAGGGGCACACCCCTAAGGCACAACAAGCTCTTTATATACTCCTCCAAGTCTTTTTGCCCATCCAATGTGGGACAAAAGAAAGAGGAGGGAAAAACAAAAAGGCCCAAATCCTTTGAAAAAATTCAATGGTTTCCAACAGATTATAATCAGACTGACAATTTAAATATTGTCAAAACTTTTACATCCCTGCTACTAAAAATCCAGCTAGGATTAATATACCAAATATAATGGATGCAATCCACCAGTAGCAGAAGTGGATGTCCTTAAGAGATGAGAGGACATACCACTAGGCTCCAAAGAGAGAAATCTACTCTTGGAGACCGAAAAAGCAATACCACCAAGGAAAGTGAGCTCAAATCCAGAACCTTATTGCAACTTGGTTCCTAAGGACCCATTCTGGATCTGTTCATATTCTTTACCTGTCCCAGAACCTTCACTTCTTCAATGCGTCGTGAAGGAGACACTTCTGGGAGAAATCAAATGATTATAGTACGCACGGGGTGAGTTTTAGGCAAGAAAGAACACATTTTGTCGACAAATTCTCTCATATTTCACTTTGCCAGTTAAATATAAAATATCGATTCCACAACTCTGCTTTGCCTGAAGCAAAGATAGAGATTTGGCCAAATTATGATAAAGTGGAATGTGGCAATAATAAGGTGAGCTGGACTCACTTATGAAATATGAGGTGTATGGACCTGAAGTCCTGATATCAAAAATGATATCAAATCCTGTGGGATAACTGAGTATTGTAGGAGAATTAAAATAAAATCGTTAGCTATAAGCATTTTAATTTGCTATAGTTTTAGATGTATAAATCGCTCAAACCAGGAAGTAATCAAGTAAGATGAGCTGAACTCACTTGCAAGATGAATCTGATGCATCGACTGTTTTATGTCAAGGCGTAACCTAACGAATGGCAAAAGGAGGGAATTTTTGGTCGATGTTGCTATTGGATGTGACAACATCACCGATATAAAATTTCTTCAACTGTATGTATAAATTTTTCTTTACTTTCCTTTCTTTTTGGGACATATATTAATAATATGATTAAAGGAAAGACAACCTAGACAGAGATCCTTAAAGGACTCATACTAAAAGATTGTTGCTTGCACCTCTTAAAAACAGTATTGTTCTTAAGAGAGCAAATTAAAAGAATTGAGATTATTTTAATAACTCAAAATATTATCGGATCTCCTGAAGAGGAAATACCGAAATATCTGTTAAAGCCTATCTATCTGATATGATATGATATGAAAGTTCTAGCTAGGCATAAATTCTTGGCTTACAGAATAAAATCATCCTGAAGATGAACTATTATCCTGAAGATGACATTAATCATCCTGAAGATGAACTATCATCCTGAAGATGAACTATCATCCTGAAGATGACATTAATCTTTCTGAAGATGAACTATCATCCTAAAGATGCCATTAATCATCCTAAAGATGAACTATCATCCTAAAGATGAACTATCTTCCTGAAAATGAACTATTATCCTGGAAATGTACTATCATCCTGAAGATGACATTAATCATCCTGAAGATGAACTATTATTAATCATCCCGAAGATGAAAACTTCATACAATGATGATTGATGAAGGAAAAATGAAAATCATCCTCCACTAAACACACCTATTTGGTTGTATGGATACACATTAAAAGACCTCTTTCCGTTAGCTGGAAGAGGGGAAGAATATATATGGTCCAGAAGTACCTTAAGTGTCTTTGAAACACTCTTTAACCTGGCCAACTGCATGCGTCTCTTTTGAGCGTTAACAGTATAGCTATTAGCCAGGTACAGTGCAGCGCCTGCAGCGCACCACTGGACCAGAGATATGTAGCTTCTACTCTATCTCCAAGGGAAATGTATTTGCATATGCAGGTTGTAGATCATCGCGATGAATAGCATAAAAGGAACGTCCACCTCCTGAAGATCTACACATAATCCTCCCAAGTCTACATCCTCCTACCATCCCGAGAAGCTCATCACCCAAGAAGCAGTTCAAGAACATACAGAGCCTGGTCCTGAAGTACCTCGCAGACAATGACGATTGAGACGTGGAACTGTCTACCAAGTCTGCAGCGCTCCTTTAGTTTCAGCTACTGCCTTAAATGAGTGAAACTTGTAAAGATGAGTGATGTTTGTACTTTACATTTGCTTTTGGAATGTTGTAGCTGAGATGGATGTATAGACGCATAGGAGATTAATGTATAGATATATTGGATATCTGCAAGCCTGAAGCTTGATCAGATAAGGGGAGTCAACTGTAGAGTTGTACTCTTTTTCCTTGGCTAGTGGTTTTTCCCCTAAGGTTTTCCATAGTCAAGGTTTTAACGAGGCAACCACATTGACTCTGGATCCAGAAGTATCCACCCCTCGACACATCCCCAAATCAGGGGAAGTTATGGAGTGATGTACTCTTTTCCCCTCGCTGTTGGTTTTTTCCCACAGGGTTTTCCATAGCTTAGGGGTTTTAACGAGGCAGTTATCCCTAACTTGGATCTAGAAGTATCCACCCTTTAAGATACTCATTAGTACTAATATCATTCAGTATGCATAAGTCGAGTATACCACGTTGGTTGGATAAGGGGAAGTATTATGAATAGGACCCATTGGGCCTATTGGGTATCCACCCACATGAGTAATCATTATGAATACTATATAAAGGAGGCTAGGGGTTTCCTAGCCTCAATATTCTCCAAACCTGTTTCTACTTCACAACACAATTAAAGAATTTAAAATCATCGCTCAAATAGATCTACAAGCATAACCTGGCTCTGATACCACTGTAGGGGTTTTGGCGGACCCTCGAAGGTCGGATTTGTGTCCGTCCTAAGTCGAACGGACCACAGGGACATAAAACGCAGCGGAAACATTAAACTAGCTAGCTAAACAATTTAGCTAGGCCCTGAGGGAGCCAGAACCTAACCCGATTTATGCCAACTTGGGGTGGATCTGACCACCCCAAGAGGGATCTATTCTACAGCGACAAAATTAAATCTACAGTAAAATTGCTTAACCACATACCTGGAATCTCGACCCTGGGGCAGGCAAGATGTACCGCACTGTCTTCTGACGCTCCTCGTAGCCGAACCGCCTTGACTCGATCCACCCGAGCTGCCTCGCACCCTCGAACCGATCTACCCGAGTCGACTCCCGCCTCCAAGCCGATCACACGCGGTAGAAAGTTTCACTTGAGTAGACCCGCGTCTCAGACGTCTGGATCCGAATCCAAACCCCCTTCGTCGTCTTGCTAGGACAAGTCGGGAGAATAGGAAGAGGAGAGAGAGAGAATAGTTTAGTCGTAGATCGAGCTTGCTCTAAAATCCGGAGCTACTCGATCGAGGACTTGGTGCATCTTTCAACGAAGAGAGTGCACCCCTATTTATATAGGGAGTTGGCACTTTCCCTTTCGTTGTGAGCAATATGGGACTATAGTAAAATTGAAGGGAATTTAATTAAGCTAATTTAGCTTAATTGAAGTTTAGTAAGCTTGTTATAAAAGCCAACTTCAACGAATTAATTCTCTTCATTCATTAAACTTTAGACACCAAACAAGTTATCAATTCAAAGGGCTTCGAATGGTGAACGCGTAGGAACCAACGGCGACGAATTTTGACTTCGTTTGACCCCTCAAACAATTGCCCAAAGATGGGCAAAAATTCAATTTTCGTAGCCGTCATTTTGGGGTTTCAAAAAACCCTACAATCACTTAAGTTGCAGGCGTGCCCGCTAAGCTTAGCGGGCGCGCACGCCCAAAGCAAGGAGGGCGGGCCGCCAGCCTGCTGGGCAGCGGGCGTGTGCCTGCTGCAGCCAGCGGGCCGCGCCCGTTTGCCTTCGCGGATGGGCTTGTTAGCCCAGTGGGTCTAACCCACTCTGCCTTGCATTGTTTTTGCGTTCTGGGCTCGTTTGAGCTTCGATTTGGACGCGGTTTGAACCTGCATTTAGACCGGGACCATCCCGTCAGCCAGGTAACCCTTTTTAATCTTTGTTTGCATCAAATGCAACATTGTCCCTATTGCATCTACGACTTATTTTCACAACTAGCTTTGTGAACATAAACTATTCAATTTCATCAAATGAATCTCTCTGAATTAATCTTCCTATTACTTAGACACGAACGCTGCTCGGTGTGAGACCCTACAGCCTGACCTTACTACAGGTTGGGGCTCGAAACCCTTAGATGATAATCACCACGAGCAGTAGTTGTCGTCCCTGTTTCAGAATCATCATAACGTGATCGACCCATTGACAAAAGCATCGTTGGGTTTAATTTAGCTGTGTCAGCGATGAATACTGTTAGCTATAGTCCATTCGTCAAGACTGTGTCCCTGTTAGCCTAGGGTATGGTTTACTGTCAACCCTATTAGAGAACATTGGTCAGTATACGACGGTCTTTATTGTATTCACGTTGTACTTCTTCCAACGTACCTCGGCCGAGGATTAACACAAAGACCGTACTGAGCCTGTGACACTAACTTCCCTTTAACGGAAGAGACGAATCACATCTTAGTCATTTACTCGCCTCGAGAGCTTCAGGTGCAACCCAACCTAAGATCTTTCAGTAGGCCGAGCCTCGAAGCTAGATCATAGGTCTAAGCTACACGGTTCACTCACAGGTTCGTAGAAATGACTTTAGGTCATAAGGACCAGCTTACCTATATTACCCTAGAGTTATTGTAGACAGTCTAGTTAAAGTTTAACCATTTAATAACTCTAAGTTGGTCGTTCAGTGAACTCATTCTCCAATGAGCACATGTGTCTCGTCTCCGACTTCACCAAGTCAAATGACTATGAGATCATCATTACCCTAAGGTAAGACTAAGACACAGTGGTCTATCCGATGTGTCGATATCCAGTTCTCGACACATCTATGACCACGAACCGTTTAAGAGTTACGTTTCTATACGGTCGCTTACTACTCATAATCGAGATCTTATCTGGATACGTAAGGACTTAACTATAAGTCTATGTACATTATCTAAGTATATATATTCAAACGATTTCATACTTAGTATAATGGACACCATATATTATATGAACAAGACGTGCACTTAGGATAAATCGCCTTATGTGCATATATCCTCCAATAAATATGTGGTCTAACACGAACATAGAAACCCCTTAAGTCTATACCATAGACGGTTAAGCTGATTCACTCACGAAGGCTCTGCCACATAAAGTCTAGAGAGACTTATGTGTAAATGCGGCATGAGATACCTGGATAAATGGGTCTGAGTGCAAGTGAAAGATGTTGGGAGATAGATATGCCCTCGAACTCGATGCAATTATCTCCGTGTAAGTGTACAAACATCTTGTTCAAAATTACAGTAAGCTGTAGGTAAGAATTTATCTAAGTTAATCATCATGTAGTAGACTTTGGAACTTAGGTAAAATCCTAAGACTTAATGCAAGGTTAAACAAGTATCGAAATGAGGATCTTGATCATGGAGAATTGTTTAACCATTAGTAGCATAAGTATGAAAACGTTCGTGGTCATAGATGTTTCGAGAAAAGGATATCGAAACATCGGATAGACCATTGTGTCTTTGTCTTCACCATGAAGTGGTGACGATGATCTCATGATCGTTCGACTTGGCGAAGTCAGAGACGAGACACATATGCTCTTTGGAGAATGAGTTCACTGAACGACCCAACGAGAGTTATCACACGGTTAACATAACTAATTTGTCAGTTATAACTCTATGTGATGATAGGCTAGTTGGTCCTTAGACTTGAGATCATTGTACGAACCTGAACGTGAACGATGTCACTTAGATTTCTGACCTAGCTTCGAAGCAAAGCCTGTCGAAAGGTTTTTGGTTGGGTGACATTTGAAGCGTGCAAGGAGAATAATGATCAAGATAGAATTCATCTCTCCCGTTATGGGGAGTTAGTGTTGCATGTGTTGGTTCGGTCTTTAGTAAAAAACTTTGGCCAAATTATGTTGGAAGAAATCCAACATTATTTGACTAAAGACCGATGGAAACTAACCAAGTTCAATCTATTGGGGTTGACAGTTTGACCGTACCCTAGGCTTAACTAAGCGACATAGTTTTGACGAGGGGACTAAAATTGCGGTATTCATCACGGACACAGTCAGAGTGGTCCCGATAATACTCATGTCAATGAGTTAACCACATAATTATGGTACCGACACAGGGACAGAACCTGCTGCTCGTGGTCACTGTCGGTTGGAGTTTCGAACTCCGCCTGTAGTAGGGTCAGGCTGTAGGGTCTCACATAGAGTGAGACGTTCGTCAAGTAATAGGAAGTCTTTAAGGGAGATTATACTGTAATTTTAGCCTATAAGGATCAATACACTAGAGGGGGGGTGAATAGTGTATATTAAAAAATTGTCGCAAATAAAATGTTAGTAATATTTGCAAAGATGGCACAGAAATAAAATGACAAATGCTGAAAATTAAACCAATCGCAATCACAGAGATTTATCCTGGTTCGGATCCTTGTGATCCTACTCCAGTCCTCTACCCCGTAGAGATTTTCAATCCACTATAATCACTTGCCCCGCAAGCACGAACTTACAAAAATGGCGACACTCCTCGTGTCCCAAACTTTGTACAATCTCTAAACAGAGATTCCAACCTGTTAAATAAGAAATAGAAAAACACATATAGCCTTGTTATAAATTTCAGAGAATGAATTCATGGATGGTGTTTAGAAGATGAACTTCAAGATGTAAAAGATATGTAATGAAGCGCAACACTTGAAGTTCTCTGGTTCATAAAAGAAGAGAGAGATCTATTGATTTCTTCTTGCAATTATGAACACAAACAACTTTCCAAAAGTGATGTTGAAAATCCAAGTTCTTCCGTTCTTAAATGAAGAGAGAAATCTAATGATTTCTTCTTACAAATAAGAAAAGAACAACTAATGGCTGAATTGCTTAAGAAAATAAATGACTTGCTTTTAACAAAATCAGAATTTTAGAGAATGAAAGTGTGTGGAAAATGAGAGGGGGTACCCCTCCTTTTATAGGTTTTAGAAACGGTTGTGAACGGCTCTAAAAGAGACGTTGCACAACGTTCAGAAACTGAGAGGAATGTTGGAGAACGGTCAGAAACTGTTCTGGAAAATTTCAGTCCCAAAAGCATTTGGCATGCTAGGAAAATTCGTAGCTTGCCAAATTTGAAACGGTAACAAACGGTCACAAAATTTTGGTGACATGAAATATACAACGGATAGATCCTTTTCTGAAAGTATCAAGTCAAAATATAACTGTTTTGGTAGGCTAGGAAAAATCCTAGTAGGCTAATACTGAAAAATACAAATTTTGACTTAGGGTCAAATGAGTTAGGAGATGATGTAGATTTGAGCTTTAGGGATATATGATATGATATAACCAAGGCCCCGAAGCTATCTAAAAAGTAAAAATTACATCATTTCGTAGATACGTGTTTCACACGTAATTTGAGTAGCAAGGTTGTTTTTGCAGAGGATCCTTGTACTTTGATCAAATGCGTGAAGTGAATGAATTTGCGTTGTAGCTGCACATCTGCATAGATAAAGTTAGTAACATGAAATATATTGATTTGTCACATCAAAACCTTATGGAAGAGAAGATGGAAAATACCAAGTTCCAACATTCTCCCCCTTTTTGATGATGACAAATAATGAAGTATAAAATGTGAATTAATCATGTGAGTTAAAAGTTTTAAGGAGTGTATTAACATGATGTTGATATGTAATGTGATGTTACTGATGTTACTCCCCCTGAGTATAGTCATATTGACTCCCCCTGAATATATGCATATTTCTCACGCTTTGTCATCCACAAAAAGTGGAAAAGATAAATTGGCAAGCTACGATTTTTCGTAGCAGGCCAAATTAGAAAACGGAGGAAATTAAAAAATGAACAGAGACAGATTATGTAAGGAGCATATAAGGAACAAAAGGAACTAACACTTAAGTAAACAGCGATCGGAGAGACGAAGTACACAAAATAACTATAATATATTAGCATAACAACCATGATAAAACAACTTAAGTAAAGGCCAAGCCCAGTATATAGCATGCTTCTGAAAGACCAACAGACATATAACAAACAGCCACTAAAACAACATACAGAAACTTCGAAGTACAGAACCAGCGACCAACATACAGAAACAACATACTAATGCCACATACGACCAACATACAAACAGCATACTAATGAAACCAAGATAATCCAGAACCAGCGACAGAACAACCGGGAATCATGAAAAGCAACCAAACGTCAGACGGTGAGGCAAAGGGACGAGTGAAGCAAGGATAGCCGAAATTCATAGGAAACAACAGAGCAGGCATGGATTGGAGGCGACCAACGTGAAACATGGAAATCAATGAGGATGATAGGACGAGGAACCCGGGGAGGAGCGACGGGTGCGGGTGCGACGGGTAGGAAGGATGTCGACGGATTCCCGCGAAGAGCGAAGAGAAGATTGTTCCACTTGAATCTGTTCAAGGACGGTAGAGTGATGACAAAGAACATCGTCATATTTACTCATCTGGATTTGAATACCAGCAAACCCGTCAGCGACTTGGGTAGAAAGACGATCAAAGAGAACCGCATTTGTCTCTCGAGAGGGGCTAACACCATCCTTAGAAGTGTGAATCTTCATGCCGCAGCAAGAGAGGGAAGAGCCTGGAAACGGGGCCTTACCACGAGAGGAAGCAGGTGGAGCAGGAGGATGCGAAGAGTCATCGTCGGAAGCGTCGTTGTCATCGGCGTCATCGTCGGGAGAAGTAGAAGCATCACCGGGTAGTCCCATGCTCTGGAGGATGTTCTCATCAATGTGAACATCATTCTGAAGCAGAAGTTCGCCGTCGGTGGGAACACCAAATGCGCGAAGTATCAGTGTGATGAGACACGGAAAATAGAAGTTAGTGGTAACCGGCCGCATGATATAGCGAAGAAGCATATGTCCCCAGTGAATAGGATAACCGGCCATGATCGCATAGAGACAATGAAGATAAGCATTACTCAAATAATTCATAGACCCAGCTTTCGGCATCAGATTGTGAATGACGATTTTGTGGAGGATGCGGGCCTCAGGTCGGAGTTTAGCCGCAGACATATGGGGGGTCATTTTTGGGGCGAGGCGAGAAAGGATAAAAGCGTCGTCCATCGGAAAGGAAAGGAGGCCAAGATTGTTGGGCGGCTGATTTATGATGGCGGCAAGCTTGGTGCTATCTACCGTGAAGCAAATGCCCCGAACCTGGGTAGAGAAGTACTTCTGACCACGGTGAACCGTAGTCTCAAGATTAGCATAGAATTCCCGCACAAGGGTAGGATAATAGGGGATTTTGTTGGCGATCGACCAAAGTTGATGTAGCCCAACAACCACGAGAAGTTGTTTGACATGCATCATCATCGGCGTGCCGTAGTCGAGGAAGCGTTCCGGATGAAAGCGGGTTGCTTTGGAGCGAAGATAACGAGCTTGGGCGGCGGCCGAACGGAAACGGTCGGAGGGTGAAGGGAAGGTTGGGTCGGCCATGGAGATCGAATGATAAGAAAAGAAAATAGAGATATGAAGAAGAGAAAACAGAGATGATGAAAGGAAAAGAAAAGAGAACGAAATAAATAGAGAGAAAAAAAACCCATTCGGTTGCCATGATAGGAAGTGGAAGCAGTTGCTAAAAACTGAAGGAAGTTTGAACAACGGAAAAATTCAAAATACAGAAAACCGAACAGATGGGAAGAAGAAGAAGCGGCGGTTGTATGAGACGTGTACTCGTTGGTTTCAAAATAGAAGACCCGTTGGTAGATAAAATCATATATAATAATAAAAGATATATAAAGAATAAGATAGAAAGAGTAAACAGGGAAGATATAAAAAATAAAGCTTAAAAAAATGTAGAGTCCCTAGGTGCATTGGGAATAAGAAACAAAATAAAGAGGGGGAAGTACCTAAGCGTATGGGAAAGAGGAAAAGGAATGGGTCAAAACAATTTTGGTCAAAGCAAAAGATAGTGTCAGGCCGAATGAAATGGGGTAGGTGGAAGCAGAAAAAAAATTAATAAAAGAAGAGGAGAAAAATCTGTGAGAGCATAGACAAATTGTGAGGCCGAAATTAAATGTAGAGAAGTCATTGAGAAGTGAAATGACAATACAAAGAATTAAATAAACGTAAATGGACAAAGTAATGGCCGAAATAAAATCATGTCAGAAGAGTGCGCCTGGTCTTAACAAAATATTAAAAATATGTGAAGTATCCCAGTGTATGCCATAAATATCAACCCGAATAGATAAAGATAAAATGGGTTGGTGGCTTGGACCAATAAGAAACACCCAAGTGGAAGATAATAAAGAGAAGGTCGAATTGAATAGGTTAGGTGGGAAAAAAAATAATAATAATACATTAAAAAAACGGATTTCCAACGGGAGGAAGTGATGGTTGGTGAAAGAAAATAAAGAGGAAAGTACCATTGGGTTGCGGTTTTGTCCTTGAAAAGGGTCAGAAGAATTAAATGTTTGTCTTCTTGTGAAGTTCAAAGCAACAGAGAAACTAAAGTACAGAGTGCAAGTGGAAAGTTCGAAGAATGAAAATGAATGTCAGTGCTGCGTCCAACGTGAAAAGCATAGGATATTGGAAAAAGACAAAGGAGAAGTATCCATGTGGCAGTAGAGAGAACACAGATAGCAACGGGAATCAAAAAGATAGAGACAAAGTGGAAGAGAACGGGTAAGAATTTCGATACGAAATTTGATTTTGAGAATAAAATATAGGAGAAGTGTTTAAAAAATCCAAATTCCAGGGATCAAAGTAGGTACAAAACGGAGAACAGAAAAAAATTGTTTAAAATTGGCATGCTACGAAATTTGGTAGCCTGTCAAAAATAAATAGTAACCAAAAAATTATAGAAAAATTCACAAAAATCAAAAATAAATGACTATACTCATAAATCAAATTCTGATGCACTAATAATGCCCAGATTTCTTCTAAGCTTGAGAAAAGTTTCTTCCTTCAAAGGCTTAGTCAAAATATCGGCAACTTGATGTTCAGTAGAAATAAATTTTAAAATAATATCACCTTTCTGAACATGATCATCTAAAAAATGATGACGTACATCAATATGTTTTGTACGTGAATGATGCACAGGATTTTTAGATAAATTAATAGCACTGGTATTATCACACATAATAGGGCATGTGGAACAATTAATACCATAGTCCGAAATAGTTTGTTTCATCCATAAAATTTGAGCACATGCTAAACCAGCGGCAATATATTCTGCCTCGGTTGTAGATAATGAAACAGGGTTTTTCTTTTTGCTAAACCAGGAAACTAAGGCATGTCCTAAAAAGTGACATGTACCACTAGTACTTTTACGGTCTGATTTACAACCAGCAAAATCTGCATCACTATATGATAATAAATCAAATGTGTTTGTTTTAGGATAAAATAAACCAAAATCAGAAGTATACTTAACATATCTAATAATCCGTTTTACGGCAGTTAGATGTGAAACTTTAGGATCTGCCTGATACCGTGCACATAAACAAACTGAAAACATAATGTCTGGTCTACTTGCAGTTAGATAAAGTAAGGAGCCAATCATACCTCTGTATAGACATTGATCAACACTCTTACCATTTAAATCTTTGTCGAGGGAAGTAGATGTACTCATCGGAGTATGTTTTTCTGCAGAACTTTCTAAACCAAAGCGTTTGATGAGTTCTTTAGAGTACTTGCTTTGGTGGATGAATATTCCTTCCTTCATTTGTTTGATTTGAAGACCGAGGAAGTAGTTTAGTTCACCCATGTGACTCATCTCAAATTCTTTCTGCATAATTTTAGAGAAATCTTGACAAAGAGATTCGTTAGTAGAACCAAAAATAATATCATCAACATATATTTGAATAATGATAATATCAGAATTTATGTTTTTAATAAATAAAGTAGAATCTATTTTACCAATAGAATATCCTGAATTTAAAAGATAACTTTTAAGTCTTTCATACCAAGCACGAGGTGCTTGTTTGAGACCATATAAAGCCTATTTCAATTTAAAAACATGATTTTCAAAATTTTCATGAATAAAACCCGGAGGTTGTTCTACATAAACTTCTTCTTTAAGAAAACCATTTAGAAAAAGCACTTTTCACATCCATTTGAAAAAGTTTAAAATCTTTAAAACAAGCGAATGATAATAACATTCTAATAGATTCAAGACGAGCAACTGGTGCATAGCTTTCATCATAATCAATACCGTCTTCTTGATTATAACCTTGTGCAACCAATCGTGCCTTGTTTCTAATTACCTGACCAGATTCATCCAATTTATTTTTGAATACCCACTTGGTACCAATAATTGAATGATCTGATGGTCTGGGAACTAATTCCCAAACATTATTTCGTTGAAATTGGTTGAGTTCTTCCTGCATAGCCATAATCCATGAACTGTCTTCACATGCATCTTTGATGTTCTTTGGTTCAATGGTTGAGAGAAATGCACAATGTGCCATTTGCTCTATTTGGCGACGAGTTCTTACTCCATCTGTAATATCTCCAATAATTAACTCTGATGGATGATTTGGAACTTGTACAAATGCCTTAGGAAGATCTGCATTATCTGAAATAGACTCAACAGAAATGTTTAGTAGCATCAATTTCATCAAGTTTCATATTATCTAAAGAATTAGAAAGAGGTAATATATTCTCTTCATCATCAATGATGGGAGAATTAGAGGAAGGATTCTCATCAAATGTGACATGAAGTGATTCTTCAACTGTTGAAGTTCTTTTATTGTATACTCTGTAGGCTTTGCTACGTGTTGAGTATCCAACAAAAATACCTTCATCAGATTTAGAATCAAATTTATCAAGTGCATCTTTAGTATTAAGAATGAAACATTTACATCCAAACACTTTAAAATATGATACACGTGGAATGCGATTAAAGAATAATTCAAAACAGGTTTTATTAAGCAATGGCCTAATAAGAACTTTATTCATAATGTAGCAAGCAGTTGCGACAGCTTCTGCCCAAAAATATTTTGGTAGATTACTATCACAAAGCATTGTTCTAGCACATTCTTGTAAAGTTCTATTTTTCCTTTCTACTACTCCATTCTGAGGAGGAGCACGAGGAAAAGAAAAATTATGTGTAATTCCATTTTCATTACAAAACTTGGTAAAAGATTCATTTTCAAATTCTCCCCCATGATCACTACGAATAGTGATAATGTTAGAGGATTTGATCTTTTGTATCTTTTTACAAAATATGGAAAATTCTTCAAAAGCATCATTCTTGTTTTGCAAAAATATAACCCAAGTGTATCTAGAATAATCATCAACAATGACAAATGCATATCTACTTCTATTCAAAGAGGCTACTCTTGAAGGACCAAACAAATCTAGGTGTAGGAGTTCTAATGGTCTCTTTGTTGAGATAACGTCTTTTGATTTAAAAGAAGATTTGTGCATTTTTCCTTGTTGACAAGCATCACAAAAATGTTTGTGTTTGAAAGAAATATTTGGCATTCCATTAACTAACTTGTGTTTTGAAATACGTGCTAGATTTTTGAAATTTGTGTGTCCAAAACGTTTATGCCATAAAAGTGTATCATCTAATGTAATCATTAAACAATGATTATGAGTGGTAACAGACATGCATAAGATATATATGTTATTCTTACGCTTACCACGAAATAAAATAGATGACATATCAGAATCATAAATGATGCAATCATTTTGTTCAAAAACTATTTTGTAATTTTTATCGCATAACTGACTAATGGAAAGTAAGTTGTGTTTTAAACCATCAACCAGGAGAACATTTTCGATGATAGGCTGATTTGTATTACCAACTGTTCCAGTGCCTATGATTTTGCCTTTGTTGTTGTCACCAAAGGTAACTGTGCCTCCTTGTTTGTACTTGACGGTTGAAAGTAGTTTGACATTTCCTGTCATATGTTTTGAACATCCACTATCCAAAATCCATCTTTCCTTTTTAGGTACCTGAAAGATAAAACATTAAGCATTGGTACCCCTTTTTGAGGGTCCTTGGGATTAGATTTTTGGAAGCCAAACCCAAGTGGAGTTTGGCTTTCTAAGATAATCACTAGAATAAACAATAGAATGCATATAATGAGAAATATAACTATTTCTAACTTTTAAACATGAATCCTTAGGAACCCATATACTAATTGTAGTAGGTTTCCTAGGAAATGTTTTTGAAATGTTAGTAACATTTCTTTGTGAAGAAGAAGTAGGAATGTTTACTTTCTTCGTGTAAATAAATGCATGATTCTTCTTTTGTGGTTTAACAAAAGTTGTTTTACCACACGAGGAAGAAGTGTTATAAGTCTTGGGTATATCCTTTTTGGAATATCCCAGTCCTTGTCTATGATTTGCTGGATATTGAATTTTAAGCAAATCATCGAGATTAGTCTTTCCTTTGTTAAATTTATTAACATTGGATGACATCTCGTCGTATTTCATCTTTAGTGATGAAATATTTTTATCCATTTCGGATATTTGTGTATGTAATTCTAAATTCTTAGTTTTGAGAATATCATTCTCTTTACTAAGATCCAAAACTTGAGAAGAAGTATTTTCAATGTTTTTAGAAGATGATAATTCTTGATATTTAGAAAGGAGATCATCATTATTCTGTTTCAATGATTTATGTTGATTATTCAATTTTTTGAAACGAGAATAGAGATCTTTTAATGCATCAAGTAATTCTTCGTTATTAAAAGAACTTACCTCATCTTCATCATCTTGTGCCATAAAGCACATGTTGGCATTTTCATTTAGATCATCATCTTCATCATCTGAAGAATCATCCCATGTTGCCGCAAATGCCTTTTTCATTTTGTCAAACCTCCTTTCTCTTCTGGATTGATCATTGTTAGAAGTTTTGAACTTTGCTTTGAGAAGTGGACAGTCTTTCTTCATATGTCCTGGCTTATTGCAATTAAAGCAAAGAGAAGAATCAGTATTCTTAGATTTAAAATTATTATACTTACCTTTCTGAAAGAATTTTCTGAAGTTTTTGGCAAAAAATGCCATATCATCATCTGAATCTTCATTATCTGATGTTGCGTTGAAGGCAAGTACTTTCTTCTTCTGATCTGATTCTTCTTTCTCATCTTGTAGTGTAACTTCATGGGCCATTAAGTTACCAATAAGATCTTCCACAGTTAATGTAGAAAGATCATTGGCTTCCTCAATAGCGGTTATTTTCGGACGCCATATTGGAGTTAAAGCTTTAAGAATTTTGCGAACCTGTTCAAGAGAAGTGTAAGTTTTTCCAAGAGCATTCAAAGAATTTATAATATTGGTAAACCTGGTGTTCATTTCTCCAATTGTCTCTTGGTCCTTCATCTTGAATAATTCGAATTTGTGAACCAAAACGGAAATCTTAGTTTCCTTCACTTTACTGGTTCCTTCATGAGTTACCTCAAGTATATGCCAAATCTCCGTAGCACTTTTGGCCTGAGATACTCGATTAAACTCATGTTTATCCATAGCACAAAATAAAGCATTCATGGCCTTTGAGTTGTTGGTTTTTGCAGTTTTGTCGTTGGTGGTCCAATCAGCAACAAGAGTTGTTGGCTTTTTGTATCCTGACTCTACGATGTCCCAAATCTCATAATTCATACTTTGGAGATGAATCTCCATTTGTATTTTCCAATATGAGTAATTTGAACCATCAAATAGAGGAGGACGAGTTTGAGAGTGCCCTTCAGGATGCTGATTGTAGTTGTGTGGAACTGCGTTCATGTTTGAGGAACTTGCTGTCATCTTAACCTCGCTCTGATACCAAATGTAATTTTAGCCTGTAAGGATCAATACACTAGAGGGGGGGGGTGAATAGTGTATATTAAAAAATTGTCGCAAATAAAATGTTAGTAATATTTGCAAAGATGGCACAAAAATAAAATGACAAGTGCTGAAAATTAAACCAATCGCAAACACAGAGATTTATCCTGGTTCGGATCCTTGTGATCCTACTCCAGTCTTCTACCCCGTAGAGATTTTCAATCCACTATAATCACTTGCCCCGCAAGCACGAACTTACAAAAATGGCGACACTCCCCGTGTCCCAAACTTTGTACAATCTCTAAACAGAGATTCAAACCTGTTAAATAAGAAATAGAAAAACACCTATAGCCTTGTTATAAATTTCAGAAAATGAATTCAAGGATGGTGTTTAGAAAATGAACTTCAAGATGTAAAAGATATGTAATGAAGCGCAACACTTGAAGTTCTCTGGTTCATAAAAGAAGAGAGAGATCTATTGATATCTTCTTGCAATTATGAACACAAACAACTTTCCAAAAATGATGTTGAAAATCCAAGTTCTTCCGTTCTTAAATGAAGAGAGAAATCTAATGATTTCTTCTTACAAATAAGAAAAGAACAACTAATGGCAGAATTACTTAAGAAAATTAATGACTTGCTTTCAACAAAATCAGAATAAAGAAGAGAAAAGTGTGTGGAAAATGAGAGGGTGTACCCCTCCTTTTATAGGTTTTAGAAACGGTTGTGAACGGCTCTAAAAGAGACGTTGCACAACGTTCAGAAACTGAGAGGAACGTTGGAGAATGGTCAGAAACTGTTCTGGAAAATTTCAGTCCCAAAAGCATTTTGGCATGCTAGGAAAATTCGTAGCCTGCCAATTTTGAAACGGTAACAAACGGTCACAAAATTTTGGTGACGTGGACTAGACAACGGATAGATCCTTGTCTGAAAGTATCAAGTCAAAATATAACTGTTTTGGTAGGCTAGGATAAATCCTAGTAGGCTAATTCTAAAAAATACGAATTTTGACTTAGGATCAAATGAGTTAGGAGATGATGTAGATTTGAGCTTTAGGGATATACGATATGATATAACCAAGGCCCTGAAGCTATCTAAAAATTAAAAATTACATCATTCCGTAGATACGTGTTTCACACGTAATTTTGAGTAGCAAGGCTGTTTTTGCAGAGTCTTCTTGTACTTTGATCATATGCGTGATGTAAATAAATTTGCGTTGTAGCTGTACATCTGCATAGATAAAGTTAGTAACATGAAATATATTGATTTGTCACATCAAAACTTTATGGAAGAGAGGATGGAAAATATCAAGTTCCAACATATACATTGTATGTATGGGAATTAATTAAGTCGCAAAGAGTTTGCGATATAAGTCTAACATATCAAACTGCAAAGAGGTTGCATATAACTTCTGCATTCGGGATAAATGATCTTGAGTGCAAGTGGGAGATTTTGAGGGATGTACGCCCTCAGTTCATTTGTATTTGATGCGAATGAATTTTAATAATTCAGATGTGGAGTATTGCATATGATGCAATAGAAAATAAAATATATACATTGTAAAATATTTACAAATATTTTTTATAAAGGCATAGAAATGAAGAGTGTTCTCTTGTGAAAGTCACGAAGAAAACCGCGCTCAAATCGGAGTCCAAACGAGCCCAATAAGTCTATTTAAAAGGAGTTTAAAATAGAGCACAAGAAGCCCAACATGTTTAAGCCCAAATTACTTTTGGGAAACAAAAAAAACAATTGGGGGGCCCGAAATGTGGGCCCAAAAGCCCTGGCCCCAGAAACTGGGCACCAGGCAGCGCCAAAATCAAAAGGGCACCCAAAAATTTTGGGCGCCCTGAGCGCGGGCGCTGGCACGAGCCAGGGCTGGAGGCGCGTGCCAGCCAGCCCAGCTCGGCTGTACGTGCGCCAAGGCTGTGGGACCCACTCGATGGGCCCCAAATCTGGGGTTCCGAACCCTAGATAGTTGTTTTGTTTTGGCGGCTGTTTTTTGAGCGAAAATCAATTTTGGGCTTAATTTTTGGACACACGTTTGAGGGGTCAAACGAAGTCAAAATTAAGCGCCATTTGTTTCTATACGTTCACCGTTCAGTGCTCTTCGATTTGATAGGTTGTATCAATTACGAAGCTCAACGGTGAGGGAGGAACAATTCGCTAAAGATCGCCTTTGTGAAAGACAAACTTTAGTTAATTTTTCCCACTCCACATCTTTAGTCCCACATCGGATATGATGAAAAGGGGAGGGGTCGGCCGCCTATATAAATAGGGGCCAACACTCTCCTTGGAAATTTGCACCAAGTCTCCAAATCCGAGAAGCTCCCAAAAGTTTGGAGCACACTCGAATTAAGACTTAAAATTAATTATTCACTCTCTCCCAAAATTCTTCCTTCCTCCTGATCGGGCTTTATCAAAACTACGAAGGAGCTCGGATCGGATTCGAAGTCTTAATGGATGAACACTCAAGGTGAAATCTTCTTCGGCGCGTGGTTGGCTCGACAACAAGAGTTTTCCTCGCCTCGGGATGCGGCGCGGTTCAGCTCGGAACGATGAGTGGCTCAAGACGCGGTTCGGCTTGGGAGAAGCGGTGCGGTGGTCCAAAGAAATGTTGCTGAAAACGACGCTTCGTATTCTGCGGAAACGAAGTGAAAGTTATGTAGTTTCAATTATTAGCATGCGTTTATAATTGCAAATAGGTTGATAGATCTATCCTTAGGAGTTAGTCGGACCCAACCCCGGGATAGTAGAGATTTTGGCTAGGGTTGTTCCTTTAGGGCTAGATTTAAAATAGTTTTAAATCTGATTTTTTGCTGCTTATTTGATAACTTTGTCCGATCTACTTAGGCCAGACGTCGTATTTATGGCCATAAGGACCCGTAAATCCTTCAGGGGGGGGTTTGTTCGGTGGACTGTGTGGGGTCGAAGGGAGGCGACGGCGAGGCTGAGGTGACGTAGAACGGCGGTGGGCGTGGGTGAGGGTGAAGGGGAGATCAACCGGGGGGAGAACGCGGGTTGAGGGAGAGTTTGAGATAGAGAGTTGTGAGAATTTGTGGAGGGAGAGAGAGGGTTTGTGATTTAATAAAGGAGAACGTGATTAAGGGTATTTATAGCTTAATTTGATGCATGCATGCACTATTAGTGCATTAATTAAGGTGGTTAGCCTTTTTAACTAAAAATTTGCAAATTTTATAAACGTTTACACGTTTTAAGCTTGGGGATTTGGTAATTAGTAACTAGGTTAATGTAATTAGTATAGTAATTAGTAAATAGGTTAAAATAAGGTAATAGTATGATGTTATCGCATTATAACAACAACTTTCACAAATGACACCAAAAACTTACGAAAAAAATAGCCACGGGTTTGTATCGTTACGAGAATCATGAATATGAAGTAAAATTTAAGGTTTGAGTGACGAAAAAATTAGGGAAAAAAATAATTTACTCATTTGAACTTGTTGAATACGGAAGTTCGTGTACGCTGAAACCCGACCGTTACAACTGCTAGTATGCTTCTCCTCCAGTCCAAGAGCACTATCAAAATTCTTCTCAATGTTCTTCACACTTTCGCTCATCCTGGTCACAGCCCCAGCTAGATCCGGTAAATTCCCCAAAGAGACATTCCCAAATCAAGCCATTTTTATCAATCCAAACTCAAAAGGCCGCAAACTTGAAACCTATTTCTGATAAAAAGAAACAAGAAATAATTCAGCAACTGCCAATTGGTAGCTATAACAAAATTCATCTTACAAGGTCAAGTTTTTGGACGAACACGATCCAAAATTCCGAAATTGAATAAAAATGTCGACAATGCGGCGTTATGAACACACAAAATCCAAAAATTCTAGTTGGCAAAACCGATATGAGATCCAACGTCGGTCGAAGAGAATTAAAAAACAAATCACATAACCTGGTGCTGATCGATATCAAATCTTCGGATTGGATCCAATGTCGGTCGGATCATAGTCGGCGTTATCGCCGTCCCCCCCAGCTCTCGCCCATCAACAAACAATTCAATGGCAAATTTGTAAATAAGTGGTCTGTGAACTCAGCAGGAGATTTTTAATGGCAAACTCGTAAATAAGTCGTCTATTAACTCAGCAATCTGGTCTGTGCTAATATCAACTCCCATAAATCTATTGTTGGGTGGATTTTCTCATCAACACTAGGAAGATCAGGTCTCCTCGTCTTGTTTCTTTATCCGGCGAGCTAGGAGATTTTGGGACTGTGTCAATTGACGGCTCTGGTGAGTTCAACATTTGAATCCACGACCCGGCGAGCTCGCGGCGCTTGACTCGCCACTGAATTCGTGCGGCTGCACGCCATTCCTATCCCCTCACGCCAATTTTGACGAGTCACTGTAGCAAATTGCCTTTTCTCCCGATTTTTTTGACTTGCGGTAGGAGAGAAAAAACGCCATTTTTGATGTTTTGGCGTGCGATTGGAGATGCTCTCCTTTTGATCTGAATTCGCAATTTTTTGTCTTCAACCGTTCTCTCTCCGATCGATCGCGATCGCGATCGCTCTCGGCGATGGCAGTCTCGTCTTCAACAAATCCGGATCTAACGTTTTGGCGATTGACACAAGAATCCTGATTGCAGAGATACCATTTGTAAGAGACACGTACCATATAAGGCCTCCAACTAGCCCATTTGCTAGAGATCCAGCCCATACTAGGCCTCTAACAATAGCCTTGCTAAGGCTAGGCCTATAACACTGGGCTCACAACCCATTTGTTAAGTTTTATTGAGTATCGAATCCAACCCAATTGGTCTTAGGTAGAGAGGCCCCTTCATACTTAAACTAATTCTTTTTCTTTTTCTTTTTCTTGTCCGACGTGGGACTATGGGATCTTCACATGAGTTCAAGATCTGAATCCATGACCCCGGCGAGCTCGCTGCGCTTGACTCGTCGCTGAATTCGTGCGGCCGCACGCCATTCCTATCCCCTCACGCCAATTTTGATGAGTCACTATAGCAAATTGCCTTTTCTCTCGATTTTTTGACGTGCGGTAGGAGAGAAAAAAACGACATTATTGACGTTTTGGCGTGCGATTTGAGATGCTCTCCTTTTGATCTGAATTCGCAATTGTTTGTCTTCAACCGTTCTCTCTCCGATCGATCGCGATTGCGATTGCTCTCGGCGATGGCTCTCTCGTCTTCAACAAATCCGAATCTAACGTTTGGCGATTGGCACAAGAATCCTGATTGCAGAGATACCATTTGTAAGAGACCTGTACCATATAAGTTCTCCAACTAGCCCATTTGCTAGAGATCCAGCCTATACTAGGCCTCTAACAACAGACTTGCTAATGCTAGGCCTATAACACTGGGCTCACACCCCATTTGTTAAGTATTATTGAGTATCGAACCTAAAACCAATTGGTTTTAAGGAGAGGCCCCTTCATACAAACTAATTCTTTTTCCTTTTCTTGTCCGACGTGGGACTATGGGATCTTCACATGAGTTCAACATCTGAATCCACGACCCCGGCGAGCTCGCGGCGCTTGACTCGCCGCTGAATTCGTGCGGCCGCACGCCATTCCTATCCCCTCACGCCAATTTTGACGAGTCACTAAGGGTCTGTTATTTTGTGTTGTTTTGGGTGTTAATGTGGGCAGCTTCCACTTTTCGGCACTATTCACTCAAGAAAACACTCACTTCAACACAGGCTGTTCTTTTGGGCTGGCTTCTTTCGTTGCTGATCTCGGCGACGTGGCATCGAAATTCCAACGCGCGTAGAAGTCGGAATTTTCGGATTCTACGCGTGTTGGACTAAAGCGGGACCCGCCTCTCTCTCTCTCTCCAACTTTCACAACAATATACACAACCAACTTCAACACAAAAAAACGCAATAAAGTTGTGTGAGCTCCACAAAGAATTCCAACGTCCACATCCACAACCCCACATAAACCAAAAAAAAACACAATACTCTACTTTCCCACCACTATTCACTCCTTCAACAAACACACATTTAGTCCCAAAAGAACAGGCCCTAAATTGTCTTTTCTCCCGATTTTTTTACGTGCGGTAGGAGAGATAAAAAACCGCCATGCGATTGTATATGCTCTCCTTTTGATCTGAATTCGCAATTGTTTGTTTTCAACCGTTCTCTCTCCGATCGATCGCGATCGCGATCGCGATCGCTCTCGGCGATGGCGGTCTCGTCTTCAACAAATCCGGATCTAACGTTTGGCGATTGACACAAGAATCCTGATTGCGGAGATGGGCTCGCAGACTATGAATCTTCCTCGTGCTTCTCTCAATTCCATGAACAAATCGCTGGAAGATTAGCGATGGTCTCAGCCATCTCTTCTCTGTTGTTCTTCAGTTCATCTAATGGGTAAATCTTCCTCCTTTAACATCTTGTTGCATACACTAACCTAATCGTCGTAAAAAAATGTCATTTTTAACATTTGTTGGTCAATTAATTGCAGCTTCGAGAGAACAACAGAATCAACTCAAAATATACCCTAATAAAGGATTCGTCTTCAATTTCATTCTCTTGTCTTCAGCAAATCCGGGTCTTGCTGTCGGCGATCGGATACAAACTGTGATTTCAGATGGCGACGGGCTCCCAAATGATGAATTCTCCGCATGCTTCTTTCAATTCCAGCGCGGAGGTAAATTCTTCTCCTTCGCCTATGTGTTGAGGACCTTTGGCATGATTCATCAATTGGGGAGCTATTGTGCTGAAAATCCTTGAGAAATGACAAAATACCACTCTAAGAGAATCAACCCAAATGGGTTGCTATCTGAAAACGGAGAAGTAAAACTAAAAAACTGGGAAAAAAGAGAAGTAAAGAAAAAAAATGGAAAACGGAGGAATTTTTTTTTGATTTTTCTTCTCAAAAGCTTCTTACATGACCCATTGGCTTTTATACCAGACTTTGAGGGGAGTACAAGACTTTGAGGGGAGAAGTGAGCTGACTTTTTACAAAAAATATCATCTCTTCCAACCGCATAAACCGATTAACCTTTTCAATCGCTGCAACCACCTTTAACTAACCACCTTCTAAATTGATATGATTAGAATATTGTTGAAGTTTGTTGAGATGAAAGTGTCATATCTTGGGTAGTTAGATCACCATGTGGTTTGATACAGAAAGCTTGATTGGATAAGGAAGCTTGGTTTGATAACTGAAAGAACCAACATACGTGTTTCTATAGCCTTTCATTCCTGAGTTTGTTAGTCAACCAATGCTTGGCAGTTAGTCGACTAATCAAATTACGAGTTCAGTTTAGTTGACTAACACTGCTTCGTTAGTCGACTGCAGTCAGATGATATTCTGATACATCCCCAACGGTAGCCTATTAGTCGACTAACTTGTTAGCGTTAGTTGACTAATGTTGGTCTTCAGTAGTGTTCCAGACTGCGAACTGTTATGAGGTTTCAAAGGAGTCCAACATTACCCACTTTAAAATTTCCATTGCCTCAAGATCAAATGCTAAAAATCATTTCACAAGGTTCCAATAATTCTCCTAAGTGGAACTTTCCACTACTCTTTGCTTCCATTTCACCAAAATTTGTGATACAGATGAGTTCCCCTTCTTGATAAATCTTTGATCCAAATTTTTTTCAGGTTCATCTATGATTTCTTTAACATAACAAGGATGTGTTCCTTGTACCACATTGTGATTTCCCACTTTCTCTTTTAATTGAGACACATGAAAGACCGGATGTATCTTGGTCACTGTTGGTAATTCAGGTCTGTATGAAACTTCTCCCACCTTCTCCTTGATCTTTTAAGGGACATAATACTTAGGAGACAACTTATGGGGCTTCTTCATGACTGCTGATTTATCTATAAGGTTATAACTTCAAATAAACCCATTGTCATCCTATGTTCATTTGCATACTTCTTCATTCGATCTTGATCTTACACCAAACTATCCTTAAGCAGCTGCAATGAGACATCTCTGGAGAATATTCTTCTTCAATTGCTTGGTATTTAGTAGTATGAGGTATATAATCTTGAACAGTAGGGGTTTTGGTTCCATACACCGCTTCGTAGGGGTGGTGTTTGTGGGACTTTTTCAAGTGGTGTTATACCAATATTCAACTAGGGATAACCACCTTGGCCATTCTTGAGGTTTGTGGTTTGCAAAAACACCTCAAGTATCCTTACAATCTTTTGTTGGTAATCTCTGTTTGTCCGTCGGTTTGGGGGTGGTAGGGAGAACTTTGTGAGAGAATAGTTCTTTGTATTTTGAAGAGTTCTTCCCAAAAAGTGTTTATAAAGATGTGGTCTCTTTCACTGGCGATATTTTTAGGCATCCCATGTAACTTGAATACTCCATCAAAGAAAACTTGGGCAACTTGCTTGGATGTGTACATGTGCTTGTGAGGAAAAGAGTGGGCATACTTGGAGAGCCGATTAACCATTACGAAAATATTACTAGCTTCTTTGCAAGTAGGCAATCATCTAATGAAATTTATGGAAATTCTTTTTCAAATCTTATTGGGAATCAACTAGGGTTGGAGAAGTCCGTGGTAGGTAACACTCTCACTTTTGTTCGTTTGGCAAGTATCACATTCCATTATGAATTTTCGGGCCAGGTTTTTTCATTTTCTTCTAATAAAAACTTCTTTTTAGCCAATGTAGGATTCTCTTTGCATCCGGATGACCCCCCATTGATGAACTATGATACTCATCTAATAAACCTTTGATAATGCGAGTAACATTAGGACATATAATGATTTTTCCTTTGTAATAGTATACTTCATCCTTCTTTTCTTATTTCCCATTAGGATCTAGAATCTAAGCATCCAATTCTTGATAATATGTGTCCATTGCCATGGATTCTTTAAGGCTTTGTAGCCAATCACAAAGAACTATGGAAATAAGGCATAACGAAAAATAATTTCTACCACCTCTTTAGTATCCGCCTCGTGGGATATCCCATCTTTCACTTTATTTAATTTTCCCAGCTTGTATTCCATCTGGTAATCTAAATCTTGAAGTTTAATTAACCATTTGTTTTGTATTCCACGATGAAGTCTTTGCTCTAATAAGTACTTTAGGGTCTGATAATTGGTTTATATAATAAATTTCCTTCTTATGAGATAGTAACTCCACTTTAATGTTGCAAAAATGATGGTTAATCGCTCTTTTCCATATGTAGATAAAAGCAAATTTCTTCTCTTCAATGATGTGCTCAAATAAGCAATAGGCTTTCCTTGTTGCATGAATATCGCCCCAATACCTTTTCCCGATGCATCACATTCTAAGACATTCTTGATTGAAATTTGGAAGAGATAGCAAAAGAGGAGTGGTAAGTGCTACCTTTAATTTCTCATAACCTCTTATGCATTCTTGTTTCGTTGGAAAGCTCCCTTTTTAAATAACTCCGTTAACGGAGAAATGATGCTTCCAAAACCCTCGATGAACTTTCGGTAATATCCCGCTAGCCCAAGAAAACCTCGTAATGCTTTGCGATTTGTAGGTACGTGCCACGAGACAATGGCTATCACCTTCTTGGAATCCATTGCAACACCATCTCCTAAGATATAACCCAAGTAATCTATCGATCTTTGTCTGAACCTACACTTAGTCTTCTTGACATATATGCAATGTTCTTATAGTAACTTGAATACTTCTTGGAGGTGTATGAGGTGATCTTGCCAGCTAGGGTTATATATCAAGACGTCATCAAAGACAATAAGCATAAATTTCTGGAGATATGGCCTGAAGATAGAATCCATGAAAGCTTGAAAAGTGGAAGGGGCATTAGTAATGCCAAGTGGCGTAACAAAAAAATTCATAATGACCTTCATGGGTCCTAAAGACGGTTTTGTAAATATCCCTTTTGAAGATTCTTGATGGTATCCCGAACTCAAATCTAGTTTACAAAAATATTGTGTTCCATTTAACTCATCTAATAATTCATTAATTATATGTATAGGAAACTTATCTTTCATAGTTTGTTGTTTGAGGGCTTGATAATTTACGGACATTCTCCAGATTCTATTGCATTTCTTGGCCATCACCACCGGAGAAGCATAAGATTTATTGCTTGGTCTTATAACTCTTGTATGTAGCATTTCGGCGATTTACTTCTCTATCTCATTTTAAGGAAATGAGCAAGGGTCGTAAGCACACCGGTTTGGCTTCCGGATGTATGTGAATTCTATGATCACATTGTCTTGTAGGTAGCAATTCTTTAGGTTCTTGAAAAAGATGTTGATATTGTTGTAGGATTTCATGTAGTTGTGGATCAATGGTTTGTTCTTGATGATGATCTTCTCTTGCCGAGATCTCCGTTGCTTGTATTGTCATGATCTTTAAATGCATCAAATATCATTTTCCTTCTTGCTAGATGTCTTTGCAAATTTACTTTTCTATCACCAATTGAGACTATAGTCTTGTTAGGAATTGGAACCTCATTTGTAGTTTTGAAGTTCATCGTGATGCCATCCAATTGTCCTAGCCATTGAGCAACCACAACATTTTGATTTTCTCCCATTGGTATCAATAAGTCCAAAGGTATAATAGCCCATTGACATTTTAGTTGGACTTCCTTTCATATTTCAGAGCCAATTATCCTATCTCCATTAGCTATCCAGACATAGAATTCTTGTGAATATTCAACTTCTAACCCCAAATTTTAGGCTAGTTTAAGATTAATTAAACTATGTGTGGACATGGAATTCACCAACACATTTACGGATTGCCCTTTAATACTTCCTATCACCCTCAAATTATGAGCATTCGGAATTCCATATATAGCTTGTAATGATATAGCTGGTGGTTTCATGTGGTGTACCTCTCCTCACATGATAGCATTATCCGAAGGAAGTAAATCATCTTCTTATGGATCTTCCACCTCTTCTTGGTTAGGTGCTTTTCTTTATACTTGTGCTCTCTACTCCATGTTTCATTGCAAAAGAAGCACAAGTTATTCTTCCTGTTGTGAAGACGTTCTTCGGGAGTAAGCTTCTTGAAAGATGGTGAGTTTCCGGAGTGATTGGTCGTAGTGGATGTGGTCATCGTTACTTGCAGTTGAGTGTTGAGCATGGGCAATTGACTTCTTGTTTCAGCTTGTGTCGTGGGTGCTTCGGTGAACATTCTAGCTTGATCGGATGTCATCCTTTCCACATTGAGTTGTACTTGTTGATTGATGTTGATTTGGGAACAGATGGAAGACTCTATTCTTACGTCCATCTAAAGAATTCTCCAAGAGGTTTGCCCTACCAACGTCAACTTCATCTTCCTTATGTCTCGTGTCTGGCTCGTGTCTGGCTATGATACCACTAATTGAGGACCTTTGACATGATTCCTCAACTGGGGAGCCATTGTGATGAAAATGCTTGAGAAATGACAAAATCCCACTATAAGAGAATCAACCCAAATGGATTGTAATTTGAAAACAGAGAAGTAAAACTAAAAAACTGGGAAGAAAATAGAAGAAAAGAAAATAGAAAAATGGAGGAAATTTTATTGATTTTTCTTCACAAAAGCTTCTTACATGACCCATTGGCTTTTATCAAGTTTTTGAGGGGAGAATGCATCTGTCTTCTTTCAAGAGTTGTTATCACATTCTCTTCCAACCATCTAAACCGATTAACCATTTCAATCACTCCAACCACATTTAACTAACCACCTTTTAGAAGAATATAGTTGGAATATTGTTGAAGTTTGTTAAGATGAAAGAGTCCTCTATTGGATAGTTAGATCATCATGCGGTTGGACACGTAAGCTTGATTTCATAACCGAAAGAACCAACCAACGTGCTTCTATAACCGCTCCATCCCCGAGTTTGTTAGTCGACCAATACTTGACTAATTAGAACCCGGCTCAATTTAGTCGACTAACATTGCTTCATTAATCGACATGCAGTCGGATGATATTCTGATACATCTCCACTTGTCGCCTATTAGTCAACTAACCTGGTAGTGTTAGTCGACTAATGCTAGTCTTTTGCTTTGTTCCAGCCCCCGAATTGCTTTGAGGTTTTGAAGGTGTCCAACACTATGCCGATCCTAACCCTAATCCTAATTAAAATTCCATTTTTCCTAAATCTTGTTGGTTAATTTTTGGACAAATTTTTGAAAAAAACCAAAAAAATAATTAATAAAATCTACCAATTTTGAAAATATTTACCAAAATCAACTAATTTTTATCACGTCAGCGTCATGATGTGATTCCATGCTGAGGTGGCAAAGTTTTGATTTGACCGGATTGCCAACACCGGCCAAATTGAGGTGACATGTAGAATTAGCTAGGGTTGGGAACCATGGCCAAAGTGGGCGGCATACAACACAAGTGCAAGTATCTCGAAATTGTGACCTACTTATTGGACATTTCCAGAAGTTAGTAGATGAGCGTCACTATCTCTTGTTAACAAATAATGAACTAGAGGTAGGATTATCTGACAAAAACCATGAAATCGAAGAGCTGAGCATGAGATGTGATTCTTTGGCCAAGAAGCTGGAAGATGAATGCCATATGAAAGAAGGGCTTGAATTGATTTTGATGAATAACAGAAAAATTATTGAAGATGTGAACATGAAGATTCTTTCTTTGGTCCACAAATTCAAAGACCATGAATTTGTTGGTTATTGCATCACACTAAGTTAGTTTTAATGATATGCAAACCGAGGACGAGGGGCATATTCTTAGGTTGTTTGCAAAGCTCGTAGTACCTTCGAGCCAGATGTGTTAGGCGATCTGCTCATCCGTGACCAGGCCCTTAAAGTCTTTGCTCTCTATGGGGATCTCCTCCAGGATCTTGGCGCTCTTTAGGTCGGTCCCCTCTAAGACTACCTCGGCGTTCACTGAGGGATTCAAGATCCCCCAGTTCGACCTCAGAGCCAAGTCCGTCGGCGTCGAGACGAAGATGAACTTCTCCTTCCAGTCCCTCACATTGTCCGGCAGACCGAGGACGAGGGGCCGCCCCCTCATCGCGCAACCATAGTAGTCTGCCCCTTCCTCTTCGCCTCATAGAAGTATTGGAACATCGACATCGTCGGACTGATGCCGCTGGCGGAGCAGAGGACGAGAAAGTCGACTATCGAGCCGATGGAGTTTGGCATTAACTGGAAGAGGGAGAGCTTACGGAAATGAAGGACGAGAAGGAGGAATGGGTGGAGCGGGAAGCGGAGCCCCAGGGCGAAGGTCGAATAGTAGATGCTGACCTCGTTGTCCCTTGGGGAGCAAACCTGCTCAGCGAGTTCGGGGAGGCGAACTGTGTAAGGCGGCCGGATGAACTTGGAGTAGATTTCTAGGATGGAGGACTGCAATTGGGACATCTGGGCCAGGATATCAGCAGGGACTGCAGTCGTGACTCCGCTGCCACTCGGAGCCTTGGCGGCCGACCTAGGCCTTTTTTCTTTCTTGGGGTCCCTACTAATCGCCGAAGACGAGGCGGCAGCATGCCCGACCGCCATGTCTACCTCCCACTGCTCCGACCAAGATATCAACGGCCTCTCAGACACCATCGGCTCCGATTCGGTGGTGCTGCCTTCACCAATTTCGTCGAACCACTGCTCAACGAAGGAATTGGAAGCAGAAGAAACACACGAAGGCATGGACGGATTAAGAGAGTACGTAGAGGAAGATGAACGGAGCTCCGACAGTTGCCAACGGACGACGACGGTCGACGGCGAGAGCTCTCTGCAACGACGAGGAAAGCTGAAAATTTGAAAATTCGAGAGAAAACTCCCTCCCACTGCCCCTCCGTCTCTATTTATATGAAGAGTCGGGCGATCTCGGTCGTCGGACGTGGGCCACGTGGCAAGATCTGAGCGAGACTGGCGCCTCGACTTCTCTCCACAATCACGTCAACCACGCGTCACTCTCTGAGCAGTTGGACGCCTCCCCATCGCCGAATCGCATCATGACCCGAGGAGATTTGTGGTCAGATCGAATTTAATGCTGCCGACCAGCCCTCATCCAATGGAAGTGCGACACGTCATCCGAGCTGAGCCGGGCTTGTCGTTTCGAACTCGAATGACTGTGGCAATTGTTACGGCCTTAAGGCCGGTTCAGATAATAAATGCCTATTTATTTGAAGCCCAAACGGAAGGTCATCGCGACACCGGGAATCGTCTCACCGAGCGACGAGCTCGCCGTCAGGGTCTACAGAAGGTCGCCTTCTCTCCTCGCAGGAAGCGCGGCCAGATGGTTCGAAGACACCAAGCTCGGTCGACGAGCTTGGCCCCATCCAAGGACGGCCTAACATAAATATCTCTGACAGGATGACGTATGGCCACCTACGCATCCATTAATGCCAGAGGTTAATGGCGAGAACTGATGGCCGTCCATCGCGTCTCATTAATGTGTCTGACACCGTCTGACACCCATTAATGCGTAAATATCTCTGACACCCCGTCGATCCATCGCTTACCACTTGTGCTCCAGCTAAAGCAAATTCGACATGTGATTGGACGGTGACAATCGACTCTCGACTCTATAAATACCATCTTTCGGCCACCAAGGAGGGGGTTGATTAGTTGAAATCCTTAACTCCTTTCCAATACTCAAAGTTGGATATCTCACATATATCTGTGCCTTCCTTATAAGCTCGCCACGCCTTGTCGAACTGCCTTTTGATTGCCAAGCGTGTCTGACATACTCATTACAAGTCATCCACTGACTTAAGCATCGGAGAGGATACAGGCTGACAGCCAGCCCTGCCTTTTTGACAAGTTGCTATTGTCGTATGAAGCTCGCCTTAGCTCGGCAACCTTAGTCGATCATCAGGCGACCTTGGATTCCACACCCCCAAAGCGTGCTCCAAGTCGTGTTAACCTCGTCATCAACCCCAAACCCGTAATCACTGTACCTGTAACTCTCATTTAATACAAATCTCATTGTTGGACGGACTTGACCCGCAACAAAGGCCAAAGCCAAGGAGGTTGATTTCGAAGATTCTAGTCAAGAGGAAGACAACATGGCTCTCATCTCAAGGATTTTCAAATGGATGTTGAAAAGTAAGTTATCTAAAAGTAAGTCCAAATTATCTAATGACATCATTTGTTTTGATTGCAATAAGACATGACATATTAAAAGAGACTGTCCTCCGGAGAAAAGAAAGAACAAGGACAAAGACACAACGAATGACAAAGATGAAAAGAAGAAGAGAAGAAGAAATTCAAGAAGCCCAAGAGGAAGGCGTTTGTAGCTTGGGACCGGAGTGATGGCGAAGATAGCTTCGAAGACTCATCTTCCCCATCGGATGAAGAAGAAGAGAGGGAAGAGAAGGCTCATATGTGCTTTATGGCATCGCCTACCCAAAGGTAGGTGTTTCAAATTCTCATATAGATAATTATATTGATAGTAGCAGCAAATGATGACAATGAAGATAACTTTGATATTGAGAGTTCTTTAGATGATTTGTGTGCTCAACACGTTAAGTTGCTTAGAGAATACAAGTTAGAAATGACTCATAAAAATCGTATTAATTTAAAAAATGTAGTCGAGGAAGACAATTCTAGGCTTAAATCAGAATTAATGAAACTAAAGGAGACACCCGAAGAATTAACCTTTTAATCAAGAATTAGATAATGAAAATAAAAAGCTTAGGGATAAAAAACAATGCTTAAAATTGGAGAATAAAAGACTCAATGACAATTTTAAACTAATGAATACTAGGATTGAAAACCTCGGTAGCGAGATAAAATGAATTAAAGCTAAGTGTAATGATTTATACACTAATGTTTAAACATTTAATAAGGGAAAAGAGCAATTAAATTACTTAGTAGGATTTCAAATAGTGAAAAACAATAAAAATGGACTAGGATACACATACTAACCAAGGATTGAGGTATCGACCGATACCTCTTGGTATATGCTGTATCGGACCGGTACTGCCCATAATGGTCCGATACTGTTGTACAAGTATCGGTTTAGTCCGAAACCCTAGGGCCCTAGGGAGGGTTTCGGTCAGAAAATGTGAAAGTAAGAAAGAGAAGAAGAAATAACCATAGCCCCTAACCCTAAACCATAGCCCCTAACCCTACAGCACTGTGAATGAACATTACTCATTCTACTGTCTGTGCTTGGTCATTCATGGGGGCGGGGTTAGTGATCCATTCACGGGAAAGACACTGATCATTCACGGGGGATGAGAAAAAATTGTCAAATGAGGGGAGGGGGAGATTCAGAAGCATGCCTAATCGAGGAGAAACCCAAATTTCATCGAGCATAAACCCTAATCCCATCGAGCAGAAACCCTAATTTCATCTCCTGGTTCCTTCGTTGCCTTCGGAGGGAGAAATAGACGCTGGGAATTGTCGACAAGGGCTACGGTGTCGTCGATGAGGCCGCTGGAGGCGTCGAACAGGCGCTGCCGCTGGGAGGAGAAGTCAAGAGCTTCGCTGGGAGGAGAAGTCGTCGTCGAGAGCTTCGCTCGAAGAAGCCGTCGAGAGCCGTCGAGAGCTTTGCTTGGAGAAGAAGAAGTCGCCGTCGAGAGAGCTTCGCTACGAGGATAAGTTGAGTCTCGTGAATCGCGATTTTGAATTTGATTTCCACCGACGCATAGCGTAGAGGTAAGTAACTTAATTTTATGCAAATTACCAAACTGCCCATGAATTTAGGCTTATTTACAAGTTCGACATTTTAGAAAAACCTAATAAAACATGTGTAATGGCATATTTGTAAATAATTAGAAATTTAGGGGAAATGTTGAAACTTAAGCAGTAGTGCAGTTTGGTTCAATTACCAAAATACCCTTCTGTTTGTTATAATTACAAGTTTGACATTAGTGGAAAACACGAGTAATATAAAGAATGACATACTTGTAAATGCAGTGAAATTCTCAAGACTAATTAGTTAGTGCGGAAAAATATTTTAAAAATACATAATAAATCCCTAAAAATACGGAAAAATACTTTAAAATACATAATAAATACAGAAAATTACGGAAAATACGGAAAACACATAATAAATACTTAAAAATACATAATAACGAGAAGAATAATACAACACAAACTCTAATCATTCATATATTTATACTTGGTTACCTAAATATCATAATAACCAGAAGAATAATTCTAGTATCCCATCAACAAGCAAAGCTAACAATATTAAGAAGAAAACAATTAAAATTTGGATTCTTAAAGGATTAAACAAAAAAAATGAAAAGCACTTATGTAAAATTCTTTCTGAAAGATGTTTCACTTCTCACCCAAGTATACTTATGTAAAAGATGGGAAGTCCACTGAAGCATTATCTTTCTCTATGAATAGATGTGTTACATGGCCTTAAAATAGTAGAGTGGGAATGCTTTAGGTTCAATTTAGCCCTGCTCAAATGTGAAATTGCTAGTTGAGATTAAATAGTAGAGTGTTCAGCTTGCATTGCATACGTTCTTAGCCTATAAAAGTGGAGGGGAGTTGTGTTGCAAACTCAATCAATAAGGCCTTTTGTAGAAAAAAAAGTGCAAATGTGAATTTGCAAGTGGGAATGCTTTATTTACAAATTAGCGTTGCTCAATTGTGAAATTGCTAGTAAAGCTTAAATAGTAGAGTGTTCAGCTTGAATTACATACGTTCTTAGCCTATACAAGTGGATGTGAGTTGTGGAGCAGACACAGAATCTCTCACAGCCTATAAAAGTGGAGGGGAGTTGTGGTGCAAACACACAATCCTTCTCCCCCTCTCCCTCTCTCTCGTGCAGGCATACACAGACAGACTCGCAAAGGCTGTTGTAACTCTTGAACTATCATGGCTGGTGAAGGCAACTCGCAGGTCACTTCCATTCCCGCTTTCTTCGGACGTTTAAATTGGAAGGTGTGGATTGCACTCGGAGCACTGGTAATCTTCTTCATTGGCTGCACTATTGCATATATTTGGTGGCAAATTTATCAGCAGCACAACAATGTAGGCAATGTTCGGCCTCCCAGGGGGCTTAAGAGGAAGGTAATTAACTCATTACCTATAATCTCATTCACTCCACCTTCGACTAATGAATTGTGGAATGCCTAGAAGAATATGAAAATGAGGAGATGCTGACCCGACTGCCATGCAGCCACATCTTCCACCATCTCTGCATTTCAGTGTTTGGTACAAAAAGCACAGTGCCCTGTCTGCCGAGCGGTGGTTACAAGTAACACTTGAATATATTTGTAGGTCAATATCATGCCATGTCTTTTTTCCATTTTTTTTAATAGAATGATGTATGTAATGTTGTGTACGTACAGTGAGAACTTGTGTGCGTCAATGCTTGCTCTGTAGTTTTTGTTAGTGATCATGTCTTTCATGAACAAAAATGTGTGAATGTGTTGCTTCATATATATATACCATTGTCCGTTATTTCTCCATGTGTTCATTAGCAGAATCATTTCATAGTTAAGACAATGCTGAAATATATTCCTGCTAACCTTGTACCTGCAAATACAGAACAGTGACACAGGAGGCAGCGAACTTGTTCTATATAAAACTATCAACTAAATTTCTGTGTGTTTTGTACAGGCTGTTGATGCTCTCTCTCTAACAAGCAACAGATAGAGATATATCAAATGTATTAAACGTCTGCCAGTATGGCAGATATCTCGGCCGAAATATCATTATCGATCATCCATCGCTACGATTAAGGGGTATTAAACGTCTTCTTCTATTTTGTCTTGTTTTTTACTTTTGATTTTGTTTCTGCTTCTGATTCTGCTTTTGATTGGCTTATGTTGTTCATGTTGCGGCTTTGCGTCTGCTAAGCATGTTACTGTGATATGCGATATGCTTTACATGTAATTTCCAAAAAATAAAATAAGATTTGTCTTGTTTTTTTACTTTTGATTTTCTTTCTGTTTCTGTTTCTGCTTTTGATTGGCTTATGTTGTTCACGTTGCGCCTTTCCGTCTGCTACTCATGTTACAGTGATATGCTTTTTACATGTAATTTCCAAAAAATAAATTAAGACACTTTGGATTAACAGCCCCAAGTTCTTTCCTTTCTAGTTTAGTTAATTACATAAATAAAACATTTTTGAAGCAATGAGATGCCATCTCATATGTTAGCTGTTAATAATAATATGTTGTTTAATCCTATTCATGACATTTTTGATGATAAAATCATAAATGGACATCTAGGATGATATAAATACTCTGTAATTATCAAGTTTATTTATCTATAATCACAAGTGGGAGAAATTAATCAGCAAATTCAAACTGCAACATTCTCTTGGAATCAAACCTTAAAACATTTCCACACAAAAAAACAGTACACCCAACAAGTTTAATTCAATCCATAAAATCCATAAAAAATAAATGAAACCCAAAGAAACTTGTACCCAACAAAAACTAATCAAACTTTAAAAAATCAACACGCTCAGACTTTTAGAGCCATGCGTCAGGTGTAGACATATATCACCAAACACCATATGTGGTGCTTGGAGACGTAAGCCCAAGCGTCACAAATTATTTTTTCACAAAAAAAATTAAAATCGTTACTCGGATTCTCAAACCTAAGAAACACATGCTCGGGCTGATAAGCTCAAGCACAATATTGGTTGCTTGGGTTTGGAGAAACCAAGCAACGATTTTGAATTTTTTTTGAGACCGTGAGCAACTGCAGTATTAAGAAGGCGGCAGGAGGAGGAGTCGTCATCCGCATCGGAGGGAGGAGAATGAGCAAGTGTAGCGTTTGTGAAGAGAGCAAATGGCAAAATTGGAATTTAACTTGTGAATAGAATTAGGGATGGCAGTAACCGACCCGGCCCGACCCGGTTTTGACCCGTCACACCCCAGCCCGCAGACGGGTCGGGGCAAGCTTGGGCTTCGTATGTGACCCGGCCCGTCCCGGTAAACTACAGAAGTTCTAAAAAACTTACTATTTTGATGCAGACCATGCTGCCAGTTCATAACCCATAACTCATACTCTGTTCCACTGTTCTCTCAATTGTGTCAATCCCCAATTCCAAATTACCAAATATATTACAATTCTCCCAATTTTGAAATAAAAATTTTGTTTTGGATTCATAGGGATGGTAGTAATGACCTGACCCGACCGGCCCGACCCGGCCCGACCCGGTTTTGGTAAGAAGTTACCCGCCCCGCCCCAGACCGAGACCCGCCCTGCCCCGACCCGTAGACGGGACATGGCAAGCTTGGGTAGTTAAATACCCGCCCCGCCCCGCAATATTGCCATTCCTAAATAGAATAGGCATTAAGATAATGTTAAACGTATAAATACAATGTAATATATATCTTCAGCAAAATGTGTAACGTGACCAGATAAATTTTCATTGACACTAATTACAGTATATATGTAGCCAATGCCCAAGGGTTGCTGAGAATTGGGCCAAGGCCCCAGGGTTGTCCAAGACTGACTACTCCACTGTTAGAGCAGGAGTGGGATTTGGTCCTTGGTCCGGTTTATAAACCGGTTGAAAATGGGCCAAAGGTGCTTAGCCCAATGGACTAGAGGAAGACACATTTAATTTAAGATACCTATATGACAAATACATTTACACCAAGTGCACTAAAGATATTTATATGGATTCTAACAATGTATACATAATATTGAATAAAATGTTGGATAATGAGAAGAATCAGTAACCATGGCACAAAGCCACAGTTCTCTATTTATTAAATCAATAGAAGCCCAAAGACAATAGGATAACCAAAGGTCACCATTAGTAGGGATAATGGGGAGTAATGGGGGGATAAAGATGAGGGGAGGCCTTTGGCCTCCCTCATTCATAACACTCCCCCTTATCCACCCATTACTTTGGTCTTAGTGTAAATGCTAAGGGGGTGGATACTTCTGGATCCGGAGTAATCGTGTTTGCCTCGTTAAAACCTTAGCTGTGGGTGTTTGCCTCGTTAAAACCTTAGCTATGGAAAACCCAGTGGGAAAAACCAACAGCTTAAGGAAAAAGAGTGCAACCCACATGTTACTCCCCCTGATCCATACAAGCCTTATGCTTGTAGGTCTTTCAGCTTTCATTAGAGGTGAATACTTCAGGGTCCAGAGTTAAATGAGGTTGCCTCATTAAAACCTTTGGCTATGAAAAAACCCAATGGGAAAACCCATAGCTAAGGGAAAAAAAGTACGACTCTACTATCAACTCCCCCCTGATCTGTACACGCTTCAGGCTTGCAGATCTCCTATGTATCTATACAATCATTTCTTATTCGTCTATATATCCATCATGTTCTGAATACAATCATCACTCATCTATACAAGTTTCACTCATATCTAGCGGCTACTTGAAAACATTGGCGCTCAGGAGTGATACGCTCTACGAAGTTTGGTAGATGGCTCCATATATGTATTTCTTTACTCAGTCTTCACTGTGTCTGCAAGGTACTGCTGGATCTGGATGAACGTATTCTAGATATGCTTTTTGGATGATGAACTTCTCACAGGATGTAGACTTTTGGAGGATGATGCGTAGATCTTTAGGAGGTGGCCAACCATTTGTGCTTAGTCATCGCGATGGTCTGTAAACCTGCATATGCGATATTTATTCCTTGGATGCTGATCCTTGACCCTTAGAAGTTGTGCAGAAGCAGCTTATCCTTGGTCCAGTGGTGCTCTCCAGGGCAGCACTGTATTTGGCTAACAGCTTTACTACAGACGTTCTATTAGAGACACGTGTAGTTGGCCAGATAAAGGAGTGTAACTAGTACACTATAGCTAGGTCCTTCAAAAACTAGGATGTCCTCCCCCTTTCCAGCGACTGGAAGGCGTCATAAATATGCATCCATTTTTAATAGATTGCAAATGGACATCTTTCTTCATAAAATCCTGGTGTATGAGAAATATGATAGGTATAAAAGGATTCCACCATGAAAGTGTTTAATCTGTAAGTCGAGACAATACCCTTTGTGGTAGAATGTGTCAAAAAACAGAGAATCGGGAAAAATCCCAGATGTTTCCAAGTGCCCAGAGAGTAAGGTGTAACTGCACCAAAGATCTGTAACAGCAGAAACTGTGAATGATAATGGCTGAATTATTCTAACTTAACCTAGCACATAAGAACTCATCAATTACTGCAGGGGGGGTCATATGTCAGGCTGTCCGGCCCCCCTGCAGCCCAAAACTGCATAAATTAGTTGGGATGTTTATTGGGCCTGAAGCCCAGTTCATAACAATGACAATTAAAATAAGTGTTTAAATTTTGCTTATGGGCCTGCAGTCCATATTATAACAATAATTTATTTTTTCTGCTTATTTGGGCCAGCGCCCAGATAATTTAAATTGCAAATTAAAATGATTTTTATTTTGCTTATGGGCCTGCAGCCCAAATTAGAATAATAATTTAATTTGTCTGTTTATTTGGGCCAGAAGTCCAGTTAATCAAATTGCTAATATTATGCAAAACATCTCTCTGGTATTGTTAATTATTTATGGATTATTAGGATTTTTCAAAATATAATTATCTTAAGGATCCAGCGATCGCCCTGCCGTTAGTCATCTAACCTAATGGTGTATGACGTCTCCCCGTGGTCCGAGAGATTATTATATTTTATAGTTTGTTTTTCCATATTATATATGTCTGAGTTATATGTGTGGTTGTTTCTTTGTGCCTGTAGCATATTTAAAACTGCGTGGATGTTTATATAAGTTAAAATGTGTTTTTGGGATCGGCCGGTTTGATACCTTTAAACTCCTTGCATTTTTATTTTCTTTTGAGAGAATTTGTAAGTGATGATTATATGTATAGATGCCAAAGACCGATGTACCAACATATGAAGACGGAGGTGAAATTTGCAAAAGATAGGGACCCCTTCTGGGTTTCCAACTTGTATTTTTCTTTTCTGTATAAACTGTAAATCGGACTTTGGACTTTGTACGTTTTGGGTATCTGGCCGATCCCCACATTTTACTTATTTTATTCTTTATGCATAAATTTACATTTTAATTAATTCATGCTTATTTTAAATTGCATAGATAAATGGCAAAATTGGCAAGTGTCGATTTCGAGGTTCTTGATGCTGCAGGAAAGAATTACCTGAGTTGGCGAGTGGACATGAAGTTCCACTTGCGTTCGATGGCCATCCTTGGCTCAATTTTGGCTCCTTCATCTGCCCCAGCAGCGGACGATGCTTCTGCTAGTAAGGCCCCAGATGCGGCCCAATCATCTAGCAGCACTCCTACCACTGTATCTGATGTGGATAAGGCGAAAGCCATTATCTATATCAGAAGACATATATATCGGATCTTGAAGGCCGAATACCTAACGGTAGAGGACCCAATTGAGTTGTGAACAGTGCTGGAGGCACGGTATAAACATCAAATTGATGTAATATTACCACGTGCCAGTTATGAGTGGGAAAACCTCAGACTTCAGGACTATAAGTCCGTTGCTGAGTATAACTCAGCGCTTCATAATATCACCTCACGCCTGAAGTTGTGCGGTGAAGAAGTGACTGAGCATCGCATGTTGGAAAAGACATTTAACTCGTTTCATGAGAAAGATGCAATCCTCATGCAGCAGTATCGTGAACGCAACTTTACGAAGTTCTCTGATTTGATCTCTTGCCTTCTTAGGGCAGAGCAGAATAGAGATTTACTGCATACCACTGATAATTTGCGTCCTGCTGGTACTGCCCCTATCCCTGAAGCCCGCCATATTTCTCTCCAGAAGTGGAAAAACAAGAAGAAGGCTATAAAGAACAAAGGGAAAGCTGTAATAAAGCCAGCACGAGCAGCAGCACCCCAGACCAACAACAACAACAAAGGAAAGAGAAATTTCACATGGAAGCGTAAGAACACTGATCAAGTGTCAATTCCTAAGAAAAACTTGGGAAATATGTGCTTCGTCCTGTCGCTCTTGATGTAGCCCCTTTGAAGCTGAGTAATGCACGCGGCGTTGTCTTCAAACAGGACAGTAGACTCCAAAATATCAGTCTTCAGGCCAGTGGAGTGAAGAATGTGGTGGACGACGGAGCGTAGCCAATAACACTCTCTGCTTGCTTCATGGATCGCAATGAGCTCTGGATCATTGGATGACGTAGCTGTTGTGGTTTGCTTTACCGATCTCCAGGAGATAGCAGTACCTCCGTAGGTAAATACAAACATGTCTGTGATTTTGCCGTGTGCGGATCTGAAAGATAACCGCATCGGCATAACCAAGTAATTGGAGGGGGCACCTCTCTGGTAGTAAAGTCCCAGATCTATTGATCCTTGGAGATATCACAGAAGATGCTTTACTCCGTTCCAGTGGCGCTTTGTAGGCGCTGCACTGTGTTTGGCTAGGAGATTAACTGCAAACGGTATATCGGGACGCGTACAGTTAGCCAGATATAGAAGTGCTCCAATGACACTGAGGTAGGGTACTTCAGGACACGATACTGCTGCATGAGGATTGCATCTTTCTCGTGAAACGAGATATATGTCTTTTCCAACATGCGATGCTCAGTCACTTCTTCACCGCACAACTTCAGGCGTGAGGTGATAGTATGAAGTGCAGAGTTATACTCAGCAACAGACTTATAGTCCTGAAGTCTGAGGTTTTCCCACTCATAACTGGCACGTGGTAATATTACATCAATTTGATGTTTATACCGTGCCTCCAGCGCTATCCACAACTCAAGTGGGTCCTCTACCGTTAGGTATTCGGCCTTTAAGGTCCGATTTATATGTCTCCTGATATAGATAATGGCTTTCGCCTTATCTACATCAGAGACAGTGGTTGGAGTGCTGCTAGATGATTGGGTAGCTTCTGGGGCCTTACTAGCAGAAGCATCGGCTGCTGCTGGGTCCGATGAAGGATCTAAAATAGAGCCAAGGAGGGCCATCGAACGCAAGTGGAACTTCAGGTCCACTCGCCAACTTAGGTAATTCTTTCCTGCAGCATCTAGAACCTTGAAATCGACGCTTGCCAATTTTGCCATTTATCTATGCAATTTAAAATAAGCATGAATTAATTAAACCTTAAATTCATGCAGAAAGAATAAAATAAGTAAAAATGTGGGGATCGGCCAGATACCCAAAAACGTACAAAGTCCAAAGTCCGATTTACAGTTCATAAAGAAAAAGAAAAATACAAGTTGGAAACCCAGAAGGGGTCCCTATCTTTTGCAAATTTCACCTCTGTCTTCATATGTTGGTACACCGGTCTTTGGCATTTATACATACAATCCTCACTTACAAATTCTCTCAAAAGAAAATAAAAGTGCAAGGAAATTAAAGGTATCAAACTGGCCGATCCCAAAAACACATTTTAACTTATATAACAATCCACACAGTTTTAAATATGCTACATGCACAAAGAAACAACCACGCATATAACTCAGGCATATATAATATGGAAAATGAAACTATAAAATATAATAATCACTTGGACCACGGGGAGACGTCATATACCTTTAGATTAGATGACTAACGGCAGAGCGGTCGCTGGATCCTTAAGATAATTATATTTTGAAAAAATCTTAATAATCCATAAATAATTAACAATGCAAGTGAGATGTTTTACATAATATTAGTAATTTGATTATCTGTGCTTCTGGCCCAAATAAGCAGACAAAATAAATTATTGTTGTAATTTGGACTGCAGTCCCATAAGCAAAATTAAACTCTTTTTAATTGTCAGTGTTATGAACTGGGCTTCAGGCCTAATAAACAGCCAAACTAATTTAGTAATAAGATTTGGGCTGCAATATTCTGGGTTTAATTTTACATGAGGCCTAAATAATAATTTTTAGGGTTAAGGAAAACAAAAAGCCCCCAACACCTCATCTTCCAGATCGTGCCATTCCATCTCTCCTATCTACGTAAAATTTCTTGGAGCCGCTGGAGCAAGACACACAAAGGACTCCCCTACCGGGGGTGCGTGGCGGACAGAGGCTCCCTCTGCCGGGGGGACAGTGCATGGTCCCCCACCTGCCGGGGGAGGGGCGAACAGACACAGGCTTCTGGCCCATTAGGAGATCAGCAGTATGTCAGATGGATCACACTATTTGGGCCGTAGAATGCCAGCTCATTGGGCCGTTAAACAAAGAAATAGAAAATTCAGGATAAATTTATGAAAAGGGTCATACGGAACATCCATAGAATGCAAATGATGTATTAATTTTCCCTTTATACCCAAGAACCCAGGGAGGAGTTATCTTTAGATATATAAGAGATATAAATTTCTGTTTATTCTCATTTAACGCGACAGCCCCCTCCCCTTCCTATATGATATCAGCAGGGGGGCCAGAACAGTGCCCCCTTTTCTATTTGATCGCGGCCAGGGCCCCCCGACAGGGGGGCGGTGCTCTCCGATGAGCAGTGGCCGATGCGACTGGCGCTCCAATCAGTAGTGTGGACGAGCAGTGCTGGACAATTATTTTAGTTGCCAAGATTGTAATAATATATTTAATTTGTACTCAGCAAATATCCACAAATAATCACAAGTATTACTCCACAAATACCCGAGAGCAGTGTGGACGAGCAGTGATTACCATGGCAAATAGCCATGGTACGATATGGTTTGATTACCATGGCAAATATCCACAAATATTTTGATCCACAAATAATCACAAGTATTAATCCACAAATATCCCGAGAGCAGTGATTACCATGGCAAATAGCAGAGGCCCCCCATTCGGGGGGAGCCGAAGGGTTTAGGAGGTATATATATATATATATATATATATATATATATATATATATATATATATATATATATATATGAGATCCGTTATCCCCATATCTTTTTGTGATTGTTATGGAGGCCTTCTCCCTACTCATGGCCAAGGCCAATGCTGCACATACCATCATGCCGATGAATAGAGTAGGGGCAGTCACTCATCTCCTTTTTGCTGATGACCTTCTGGTTTTCTGTCGGGCTAATTCTAAATCTTTTGAGGGTCTTAAAAACCTGCTCACTGAGTTCAAATCTTTCACTGGTCTTGAGGTTAACTGGTCTAAGAGTGCTGGCATATTCAGTAAGGGGGCCAAGGGGCCTGGCAGCCTTGCTGATATTCTGGGTATTCGGCGTGTTCAGTCCCTATCCACGTATCTGGGTCTCCCTTTGACCCCTAAGTATCCTAATGCTGCCATGTATGGGCGTTTGATCGATAAATGCAAGAGCAGGTTGCAGGGGTGGTCTTCTTCGTTATTGTCTATAGCTGGTCGCATTGAACTCGTCAGATCAGTTATATATGGCATGATTAGTTTCTGGATGCAGGCCTTTAGTATGCCCCAAGTCTGTTCTAAACTCCCTTACTTCCATATGCAGAAAATTTATTTGGGGAAAGAACCATTGCTGGGCTTGGGATGATATGTGTGCCCCCAAACATGAAGGGGGAGTGGGGATCAGAAATCTCACTGAGCTCAACATGCTTACGGGGTTAAATTGTCATGGCGAATGCTCACACACAGGGGCATTTGGGCTACTCATATGAGGAATCAGTATCTCATCAACACTGGGTTAATGCAAGCCAAAGCTCACCCTATGCAGTCTGGAACTTGGAAATTTATCCTTCGATGCCGTGAGCACACCAAAAAACTTATCAAACGGGATGTTAGGGATGGCACTTCTACATTCTTTTGGTATGATAATTGGCTCCCTTGTGGCCCCCTTTGTGATACCTATGATGTCCCAGCAGGGGAGGAGAGGAGTATGGTCAGCAATTACTGGTCTTCTGAGGGATGGGTGGATAATAATTCCTTGCTTCCTGTCCGTCATCTTATCAATACGTTTACCTTATCTACGGGCAGCGACTCTTGGTCTTGGGTTATTAAGTCTCCTACTCTTCAAAATGCTTGGGATGGTTCACGGGCTATAAAACCCCTCTTCCCTTTCTACAAGGTGGTCTGGTTTCAGGGGCACATCCCCAAGATGGCGATTACTTTATTACGAGCTTTCCACGGGAAGCTACTTACCCGTGACAAGCTCGTACAATGGGGAGTCCCTACTTCACCTCTTTGCGTTTTATGTGCTGATAATGCTCTAGAAAGTATGGATCACTTATTTTTTGAATGCAACTATACTAACTACATCCTTCACAGGAGCTTTCTAAAAATGGGGGTTACTTCTTCCCTGCCGTCCAATATAGCTGGTGTGGGTGATTTGATTCTTTCTCATTTCAAAAAGGGCAGCATGGGAAGGTTGGCTAGGACTGTTTTGGCTGTTATGACATGGCATATTTGGAGAGAGCGGAATAGGAGAATCTTTGAAGATAGCTGCCAGATAAGGACGATGCTCTTTGACAACATTGCTGATGATGTCAGAATTGCTATGCGGAGTGTGGATTGGGATCGGGAAGATGATCAAGGCCCGCCTTCAAATTGGGGACTGCTAGAGTGAGTGTGCATATCATGTATTTTTTGTTATTCTTTTTGGCTTCTGATGGTTAGCGGAAGGGGCTTGTCTAGGTTGGGGGTGATGGCGCATGTGCTCTCATCTCACCTTACAAGCTTCCTTCTTCCTCCATAGAGTCATGTACAGTTTACCCAGTATCAATAAAGATGCAAAACATATTCTCCAATATTTTTTTTGACGAGTAAAAGTTAGCCTTTATAAAATCAAAAGGAGATCTGTACAAGATAACATTCAAGATAGTAATACGTAGGTTGCAGGTGGAGAGGGGATAGGGCACAGGCGCCGTCACCCTCTACCACTCACAATCGACATATACTACTTGAGAGGGAAAAGATAATACAAAAGTACAAAACAAAATCTACAAAAACATATTAGCTCTCAGTGAGTCCCCAATTGGCAAATGGGGTGACATCCGAAGCCTCAGATAAATCCATGTTTAGTAGAGCAAACTTTACCACTGAGGCAATTTCATCAAACACTGTAGTTTTCATTCTTGATTTCTTCTCAAAAATACGTTTATTACGCTCTTTCCAAACGTGCCAAACTATAGCAGATAGCACCAATTTTGCCAACACACCCAAAGGGTCCTTCTTAGCATATCGGTCCAGAAATAGATCGCAAACGTCGTTGATAGCGGATGGCACTGTTCCAGTATACCCCAATTTAAGTAAGCTTCTGCTCAAAATGTACCGAGTGAAATCACACTCAAAGAATATATATATATATATATATATATATATATATATATATATATATATATATATATATATATATATATCTATATTATAAAAGAGGGATGTTATCAAGAGAAATTGGACAAGAGATATTGGACAAGAGAAATTGGATAAGAGATATCTATATTATAAAAGAGGGATGTTATCAAGAGATATTGGACAAGAGATATTGGACAAGAGAAATTGGATAAGAGATATCTATATTATAAAAGAGGGATGTTATCAAGAGAAATTGGATAAGAGATATTAGACAAGAGAAATTGGATAAGAGATATCTATATTATAAGAGAGGGATGTTATCAAGAGAAATTAGATAAGAGATATTGGAAAAGAGAAATTGGATACGAGATATCTATATTATAAGAGAGGGATGTTATCAAGAGAAATTGGATAAGAGATATTGGACATGAGAAATTGGATAAGAGATATCTATATTATAAAAGAGGGATGTTATCAAGAGAAATTGGATAAGAGATATTGGACATGAGAAATTGGATAAGAGATATCTATATTATAAAAGAGGGATGTTATCAAGAGAAATTGGATAAGAGATATTGGACATGAGAAATTGGATAAGAGATATCTATATTATAAAAGAGGGATGTTATCAAGAGAAATTGGATAAGAGATATTGGACATGAGAAATTGGATAAGAGATATCTATATTATTTGGATATCTATTATATAAAAGAGGGATGTTATTAAGAGAAATTGGATAAGAGAATTTGGACATGAGAAATTGGATAAGAGAATTTGGATATCTATTATATAAAAGAGGGATGTTATTAAGAGAAATTGGATAAGAGAATTTGGACATGAGAATTTGGATAAGAGAATTTGGATATCTATTATATAAAAGAGGGATGTTATCATGAGAAATTGGATAAGAGACATGAGAATTTGGATAAGAGAATTTGGATATCTATTATATAAAAGAGGGATGTTATCATGAGAAATTGGATAAGAGAATTTGGACATGAGAAATTGGATAAGAGAATTTGGATATCTACTATATAAAAGAGGGAAATTGGATAAGAGAAAATATAAGAGATGAGATTTTGAGGGATACGAGAAGAGGTGTGGAATTTTGCACATACAACTCCGGTTTTTGCATTTTTGTTCCCGGTCCCTCTCCACACACACACCCACACTTTTTATTCACCCCCCTTCCGACCATTTTTTCCAGTCCTTTGAAGATTTTGAATCTTATCCTACTAGGGTAAAGCTTTGTCCTACGTGGCAAGTTTGTCCTAGGTGGCAATGACAATTTTGGGTGACTTAAATTTTAGGGGAAAACTTAAATTTGGGGGAAAACTTGAAATTTTGTGGGAAAACTTGAAATTTGGGCGAACTTGAAATTGTGGTGGGAAAAAACTCAGCCATTAACTGCATTGGGTCCCGTTTTTCACCAATTCACCGTCCATCAGCTCTCATCGTTTCCCCTTCCACAATTCTCCTTTCATTGCTCCGCCACCGAGAGTCGCCGCCCTCCGTCTTTCCTTCCTCCGCCAACGAGAGATCGCCGCCCACCGATTCTCATCTCATTCCTCCTCCACCGCGAGATTGCCTCTCACCGCCTCTCGTTTTTCTACCACCATGAGATCGACTCCCGTGGCCTCCCGTTCCTCTGCCCCCGAGAGATCACGGCCCCGCCTCTTAGCCCACTTCACCCCTGCCTCGCCCCATTGCCCCACCCCCAACACCACCGCTTCACCCACTTCCCCCACCCGTCGCCTAGCTCATGTCGCCCTGCTTGTGTTTATCATACGACTTTCACCAATGGATACACAAGGAAGGGCGCAGTTCAATACTGAGAATATGAGTGATGCTTGGCTTTCTAAAGGGCGTTGAACAGATCAACAAGACAAACAGGGGAGAGATGAGTCCAGAGGAGCTCAAAGAGAGATATGTAGGTTTCTTTGTTCCTTCTTTTTTATAGAAACCTGTTGGCCATTGTTTCTTACATATGGTTCTTGTATGACAGGTGAAGGCAATGCAGGATCCAAAAATTCAGAACATTCTGTCCTATTCATGCTTGGTTGATATGCTCGGTTAATATGCCTGGTTGATGGAGCACTATGGATGCTTGGTTGATATGTTCGGAAGAGCTGGGACGTTCAAAGAAGCTAAGAAAGTTGTGGATGAGATGCCAATGGATCCGGATGCTGGGGGGTTGGGTTCGCTTCTTCGTGCATGTAAGATCCATGGCAATGCCGACATGGGTGAACAAATTAGTGGCAATGCCGGATTCGATTGGATTGGTATGTGCCGGATACTGGTGAGGCATTGCATGATATTGATGAGGAGGAGAAAGAGAATCCTTTGTACTATCACAACAATGTACAATCACAACGAGAAGCTTGTGATTGCATTTGGGTTCTTAAAAATGAAGCCAGGTGAGACAATCCGGATCTCAAAGAACTTGAGGGTGTCTAAAGACTGCCATGATGCACTTGAGGGTGTGTAAAGAATGTCATGAGACAGTCAAGCTTGTCTCGAGGTTTTATGGTTGTGAGATTGTGGTGAAGGACTGAAATGGGTTTCATCATTACAGGCAGGGAAGGGGAGTGTTCTTGTAAAGTAATGTGAATGTGAGAGTTCTTATTAAGATAAATTGTTGAATTATTGTGTATAAAAAACACGTTTACAGTGTATCGATATATAAAGGTGTTGCATTTTTTGCTCATATTTACAACAATTGATATCAAAGGGGCATCGCAATTTATGTATGAGTTTGTTGAAAAATTGAATTGGACTTAATAGAATGACATGCAAATTGGTGGTTAATTTAATACAATAAAAGGTTACTTCCTGTTTGAAGCATGGAAACTTTTCTCTTTTCTTTTCTTTTCTTAATGAGTTATCTCTTTTCTTTTCTTTTCTTAATAAGCATGGAAACCTATCAGAATAAATCCATCTTAATAAGTTCTCTCTCTTTTTTTCATTTTTATAGAACTTTTCTGTGTCAAGTTGAATTTACCGATGTTAGTGGTTGCTCCTGCTAGTTCTCATTCCCAGAATCCTTCCTCAAATTGAGTTCATCAATCCAAAACATGATGGTGACACACTTACAGATTCAACAGATGTTTATCCTTACAAATTCAACCGATTCAACAAAATACAGCTTGCAACATTCTCACATATTCAACAAAATACACATGGATATAAATCGGATTCACATTCTCACATGTTCAACAAATTCAATAGATTCTCGCATTCTCACAAAATACACATGGATATCTTTACATTTTCTCACAAATTCACAAAATACAATTGCATATATTTACAGATTCTCACACATTCATAAAAAAAATTCACAAAACACATGATTTACAGAACTTGTCGCTTCAAGCTTCATTTTCATAATTTGAATCCTTTTTTTGAATCCATTTGTTGCTTCATTCAGATTTCCAGAACGTGAAAAAAATTTGTTTCGTAACTTTCCAGAACTTGAATCCACTTGTTGAATTCATACATCCTTCCAAATGGATCCCACGACGTTCCGAAACTGATAATGCAACTCAGATCATATGACTTAATGATATATACAGAAGACTCTTTCGAGCTAAACTTGCTGCCATGATTGCCGTCCATGCATTTGTCCCAACACGCATAGGTAATCTTCCCTGTCAACTCACTAGGCCATTGCTTTCTTCTGCTATTCCTGCACACAAGCCAAAAACGCCAAAATCAGAACCAAACACTTAAATATCGCGCAAATCTTGAATATAGTTATACTTTTTTTATTTAAAAAAATTGAGGTGCATGTAGTTCTCTCCTACTACATATCGCACAAATCTATTTTTAGTAAAACGTCCTATACATGCACCTCAAACTGAGGTGCATGTAGTTCTCTCCTAAAAGTTTGGTTCAGGCTGCAGGTGAACATAGTACTTTGATTTGGTCAAATCTACAAATCGACACTGAAAAAAACAAACATGAGAAACATGTCCCAGGTGATCCTGAAAATGTACAATGAACATTTATAATTATAGACAAATTTATACGGAACTTCATTCATCTGACATACACGCTAAACAAGGCATATGTATTACATGACAATAACAAAGATTAGTATTAGATTGGTATCACTAAAATATTTATTTCGATTTCAGTCGCATAAACATCCAGTAAGAAAGACATACTGTGAGTGAGGGTTAGTTGAAACTATACATCAAACATGAACTCCGAATCAGTGGAAAGAGAATCTGACAAACGGTTGCCTTTCCAGGAAACTTTCTGCATGTAAGGAACAAAAGAGAAATAAGATAGCTTATTTGGTCAACAGAAGGGTTCCAGTAGTCTTCTTATCCTATGACTTAAAGGTTTCAGTGCCTATATTTCATGGAGATAGATACCTATAGTCAGATGTAATGGGCCAAGCAAGACAACAAATGTTGGACAACTGTGACAATACGGCATGTATTCATGAATGTGCCAACCCATCCACAGAATGACACTTACAATATATAATTATTTGATATAAAACATTCATAATGGATACCTAAAATACTCAATAAAATGCATCAAAGTAAAATGCAAATTACAAAATAAATCTTTAAGTGATATATCTCGATTACATATTACATACTACATGACAATTAAAGGGGTACTGCCCATCAGAGTTGGAGTAGAGTTCGTATTGATATTGATGCAATCAACAAATAACTTTCTCTAATTATCAACATCGTATATACCTATCCATTATCAGTACCATGTGAACTATTATATGTGAGACCGTAATGACTTTCTCTAATTAAATACATTTCTCCCCAAAGGACAAATTAACTTTGCATTATCATGAGTTCTGCATTCAATTTGGAATTCTGGAAAAAGCAATTTCATCTTAACTGAAAAGGAAATTGATACATCTATTTTGCGAAGGCCCAACAACATAGGCCCAAAAGCACAGCCCACCTAACGAAGCCCGAAAGATACGAGCCTGGATGCCCGACCGCCGATCGGAAGCCCATCTGCGCGGTCAGGCCCGCCCGGCAAAGCCCCATAGAGGGCCCCCAAGTATCGATCCGACCCGGCCCCAATAACGCACGAGTCACCCACCCATTCCAGTGATAACCGTTCCCCCGATCCCGTTACCACTTAATGGCTGTTATGGGGAGGTGCTGGCATGGCGCAGGGAGCGGCGACGGGGGGGGGGGGGGGGGGGGGGGGGGGGGGGGGGTTGAGGGGGCACGATCGAGGGCGGACGAGCGACGTGGGCCGGGGGCAGTCACGGCGGGAGGTCTATAAAAGGGCTAGGAGGACGACAGGACAAAGGACCCGCATCTCAGGTATCTAAAACCTAAGGTACTCCATCAACGACCTAGTTCCCCCATTTCATCTCCTTCCTCCCCCGCTCGCGCCGTGAGACGCCGTTCAGATCTCCTCTCGAGTCGAACCGTCTCCGCCGGGCCTCCTCTTTCAGATCACTGTCTGACTTAGGCATCGGAGGGGATTTGGCCGGAACCAAGGTCCGGCCCCCCTGACGAGCGTTCTCGTCTGCGCAGGAAGACATCAGCTCCACGGGCCGAGGCTTCCCCTCCGCCCCTCGCCGGCCACGTAACCAGCGGGACGATCGAGGCTACCCCTCGTCGTCCGACCACCGAGGCCGAGCACGTCCGCCCGAGGCCGAGCGTCTCAACTTGGGTCGAGGCTTCCCCTCGCACTCCTTGCAACCGAGGACCCCGATTCGGCCCAGCCGACGCGCTCCACGTCGTCTGCAACTCCGACTCGCGCCTCGTCTGCACCGACTCGACACACCCGAGGGACCCCCGCGGGCCCCTTGACCATGTTGACCGGGTTATCCACGGTCAACGCTTTTGTAGTGAGAAAACACTCTGAAACATCTGGCGCCGTCTGTGGGAACGAACTGTCCCACGAAGAAACAAACCGCACCTGCAATGGCACGAGCCAGCAACGGGAAGAGACGCATGCCCCCCATCCCGGAGGAGGGGAATGGCGCACTCAACGGCAACCTTGAAGACACACCCGACAGCAATCACCCCGCCCCCTCAACTGAAGAGATCGGCGGGTCGGAACTGGCCACGCAGGGACAACTCCGTGCCCTGGCCCAGGAGACCAACGCGAGCATCCAGACGTTGGTCGCGACGGTACAGCAGCTCGTCGGCCCTGCGCCAGCCAACGGGGGCGCGTTGGGCGATGGCCATCGCTGGGCGGGGGGTCCCCCGCTCTTACGGTCCGCTGTGGTCGACGACCACGGGACCCAAAAACCGAACGCAGAGCGTCGGTTCACGTTGTCCGGCTCCCGTCAGGCGAGATCACGCGCCTCCTCCCCTTATCGTGAAAGGAGCCGAAGAGAAACCGAAGACACGGAGGACGAATCGGTGGCCGCGTCGTCTCGTCGGCCACGATCACCCCACCGCAGGAGAAGCGATCGACACCACTCGAGAGACCGATCACGGCGGAGCGGGAGCTCCCGCCGGAGGAGCCGGGAACGCCGGGTCAGCCCGACCCCCAGTGTGGCGAGGGCCGTGGAGCCAGCCCCGCCGGCGCCTGTGCCCCCTCCACCACCGAACGAACCAGAGGCAGGCGGGTGTCGAACCCCCGGGGGCATCCACGGAGACCGGTGCCCCCTATCGCGGAGAATAACCGACGCGCGGGTCCCCTCTCGATTCAAGATCCCGGCACTGGGGAAGTATGACGGGATAGGAGACCCGGGAAACCACGTGATGGACTACGAGGGGGACATGGCCTTCCAAGGAGCCGACGATGACCTGCTCTGCCGGGGCTTCTATTCGACTCTCAGAGGAGCGGCGAGGACCTGGTACCGCAGCCTACCCAGCCGCTCCATCGACAGCTTCGAGGAACTCACCCAGCTGTTCTGCAAACAGTTCATGGCAGGGAGACAGATAAAGCCTGATGCTGAACATCTGTTTAACATAGTGCAGGGCCCAGCCGAGCCGCTCCGACAGTTCATGCGCCGCTTCAACGCGGAAAGGCTGAACGTGAACAGCCCTCCCGACCTTGTAGTCCAAACGGCCCTTAAGAAAGGGCTGCGCCATAGAGGCCATAAGAAATCTCTGCACAACGATCCCCCGAAGGACCTCCCCGGGATCATGGCGAGGGCCGAGCGCTTCATGTTGACCGAGGAGACCTTGGCCATTGAGGCAGGAAAGGCCACTCGAGGGACCAAGCGCGGCGAAAGCGGACGAGGCAGCCCCGAAGGGTACCGGACCGAGAAGAGGCCGAGAAACAGGCAGCGGGGAGAAGGTACGAGGGACGCCACCCCAGACGCCATCCTCGCTCAAGTACAGAAGGAAGAGCGCGCCGATCGCCCCCCACCGAAGGCAAAAAGAGGTGGGAAGAATGGGGAGAAGTACTGCAAGTACCACAAGGACAATGGCCACGACACTGAAGACTGCTGGCACTTAAAGAAGGACATTGAGAAGCTGATGAGCCGGGGACACGCCAGGAGTTTGACCGACGAGCCGGCCCACGGAGAAGGGACCTCCATGCAGCCGGACAAGGGGAAGAAGATCAACACCGTCCAAGGACCCCTCCGCATCATAGAGTGAGCGGGCGAGGTCCCTCCCCCCAGTCGTAGCCTAGTCCGAGGGAATCATCTAGGTTTACATCCCTCTGTCTAGCTTTATTTCCTTTTCCTTTCCTCCAAATGTACTAGTCCGGCAGGACCCTTAGGAGTACAATTGCATTCCCTTTTCTTAATCTTCGACGGAATCAACATTTCACTAAGGGTGCATAAGAATGAAGACCGCCGCCTCACTGGATGGGGAGGGGGTCGGACCGAGCCGGTCATAAGACAAGGAGCTTCGCCCTCGCCGACTAACTCCTGCGCTCTTAAGTCTGGGGGCAATTCCCCGAGCCAGAGAGGACGCCGACCGGTCCTAAGCCGAGGAGCTTTGCCCTCGTCGACCGACTCCTGCGCTCATAAGTCTGGGGGCAATTCTCCCAGCCAGCGCGGACGCCGACCGGTCCTAAGCCGAGGAGCTTCGCCCTCGCCGACCAACTCCGGCGCTCGTAAGTCTGGGGGCAATTCCCCCAGCCAGACGGACGCCGATCGGTCCTAAGCCGAGGAGTTTTTCCCTCGCCGACCGACTCTTACGCTCGTAAGTCTGGGGGCAATTCCTCCAACCAGCACGGACGCCAACCGGTCCTAAGCCGAGGAGCTTTGCCTTCGCCGACCGACTCCTGCGCTCATAAGTCTGGGGGCAATTCCCCCAGCCAGCGCGGACGCCGACCGGTCCTAAGCCGAGGAGCTTCGCCCTCGCCGACCGACTCCATCACTCGTAAATCAGGAGGCAATTCCCCCAGCCAGCTCGGGCGTCAACCGGTCCTAGGCCGAGGACGAAGCAACAAAGCAAAATACGCGTGAAATTCGAGTAAGTCAATTTCGTTTATAACAGTTAACCATGGTACAAAAGTATGTTTTATTTACAGGAAATCGAAGTGAAGAGACCTCTCTACAAATAATCCGCTCTCGACGGACAACAAAGTTCGTCACCTACAGAAACTAGGGCAACACCGGCAGAACAAAACCGGTCGACCAAGGACCCAAAGCTGCTGGCCTAAGCGAACATCCATGCAACCAGCAATTATTGGTTCTGAAGCAGGGAGCCGGTAGCGAAGCCGAAGGAGACAGCGGGGTCAGGGATCCATCTCAAGTAGATTGGCCCAAAGCGAAGCGAATGCTAAAAAATTTGAGGATAAAAACAAGGGTGGCAGGCCGGGAAAGGATGACTTAAGGGGCCCGAGACCGGGAGGACGCATCCCCAGGCACCTCCCCCTGTGCGGAGCGAGGGGGATCGACCGGCGGAGGGGCTTGCCGAACGCGCTCTGCACATTCCCGGAAGGAAGACTGGACGACTTCGACGATCCGAGGGCCGATGAGGCCTTCATACGTACCGAAGGCCTCCCTGAGAACCTCGAAGATCCTCTCCCCCAGGGTCCCGACGACACCCCTCTCCACCTCCTCCGCAAGCCGCGCCACCTGACGCCGATCCGACAATTCCCTCTGAAGCTCCTCCCTCTCCAGACGGAACGACTCCGCCGCTTCCTCAGCCGACTGCCGAGCGTCCTCCAACTTTCCCTGGAGGTCACCCACTCGTCCCTCCAGCTCGGCCACGCGGAGCTTGAGATGCCGAGACTCCATCTGGGCCTCCGTCATAGCTACCTCCGCCGCCCCGGCCCGCTCGTGGGCCCTCACGGAGGACTCCTCCAACTCCCTCAAATGGATGGCTCGGCGCTGCGACGCCACGGTGAGCGTTGAACCCTGGAAGACGAGACATGAGCTAAGAAGAGAGTGAAGGGAAGGAAAGCACAGCAAGATAGCCGAACCTGTTGAAGGATCCAGACCAAGGAGTCCGACACCTTGTTGGCGGGAACCCTCTCGAGGAGACTGCGGTCCCGGGGGAGGACGGAGCCCTCGGCCACCTGCTGGGCCAGGGCTCGGTCGACAAACACCGAGCCCCCAGGGGTGACCACGAGGGAGGCCGAGCTGCCTGCCAACAGGGCTCCGATTCCCGGTAATGGAGGCGGGGACACCGCGACAGGGGAGGTTGTTGGGGCCACCAGAAGATCCACGGCGGACGCCGCAGGAAGCACGGAACACGCCGGGCTGGAGGGCTCCACATCTTCCTTCCTCTTCTTCCCTCCGTGAGGCTCCGCGGGCGACGAGGGGGAGCGCTTCCGCCTCGCCCCATCTCCACCCTCGGGGACAAGAGGGGGCACGCCAAGGGCAGGAGGGACTGCACCGGACCCGTCGTTACTCCCCGCCTCTTGGGCTGATGGGGCGGATTCGGCCCTTACGACCCCCCTGGAGAGGAGATCGCCAGAAGAAGAGGCGGGAGGCACAGCCACCACCTTGCCCACGGAAGGCTCGGCTCGGCGCACCTCCTCCTTGACGGTCCGCCGAGGCGCCCTTCCAGAGGTACTGCCCCGGCTCCGAGCGGCTCCACGACGGATCAGCTCATCAACGTCACGGATGAACTCGCGACCAGCCATCCCTGCAAGGGAAACCGAAATCAGGATAAGTCACGGGGCGATCCAGGACTGAAAAAGCGACCTACCCGGAGACCACAAGACGGCCTTCAGGAGTAGGTCGTCCAACAAAGACCAGATGGACTTCGATTCCAAGGGGAGGGTCGACAGCAGCGCGGCGGCTGCCTGATCGACGTCAGAGAGGGCTAGCGGCGGGCGAGGCTGGACAGACCCGCCCCAACTTGTCAAAATCTGGGCATCCTCCAGGAAGACCACAAAGACATAATCCGAACTCCAATCCCCCGACCAGCGGGGTAGCCCGATCAGGCATTCCCTCCTCGAGCGGGCTCGGAGTTGCAACCATGACCCCGGGCCGACCGTCTGGATCTGATAAAAGTGGAAGAGAAGGGGGAGAGACGGCTCCAGACCACGGGTACAGCAGAGCGTCACGAAGCCCGTCAGTACCGCAATCGAACAAGGGGTGAATTGGCAAATGGGCACCATGAGATATTCCATGACCTGGATGAAGAAGGGATTGAGCGGGAAACGAAGACCCAGGCGGAACATCTCGACGTAGACGCCGACCTCATTGCTCCTCGGAAGGCAGATCCGCTCGTTGATGAATGGAACTCGGACATCGTACGGGTAGCAGAGATACCTTTCCCGGATCTCCGTGGCCACTGAAGGAGGAGTCCCCGACGGTGTTCGGAGGATAACCGAGGGCACGTTAAGCCGCACGGCAGCCGACGCCACATCATCGCTGGCGTAGTCTGGGAAAAGCCTCCCCTTCCCCTTATCTCGGAGGGGACGACTCCCAGAGGAGGAACCTGATCCCACTAGCCGGGGCCCGCCCCGCCTGGACCCCGGAGGATCCCTCGCCCCTTGGCCAGAACCGCCTATCCTAAGAGCAGCCATAATACGAAAGTGAGAAAGGAATTACCTTTTAGCTAGTTTGGAGGAGACAAGGAAGCGAAGGCGACGGGAGACTCCGAGTTATGGAAAGCCTAAAACAGTGGGAAGAGCAAGAGAGAAGTGGAGATCAACGCAGCTGGGGATTTTATATACCGGACTCAGGGGCGAATTCGAAGCGCCTGACAGGAACGCGTGGCAGGCCTCGAAGAACCGGTGGCGTTTCGAAATCGGTGCCAAGGGAAGTCCAATCGATCCGCCTCATCATGACCTACATTTATGACCACGCCTCGACTGAATCGCCACTCGGAACCCCAGGAGACACATCGGTCGAACCGAGCTAGCCAAGGCCGATCGACCCCACCGATGGGGGCAATTGATACGTCTATTTTGCGAAGGCCCAACAACATTGGCCCAAAAGCACAGCCCACCTAACGAAGCCCGAAAGATACGAGCCTGGATTCCCGACCGCCGATCGGAAGCCCATCTGCGCGGTCAGGCCCGCCCGGCAAATCCCCATAGAGGGCCCCCAAGTATCGATCCGACCCGGCCCCGATAACGCACGAGTCACCCACCCATTCCCGTGATAACCGTTCCCCCGATCCTGTTACCACTTAATGGCTGTTATGGGGAGGTGCTGGCATGGCGTAGGGAGCGGAGACGGGGGGGGGGGGGGGGGGGGGGGGGGGATTGAGGGGGCACGATCGAGGGCGGACGAGCGACGTGGGCCGGGGGCAGTCACGGCGGGAGGTCTATAAAAGGGCTAGGAGGACGATAGGACAAAGGGCCCGCATCTCAGGTATCTAAAACCTAAGGTACTCCATCAACGACCTAGTTCCCCCATTTCATCTCATTCCTCCCCTGCTCGCGCCATGAGACGCCGTTCAGATCTCCTCTCGAGTCGAACCGTCTCCGCCGGGCCTCCTCTTTCAGATCACTGTCTGACTTAGGCATCGGAGGGGATTTGGCCGGAACCAAGGTCCGGCCCCCCTGACGAGCGTTCTCGTCTACGCAGGAAGACATCAGCTCCACGGGCCGATGCTTCCCCTCCGCCCCTCGCCGGCCACGTAACCAGCGGGACGATCGAGGCTACCCCTCGTCGTCCGACCACCGAGGCCGAGCACGTCCGCCCGAGGCCGAGCGTCTCAACTTGGGTCGAGGCTTCCCCTCACCCTCCTTGCAACCGAGGACCCCGATTCGGCCCAGCCGACGCGCTCCACGTCGTCTGCAACTCCGACTCGTGCCTCGTCTGCACCGACTCGACACACCCGAGGGACCCCCGCGGGCCCCTTGACCACGTTGACCGGGTTATACACGGTCAACGCTTTTGTAGTGAGAAAACACTCTGAAACAGTAGCTTAACAGAGTAGACGTCCTGAGGTCTATCTTTTAGTTCAGCCGGCATAGAAAAGCCTTCAGGAAGTTTCATGTATATCTCCTTGTCGAGATTGCCATATAGATATGCAGTCACAACATCCATTAGCTGTATATCTAGGCCTTCCTTTGCTGTTAAGCTTATCAGGAATCTGAAAGTGATCGCATCCATGACTGGGGAGTATGTTTCGTCATAGTCAATACCCGGTCTTTGGGAAAACATTGTGATACAAGTCTAGCTTTGTAGCGTGCGATCTCATTATTTTCGTTTCTTTTTCTTACGAATACCCATTTGTAACCCACAGGTTTGACACCGGTAGGTGTCTGGACTATTTGTCCAAAGACTTTGCGTTTCTGAAGCGAGTCTAGCTCGGCTTCTATTGCCTGATTCCACTTTGGCCAGTCATTTCTACGTTTGCATTCAGCAACAGAATGTGGATCATAATCATCGTCGCTTCCGGTGATGTGAATAGCAATGTGAAAAGCGAAGTCATCGTCGACGACTGTACTCTTTCTGTCTAATACCTTCCCTGTACGTACATAATTTAATGATATTTCAGTTTCTCCCGGCAGTTCCTCTGCAGTGGATTCTGGGAGGGGAGATGGTATGGACACGAGCTCGTTTCTCTGTGGGATATCGTCCCAAGGTCTCTGGATATTTTTCTTTTTGTTGGATTTTTATCCGTGGAACCTGGTGGTCTGCCTCTTTTCTGTTGAGGCGCAGCCACTTCTGCTGCTGGTGGATTGCATCCATCCTTTGGGATGTCAATCCTAGCTGGAGTATTTGCAGCAGTGATGTGTGATCTGACAATCTTCTGGTTGTCGGTAAACGAATCCGGTAATCTATGAACTGTGTTCTGGATGTGTAAGATCTTCAGGATCTCATCATCACATTTTTTTGTTACCGGATCGTAGTGGGTCAGACTTTTTGTATCCCACGTTAACATTTGCTTCGCGCTATACTTTTCAATGTCTAGGCCTATTTTGGGGAAATAAGTCTCATCAAAGTCACAGTCTTCAAGACGTGCCTTAAAAGCGTCCCCCGTTTGGGGTTCTAGGTATCTTATAATGGAGGGTGAGTCAAACCCTACATAAATACCTAGGCGACCTTGAGGGCCCATCTTGGTCCTCTGGGGTGGTGCAATGGGGATATACACTGCGCATCCGAAGATTCTCAAGTGAGAGATGTTCGGCGGCGTTCCATATACAAGTTGCATTGGAGATAGACTCTGACCTCTCGAGGGTCTTATTCTTATTAATGATGCAGCATGCAGAATTGCATGTCCCCATGCATCCATCGGCAACTGGGATTTCATTAGAAATGGACGTGCAATCCATTGGAGTCTTTTAATTAGCGACTCAGCTAACCCATTCTGGGTGTGAACATGCGGCACCAGATGTTCAATTTCTATTCACGTTGCCTGGCAATATTCTTGAAATGACTGAGAGGTAAATTTTCCTGCATTATCCAGACGTATTTTCTTAATTTGGTTGTCTGGAAAATGCGCCCGCAACTTTATTATTTGTGCCAAGAGCTTTGGAAAGCTAGGTTGTGGGTTGAAAGTAGACACACATACGAGTATTTCGAAGATGCATCAATCAGTACCATAAAGTACCGAAAGGGCCCACTAGGGGGGGTGGATAGCTCCACATATGTCTCCGCGTATTCTTTCGAGGAAGCTAGGAGACTCGATATCCACTTTAAGTGGTGATGGCCTTGTTATTAATTTACCCTTGAAGCCGGGTACACAAGGGAATTCTCACTTCTGAAGAATCTTCTGGTTCTTCAGGTTATGCCCATAGGATTGTGATAAGATGTGATGCATCATCACAGATCTGGGGTGGCCAAGTCTATCGTGCCAAAGTAAGAATTTGGTGGATGTCGGGCACTTCAGGTGCTCCGTCAGGTTTGCTTCCTCTCTCCGAATTTTTGTATGGTAGAGGTTTGATGAAAGGCTATCAAAACGTTCAAGTACGGTTTTAACTCCATTTTCTTGAGACATTACATACAGTAATTCATTTTCTTTTACATTTGCTGTTTCCAAGTGGAATCCGTTAAGACGGATATCTTTGAAACTTAGTAAGTTTCACTTGGAATTCGGAGAGTAAAGTGCATCTCTTATTTTTATTTCTGTTCCTTTGGGGAGCAACAAGGTTGCATTCCCAGAATCATCAATTATGTCCGATGGCCCTGAAATAGTATTTACAGGGTTCTTATACGGAATAATGCTGTGGAAATAGCATTTGTGCTGAAGGATCGTATGTGTCGAAGTACTGTCTACCAAGCAGTCATGAGAGCATCCCATCTAAAAAGATGAGTAAACATTTGCATTCAAAAAAGTAAATTTTATTCAACAGAAGTCAAATTACATAAAAGCTCTCATAAAATAGATTGTTCTTAAAATAAAATGCTAAAATGCTAAGATAAATGAAGCTGGCTAATCAAGCATATCATTTGACTCGAAGTCTTTTGCTGTGAACTTGACTGCATTGTTCGCAGCCACCAGGTTTGATTCAACATGCTTTTTCTTGCTTTGTTTATAAAGCTCCTGGAGATGCACTGGGGTCCTGCACACTCTGGACCAGTGGCCTTTCATGCCACAGCTGTGACACTGGTCTTCCCAATCCCTCTTGGGTGGGGGTGCATCATTTTTCTTGTTGTCATTCCTGCGCCAGGTGAACTTGCGCTTCCCTTCATTCTTTCGCTGCTACTGTGCTTGGCCCTTGGTTTTTTTCTGTTGTCCCCCCCCCCTTTTGTGGTCTTTCTTTTCTTTTATTATCTCTCTTCTTTTTGAAGGAAGAGGAATGGTGAGCTTCTGGTAGAGGGGCAGTGCCGGGAGGGCGCATATTATGAGTGGCGAGAAGAAGCTCTCTGTTTTGCTCGGCCATGAGTAAACATGACAGTAGCTCTGAATACTTGGTGAACTTGCTTTCACGGTATTGCTGCATGAGTATCGCATCTTTTTCATGGAAAGACGTATACGTCTTTTCCAGCATGCGATCTTCTGAGACTTTCTCACCACACAACTTCAGGCGTGAGGTGATGCTAAAAAGTGCTGAGTTGTACTCAACAATGGACTTAAAGTCATGCAGTCTCAGGTTCTCCCACTCATATCGTGCCCTTGGGAGTATAACATCTCTCTGATGTTTATACCTGTCCTCAAGGGTATCCGAAAGCTCAAATGGATCTTCAACCGTAAGGTATTCAGCCTATAAGGTCTTGTTCACATGGCGGTGAATATAGATGATGGCTTGCGCCTTCTCTATATCGCTAACATTTTCTTTTTCTGTCACAGCAGCAATGAGGGACTTTGCCCGCAGGTGAAACTTTACATCTAGCTGCCAGCTTAGATAGTTTCTACCTGATGCATCCAGCACTTTGAAATCAACGCTTGCAATTTTAGCCATTTATCTAGCAGAGCACAAACATGCATGAGTTAATATTTAATCAAAGAAAACATTTTCATGCGGAGGCAATATTAAATGAAAAGCTAAATATGTGGATCGGCCAGTCCCACAAGAAAGAGTCCAAAAGTCCATATAGTCCAAATTATACAAATTTGCAGCTTTAAAAGTAAAATACAACTTTGAAAACCCCGTGGGTCCCATATGGTATCTCCAGCTTCAAATGTGGCCTCCGTCTCCATGGAAGTTGGTCTTATTTTTTTGACATTTACATAAATTTCTCACTACAATTTCTCTCAAAAATAAAAGAAAAGTGCGAGAAAATAAACTGTGGTATTTAAACGGCCGATCCAAAAACCACATTTAGCCATTCATGCAGAAATATTGTGCTCATCAACATTTTCATTCACAGACATCACAGGCAGTTATATTCGCATGAGGATAAAACATTTAATCACTTAATAATTATTGGACCACTGGGCAACGTCATACACCGTTAGGTTAGGTGACTAACGGCAGAGCGGTCGCAGGATCTTCCTAATTATTAAGTTTTTAAATATAATGCACAACCACGCATATAATATCCAACAGAATTTACCAGTGATGTAAAGCATGTAAAGATGATTTTTACAGAAAAAATCATCACGATGCAAAGGTTGTATAGTAAGTGGATTTAATCAATCAAATTGAATAAGAGCCCAAAATAGACATTTTCATTGTAGAAGGAAAATGGTTTTCCTTTTTAAATCATCCCAAATTACACCCAAAAGTTCCCAATAAGCCTTTATATACCTGATAATTTCCCCATAATGAACCGTGATTTTTCACGAAGTTATAAGCCCACAAAAACGCCCTTTTAAATTGATTTTTGGCCCAAAAGGTTCTTTTGAGGCTTATTTTTAGCCTTTGCCCCACCCCCTTTCTTTTTTTGTAAGTCTGTTGACATGCGGGCCTGAAGCCCGCAGCCGGCTTGAAGCCCGCAGAAATATTTTTTTGGTAACTGAGTTGGCCTGCGGGCTTCAGGCCCGCAGGCAGAATTTTTTTTGTGAAGTTGGGCCGAAAAGCCCAATAGGGCTTTGGGGGCGACGGCTAGGGTTAGCCGCCGCCGCCCCCGTACGGAGCCGAAAACCGGCAGGGGGGTGCGGCCGCCCCCCTGCAGGGGGGGTGGCGGGGCCGTACAGGCGCCGCCGCCCCCCTGCAAGGGAGGACGGCGGCGGGGGGGGGGGGGGGGGGGGGGGGGGGGGACGACGACGGGGGCGGGGGCACCGCCGCCCCCCTAGCAGGGGGAACGGCGGGGGCCGCCGCCCCCCTGCAGGGGGGACGGCGGCAGGGGCGCCGCCGCCCCCTGCATGGGGGACGGCGGGCCGCCGCCCCCTGCAGGGGAGACGGCTGTGGGGCACCGGCCGCCTCCCCTAAGGCGGGGGGCGGCCATGGAAGGTAGAGGGGGGACCCTAAAAATTGGGGTTTTGGGATGAAAAATTCGTCGTTTTTTAGGCGATCAAGCAAATCCCCATGTCGATCTTGCTAGATCTAGGGGTAGAGCAATCATACGTATGATTAAAAACATCGTTTTGGTGATTTTTACCTCTATATCCGTCCTCCGGATATAGCGACGGTTGCACGAAGCCCTACGCGGATGACGACGCTCGATTGAGGAAGTCTTGCACCGCGCTCGTGGATCTCCCGTCTCCTCTCGTCTTCGCCTTCGTAACGAATGAAAAAAATTTGTGGAAAAAAATTTTAGAGGCTCGTGCTGATAACGTATTATGAATCAACTACTGGGGGAGGAGCCCCCAGCTCTTTATTTATAGGCAATAGGGGAGAATACAAATATGTGCTACAATGATATGGGCCTATCTCTAGGATAGTCCAGAATCTCAACCAACACGGTAAAATAACCGTTCACAACAATACATAATATTAAAAATTAGGGTTTTTCTCATATTAGTCCCTTAAATTATGTGTAATTTGATATTAGTCCCTTAAATCTTCGAATTTTGAGTTTAATCCTTCAAATCATTAACTATAACCAAAATAGTCACCCACTCTAATTTTCCGTTAAAAAGCGCTGTTAACGCTGACGTGGCTGTTAGATCTGACGTGTTAATTAACACTAATTATTAATTAATCGTTAATTAATTTAACTATTTAACCGAAGATAGGATGTGGGGACTATTTAGGTTAACGGCTTAAGATATGAGGGACTAAGCTCAAAATACGAAGAATTACGGGACTAATATCAAATTACGCATAATATAATGGACTAATATGAGAAAAACCCTAAAAATTATCTATTTTCTTGAAAAATAAAGATCCAATTGGAACCCGAACCTAGCACCCCCAAATTTTGGAGGTGTACTTAGAAATCATGGCGGATATATAAAACCAGCTGAGCTTGGACTTATTAAGCCGAACCTGTCCCATATGTGCTTTAGAAAATTGGACATCAAAAAAATTGAAATAAAAAAAAATAGGAGAGAAAGAGAGAATTACGTAAAAATAAAAAATAATTAATTTTTATTATAATATTGGTGTCCACCAGAGATAATTGTCAAAAGAAAATTGTAGACCACAAAACAATCAAAAGTAGGAACTCAAATGACAATCCTGGACCGGCTACAACATCTTTGCTGTAAAAGAAGCACAATAGGTCAACGAGAAATTGTTGAGATGACATTCTCTCTCCCGTCTTTCCTCGGAGGCGTGGGATCAAGACACGGCTGACACGAGCTTTGTTCGAGGCATGGAATTACATTGCCGAATCCATGAACCGACAGATTTAGCCCAGCCCTCCAAGTTCTCCTTCACCGTCTCCTCATCACCTTCCAGTTCGCAGTAGAAGTAGCCGCGGCGACCATTTTGGTCATCGTCCATCGACGCCTCGTAATTCTCAGCCAGTAGATAAGGTGGGATGTGGTCGTCGTCGTCATCAACGCTGTCTAGGCCAAGCTTCACATGGTCGGCACCCGCCATGGCTAGCGCATCAGTCGAAGCACTCATCTTAATATTTTAATTTCAAATAACTCTTTCTTGATCAATACTGTTTGTTTTGTATGATTCGAATTCTGTTCCAGTGATGACTACTGCTCGATATATATATACACATACGAGCTAGAGGAAGCATTGGTTTCATCAAATCACGAGATTGTCATGGACTCATGGAACTTGGATTTTTTGTTAGGAAGTTGAATATGTGATTGCTAATTAAGTAGCATGAAACCTGTGACTCGACCACTAGAGCTGAACGTAGGACAGGGTGATCTGTAGGTGGTCTATGTGTTTGTAGAGAAAGCCTTTGACCTGCATGCATTCATGCATGGAATGTTCTTGTGTACTAAATATGGTCTTAATGGAAGTCCAGGCTGTCCAGCAGATGAAAAGTGTGAATTTGGCGTTTCAAGTGGCATATTTAGTATTTCAGAATGTTTGGTTGTATAAACGACAGCCAGTCAGTTTTGATGACATACCATGAATTTGCATCCAAAGTAAGCAGACAATGCCAATGAGCAATTGCTCAGATGGTATTCTCTTCATCCTGCCTTTTGGTCTGCACGGGATCGAGACACAACCAGCGCGCGCTATACTAGCTTTGGAGGCTTTTTTCACACTTCATTTTTCCCGCAGTGTTTGTCTTCTCTGTTAGGTTTGATTTGGTTGCAAGTGTACCAAGCCCTCATATAGTAGCCGATGCACCGGCATGCTGCCTTCTACAGGTGGCAAAATGAAACCATCCTGACCCGACCTCCTATTCGGGGTAAGGGCGGGGAAAAAACATATCACATTATATTGTTAGTAATGATTATGCTTGTTTAAGACTCATATTCTCCTCGGTAGCCGACTCTATAGCGGCACATAAAGAGGAGAGGCCCACTGTGTGAAGAAATATAAATTACAGCGTAGGAGTTGCAAAGATGTTTTGATTTTGAAATTGAAAATTCCATTTCAAGTAATTGGGTCCATATTTTTATCTTAATTCAAATGGAAAGCTCAAATGGCAATCCTGGCATGAGGGAAACGAAACGAAATTTTGTTCAAGGCATGGGCGATTGCCTATTCCATGAACCGATTGTTTTAGCCCACTACTCCCAGTTCCACTTCACCTTCTCCTGCGCTGATCATCCTTAAATTTGTAGTTGGAAGAGCCACGGCACTCTGGATTAAAATCGATTGTTTTGTATGATTTGAAATCATGTTTCAATGATGATTATTAATCCTTGGTACACACGCGCGCGTTAGATTAGTTTCATCAACTCACGGGTTTCGCATGGACTCAAGGAGCTTGGATATTTGTTAAGACTTGAATGGGGCAATTAGACGTGTGATGTGATCGCTAATTAAGTTGCATGAAACTTGTGATTCGATCCCCCCGAGTTGTATACGTAGAACTTACAGCCATGCAGTTGACCTTCACGCATGGAACGTTGTTGCGTCCCACCCATGTGTATGAAAAGTGAGAATTTGGTGCTTCCAGTAATGGGCTTTGAGTTCGAGCAAGCAACAGTCATGCTAGGTTTTCTATGTTTGATCGTACGTATGTACAAGCGTCAGCAGTGTTGTCAGCTTGATGACACAGCATATGCGAGTGATATAACCTACTTTGACTATGGATTTGCATTCAAATGAGGGTAGTAAATCAAGGGCAATTTCGTTGATTCTGTTTATGATGTGTGGACTCCCTGTCCCTGGAGGGGCAATTCTCATTCCTAAGAGTTAACATCAGATTGGAGTGAGACATGACTAGTTCTCCCTCTATGCTGGTTGGTGTGGTCGGAGGAGAAATATTTATAGAATTTCTCTTAACAAAAATCTCAACAAACTAGCACTTTTTTGGCTCAGATTACTGCTTTTAGTTGCTTTTGGGCTTGCAAGATCATGTGAATCTGGCCAAATGTAGGCCTGAGTGCTGCTGGTGATTTAGGACTTTGCCCTGCAAATGTTGCTCCTCTTAGAACGCTGACGGCTGAATGGATGCATGTCTATTATCCTAGATGATTAGTCTCGTATATTTGTAAATTAGACTGTATTGTATAGTCTTGTATCAAGTAGCATCATCATACATGGGGACCAAATAGATCTACGCTTATATAGGGTTTCCTAATGGTTAGGTCAGTCATCCCTTCAATTTGATGAAACCCTAGCCTTGTGCACATGTAGGAGTATAGTACTCATTTCAGTTGAATACATGTACTAGTATGATTCTATTCACTGAGTATCCATGCACGTACTTTCGAAGCTTGCTCCTACATTTTAGAGGCGTGCTAAAGACCATGATACTCCGACCTTCCATCCATGCTCGCCAGACACACAGCCAACTCGTCCCTCCTTCGCAAAGTCCACCTCGACTAGCAGGAGGGCGCTCTTTGTCCCAACCTCGCCGGTTGATCGCCTGATCCCACCTTAGCCCACTCATCGCCCATCAACCCTGAGGTCCGCCTTGACTAGTGGGAAGGGCGCACTTCGCCTCGAACCTTGCCAGTTGGGTGCCCGCTTCCCTCCAAGCTCGCCAGGCGTACAAACAGGTCGCCCGTCATCTACTGAGAGCGACCGAGTGACTCAAGCGCGGCCCTGCTCCACGGACACACCTCGACGACCCTTTGGCTCATCGAACACGACAAACAACCTTGTACCAAGACGCCACTGACACTTCCGCCGCTCGACGGCCTGACAAAGCACCCCCTGTCCGCTGCGCCCCCTGACCGTTTGGTGCTTTCGGCTCTGACACTCTGACAAAGTGCCCCTGGCCGTTGCATCGTCTGACAAAGCATGGCTGACACGCACAGCTCTAACATCCTCGGTCGAAGCTTTCGCAGTCTGACATGCCAGCTCAGCATGCCAGCTCAGCCCTACCTAACCGCCTCTATCAGCTATAAATACCCCTTCACCTATCGAGAGAGAGGTTGGTAAATTGATTCTCAAACTCTCACACACACATAAGAGCAAAGGTCATCCACATCTTTGTTCTTCCACGATAGCTCGCCATGTATGGTCGACCTACCTCTAGCTCGACCTACGTGTCCGGCCCCCCTTATTTTAAGCCCTAATACTAACTTAGGCATCGGACAGGCTAAGGGTTGGAACCCAACCTGGCCTTTCTGACGAGCAGCTCAGTGCGTAGGTTGTCTCCTTCCAAGCAACGGGCACCCGGCGATCTACTCGTGGTGAGCGGCGAACAAGCGGCGGACTTCCAGGACCGATCCAGAGATCACCCTCTGAAGGATGCCTAGCCTCACTACTCCCTCCCTACTTGTAAACGTCTTACATACTCCTCCTCATCCAACTTGTAACCACCGTGCCCTTGGTTACCCTCAATACAAATTCATTTTCATTGTACGCGGATCTTACACTGCAACAGTATAGCCTTGTATCAAGTAGCATCGTACATGGGGACCATATCGATCTACGCTTATATAGGGTTTACTAATGGTTAGGTCAGTCATCCTTCAATTTGATGAAACACTAGCCTTGTGCACATGTAGGAGTATAGTACTCGTTTCAGTTGAATACTTGTACTAGTACGATTCTATTCACCGAGGATTCATGCACCTACTTTCGAAGATTGCTCCTACATTTTAGAGGCGTGCTAAATGCATCGCAGAAATGAGGTGTATTTACTGTTCATTCCCCCCAAAATTTTCAAAAATAGAAGAGAGGAGGAGTGACGAGACACAGATTTTCCGTTTTGAGCACTTCATTTCTATGGTGTATTTATCACGTCTCCTATTTTATAGCATTGGTCCTAGAAGACCTTAGGTGGGCTTAAGCTTTAAAAACCTCATGGTTCGTTGCTTAGATGAAGTTCCTGGGCCCTTCATATTACCAAAACACTTATGTTGATAAAAAAGTTTTTTTAATATGTTTTCAATTATTTAAAAATATATATATTATATGTAAGTGTTTCTATTAGAAAATTATCATTTCTAATAAAATATTAGCAACAATCATGATAATAATTGTTATTAACATGCCTTATTAGCAATGGTTTAAATTAAGGGTGGCAATTTTCGATCCCGCACGATAGCACGGCACGAGCACGACACGATAAAACCGTGCCTACGCCGGCAATTTTGGCCCGAAATCCTTACCGGGCCAGGCCGGCCCGGCCCAGTTCATTTTCGTGATTTTAGTGAAGTGCCTGGGCCACGCTATTCGGTCCATTGGACGGCACTGTACATCATTTAATCGGTTTGAGTTTGTTCGATTCACAAAACAAAGTAGCTGAACCATAAACCAATCTTTGAACCCTACAATTATCACAAAACAAAGTAGCTCGATTCAAACTTGCAGACAAAAAACAAGCTAGCTGGACATCTTGTGGATAGCTTGAGTGCACATTCTACAAATCCATCCCTTAATAACTTACTCCGAGATAAAAGCTCCCACGTTGAACTATCAATTTGCTCCAAAATTTGCATGTAGTTCGCATTCTAAATTAACTTCTAGTAGCATTTAAAGATACATCATTAACAGAGGAGGTGGGGAAATCTAATAAACAACAGAGCCCAATAATTCTTTCAACCATATCGGAACATGCCAAGCTGCCCGAATTTTTTTCGGGCCGTACCCGGCCGCACCGGAATGGCCCGAAGTCTTATCGCGCTGGGCCTGCCCGGTCCTTTAAGACAACCAGACCGGCCCGATAAGACTGGGCAGGCTCGAATTGTCACCCCTAGTTTAAATTATAATCCATGCCTACATAGTCAATTGTAGTAGTGAGCATTAGGGCTAGTCAGACTCATCAAAAAATAACTTGATTGATTTAATATACATTGTAAAATAAATAAATAAACACATCAACCCCCTGCGAAAAGAATAATGATAACCACCGGCACTTTGGCCTAGTGATACCCTCATCCTCCTCCCATAATACGATAAGGATGAGAATAGACACGTCCAAAGCCCGATTGGATATGGACGAGAAAGCTCTATTCTCATCCCTACCCATAATGAAAGATCAAGGGTTCGATGCTCTCCTTTGTAACCAAAAGAAGGAAAGAAAGAAGGCACGGTTAGTTGCAAAGAATCGCTTCAGAAACTGTTGACGAATCCATAAACCGACTGCTTGAGCCCAATGCACCGAGTTGTTCTTCGCCTTCTTCTCCTCGTCGCCTTGCGATTCGCAGCAGAAAGTGCCGAAGCCGTCATCAATGTCCTTCATCGTTCTTTCGTAATTCTCGGCCAAGATATAAGGCGGGACTTCTTCATCGTAGGTGTCAAAATCTATGGCAAGCTTCTCATAGTCAGCACCCGCCATTGCCAGAGCATCGATTGAAGCACTCATATCTTATGGAAAAAAACTATTCATGCAAATCGATATATTACCACTGTTTTTATAGGCAACTAGGGTTTTTTTTAAAAATCACGGGTGTGTCACGGATTTGCATTTGTATTAGGACTAGAATTGCGCAATGTAAGTTTCGTGAACCTTGTGACTCGTACTCCTATTAGAATTCTACGTAGAATATCTCTTTGACAGCCTGCATATTTCTATTTGACCTGCATGCATGCATGCAATTTTCATGGGGTTTGAAGTCGTACTAATATAAGTCTGATTCGAGATCCGAATAGAGAGTTACTATATGCACCTCAAAACATGAGGTGCATATAAATTTCAGTGCAAATTTTTTCTAATTTTGGCTAAGAGAAGGTCTGATTGGAGACTTTGATGTGATATAAACACTTTTTTTGACAACAAAAAGTACATGCACCTCAGTTTTTGAGGTGCAAAGAGCATTTTCCTCCGAATATCATGAATTTAAGTACAAAGTCTGATTTCGAGGAGGGACACGTCAGCCAAGTTGTCATTTTGATGACTTCAACTACGTCAGAAATTAGTCTGGCAAAAAACAGATAAATACTAATAAAAGTACGCTCGGTTCTCACTTTCTTTTGGAATTCCTTGAGCGGCTTTCTCCGAATTCACTCACTTTTCTGAGAGGTTGACTTCATATTTTTGAATGTACGCTCACGTGCAAACCTAAAGTCAAACTCAATAACAAAATATATATATTGTTGTGAGTTGAGGGAGGCCTTTGGCCTCCCTCCCCTCATCACTCTCCATTACTCCCCACTAACTTAGTGGGGAGGCCCTTGGACTCCCAACTCAATATGAGAGTTTTATAAATATAGTACTATGGCTATTTGCCATGGTTAATCCTCTTCTAACACGTTATCAGCACGTTTGCTCTAATTTCTTTGAGCTTTTCATCCCGTCCCCCTCAAATTTAACCCTCTACGCGCTAAGGAATCTATTTGTTGTGGCGAACCGTTGTAGCGATCTTTTAGGCGTATCGGGGGTTGAGGGCTTTTTGCATTCCTTAACCCTAGAGTTTGTTTTTTTGGGTTTGTTTTAAATTTAAATTTTACAGCTCATGGGCCTGCAGCCCAAAACTATATAATAATTTTGTTATGCCATTTATTGGGCCTGAAGCCCAGTTCATAACAATGTATATAAGTTTTATGGGCCAGCAGCCCCATTCAGATTAATTATTAATTTTGACTTCTAAATTGGGCCTGAAGCCCAGTAAATCCAATTGCAATTTTTTATGTATCCATTATAATTTTGAAACTGGGCCTGAAGCACAAATATTAACAATATTTTAATGTGACTTTTGGGGCCTGAAGCCAAGATTGCAATTATTAATTTGTTACTTTTTGGCAAATTGGAATATATTAAAATAATTAATATTTTTTGGGCCTACAGCCCAATTCAAACTATTAATTTATTTTAATTCCTTGTCATGGGCCTGTCGCCCAGTCTTTCATATTGCTAAAATAATAACATTATTGCATTATTATTAAATTATGGAATATTAGGATTTTTTCAAAATATAATCATCTTACGGATCCTGCGACCGCTCTGCCGTTAGTAAACTAACCTAACGGTGTATGACGTCTCCCCGTGGTCCAATAGATTATTATATTTCATATCCTATTTTTCCATTTAATATATGCCTGTGTTATATACATACGTGGTTGTTTATTTTGTGCCTGTAGCATTTATAAACTGCGTGGATGTTTATATAAGCTAAAATGTGATTTTTGGGATCGGCCAATTTGATACCCTTTTTAAATTCCTTGTAATTTTATTTTCTTTTTGAGAGAATTTGTAAGTGAGGAATAAATGTATTAATGCCAAAGACTGGTGTACTGACAAATGAAGACGTGGACGAAAATTGGAAAATATAGGGACCCATTCTGGGTTTCCAAATTGTACTTTTCTCTTCTTTATGGACTGTATATTCAGACTTTGGACTTTGTATTCTTTTGGGTATCTGGCCGATCCCCACATTTTACTTATTTTATTTTTTATGTGTGAATTTCAATTTTAATTAATTCCTGCATGTTTTAAATTGCATAGATAAAATGGCAAAATTGGCAAGCGTCGATTTAGAGGTCCTCGATTCTGCAGGAAAAAATTACCTGAGTTGGCGAGTGGACCTGAAGTTCCACTTGCGTTCGATGGCCCTCCTTGGCTCCATTTTGGCTCCTCCTTCGGCCCCAGCAGCGGCCGATGCTTCTGCTACACCTAACAGTAGCACTCCTACCATTGTCTCCGACGTGGATAAGGCGAAAGTCATAATCTACATGAGGAAACATATAGATCGGACCTTAAAGGCCGAATACCTAACGGTAGAGGACCCAATGGAGCTGTAGACAGCGCTGGAGGCACGGTATAAACATCAAATTGATGTAATATTACAGCGTGCCAGTTATGAGTAGGAAAACCTCAGACTTCAGGACTGTAAGTCCGTCGCTGAGTATAATTCTGCACTTCATAATATCACCTCACGCCTGAAGTTGTGCGGTGAAGAAGTGATAGAACAACGCATGTTGGAAAAGACATTTACCTTGTTTCATGAGAAAGATGCAATCCTCATGCAGCAGTATCGTGAATGCAACTTCACGAAATTCTCTGATTTGATCTCATGCCTACTTAGGGCAGAGCAGAATAGAGATTTACTGCTAGCCACTCAAAATTTACGTCCAGCTGGCACTGCACCTATCCCTGAAGCCCACCACGTTTCTCCCCAGTAGTGGAAAAATTATAAGAAGGCTAATAATAACAAAGGGAAAGCTGTGATGAAGAATGGACGAGGAGCAGCACCCCTGTCCAACAACAACAATACAGGAAAGAGTAACTTCATAAAGAAGCAAAAGAACACTGACCAAGTGTCACTTCCTAAGAAGAACTGGGAGGATAAATGCCATAGATGCGGCATGACTGGCCATTGGTCCAGAATCTGCCGCACTCCTCGCCACCTCCAGGAACTATATCAGGCGAGCCAGAAGTCTCTGCCTGAAACAAACTTGGCGGCTGTTCAGCCACCAATGATGTTCACTGCAATAGACTTCGAGAACGACGACCTGCTCGATTAAGCTTCATCTTTTATCTATGCATTTAAAATTCAATGTTACTTCATCTTTAATTTGCTTAAGTTCGTCTATTTCATTGACTTAAATAAAATTTTGTTTTAATTATAGATGTAGTATGGAATATTGTTGACAGTGCCTTGTTGCACTGGTGTAGCATTGATATTGCTCCCACATACAACGAGACTATAAGATGCAAATTCTCCTCATAAACATATAGGAAATATCCAATTTTCAAGGATATTTCTTTTAAAGAAAATAACTTGAAAATTGTGGATAATATATATTGAATATCAATATGTAACTCGTCAAGAAAATGGCCAGAAGACCATCTACTTATGATTTCATTGGACCCCCGTTGGGCCCCTATAATTACAGATATTCATCCTATAGAAAGCCAACTTGACTAAGCACCTGAAGTGCCTTTCATTGCCATAGTTTTTAACTCTGGCAAAATGGACTTGGTCATCCTGGATCAGCGATGATGGATGCATCATCAAATGAATCCATTGGAGAACCTGAAGATTCTTCAAAAGGTTGAGTTTTCTTGTCCCCCTTTGTCATAAGGGAAAACTTATAGAGAGACCTTCCCTCCTGAAAGTAGGTTTTGAGTCTCCTGGCTTCATTGAGAGAATACATGGTGACCTTTTGCGGGCCTATTCACCCCACAAATGGACCATTTTCGGTACTTTATTACTGTACTGATATATGCATTTACTAGATGGTATTCTGTGTGCCTTCATATTCACTCGCAACATAGCTTTCTCAAAGCTAATAATGAGGGTGAATTCACTACTCATATCATTCAAGACTTCTGCCAAGCAACTGGCATTGAAATTGAACATCCTGTAGCATGTTCATACTCATAATGGGTTATCAGAGTCTCTGGTAAAGAGACTCCAATGGATTTCACGTCCGTTGTTCGATTCCAGTTGCCTGTTGATATTTAGGGACCAACAAGCTGCACTCCGCATCGCTTGTCACGATACAGCCCGCTTGTGGCCATATCTTATTACTGATGCCGTTTCCTTATGGTTTACCACCAAGTCTTGATAAATGTGAATTTGATGAGTAAAGTCTCATTGTAATAGGCACGCAGTCTAAAAGAAGCCTGAAGCTTCTGAGACCATATCATGGGACACATAAGTCCTCATCTCGTTATGATCCGCATACTTTTTCTGTGTGACGTTGAGATCCAGAAGATCCTTCACATTCAGACTAAAGTACATCAATTGACGGATAAAATTGCGGAAAACCAGAAGATTGTTCGTTCACACGTCCCGGCTGCCAACACGCCAGCTAGGATTGACATTCCCAAAGATGGATGCAATCCACGGGCAGCAGAATTGGCTGTACCTCATTTGAAAAGAGGACGCCGGCCAGGTTCAAAATAAAAATTTCCTCATAATAGGAAGATTCCTGGATATATAAAAATGATCCAACCACAGGATGCTGAGCTCAGACCAGCAACCTCTCCCCTCCTAATTTCTCCTGCAGAGGAAACAACAGGAGAAACATCATTATATTACGTACGTACTGGAGAGGTACTGGACAGATATAGCACAGTCGTCGACGACGGTTTTGCTTTCGCTATTGCCATTCACGTCGCTGAATACGACGATGACGTCTACCCACTTTTCTATAGCGTAAACGCATAGAATGGCCAAAGTGGGACGAGGCAATAAGAGTAGAGCTGGACTCACTCTTGAAAAGCAAAGTCTTTGGACCAGTAGTCCATACACCTGAATGTGTAAAAACCTGTGGAATATAATTCGAATTTCATAAAGAAATTGAAATGAATGAAATGTGATCATTTTCCTACTAAGCCTACACTTCTCTGTAAAAGCCAATACATGCAGCTCATGGACGTTGTGACTGCATATATATATACGGCAATATAGATATAGAGATCTATATAAAACTTCCAGAAGGGTATACTCTACCCCCAGAGATGAAAGAGAAACGTATAAACGTCTTCTCCATAAAGGATACAAAGATCATTAGTTGATCTTAAGCAATATTCTGCCCTTGTATCTTTTTCGAAAGATCGTTGACAGGATTTGTTATATTTGCCTTACATATGGTCGACTTAAAGCTAATAGGATCTCCAGCAGAGACCATTGAGATTTCAGATAGCTTTAAAGCGTACCTTGGAAATGAAAAACCTAGGTATAACGATCATCCTGACGATGACATTAATCATCATGAAGATGGCAATAATCATCCTGAAGATGAACTATCATCCTGAAGATGACATTAATCATCCTGAAGATGAACTATCATCCTGGAGATGAACCATCATCCTGAAGATGACATTAATCTTCCTGAAGATGAACTATCATCCTGGAGATGAACTATCATCCTGAAGATGACATTAATCATCCTGAAGATGAACTATTATTAATCATGCCGAAGATGTCTCAGCTTACATATTAAACACCTTCGTGGTGGAACCCTTTCATATTCTTCATACACCTGGAGTTTATGAAGAATGATGTCCTTTTGCAACCTATTAAAAATGGATACTTATTTATGACACCTTTCAGTAGCTGAAAGAGGGGGAGGACATCCTAGGTCCCGAAGTGCCTAGCTCTAGTGTATTATCTGGCCAACTGCACGTATCTTTGATAGAATGTCTCCAGTAAAGTTGTTAACCAGATACAGTGTTGTCCTGGAGAACAACACTAGACCAAGGATAAGCTGCTTTTGCGCAACTTCCAAGGGTCAAGGAATATATATTGCATATGCAGGTTTAAAGATCATCGCGATGACTGAAACACAATAGGCCGGCCACCTCCTAAATATATACACATTATCATCCAATGTCTACATCTTCTGAGAAGCTCATCATCTAAGAAGAAAGTATTGAAAACGCTCAGCCAGGTCTAGCAGTACCTTGCAGACACACTGAAGACTGATTCAAAGAATACTTTAGTGGAGTCATCTACCAACTTCAAAGAGCATTACACTCCAGAGCGACGCCGCCTTCCAATAGCCGCTAGATGAGTGAAACTTGTGTAGATGAGTGATAATTGTATTTTCTTTCAGAACATGATGGATGTATAGACGAATAGGAGATGATTGTATAGATACATAGGAGATCTGCAAGCCTGAAGCTTGTACATATCAGGGGGAGTCCCTCGATAGTTGTACTCTTTTCCCTTAAGCTGCTGGTTTTTCCCACTGGGTTTTCCACAGCTAAGGTTTTAACGAGGCAACCACAGTGGCTCTGGATCCAGAAGTATCCACCCCATTGGCATACTGAATCCTGAAGTATTCATATGCTTAACCCAAGGTAATGGAGAGATGAGGGGGAGTGTTGTGAGTTGAGGGAGGCCTCTCCCTCCCCTCATCACTCTCCATTACTCCCCACTAACTTAGTGGGGAGGCCCTTGGACTCCCAACTCAATATGAGAGTTTTATAAATATAGTACCATGGCTATTTGCCATGGTTAATCCTCTTCTAACATATATATATTAGGATTACGATAATATGATGTGTGTTATGAATAGTATTATGTAGGCCCATCATGGGCCCATGTAGGTCATATCGTATCTTGTAACAGATTAATATTTTGTATCCTACATAAACTATGTATCTCACCATTGTATGAAATCTTCCTTATAAATAAAGATATGCAGTCTCCCGCAAAAAGCACTTCACAATACGTTATCATCACGCTCTTCCCTGACATAGAAGCGACACGAAACGAAAGCATTTGCGGACGATGAATGATCAGAAGATCATTGATTCTCGGATGCCAAAGGATTAAAGAAAATTTCCTACGCAGGCGTACAACGAAATTGAAATATTCACTTGGATTTTAAGTACTCCTGCAAATTTTTTTCTCTAAATTTATCATGATCATGATTAATGTGTCCTATATCTATATTTTGAGATCAGAATATGTATTGAAACAAAAAAATATAGGAGACGCATGCCACACGGCGGTGGCCAATCTGGCCGCAGGCCGCGGTTGATCAGGCCGCACGCCCATTCAGGGGCGACGACCAATCTAGCGACACGTTGGCAGTCGATCTGGCCGCACGCCCTGCCAAAAGAAAGAAAATAATCTTTTGGCCGGCACCCCTCGCCCCCGGTACCTGCAATAGCGGTGCACTGCCACCGCTGGCGATAGAGCCCACCCTTCGTCCAAACCCTAACTAGAGTTTTGGTCAAAACGAAAAAAATTTCTTCTCGCGGGCCTCGGCCCACAACCAAAGAAGAAGAAGAAGAAGAAACGGTTAGTGGATAGAAAATAAATAATATAAATATAAATAGTAGGGTATTGCTCAGTTTTCAAATTTTTTTCTGAACCAGCCCCATTACCAATGCCTATAATTTTTAATTGTAGCATAAATCTTAACTTTGATGCCTATTTTATGATCATGTTCATATACTATATATCACATATTATAAGACATGTTTCTGGAGATGTTTGGTTTATTTTTATGAGCTTTACTTAATAATTATAAGATCTTGTGACCGCTCTGCCGTTAATTACCTATTCTAACGATGTATGACATTATCTCGTGGTCCAATTAATTATTAAGCTTGAAAAAAAATTAAATATCCATATATGTGTCTGATGTGTGATGCAAATGTTTTGAGCATAATTTTTGCATGAATGACTATTTTGTGGTTTTGGACCGGCTTTAGTCCCATTTTTATTTCCTACACTTTTCTTTTTTATGAGAGAAAAATATAGTGAGGAATATAATGTAATGCCCAAAACCGATAGATACTTCCATGAAGGTGAAGGTGGCCCCCGATGAAGAAGATTTTTAAGGGACACACAAGATTTCCAAAGTTGTACCTTTTCATTTATGTAAAAAGGGACTGAATTATTTGGACTGTGGACATAATTTATTTGTAATGACTAGCCGATCCACACAATCAGGATATTCACTTTAAAATTGTTTATGCATAAAATATCTTACAGTTTCCTATATTAATTCGTATTCATGCAATTGTGTTTTTTAGATGAATGGCTAAAATCGCTAGCGTTGATTTTGAAATCTTGGACGCCTCTGTGAAGAACTATCTCCACTGGCAATTGGATGTAAACTTCCATCTGCGAGCCCAAGCCCTCAGTGCCATAATAACAAAAGATAATAAAGCGATAGATATTGATAAAAAAAGGCAATAATCTATATCAGTCGTCATGTGGACAACACCCTAAAGGCTGAATACCTTATGGTCGAAGACCCACTTGATCTGTTGATTACCCTTGAGGAATGATATAAACATAAACAATATGTTATTCTCTCAAGGGCTCGTTATGAGCAGAAAAATTTGAGACTGTAAAATTTTAAATCCATAGCTAAGTATAACTTAACACTGTTCAGCATCACCTCATGCATAAAGTTGTGTGGTGACGAAGTCTCAGATAATCGCATGCTAGAAAAGACTTACACGTCTTTACACGAAAAGATGTCATTCTTATGCAACAATGCCGTGAACAAAAGTTCACTAAATATTCAGAGCTGCGTGCATGCCTTCTAATGGCTGAACAAAACAAAGAGATTCTTTTAGCCACTCATAACATGCGCCCTCCTGACACGGCTCATCACCAAAAAGCTCATAATTTATCTTCCAAGCAGAAGAACAAAAAAAGGGAAATCTCGAAAGAGGGATCAAACAAGAAGCAGGCCAGAGGACGCAATCATAAAAAAACAAAAATACGGGGAAGATGAAGTTCACTTGATGAAGGAACAAAAAATAATAAAAATCAAGCACCCACACCTAAGAAGGATTGGGAAGACCAGTGCCACTGGTGTGTCATTACTGGACACGGGTATAAAGTATGCAAAACTCCACGGCACCTTCAAGATTTGTACCGAGAAAGCTTAAAGAAGAAAGCTGAGACAAATTTGGTAGCCACCAATTACTCCCTAGCTCCTGCACATAGCTGCAGATTTTGAAAACGACGACTAGTTTGATTGATTGCCTTTATCTATCATTAGTAGAATAGATTTGTTATGAAGAACATATTTATCGTAACAAATGCATCTACACATATAATCCTTCAAAATAAATGCTATTTCGATAGCATAATACCATACGATAGCCTTGTGAATAGTATATCAAAGCCATCCAATATAACTGAAGGATCAAGAAATGCAACTAATTTGTTACTCCCACATAATACACGAATATTAAAAATAAATGATGCATCTGAATTTAAAAATAAATTTACTGAGTTTCTAGGGCATCCGCCAAAATGGATTCCACCTAGAAACTGACAGCAAACATACTATAGAATACCTGTATGTAACGTCTCAATAAAATGGTTACAAATCCATATTTGAGGAATTTGAGGTGCTCTCATCAGGTCTCTATCATACAACAATTCAGTGAGAGTAAGCAAATTTAAAGGAATACCTGAAGTGGCCAAAATCATCCAAGTTTTAATTTTGTCAGATAGACTTGGCCATCCTAGATCAGTAATGATGCACTGCATCATATCTCAATCCTACTGACATAATCTGAATAACTTGAAGATTCCTCAAAAGGGTGAGTTCCATTGTATCCCTTGTTATAAGGGAAAATTTATTACAAGATCATCTCCACTAAAAGTGGATAATGAATCTTCAAGCTTCCTCGAAAAAATATAATGAGATATATGTGGACCCCAATAGGCCTTTTCGGTACATCACGATACTAATTGATATATCTTCCAAATGGTTGGATGTATGTCTATTAGCCACCAGCAATTTAGCTTTTCCAAAACTATTGGCACAAAGCATAAAATTGCAAGCACATTTTCCAGACAACGAAATTAAGAAAATGCATTTGGAAAATGCTAGGTATTCACCTTCCATGCTGATACGTCTATTTTGCGGAGGCCCAACAGCATGGGCCCAATGGCGCAGCCTACTACGTGAAATCATGGGGGGTCCAAGCCCACCAAACGAAGCCCGAAAGACACGAGCCCAGAAACCCAAATACCAATCAGAAGCCCATCTGCGAGGTCAAGCCCGCCCGACAAGGCCCCCTAGAGGACCCCCGAACGTCGATCCGACCCGACCCCGAAAACGTGCAAGTCACTCGCCCACTCCAGCGATAACCGTTCCCCCAGGCCCGCTACCACTTAATGGCCGTTATGGGGAGGTGCTGGGATGGCGCAGGGAGCGGCGATGGGGGGCCGGATTGAGGGGGCACGATCGGGGGCGGACGAGGGACGTGAGTCATGGGTGGACGCGACGAGGGGCCTATAAAATGGCTAGGAGGACGACTGGACAAAGGACCACATCTCAGGTAATAAAACCTAAGGTACTCCATCAACGACCTAGTTCCCCCACTTCATCTCCTTCCCCCCGCTCGCGCCGGAGGACGTCGTTCCGATCTCCTCACGAGTCGAACCGTCCCTGCCGAGCCTCCTCTTTCAGACCGTCATCTGACTTAGGCATCGGAGGGGATTTGGCCGGAACCAATGTCCGGCCTCCCTGACGAGTGTTCTCGTCTGTTCAGGAGGACGTCATATCCACGATCCAAGGCTTCCCCTCCGCTCCACGCCAGCCGTGCACCAAGCAAGACGACCGAGGCTACCCCTCGTCGTCCGACCGACCGAGGCCGAGCGATTCCATCCGAGCCGAGGCTACCCCTCCGCTCCGCATCGGCCGTGCGTCAAGACAAGGCGCCGAGGCTTCCCCTCGTCGTCCGACCGCCCGAGGCCGAGCATCTCACACCGGGCCGAGGCTTCCCCTCAGCCCCCTTGAGGCCGAGGATCCAGACCCGGCCCAGCTGACGTGTTCCACGTCGTCTGCATCCCCGATTCGCGTCGCGTCTACACGTGCCCGACGCACCCAAGGGACCCAAATCGGCCCCTTGACCACGTTGACCGGGCAGTCCACGGTCAACGCTTCTGTAGTGAGAAAACACTCTGAAACATCTGGCGCCGTCTGTGGGAACGAACTATCCCACGAAAAAACAAACCACACTTGCGATGGCACGCACCTGCAACGGGAAGAGACGCATGCCCCCCATCCCGGAGGAGGGAAATGGCGCACCCAACAGCAACCTTGAGGGCGCACCCAACGGCAATCACCACGCCCCCTCAGCCGAAGAGACTGGTGAGACCGAGCTGGCCACGCAGGAGCAACTCCGTGCCCTGGCCCAGGAGACCAACGCGAACATTCAGACGCTGGTCGCGATGGTACAGCAGCTCATCGGCACCGCGCCAGCCAACGGAGACGTGTTGGGCGACGGCCATCGCTGGGAGGGGGGGTCCACCGCTCCTGCGGTCCGCTGTGGTCGCTGACCACGGAAACCGAAGACCGAACCCGGAGCGTCGGTTCACACTGCTCGGCTTCCACCAGGCGAGATCGCGTGCCTCCTCCTCTCATCGCGAAAGGAGCAGGAGGGGTACCGAACACACGGGAGACGAATCGGTGACCGCGTCGTCTCGTCGGCCACGATCACCCCACCGCAGAAGGAGTGATCGGCACCGCTCGAGGGATAGATCACGGCGAAGCGGAAGCTCCCGTCGGAGGAGCCGGGAACGCCGGATCAGCCCCACCCCCAGTGTAGCGAGGGCCATGGAGCCAGCCCAGCCAGCGCCTGTGCCACCTCCACAACCGAACGAGCCTGAGGTAGGCGGGTGTCGGACCCCCGGAGGCATCCACGGAGACCGGTGCCCCCTGTCGCGGAGAATAACTGACGCACGGGTCCCCTCTCGATTCAAGATCCCAACGCTGGGGAAGTACGACGGGATAGGAGATCCAGGGAACCACGTGATGGACTACGAGGGGGACATGTACTTCCAGGGAGCCGATGATACCCTGCTCTGCAGGGGCTTTTATTCGACCCTCAGGGGAGCATCGAGAACTTGGTACCGCAGCCTACCCAGCCGCTCCATTGACAGCTTCGAGGAACTCACACAGCTGTTCTGCAAACAGTTCATGGTAGGGCGACAGGTAATGCCTGATGCTGAACATTTGTTTAACATAGTGCAGGGCCCGACCGAGCCGCTCCGACAATTTATGCGCCGCTTCAACGCTGAACGGCTGAACGTAAACAGCCCTCCCGACCTCGTTGTCCAAACGGCCCTAAAGAAAGGGCTGCGTCATAGAGGCTTGAAGAAATCTCTGCATAATGATCCCCCGAAAGACCTCCCTGGGATCATGGCGAGGGCCGAGCGCTTCATGTTGACCGAGGAAACCTTGGCCATCGAGGCAGGAAAGGCCAGATGAGGGACCAAGCGCGGAGATAGCGAGCGCCGCAGCCCCGAAGGATACCGGACAGAGAAAAGGGCGAGAAACAAGCAGCGGAGAGAGGATACGAGGGACGCCACCCCAGACGTCGTCCTCACTCAAGTGCAGAAGGAAGAGCGCACTGATCGCCCCCTGCCGAAGACAAAAAGAGGGGGGAAAATGGGGAAAAGTATTGCAAATACCACAAAGACAACGGCCATGACACTGAAGACTGCTGGCACCTAAAGAAGGACATTGAGAAGTTGATGAGCTGAGGGCACGCAAGGAACTTCGCCGATGACCCGGCTCACGGAGAAGGAACATTCATGCGCCCGGACAAAGGGAAGAAGGTCAACACCATCCAAGGACCCCTCTGCATCATAGAGTGAGTAGGCGAGGCCCCCCCAGTCGTCGCCTGGTCGGGAGGGGATTACCTAGGTTCACATACCTCCGTCTAGCTTTATTTCTTTTTTCCTCCAAATGTACTAGTCCAATAGGACCTTTAAGAGTACAAATGCACTCCTATTTCCTTTTCTTCATCTCCGACGGAATCAACATTTTGCTAAGGCTGCATAAGAGTGAAGACCGCCACCTCACCGGACGAGGGGTCAATCAAAACCGGTCCTAAGCCGAGGAGTTTTACCCTCGCTGACCGACTCCTTCGCTCGTAAGCCTAGGGGCAATTCCCCCAGCCAGCGCAGATGCCGACCGGTCCTAAGCCGGGGAACTTCACCCTCGATGACCGACTCCATCGCTCGTAAGTCTGGGGGCAATTCCCCCAGCCAGCGCAGACGCCGACCGGTCCTAAGCCGAGGAGCTTCACCCCCGTCGACCGACTCCATCGCTCATAAGTCTGGGGGCAATTCCCCCAGCCAGCGCAGACGCCGACCGGTCCTAAGCCGAGGAGCTTCACCCCCGCCGACCGACTCCATCGCTCGTAAGTCTGGGGCAATTCCCCCAGCCAGCACAGACGCCGACCGGTCCTAAGCCGAGGAGCTTCACCCCCGCCGACCGACCCCATCGCTCGTAAGTCTGGGGGCAATTCCCCCAGCCAGCGCAGACGTCGACCGGTCCTAAGCCGAGGAGCTTCACCCTCGCTGACCGACTCCCTAGCTCATAGGACTGGGGGCAGCCCCCCAACCAATAAGGACGTCAACCGACTTGTCCACTCGAGGGGCAAGGGGCGACCTCCCAAAGGAGCCGAGGTCGCAGCAACACAGCAAAACGCGTGGAAAATTCAAGTAGGCCAATTTCATTTCCAACAGCTAACCGAGGTACAAAAGTGTCTTTTTTACAGGAAATCGAAGTGGAGAAACCTCCTTACAAATAATCCACTCTCGGCGAACAACAAAATTCGTCACCCACGAAAACTAGGGTGACGCCGACAGAGCAAAACTTGTTGACCGAGAACACAAAATTGCTGGCTCCAATGAACATCCTTGCAATCAGCAACTGTTCGCCCTGAAGCAGAGAGCCAGTAAAGATGCCAATAGAGATTGCGAGGTCAGGGATACATTTCAAGTAGGCTGGGCCAAAGCGAAGCGGATGCTGAAAAATTTGAGGATAAAGACAAGGGCGACAGGCCGGGAAGGACGACCTAGGGGCCCCGGGCTCGGGAGGACGCATCCTCGTGCGCCTCGCCCTGCTCGGAGCGAGGGGGATCGGCAGGCGGAAGGACTTGCCGGACGCGATCCGCACAATCCCGGAAGGAGGACTGGACGACTTCGACGATTTGGGGGCCGATAAGGTCTTCATACTTACCGAAGGCCTCCATGAGGACCTCGAAGATCCTCTTCCCCAGAGTCCCGACAAAGCCCCTCTCCACCTCATCCGCAAACCGCGTCACCCGACGCCGATCCGACAGTTCCCTCTGGAACTCCTCCCTCTCCCGGCGGAACGACTCCGCCGCTTCCCTGGCCGACCGCCGAATGTCCTCCAACTCCCCCTGGAGATCGGCCACTCGTCCCTCTAGCTCAGCCACCCAGAGCTTGAGTTGCTGAGACTCCATCTGGGCCGCCACCGCAGCTACCTCCACCGCCCCAGCCCGCTCGTGGGCCTTCGCGGAGGACTCCTCCAGCTCCCTCAAACGGACAGCTCGACGCTGCGACTCGACAGCGAGTGTTGAACCCTGAACGACAAGACATGAGCCAAGAGGAAAGCGAAGGAAAGAAAGGGACATCGGGATAGACAGACCTGCTGAAGGATCCAGACCAAGATGTCCGACACCTTGTCGGCGGGGACCCTCTCGAGGAGACCACGGTCCCTGGGGAGAACGGAGCCCTCGGCCAATTGCTGAGCCAAGGCTCGGTCGACAAACACCGAGTCCCCGGGGGTGACCTCGAGGGAGGCTGAGCAGCTCGCCAACAGGGCCCCGATTCCTGGTAATGAAGGCAAGGCCGCGGCGACGGGGGTGGTCGTCAGGGTCACTGGAAGATCATCGGCGGCCACCGTCGGGGGCACAGAGTGCACCGGACTAAGGGGATCCGCGCCTTCCTTCCTCCTCTTCCCTCCGCGAGGCTCGGCAGGCGCCGAAGGGGAGCGCTTCCGCCCCGTGCCGCCTCCACCCTCGAAGACAAGAGGGGGCACGCCAGGCACAAGAGGAGCTGCGCCGGACTCATCATCACCCCCCACCACCTGGGCCGGTGGGACGGATCCGGCTCTTGCGACCTCCCCGGGGAGGGGACTACCAGAAGTAGAGACGGGAGACGCGGCCGCCACCTTGCCCACGGTGGGCTCGGCTCGATGCACCTCCTCCTCGACGGTCCGCCGAGGCGCCCTTCCCGAGGTGCTGCCTCGGCTCCGAGCGGCTCCTCGCCGAATCAGCTCATCGACGTTGCGGGTGAACTCGCGACCAGCCATTCCTGCAAGCGAAACCGAAATCAGGGTAAGCCACGTGGTAATCCAGGACTAGAAAAGCGGCCTACCCAGAGACCACAAGACGGACTTTAGGAGTAGGTCGTCCAGCAAAGGCCAGATAGACTTCGCCTCCAAAGGGAGGGCCGACAGCAGTGCGACGGCCGCCCGATCAGCCTCGGAGAGGGTTAGCGTTCGGCCAGGCCGACCTGACCCACCCCAACCGGTCAAAATCTGAGCATCCTCAAGGAAGACTACGAAGACGTAATCCGAGCTCCAATCCCCCGCCCAGTGGGGTAGCCCGATCAGGCATTCCCTCCCCACGCGGGCTCGGAGGTGTAGCCATGACCCTAGACCGACCGTCTGGATCTGATAAAAATAGAAGAGAAGGGAGAGAGATGGCTCCAGACCGCGAGTGCAGCAGAGCATCACAAAGCCTGTCAGAACCTTAACCGAACAGGGGGTAAACTGGCAAAGGGACACCATGAGGTACTCCATGACTTGGATAAAGAGGGGATGGAGCGGGAAACGAAGACCCAGACGGAACATCTCGACGTAAACGCCGACTTCGTTGCTCCTCGGCAGACAGATCCGCTCGTCAATGAAAGGGACTCGAACATCATACAGGTGACAGAGGTACCTTCCCCGAATCTCCACAGCCGCCAGAAAAGAAGTCCTCGACGGCGTTCTGAGGACAACCGGAGGTACATTAAGCCGCACGGCAGCCGACGCCACATCATCGCCTGCATAGTCTGGGAAGAGCTTCCCCTTCCCTCTATCTCGGAGGGAACGGCTCCCCGAGGAGGAACCGGATCCCACAGATCGAGGCCCGCCACGCCTGGACTCAGGAGGATCCCTCGCCCCTTGGCCAGAGCCACCTATCCTAAGAGCAGCCATAATATGAGGATGGGAAAGGAGTTACCTTTTTGTTTATTTGGAGAAGGCAAGGAAACGAAGGCGGCGGAAGATTCCGAGTTTGTGGAAATCCCGGAACAAAGAGAAGAGCGAGGAAGAAGTTGGGATCAAAGCAGCCGGGGCACTTATATACAAGACCCAGGGGCGAATTCAAAATGCCTGACAGGAACGCGTGGCAAGCCTCAAAGAGCCGGCGGCGTTTCGAAATCGGCGCCAAGGGAAGTCCAATCGATCCGCCTCATCATAACCTTCATTTATGACCGCGCCTCGACTGACGCACCAATCGGAACCCCAGGAGTCACATCGGTCGAACCGAGCCGGCCGAGGCCGATCGGCCCCACCGATGGGGGCAATTGATACGTCTATTTTGTGGAAGCCCAACAGCATGGGCCCAAAGGCGCAGCCTACTACGCGAAATCATGGGGGGTCCAAGCCCACCAAACGAAGCCCGAAAGACACGAGCCCAGAAACCCGAATACCGATCAGAAGCCCATCTGTGAGATCAAGCCCGCCCGACAAGGCCCCCTAGAGGACCCCCGAACGTCGATCCGACCCGACCCCGAAAACGCACAAGTCACTCGCCCACTCCAGCGATAACCGTTCCCCCAGGCCCGCTACCACTTAATGGCCGTTATGGGGAGGTGCTGGGATGGCGCAGGGAGCGGCGATGGGGGTCTGGATTGAGGGGGCACGATCGGGGGCGGACGAGGGACGTGAGTCATGGGTGGACGCGACGAGGGGCCTATAAAAGGGCTAGGAGGACGACTGGACAAAGGACCGCATCTCAGGTAATAAAACCTATGGTACTCCATCAACGACCTAGTTCCCCCACTTCATCTCCTTCCCCCGCTCGCGCCGGAGGACGTCGTTCCGATCTCCTCACGAGTCGAACCGTCCCTGCCGAGCCTCCTCTTTCAGACCGTCATCTGACTTAGGCATCGGAGGGGATTTGGCCGGAACCAAGGTCCGGCCTCCCTGACGAGTGTTCTCGTCTGTTCAGGAGGACGTCAGATCCACGAGCCCAGGCTTCCCCTCCGCTCCACGCCGGCTGTGCACCAAGCAAGACGACCGAGGCTACCCCTCATCGTCCGACCGACCGAGGCCGAGCGCTTCCATCCGAGCCGAGGCTACCCCTCCGCTCCGCATCGGCCGTGCGTCAAGACAAGGCGCCGAGGCTTCCCATCGTCGTCCGACCGCCCGAGGCCGAGCATCTCACACCGGGCCGAGGCTTCCCCTCAGCCCCCTTGAGGCCGAGTTCCAGACCCGGCCCAGCTGACGTGTTCCACGTCGTCTGCATCCCCGATTCGCGTCGCGTCTACACGTGCCCGACGCACCCAAGGGACCCAAATCGGCCCCTTGACCACGTTGACCGGGCAGTCCACGGTCAACGCTTCTGTAGTGATAAAACACTCTGAAACACATGCATTTCAAGATTACTGCCTAGCAGCTAGGATAGAAGTTGAACATCCTGCAGCTCTTGTTCACACCCAAAAATGGTTAGCCGAGTCACTTATAAAAAGACTCAAATGGATTGTATGTCCACTGTTAATGAAATCCAAATTACCAGTGACTGCATAGGGACATGCAATCTTGCATGCTGCTTAATTAATTAGACTCAGACCCTCTGGGAGTCAGAGTTACTCTCCGATGCAACTTGCATATAGAACACCACCAAATATCTCTCATTTGAGGGTTTTTGGTTGCGTAGTTTACATCCTCATAGCACCACCACAGAGTATAAAAATGGGTCCTCAATGTGGTCTAAGAATTGATATATGGTTTGATTCATACACAATTATTAGATACCTAGAACCCTAAACGGGAGACGCTTTCAAGGCACGTCTTGAAGACCGTGACTTAGATGAGACGACATTTTCCAAACTAGGCTCAGATTCAGGAAAGCCTGATTCTTCATAGACTATCTCGTGGGACACAAAGACATTATCCCATGAGACGAGAATTAGGAAATGTAAAGATGAGATTCTAAATATCTTTCACATTCAGAACAATATACATCAGTTACCGGATGCATTTACTTACAATAAGAAAATTGTCAAATCACACATCTCTGCTGCTAACATTCCAGTTAGGAATGATATCTCCAAGAATGGATGCAATCCACTAGCAGCAGAAGTGGTTGTTCCTCAACTAAAAAGAGGTAGACCACCAGGCACCAAGGATAAAATTTTCAGAAATTGGAAAACTCCTGGAGGCCCTGAAACAATACCACCACATTATAATGAGCTCATGTCCATACCATCACCCTCCGAAAACCCCTAGAAGATGAGAACACAGGAGAAATTGAAATATCATCAAACTTTGTACGTACTTGGAAGATTTTGGACAGAAAAAGTACAATCGTCGTTGACGATATCTTCGCATTCTATATTGACATTCACATCGCTGAAAGCAATGATGATATAATCCACACTCTGTTACTTATTGCAAACGTAGAGATGAATTACCAAAGTAGAATGAGGCAATATTAGCAGAGCTGGACTCGCTTAAGAAACGTGAAGTATTTGGACCAGTAGTCCAAATGCCAAAAGGTACAAACCTGTGTGACATAAATGGGTATTTGTCAGAAAAAGAAATACAAAGAATGAGATCGTACGCTACAAAGCACGGCTTTTAGCTCAGAGATTTTTCCAAAGACCATGTATTGACTATGAAGAAACATATTCCCCGGTGATGGATGCGATCACTTTCCGATTTCTAATTAGCTTAACAGCAAAGGAAGGACTAAATATGCAGCTAATGAATGTTGTGACTGCATATCTATATGGAAATCTTGATAAAGAGAATTATATGAAACTTCCTGATGGCTTTCAATTGCTTAAAAATTTTAAAGATAAGACCTAGAAACATATATCCTGTTAAGATACAAAGATCATTATACTGTTTAAAACAATCGGTAAGAATGTGGTATAACAGACTTAGCGAATTTCTTGTACAACAAGGATTCCACAATAATGAAGTCTGACATTGCATCTTTATAAAAGTAAAGGGAACATGATTTGTAATCATTGCAGTCTATATAGACGACTTAAACCTCATTGGATCTCCTGAAGAGATAACTGAGATATCTGAAAAGCCTGACAAAAGAATTCAAAATGAAAGACCTATGCAAAACGAAATTCTGTCTTGGCTTACAGATTGAACAGCTTAAAGATGTCATCATGTTACATCAAATCACATATGCCAAGAACTTATTACAAAAATTTCATACGAACCAATGTAATCCACCGAGTATTCCTATATTAGTACAGTCACTGGATGTACATAAAGACCCCTTCCATCTGCAGGAATAGGGGGAAGATATTTAGGTCACGAAGTCTCTTATCCAAGTGCAATTGAATCACTTTTCTATCTGGCTAACTACACGCGTCACGATATAGCATTTACAGTAAATCTATTAGCCAAATTCAGTGATGCGCCCTCAAAGCGTCACTGGGCCGGAGTTAAGCATCTTCTACGCTACCTCCAAGGGTCGATAGCTCTGGGCTTATATTATAAGAAAGGATTATTCTCCATGTTTATTGGCTATGCAGATTTAGGTTGATTTTGGGTGTTTTGTACCACATTTTTCAACACCCTAGATTAATCGTGTATGATTTTGAGTGTCTTGTATCACATTTTCAACACTGCATGTATACTATACACATGTACATGGAGAAGAGTACTAACCCATCCCTTTGTTTGAACTCTTCTCAAAACTCGCAAATGTCCATTTACATCATGAAAACTTTAGTCATAGAGTCGTATCGATACTTATTAGACATCCGTGTCGAACAACTGTGTCGGACCATCTTGAGTGTGTTTTCAGAAATTGCTTAGGTATCCCCCATTTTGTCATGTTTACGAGTCCATATTGCGACATAGCAGCGAGTCGATTTTGTGTTCATTGTGCATACATGGATTTGGGAACTAGTCCTAAAGATATCCCAAAAAGAAAATGATAATAATAATGATAATAATAAAAGAAAAAGCTTATCCATTTGCCTACCAAGTTTGTTGCTTGATTATAAGTCCTGATGGCTCTCCACGCTTTGTATATATACAGTGTGTTCTCGTGCAACACATGCTCTCTTAAATTTTACTCTTGTGTTGTTTTTTATTTAGAAAAAAATGAAAACAAAAGAAATAGAGAGCGGTTTGATTGTTCATTTACACAAGCCTCAAGTCATAGCAGCCGCGTTTACAAAAGAGATTACAAGACTCTTGCGGATTAAGTCTTCTATATTATTATTATTTTAATTGATTTTATTAATTTTTATGATGGATCGCATAATCTGCTTACAGGTAGGGTGATCAACTAATGTAAGTCTAATTATTTATTGAGCGAAGGAACCGAGTTGATTTAAGTAACAATAATTAATTAAGTTAACCATGTATTTAGAATTAGTCATGAGACAACTCCAGGCGGCATATAAAGAAACATATCTTCGGTAGTTGATAACAGCTATTGTTGGTATTGTGTGACTCCCTCAATATATTAGACCTGTTAGCAACAATGGCATATTTATTTAATAAATACACCTTTAATTACCGAACCCCCGCATTCGCTGTTTATTGATGGCAGAAATAACGCATTTCCATGTACACATGCAAGAGACCATAAAAACTGAAGCATTATAAACGAATATACATATATAATCAAGCTCAATGTGTATAGCATCATAATTTTACAATGCCCATCTGATCCAGAGTCAAGAATCGACTCGGCTCAACATGAAAATCAAATGCCAAAACATCCAAACTTTCCGACCATTTCTTCCTCAATTGGCCATGGCATCACACATGCAAAGAGTTTGCCATATAATCTTGCAGGTTCTAGACAGTTTGAACAGAAACGTAGCCACAGATACGAGACAACTGCATGATTCGCCTTCGATCATATATGGATATAAGAAACTATTCAACATCTCGAAATCTACGGCAGCGTCTCTGTAGTCGACTCCCGCCATTGCCAGAGCATTAATCGAAGCAGTTCGATCAACCATTTTAAAATTTTATTTGGCAATATAAAGAGGTGATAGATAATATAAACCATTGAACACAAAGAACATTGTAGGAATTTCAGATTATATATATTTATATACACCCGATTTCATGTATCATGGTCAACAAATTACATATGCATCAAATCACCCACAAAATATAAATAAATTCTTATAAAATAAACCTGATCAAATGACCAGAACAAAATGGTGCATCCTCAACATCAAATAACTTTATTAATCAAGAATCTACAACTATTACCTGCTTTTCTAGTTGCAAAGTTAGACAAAAGATCTTGAACATATCCTTGAGTCCTTGACACATCAGACTATACGATCTGAAAGAGGTACTCAACAACATTTCAATATAGTTCGCCGTATGAATTTGCATGCTACTGTTATTTTGAAGAGTATGTTAGCTACAATCGAAATACAACAAGATGACTCACCTTCTGACATGTAGGGATACAAGACACTATTCCATTGCTCGACATCTATGACAACCTCTTCATAGTCTACTCCTGCCATGGCTAAAGAATCCATTGAAGTTGTATGGCTCAATGATGTCATTTTCACTAGAAAAGTAATCAAACTAGAATTTTTGAAAAAAAAATTGTTTATGCTCACGATGTCACAGATTATATATATATATATATATATATATATATATATATATATATATATATATATATATATATATATATATATATATAACTGAAAGAGGAAGACTTTATATGTTGAATGATAAAGATCTGCGTAAGCAATAGTTGATATCGTGTATCTTGATTCAAAAATAAGTTAGTTATTAATATATTCTGTGATGCAATCTTATTTTATGTATCAGGTGGTTTAAAGACAGGTTAAGATTCTAGCATGATGATAAGTTAAAGTCCACTTATAGATGGAAGGTTTAACTTCTAGCTTTAAGATTTCATTATCTGCAAATCAATGAGTGTGTAGATTTAAAAACTGAAAACAGAGTTGAAATAGTTTGAACTAGTCTTTTTTGCTTGCAGAATATATTGGAGAAAAATAATTTGTTTTCAAACATATGTTAACTGAGTCATAATCTACTCCAAAGAATGCTATTTTCCAACCTTTAGCTTCCTCCCATATCTCAGTCAGGGCAGATTAGTTTTAAACAATGCACTAATATTTACTTCTTTAGAAACCATGCACAACACAATAGAGATAACAATGAGCATAAATAATACATTGGATGAGGAAGCAAGGCACAGTGCATGAGGTTTCTACCCATCATGCATTCAAAATGACAGTCGCATCACAATAGTTTCATTTTCCCTTTCACATACGATTTGCACATTCTACAACTTTTATATCAGACTACATTTTTCGTCTATCATGCAAAAAATTTCAAATTTCAAGCCCCAAGTCATAGCAGCCGCGTTTACAAAAGAGATTACAAGACTCTTGTGGATTAAGTCTTCTATTTTGGTTCATGGACCATGGTGTTTTTAATTGATTTTATTAATTTTTAAGATGGATCGCATAATCTGCTTACAGGTAGAGTGATCAACTAATTTAAGTATAATTATTTATTAAAAGAAGGAACCGAGTTGATTATCCTGTATTTAGAACTAGTCTTCGGTAGTAGATAACACAACAGCTTTTGTTGATATTGCGTGTGCCCCTCAATATAGTAGACATGTTAGCAACAATGGCGTATTTATTTTAAAAATACACCTTTAATTATTGATGGCAGAAATAACTCGTTTCTATTTATACATGCAAGAGACCATAAAAACTGAAGCATTAGAAACGAATACACATATATACTCAAGCTCAATGCATATGTCATCATAATTTTACATTGCCCATCTGATCCAAACTTTCCGACGATTTCTTCCTCAATTGGCCATGGCATCACACATGCAAAGAGTTTGTCATATAATCTTGCAGGTTCTGGACAGTTTGAACAGAAACGTAGCCACGGATATGAGACAGCTGCATGATTCGCCTTCGATTATATATGGATAGAAGAAGCTATTCCATGTCTCGAAGTCTACAGCAGCGCCTCTGCAGTCGACTCCCGCCATTGCCAGAGCATCAATCGAAGTAGTTCGAGCAACCATTTTTGTTGGAAAAAAAATTGATAAATTGTTTGAGTTCGACGTACCTGATCAGCTTTCCAGTCTTTTATATCTGCAAGTTCAGCTTCTTATTGTACACAGTGTCGTTCCCGTGACTAAGTTTTACCGACGAGTATAGTCGGAATGCAATGTAAGCTTGAGTAGGGGTCCCACGTTGGGCCTGGAAGCTTCTTTGTATCTTTATTATGTTTTAACATTGACGGCTGAATATTGAGCCTGTGACCGTCGGGGAGTCACCGAGAAATGTATGCATTTATTTGGAATAATGGGTGTAATGAATTTATGATTTCAACAAAAGCTTGATCATCAACAAGAATGATTAGCTTAAAAATATTTTTGGGAGACATATATAGTATCCAATAATAATATTATTTATATGTAAAATAAAATTATACAGATGTAACAACGGTTAGATTATTCTTTAACATAAACAATTTTTAGAAGTTTATCTAGCAACATTAAAGATGTGACAGATAATATAAACCATTGAACACAAAGAACAATTGTAGGAATTCCAGATTATATATATTTATATACACCTGATTTCTTGTATCATGGTCACCAAATTACATATGCATCAAATCACCCACAAAATATAATTAAATTCTTAGAAAATAAACCTGGGAAAAAGACAAGAACTAAATGGTGCAGCCTCAACATCAATAACTTTATTAATCAAAAATCTACAACTATTACATGGTTTTCTAGTTGCAAAGTCAGACAAAAGATCTTGAACATATTCTTAACACATCAGACTACATGATCTGAAAGAGGTACTCAAAAACATTTCAATATAGTTCGCCGTATGAATCTACATGCTACTGCTATTTTGAAGAGTATCTTAGCTACAATCGAAATACAACAAGATGACTCACCTTCCGACCTGTAGGGATACAAGACACTATTCCACTGCTCGACATCTATGGCAACCTCTTCGTAGTCTACTCCTGCCATGGCTAAAGCATCCATTGAAGTCGTACGGCTCAATGACGTCATTTTTCACAAGAAAAATAATCAAACTAGAATTTTTGAGAAAAAAATTGTTTATGCTCACGATGTCACAGATTAAGTATATATAATTGAAAGAAAGACTTTGTATGATAAGGATCTACCGTAAGCAGATAAGATGATATCTCGTATCTTGATTCAAAAATAAGTTGGTTAATATTCTGTGATGCAATCTTATTTTATGTATCAGGTGGTTTAAAAAGACAGGTTAAGATTCTAGCTTAATGATAAGTTAAAATCCAATTTCATGATCTGCAAATCAATGAGTGGGTAGATTTAATAACTGCAAGATAACAGAGTTGAAATAGGTTGAACCAATTTTTTTCTGCTACAGGCAAAAAAATTATTAATTGCTGTAAAAAAATAATTACCTGTAGCAAAAAGTCTTATGAATGAGGGAGGCCTTTGGCCTCCCCTCCTTCATTACCCATTCATTAGGCCCCCATTACTTAGAGTAATGGGGACCCTTGGTCTCCTAGAGGCTTTTGGCCTTCCCACTATGAGATATATAAATAGAGCACCATGGCTCTTAGATATGGTTACTTATTCTTAGCAATGAAATTCTCTCTCTCTCTCTCTTGAGTTCACTATCATACAACACGTTATCAGCACGTGTCTTCTCCAAATTTTGAGCCACTAAAATTATTCCAAATCCCCTCTAAATCAAACTCCAATGCGAAGGAATCTAATTGTTGTTGCGGCGATCCGTTGCGGTTTTTCGTTGCTGCATTTCCTAGGCGTTCTGAAGCGGGGAATTCTATCTACGGATTTTATATCACGACCGTCCCTAGATCTTTGATCTAGAGGTAAATCTTATCGATCCCGTAGATAATTACAAACAAATAATTTAATATGACACGATTGAATTTTACAAAAATAGAGTGTCCTGGTAACACTGGCCCATACTGTCATCTACAAATATTTTACGAATCCAAGACAAAAATAAAAGACATGCTTTGCTTCTGATGGTCTCGAAATTTCATTTGTTCATTTCCTGATCATGACTAACCCGAACATAAACTGCCTACTTATTTTGTCACACTTAAGTTGTACGCAGTGGAAAGCTTGGGAAGTTACTCATACGAGTATAGACATTGCCCTCAGTAAGCATTGCCGAAATGCTTCAAATAAGGTCATCAGATTCAGTAACTTCATCACTATCAGGCCTATTATATATGTACCATTACTTGCCATTTAAACATGCTATAATTCTCATCCAATGAGATTACATGGGTCAAATGGGATTTGTGGCAAGATGACCAGGCAAAGGGTCAGGACATCAGATTACAGACTAATGATGAAGATATCCAAACAAACACTCCCCAAATTAGTACTTCCAACAGGATCTACAAAGGATTGATCGAATATACAAAGAAACGATCTAATTGCCAAAACAAACACGATTTCTGTTGGGTCTCCCCATGAAATGCTGGAAAGCCATATAATAATGTAAAATTCCACTGGGATTCATGCCAAAAACAACCATTTAACATTGATAGTTTTGTTGTTGGGCCTGCAGCCCACTTGTGCCTATCAATAACTAAATAAATTAATTGGGCCTACAGCCCCAATTACTTATCGGTTATTATTTTTGCCCACTAAATAATGGCCTGAAGCCAATTACTTAAAGGGACTATCCTCTATGTTAAATCACAAATAATTTCTATAGTCCATGTTGACAACTTTATTTAAACATCGCTTTTGCAAATTATTATCTATGGTTTACTAGGATTCTATTTTTCAAAATATAATTATCTTAAAGATCCTGAGACCGCTCTGCCGTTAGTCAACTAACCTAACGGTGTATGACGTTTCTACGTGGTCTACAAGATATTTATATTTTCTAGTTTCCCTTACCATATGTTTTGCTTGAGATATATGCGTGGTTGTTTACTTTTATGCCCGTAGCATATTTAGAACTGCGTGGATGTTTAAATCAGTAAAAATGTGTTTTTCGGGATCGGCCATTGTATACCTATTTACTTTCCTTGCACTTTTATTTTCTTTTGAGAGAATTTGTAAGTGAGGAAATTTGTATTTTAATGCCAAAGCTCGATGCAACAGCACATAGAATTGATGAAACCTCCTTCAACGGATCATGATGTCGGTCAATGTGCTTGGCTAAGTTTGCTGGACCAACCTAGCTTGACTGGGTAACAAGTGGTCCTGGCTTAGTCAATTCCCTGGCCGCGTCCGCTGGACCGCAAGGAGTCGATTCATGACTGTGTAAGCCAAAGCTCGATGCAACAGCATATGAAGACGGAGATATAGGGACCCAGTTCAGTTTGGGTTTCCAAAGTTGTATTTTTTTTTCTATTATGGACTTTAAACGAACTTTGGACTGTGTACTATTTTGGGTATCTGGCCGATCCCCGCATTTTTACTTGTTTATTTCTTTATGCATGAATTTTTGAATTTTAATTAATTCATGCTCATTTTAAAATACGTAGATAAATGGCAAAATTGGCAAGCGTCGATTTCGAGGTCCTCGATTCTGCAGGGACAAATTACCTGAGTTGGCGAGTGGACCTGAAGTTCCACTTGCGTTCAATGGCCCTCCTTGAGTCCATTTTGGCTCCTTCCTCGGCCCCAGCAGCGGCCGAAGATTCTGCTACAGCTAGCAGCAGCCCCACAACCACTGTATCTGATGTAGATAAGGCGAAAGCCATAATCTACATTAGGAAGCATATAGATCGGACCTTAAAGGCCGAATACTTAACGGTTGAGGACCCGAAGGACCTGTGAAAAGCACTGGAAGCACGGTATAAACATCAAATTGATGTTATATTATCCTGTGCCAGTTATGAGTGGTAAAACCTCAGACTTCAGGACTATAAGTCCGTCGCTGAGTATAATTCTGCACTTCATAACATCACCTCACGCCTGAAGTTGTGCGGTGAAGAAGTGACAGAACAGCATGTTGGAAAAAACATTTACCTCGTTTCACGAGAAAGATGCAATCCTCATGCAGCAGTATCGTGAACGCAACTTCACGAAATTCTCTGATCTGATCTCATGCCTACTTAGGGCAGAGCAGAATCGAGACTTACTGCTTGCAACTCATAACTTGCGTCCAGCTGGCACTGCCCCTATCCCTGAAGCCCACCACGTTTCTCCCTAGAAGTGGAAAAACAAGAGGAAGGCTAAAAACACTAAAGGGAAAGCTATAATGAAGCAACCAAGAGGTGCAGCTCCACAGACAAACAAAAACAACAAGGGAAAAAGAAACTTCACTTGGAAGCGAAAGAACACCGAGCACGTGTCACTTCCAAAGAAGAACTGGGAGGACAAATGCCATAGATGCGGCATGACTGGCCATTGGTCCAGAAACTGCCGCACTCCTCGCCACCTCCAGGATCTATACCAGGCGAGCCAGAAGTCTCTACCTGAAACAAACTTGGCGGCTGTTCAGCCACCAACAATGTTTACTGCAAAAGACTTCGAGAACGACGACCTTCTCAATTGAGCACCATCATTTATCTATGCTTTTTAGAATTCAATGTATCTTCATCTTTATTTGCTTAAGTACGAACTTTTATTTTCGAATGAATGCTTACATTTTAGCTCAAATAAATTTTCGTTTTTTGATGTCTGAGTGCCTAGTGGACAGTGCCTCAATGCACACAATCCTTCGCGATCATTGCTATTTTAATAGCTTAAATAAATATGACGGTCCTGTTACCACAATTTCAGGACTGTCCCTAATAATCGAAGGATCTGGTGAAGCAATTATATTGCTCCCATATAACACAAGACTTCAAATAAAAAATGCATTATTCTCTCCTAAATCAAATAGGAATCTCGTAAGTTTCAAGGATTTCCGTTTAAACGGATATCACTTAGAAACCAGAGATGAAAATACGGTAGAATATCTGTATGTAACTCGTCAGAAAGATGACCGGAAGATCATCTACGAACGATTCAAGGGACTCCCGTCGGGTCTCTACCAAACATACATTCAACCAATAGAAGCCAATATGACTGAGCACCAGACGTGCCAATCACTGCCAGAGTTCCAACTCTGGCACAATAGACTTGGTCACCCTGGAACAGCAATGATGCGCCACATCATCACTGAATCCCGTGGACATAAATTGAAGAACATGAAGATTCTTCAAAAGGGTGAATTTCCATGTCTCCCTTGTTTTAAGGGAAAACTAATAACGAGACCATCCCTCCTGAAAGTGGGATTAGAGTCTCCTGGCTTCCTTGAGAGAATTCATGGTGACATTTACGGGCATATTCACCCCGCAAGTGGCCCATTTCGGTACTTCATGGTACTGATTGATGCATCAACCAAATGGTCTTATGTGTGCCTCTTGTCCACCCGCAACCTAGCTTTTCCAAAGCTATTGGCACAAATAATAAGGTTGCGTGCTCATTTCCCCGAATAACCAAATCAAGAAACTACGTCTTGATAATGCGGGAGAATTTACTTCACAAGTCTTCGAAGACTATTGCCGGGCAACGGGTATTGAAGTTGAACATCCTGTAGCACATGTTCACACCCAAAACGGATTAGCTGAGTCCCTTATAAAGAGACTCCAATGGATTGCACGTCCATTGCTTATGCAATCCCAGTTGCCTGTGGATGCTTGGGGGCATGCTATTTTACATGCCGCATCACTTATTAGGATAAGACCCTCTGGAGGTCATACTTTATCCCCGATGCAACTAGCATATGGCGCACCTCCGGATATCTCTCATTTGAGAGTGTTTGGTTGTGCGGTATATGTCCCAATAGCACCACCGCAGAGGACCAAAATGGGTCCTCAGCGTCGTCTAGGTATATATATTGGGTTTGATTCGCCCTCTATTATCAGATACCTTGAACCCCTGACGGGTGACGCATTCAAGGCACGTTTTGCAGACTGTGAATTTAATGAGAAATTTTTTCCAAAACTGGGCACACAGTCTAAGAAGCCAGAAGCTTCTGAGACCATTAGTTGGGACCAGAAGTCTTTATCCCTATATGATCCGCGTACTAATCTGTGTGAAGATGAGATCCTTAAGATCCTTCACATCCAGAATACAGTACATCTTTTACCGGATAAATTCACGGACAACCAGAAGATTGTCCGTTCACACGTCCCTGCTGCCAATACGCCAGCTAGGATTGATATCCCCATAGATGGATGCAGCCCACCGGCAGCAGAATTGGTTGTACCTCAAATGAAAAGAGGACGCCCACCAGGTTCAAAAGATAAAGTTCCTCGAAAGAGGAAGACTCCTGGCGATACTAAGATTATCCCTCCACAGGATGCTGAGCTCAGACCAGCTACTTCTCCCCTCCTGATTTCCCCAGCAGAGGAAACAATAGGAGAAACATCATTAAATTTTGTACGTACTGGAGAAGTACTGGACAGAAATAGCATAGTCGTCGACGATGATTTTGCGTTCGATATTGCCGTTCACGTCACTGAATATGACGATGACGTCGAACCACGATCTCTAGCGGAATGTAAACGCAGAGATGATTGGCCAAAGTGGGACGAGGCAATAAGAGTAGAGCTGGACTCACTCTTGAAACGCAAAGTCTTTGGACCAGTAGTCCAAACACCAGTAGGTGTAAAACCTGTGGGATATAAGTGGGTTTTCATAAGAAAAAGAGATGAAAATAATGTGATCGTTCGCTATAAGGCACGCCTTGTAGCCCAGGGATTTTCCCAAAGACCGGGGATTGATTACGAAGATACGTATTCCCCGGTCATGGATTCGATCACCTTCCGATTTTTAATCAGCCTAACTTCTCTGGAAAGCCTAGAAATGCAGCTCATGGACGTTGTGACTGCATATCTATATGGCGATATAGATAAAAATATCTATATGAGACTTCCTGACGGGTTTAATCTACCCCCATGATGAAAGAGATACCTCGGGACGTATTCTCTGTAAGGCTACATAGATCATTATATGGTCTAAAACAATCGGGCAAGATGTGGTATAACAGACTAAGTGATTTTCTTGCACAGCAAGGATTCACGAATAACAAAGTCTGCCCGTGTATCTTTATCAAAAGAACGGGAAAAGGATTTGTCATCATAGCTGTATATGTAGATGACTTAAATCTCATAGGATCTCCTGCAGAGATCAAAGAGATATCTGAAAGCCTTAAACATACTTTTGAAATGAAAGACCTAGGCAAAACAAAGTATTGTCTTGGCTTACAGATAGAACACCTAAGAGGTGGAATCCTTTTACACCAATCTAATTATACAAAGAAACTTCTACGCAAGTTTCATATGGATAAATGTCATCCTTTAGGTACTCCTATGGTCGTAAGATCACTAGATGTACATAAGAACCCCTTCCGGCTACTGGAAGAGGGGGAGGAGATACTGGGTCCTGAAGTACCCTACCTCAGTGCCATTGGAGCACTTCTATATCTGGCTAACTGTACGCGTCCCGATATAGCGTTTACAGTTAATCTACTAGCCAGACACAGTGCTGCGCCCACAAAGCGCCACTGGAACGGAGTAAAGCATCTTCTGCGATACCTTCAGGGTTCCATTGATCTTGGACTTTACTACCAGAGAGGTGCCTCCCCCAAATTGTTTGGTTATGCTGATGCAGGTTATCTCTCTGATCCGCACACGGCAAAATCTCAAACAGATTTTGTATTTACCTACGGAGGTACTGCTATCTCTTAGAAATTGGTAAAACAAACCACTACTGCCACATCTTCCAACCATGCAGAGCTCATCGCGATCCATGAGGCGAGCAGAGAATGTTTTTGGCTACGCTCCGTCGTCCAACACATCCTCCAATCCACTGGCCTGAAGACCAGTGATCTGGAGCCTACTGCCCTATTCGAAGACAACGCCGCATGCATTGCTCAGCTTCAGAAGGGCTACATCAAAGGCGACAGGACAAAACACATTTCTCCCAAGTTTTTCTGGACGCACGAGCAGAAGAACGACAAGCAGATTGAAGTTCGACAGATCCAGTCATGCAACAACTTAGCTGATCTTTTTACTAAGGCATTGCCTAAATGTACTTTTGTAAAGCTTGTAAAGAACATTGGTATGCGACAGTTGAAAGACCTGCAAGCCTGAAGCTTGTACGGATCAGGGGGAGTAACATGTGGGTTGCACTCTTTTTCCTTAAGCTGTTGGGTTTTCCCACTGGGTTTTCCACAGCTAAGGTTTTAACGAGGCAAACACACTTACTCTGGATCCAGACGTATCCACCCCTTGCCTCAGTAGCTGAGACCGAAGTGATGAATGTGTAAGGGGGAGTGTTATGAATGAGGGAGGCCTTTGGCCTCCCCTCCTTCATTACCCATTCATTAGGCCCCCATTACTTAGAGTAATGGGGACCCTTGGTCTCCTAGAGGCTTTTGGCCTCCCCACTATGAGATATATAAATAGAGCACCATGGCTCTTAGATATGGTTAATTATTCTTAGCAATGAAATTCTCTCTCTCTCTCTCTCTTGAGTTCACTATCATACAACAATATGAAATTATTAATCACAAAATTACATTAACCAATTTTGTTTTTTTTGAATGAAGTCACCAATTTCAATTTAACCAGTCAAAGAATGGGCCAAGTCTTATAGAAGATTCGAATGCAAACTAAAAAGTTAAAATGGGGATATAGAACAAATCCAGCCACTCGTAGATCTTTACATTAAAATCCGGTTCAAGTTGGCCAAGCTAGCTACATGACAACAAATCAAGCTAGCTACATGACAAAAAAGAATGATATTTTCCTATCTTTAGCTTCCTCCCATTTCTCAGTCAGGGTAGATTAGTTTTAAACAATGCACTAATATTTACTTCTTTAGAAACCATGCACAACACAAAAGAGATAACAATGAGCATAAATAACACATTGGATGAGGAAGCAAGGCACAATGCATGCGGTTTCTACCCATCATGCATTCAAAATGACACTTGCATCACAATAGTTTCATTCTCCCTTTCACATACGATTTGCACATTCTACAACTTTTTTATCAGACTACATTTTTCGTCTATCATGCGAAAATTTCTAATTACAAGCCCCAAGTCATAGCAGCCGTGTTTACAAAAGAGATTACAAGACTCTTGTGGATTAAGTCTTCTATTTTGGTTCATGGACCATGGTGTTTTTAATTGATTCTACTAATTTTTAAGAGGGATTGCATAATCTGCTTACATGTAGAGTGATCAACTAATTTAAGTATAATTATTTATTGAGAGAAGGAACCGAGTTGATTTAAGTAACGAATTAATTAAGTTAACCTGTATTTAGAATTAGTCTTCGGTAGTAGATAACATATATTGTTGATATTGCGTGTCCCCCCTGAATATATTAGACATGTTAGCAACAATGGCTTATTTATTTAACTCATTATTCTTTGTTTATTGATGGCAGAAATAACTCATTTCCATTTACACATGCAAGAGACCATAAAAACTGAAGCATTAAAAACGAATATGCATATATAATCAAGCTCAATGCGTATAGCATCATAATTTTACAATGCACATCTGATCTAGAGAAAAGAATCGACTCGGCTCAATAGGAAAATCAAATGCCAAAACATCCAAACTTTCCGACCATCTCTTCCTCAATTGGCCATGGCATCACACATGCAAAGAGTCTGCCATATAATCTTGCAGGTTATGGACAGTTTGAACAGAAACGTAGCCACAGGTACGAGACAACTGCATGATTCGCCTTCGATCATATATGGATAGAAGAAGCTATTCAACGTCTCGAAATCTATAGCTGCGTCTCTGCAGTCGACTCTCACCATTGCCAGAGCATCAATCGAAGTAGTTCGATCAACCATTTTAAAAGTTTATTTGGCAATATAAAGAGGTGACAGATAATATAAACCATTGAACACAAAGAACATTGTAGGAATTTCAGATTATATATATGTATATACACCTGATTTCTTGTATCATGGTCAACGAATTACATATGCATCAAATCACCCACAAAATATAAATAAATTTTTATAAAAACAAACCTGAGCAAAAGACAAGAACAAAATGGTGCATCTTCGACATCAAATAACTTTATTAATCAAGAATCTACAACTATTACATGGTTTTCTAGTTGCAAAGTCAGACGAAGGATCTTGAACATATTCTTGACACATCAGACTACATGATCTGAAAGAGGTACTCAACAACATTTCAGTATAGTTCGCCGTATGAATTTACATGCTATCGTTATTTTGAAGAGTAGCTTGGCTACAATCGAAATACAACAAGATGACTCACCTTCCGACATGTAGGGATACAAGACACTATTCCATTGCTCGACATCTATGGCAACCTCTTCGTAGTCTACTCCTGCCATGGCTAAAGCATCCATTGAAGTTGTACGGCTCAATGACTTCATTTTTCACAAGAAAAATAATCAAACTAGAATTTTTGAGAAAAAATTTGTTTATGCTCACGATGTCACAGATTAAATATATATAACTGAAAAGAAGACTTTCTATGTTGTATGATAAGGTTCTGCGTAAGCGGATAAGATGATATCTTATATCTTGATTCAAAAATAAGTTGGTTAATATTCTGTGATGCAATCTTTTATTTTATGTATCAGGTGGTTTTAAGACCGGTTAAGCTTCTAGCTTAATGATAAGTTAAAATCCAATTTCATGATGTGCAAATCAATGAGTGGGTAGATTTAAAAACTAGAAGATAACAGAGTTGAAATAGGTTGAACTAGTCTTTTCTGTCGAAATGTGAAAAAAATTATTAATTGTTGTACAAATATAATTACATGCAGCAGAAATTCATGAAATTATTAATCACAAAATTGCATTAACCAATTTTCGTTTTTTGAATGAAGTCACAAATTTCAATTTAACCAGTCAAAGAATGGGCCAAATCTTATAAAAGATTCGAATGCAAACTCAAAAGTAAAGTAGAGATATAGAGCAAATCCAACTACTCTTAGATCTTAACATTAAAATCCGGTTCAAGTTGGCCAAGCTACATGACAACGAATCAAGCTAGGTTGGGCGTAAGGCTTAATTTCGTTGCTTGATAGTTTATCATTCTAACTGAAAAATACCTTAACATTTGTGCTATATTTCAAGTTAATACATTTGAGGTGACTTAACTGAATATTTGTTAACATCAGATCTGATCATCCTGTAGCAAAACTCAGATACAATCTCAAAAATGAACCATGATATGCCATAAAGAACGATTATGCATATAAAACTATGCATTTGTACGTAATCCAGTATTCACAAGCCCTGGGTCCAACATCACCTTCAACAACAAAATACTTGATCTCATGATGCAAATGGTGGTGGGAGCCCCTCAAACTATGACGAAATCCGTATGTATAATGGCATGTGTAAATTACAACCATTAAATAACAAATTTAGGTGAAATACACATCCTCTTATATTACAAATATCCTTCATACACCGAACAGAGAGACAGAAGGTTGAGGCATAAACTCCAAGGCATTTGTACAGTTTCCTTGCCAACAGCCTTACAAAGCAAATTTAAAAAGAAGCTTCTTAGTTCTCCTTCACTTGCTGAGCAACACCTAGAAAAAGAATTCACCGCCCACCGGAGAGCTCAATTGCTTCCATGTTGTGAACTGAATCATCTCCCCAATCGAACCTCCTCTGAAGCCTCGCGTACTCTTGCCTCCTGTTGACTTCGACGTGCTGCCACTCCTCCCACCGCTCTGCCAGCCCCTCCCCTTCGAGCATCTGGACGACCTCCGACATTGACGGCCGTTCCTCCGGTGATGGCTGAGTGCAGAGAAGCGCGACCTGAATCATGATTTCTACCTGTTGAGACCATCGTAGTTCTTATGTCGGTTGCGGTCCACGATGGCATCTAATTTCTTTTCTCGCAGCAGCTTCTTCACCTTCAATACAAGAAAAGTTTGTACACAATCTGTTAGAGCATGCAAAATTTATATTTTCACTTGCATTGAAAAGAAAATCTGCATGTTTTCGGATTGTTCCTATTGCTAGATAATATAAATTGTTATGAATCAACTGATTGAGGGGGGAGCCCTCATGTCTTTATTTATAGCCAAAGGGGGGAATACAAAGTGGGCTTACACAGATATGGGCACAATACTAGGATGGCCCAATAACTCAACCAACCCAGTAAATACCCGTTCACAACACTCCCCCTTATCCAGCCATAGGTGTGGACCCTGCTCATGAATACTTCGGGATTCTGAGCCTGTATGGGTCTCACATGGGGTGGATACTTCAGGATCCTGAGTTGGTGAGATTTGCCTCGTTAAAACCTTTGGCTATGGAAAACCCAGTGGAAAAAACCATAGTTAAGGGAAAAGAGTACAAACTCTGCCAAACTCCCCCTGATCTGTACAAGCTCTCAAGCTTTCAGATCTCTTAGGCGTCTCATTCCAATCCTATGTACAAGTTTTCTAAAAGTAGCAGTAGGAAGGGCTTTAGTGAACAAATCTGCCAAATTTCACATGACTGCACTTGTCTGATGTCGATCTTGCCATCTCTCTGAAGCTCGTGCGTCCAGAAGAACTTTGGTGAAATGTGTTTTGTTCTGTCGCCATTGATGAAGCCACCTCGTAGTTGAGCTATGCAAGCAGCGTTGTCCTCGAACATGGTAGTGGGCTCAAGGTCTCTAGTCTTCAGTCCGGTCGTAGACAGGATGTGGTGGACAACTGAGCGTAGCCATATGCATTCTCTGCTCTCTTCATGGATGGCAATGATCTCTGAGTGATTGGATGAGGTCGCCGTCAAGGTTTGCTTGATGGATCTCCAGGTAATGGCTGTCCCTCCGTATGTAAACACGTACCCAGTTTGTGATTTTGCTTTGTGGGGGTCAGACAAGTAACATGCATCAGCATAACCTGCAAGTGTAGAGGATGTTCCATTTTTGTAGAAAAGTCCCAAATCTGTAGACCCTTGGAGGTAGCGGAGAAGGTGCTTTACTCCGGTCCAGTGGCGTTGTGTAGACGCTGCACTGTATCTGGCTAGCAAATTTACTACAAACGCTATATCGGGACGCGTGCAGTTTTCCAGATATAGTAGTGCTCCGATGGCACTCAGATAAGGAACTTCCGGACCAAGTATGTCCTCCCCCTCTTCCAGCGACTGAAAGGGGTCTTTATGTGCATCCAACGATCGTACCACCATAGATGTACTCAATGGATGACAATGGTCCATATGGAATCTTTGTAACATTTTCTTCGTATATGTGGTTTGGTGTAATAGGATTCCATCCTTTTGATGTTCAATCTGTAAGCCAAGGCAGAATTTCGTTTTGCCTAGGTCTTTCATTTCAAATTCTTTTGTTAGGATTACAGATATCTCAGTGATCTCTTCAGGAGATCCTATAAGATTCAGATCGACTACGTAGACATCTATTATCACGAATCCTTTTCCCTTTGTTCTTATGAAGATACAAGGGCAGACTTCATTGTTCGTGAATCCTTGTTAAACAAGGAACTCACTGAGTCTGTTATACCACATTCTTCCTGATTGTTTGAGACCATACAATGATCTTTGTAGCTTAACAGAATAGACGTCCCGAGGTCTATCATTTAGTTCAGCAGGCATGAAAAAACCATCAGGAGGTTTCATGTATATCTCTTTGTCGAGATTGCCGTATAGATATGCAGTCACAACATCCATTAGCTGCATATCTAGGCCTTCCTTTGCTGTTAAGCTTATCAGGAATCTGAAGGTGATCGCATCCATGACCGGGGAATATGTTTCGTCATAGTCTATACCCGGTCTTTGGGAAAATCCTTGTGGTACAAGTCTTGCTTTGTAGCGTGTGATCTCATTATTTTCGTTTCTTTTTCTGACGAATACCCATTTGTATCCCACAGGTTTGACACCAGTAGGTGTCTGGACTATTTGCCCAAAGACTTTTCGTTTCTGAAGCGAGTCCAGCTCGGCTTCTATTGCCTGATTCCACTTTGGCCAATCGTCTCTACGTTTGCATTCAGCAACGGAGTGTGGTTCATAATCTTCGTCGCTTCCGGCGACGTGAATGGCAATGTGAAACGCGAAGTCATCGTCGACGACTATACTCTTTCTGTCCAATACCTCCCTGTACGTACATAATTTAATGATATTTCAGTTTCTCCCAGCAGTTCCTCTGCAGTGGATTCCGGGAGGGGAGAGGGTATGGACACGAGCTCGTTTCTCTGTGGGGGTATCGTCCCAAGGTCTCCGGATATTTTTCTTTTTCTTGGATTTTTATCCTTGGAGCCTGGTGGTCTGCCTCTTTTCTATTGAGGTGCAGCCACTTCTGCTGCTGGTGGATTGCATCCATTCTTTGGGATGTCAATCCTAGCTGGAGTATTTGCAGCAGGGATGTGTGATCTGACAATCTTCTGGTTGTCAGTAAACGAGTCCGATAATCTATGGACTGTGTCCTGAATATGTAAGATCTTCCGGATCTCATCATCGCATTGTTTTGTTACCGGATCGTAGTGGGTCAAGCTTTTTGTATCCCACGTTAACATTTTCTTTGCACTAGACTTTTCGATGTCTAGGCCCATTTTGGGGAAATACGTCTCATCAAAATCGCAGTCTTCAAGACGTGCCTTGAAAGCGTCCCTCGTTTGGGGTTCTAGGTATCTTATAATGGAGGTTGAGTCAAACCCTACATAAATACCTAGGCGATGTTGTGGACCCATCTTGGTCCTCTGTGGTGGTGCAATGGGGATATAAACTGCGCAGCCGAAGATCCTCAAGTGAGAGATATTCGACGGCGTTCCATATGCAAGTTGCATTGGAGATAGACTCTGACCTCCTGAGGGTCTTATTTTTATTAGTGATGCAGCATGCAGAATTGCATGTCCCCATGCATCCACAGCAACTGGGATTTCATCAGCAATGGACGTGCGATCCATTGGAGCCTTTAATTAGCGACTCGGCTAACTCATTCTGGGTGTGAACATGCATCACTGGATGTTCGATTTCTATTCCCGTTGCCTGGCAATATTCTTGAAATGACTGAGAGGTAAATTCCCCCGCATTATCCAGACGTATTTTCTTAATTTGGTTGTCTGGAAAATGCGCCCGCAACTTTATTATTTGTGCCAAGAGCTTTGGAAAAGCCAAGTTGCGGGTTGAAAGTAGACATACATACGAGTATTTTGAAGATGCATCAATCAGTACCATAAAGTACCGAAAGGGCCCACTAGGGGGGTGGATAGGTCCACATATGTCTCCATGTATTCTTTCAAGGAAGCTAGGAGACTCAATGTCCACTTTAAGTGGTGATGGCCTTGTTATTAATTTTCCCTTAAAACAGGGTACACAAGGGAATTCTCCCTTCTGAAGAATCTTCTGGTTCGTCAGGTTATGCCCGTGGGATTGTGATATAATGCGGTGCATCATCACAGATCCGGGGTGGCCAAGTCTATCGTGCCAAAGTAAGAATTTGGCCGATGTCAGACACTTCAGGTGTTCAGTTAGGTTTGCTTCCTCTCTCCGAATTTTTGTATGGTAGAGGCTTGATGAGAGGCTCTCAAAATGTTCAAGTATGGATTTAACTCCATTGTCTTGAGTCGTTACATACAATAATTCATTTTCTTTAACATTTGATGTTTCCAAGTGGAATCCGTTAAGACGGATATCTTTGAAACTTAATTAGTTTCTCTTGGAATTCGGAGAGTAAAGTGCATCTTTTATTTTTATTTCTGTTCCATTGGGAAGCAACAAGGTTGCATTCCCAGAACCTTCAATTATGTCCGATGGCCCTGAAATTGTGTTTACAGGGCTCTTATACGGAATAATGCTATGAAAATAGCATTTGTGTTGAAGGATCGTATGTGTCGACGCGCTGTCTACTAAGCAGTCATGAGAGCATCCCATCTAAAAAGATGAGTAAACATTTTTATTTCAGAAAACTAAATTTTATTCAACAGAATTCAGATAACATAAAAGCTCTCATAAAATGGATTGTTCATACAATAAAATGCTAAGATAAATGAAAACAGGCTAATCAAGCATATCATCTGACTCGAAGTCTTTGGCCGTGAACTTGACTGCATTATTCGCAGCCACCAGGTTTGATTCAGCATTCTTTTTCTTGCTTTGTTTATAAAGCTCCTGGAGATGCACTGGGGTCCTGCACACTCTGGACCAGTGGCCTGTCATGCCACAGCTGTGGCACTGGTCTTCCCAGTCCCTCTTGGGTGGGGGTGCATTATTTTTCTTGTTATCATTCCTGCGCCAGGTGAACTTGCGCTTCCCTTCATTCTTGCGCTGCTGTGGTGGGCCCTTGGCTCTTTTCTGTTGTCCCCCTTTCTGTGGTCTTTCTTTTCTTTTATTATCCCTCTTCTTTTTGAAGGAAGAGGTATGGTGAGCTTCTGGTAGGGGGCAGTGCCGGGAGGGCGCATATTGTGAGTGGCGAGAAGAAGCTCTCTGTTTTGCTCGGCCATGAGAAGACATGACAGCAGCTCTGAATACTTGGTGAACTTACGTTCATGGTATTGCTGCATGAGTATCGCATCCTTTTCATGGAAATACGTATACGTCTTTTCCAGCATGCGATCTTCTGAGACTTTTTCACCACACAACTTCAGGCGTGAGGTGATGCTAAAAAGTGCTGAGTTGTACTCAGCAATGGACTTAAAGTCCTGCAGTCTCAGGTTCTCCCACTCATATCTCACCCTTGGGAGTATAACATCTCTCTGATGTTTATACCTATCCTCAAGGGCGGTCCATAGCTCAAGTGGATCTTCGACCGAAGGTACTCAGCCTTTAAGGTCTTGTCCACATGGCGATGAATATAGATGATGGCTTGCGCCTTCTCTATATCGCTAACATTTTCTTTTTCAGTCATAGCAGTGATGAGGGACTTGGCCCGCAGGTGAAACTTAACATCTAGCTGCCAGCTTAGATAGTTTCTACCTGATGCATCCAGCACTTCAAAGTCGACGCTTGCAATTTTAGCCATTTATCTAGCAGAGCACAAACATGCATGAATTAATAATCAATCAGAAAAAACATTTTCATGCGGAAGCAATATTTAATGAAAAGCTAAACGTATGGATCGGCCAGTCCCACAAGAAAGAGTCCAAAAGTCCACAGTCCAAATTATACAAATTTGCAGCTTGAATAAAATGAAAATACAACTTTGGAAACCCCGTGGGTCCCATATAATATCTCCGTCTTCAAGCGTGGCCTCTGTCTCCATGGAAGTTGGTCTTCTTTCTTTGACATTTACATAAATTCCTCACTACAATTTCTCTCAAAAATAAAAGAAAAGTGAGGGAAATAAACTGTGGAACTAAACGGCCGATCCAAAAACCACATTTAGCAATTAATGCAGAAATATTGTGCTCATCAACATTTTCATTCACAGACATCACATGCAGTTTATTCACATGAGGATAAAATTATATTTAATCACTTAATAATTATTGGACCACTGGGCAACGTCATACACCGTTAGGTTAGGTAACTAACGGCAGAGCGGTCGCAGGATCTTCCTAATTATTAAGTTTTAAATAAAATGCACAACCACGCATATAATATCCACATAATTTTGTCAGAGATGAAAAGCATGTAAAAGTAATTATGATGCATAGGTTGTAAAGTAAATGGGTTTAATCAATTAAATTGATTAAGCGCCCAAATAAACATTTTCTTTGTTTGAGGGAAAGAGGTTCCCTCATCATCCCAAAAGCCCCCCAAAAATCCCCAAAAAGTCCTCGCCTACTCGATATTTGTCCCGTAATTTACCGTGATTTTTCACGAATATTTTTCCCTTAAATCCCCCTTTTAAAATAATTTTTAGGCTAGCATGTTGCCTTTTGATGCTTGTTAATAGCCTTTGCCGCCCCCATTTTTTCAGATAAAAACAGCCTGCGGGTCTGAAGCTCGCAGTCGGCCTATGGGCTTCAGGCCCATAGGCTTTTTTGTAAGAAAAATCGGCATGTGAGCCTGAAGCCCACAGCCGGCCTGTGGGCTTCAGGCCCACATGCTTCTTTTTTTTGTAAGAAAGAATTGGCCTGTGGGCCGGCCTGTGGGCTTCAGGCCCACAGGCTTTCTGTTTTTTTTGATGAAAACGAGTTAGGGTTTGGGGGGGCGCCGCCGCCGCCGCCACCTGCAGGGGGTGCGGCGGGGGCCGCCCCCCTGCAGGGGGAGCGGCCGCAGGGGTCGCCCCCCTGCGGGGGGGGGGGGGGGGGGGGGGGGGGCAGCCTCGGGGGGCCGCCGCCCCCTGCGGGGGGGGGGGGGGGGGGGGGGGGGGCAGCGGGGCTGCCCCCCCGCAGGGGGCGGCGGCCTCAGGCGGGGGCTGCCCCCCTGCAGGGGGGAGCGGCCAAGGGGGGCCGCCGCCCCCCTGCAGGGGGAGCGACTGCGGCCGCCCCCTGCAGGGGGGAGCAACTGCGGCCGCCCCCCCTGCGGGGGGGAGGGGGGAGCGGCCGGAGAGGGTGGGTTTTCCGACGAGGTTTGGGGGTTCCTGCGACGGCTAGCCACCGGAGGGTTCAAAATTAGGGGTTTTATCCTAAAAATTGAGTTTTTGGGATGAACGGTCCGTCGTTTTCAAGGCGACAAATAATCCCCATATCGATCTTACGAGATCTAGGGGAGGGGTAATCATACGTATGAAAAAATACCGTTTTTAGTATTTTTACCTCTATATCCGTCCTCCTGATATAGCGACGGTTGCTCGAAGCCCTACGCGGATGACGACCCTCGATGGAGGAAGCCTTGCACCGCGCTCGTGGATCTCCCGTCTCGCCTTCGCCTTCGCCTTCGCAACGAACGGAAAGAGAAATTTGTGGAGAGGAAAAATTTAGAGGCTCGTGCTGATAACGTGTTATGAATCAACTGATTGAGGGGGAGCCCTCATGTCTTTATTTATAGCCAAAGGGGGAATACAAAGTGGGCTTACACAGATATGGGCCCAATACTAGGATGGCCTAATAACTCAACCAACCCAGTAAATACCCGTTCACAACATAAATATTCTTTTCGACCATTAGAATTGAATTGTTAGAATATTTGGATTAAAATCTACAGATAATCAAAATAAGACAACAGTTACTATATATGATACTATAAATAATTACTATTAGTGGATAAATTGTTGGTTTCAGATTCAGTGCTATCAAGCGTAGCCAATGTGCTCCATTTACATATTCAAACTCCAATATTCAGATTTATGACCAAATTATTCATTAGCAACTAAGTAAGATTAATGGGTAGTATGCCATTCTTGCATCCCATCCTCGTTGTATGCAATGCCACAATATTATGATTGAAAATTCATTAGAACAAACAAGAATATTTCATTTATTTGAATTCGCTGTCAGATACAATCCAATTCATAGGTGCAGTAAAAACACATAATTATACAAAAGCTCAATTGGATTGCTTATCATTTCATTGACAATCACTATTTGAAAACCAACCAGACTTATTTGATTCAACGCCGCTTTGTGTAATGGCCCACTTTAATTATTATTATTTTTCCCTTATCATTCTAAGCCCAACTCTTTTTTTTAATTATTTTTTTCTTCCATTTTTTCCCCATAAGCCCAAGAGCCCAACGGTCCAAGCCCCAAGTCCATTCTCCCTTCTTAATTGAATAAAACCCCTTTTGATCTCTCTCCCACTCACTTCACATGAGCCCAACCCCAGTTTCTCTTTTTCTCATCGACCTGAGCTAGCGACGCGTTCTCTCGTTCTCCCTCTCTCGCGATAGCGGCGGTAGCAAAAAATTAGGGTTTCGAAACCCTAATCCTATCTCCAATGCACGATCCTTTCACGAGGAAATCTCAACAATTTCGGATCCTGATTCATATGCGATAAGATCTCTTCTCTCTATCCTCTTGCTCTCTATTTATGCGAAGAGATTTTTCTAGGGTTTCTTTACACGAAACTCATCTCTCTCTTCAAAAGTCTTTGATTTTTTGCTTCTGAGGTTTCGGTTTGTTTTTGGGGGCTTCGACGTTGATCCTAGAGTTCGGTTTGCTTTTGGAGTCTTCGGTTTTTGCTCTAGGGTGACAGATTTTCCTGTGTGGCTTTCAGATTTGCTTTGGGACTTTCAGATTTCTTAATTTTCTCGCAAAAACTTCGGTGAAAGTAGATTTGATCCCTATTAAGCTTTTAATTATTTATTTTCAGAGATGTAAGTGATGATTCGTGCGTTTTTAGATAGGATTACCCCCTCCATGAAACTTTTTGGCACCTAGATTAGATTCACGGTGTTTTGTCGTTTGCTGTTCGTTTGGACCCTTGCGTTGATATCTAGTTGTGGTCGGCCGCCGAGGGGAAGGCATAGTCGGGAATATTCTGACCAGTTTTCGCTTGTTTCAGTTTTGGTCGATTCAATTCGTTCTGTTTGCTTGTTTACTCCAGTCTAGGGTCGGGAATATCCCAAAAAACAGAAGCGAGACGTGACTAAGGTCTGCATGTGCCGGAGCTGTGAGGCTCGGACCCAATAAGCATATGTAGGGGTACCATTTAAAGATTTCAGGTTCTTGCATATAAAAGTTCTGAACAAAGAAATAAGAGTACAAGAAAGAAAGCTGCATTCATTAATATAAAGAGATAATATCCAGCGAGTACAAAAGTCTAAAAAGAAGCCCAGCATGGCAACAACTACAGAAAGAAAACTAGTAGTATTTTTGCACCCAACCTAGGCAAAAAGGTAAAGTGGTGCTACGCACCCAACTAAAAAGTAGTAACCTCTGTAAGACAGCGACTGAAAAGACCCCTAAGTCTGGTCCTCATCAGGAACGTGCTCCGGGTCGACGTCCTCTGGCTCCAAGTACTCAGGTACGTCCGGCTCGTCCATGTACTCTAGCTCAACATCTGACGTACATCACCCAAGAGAAAAGGAACTGTACGTCAGGTAAAGTCTACAAGGAAAGGTTAGACTCTACTGCAAGTGTAAGGTAATTAAGAGCAACATTTTACTGGGTGATTACATGCTGTTGTTATGACATGGCAGTTAAACGTGACATGCAGTAGCCGTAGCGTGTGCTACCGGCTACGAGACTAAGCTAGACGGGACATGACACGACAAGAAGTACCGTATGTGTCACGAAGGGTTCACACCTTACAGTTTGAGGGCGGCCATACCCTCTCCCCGTGAGACTGCTAAATCCTACCCCAAACCCGAGTGCTCAAGACAAGACAATATAGGACCACTTGCTCTAGCTTGACGAGTACCTATATCTCCACGGTCTATAGCATATCCCACACTCCCTTAGTGAGCGACGAATGTTCTGTAGGTGAGACTGTAACATAGGACTACTCGCTTTAGCTTGACGAGTGCCTCTATTCCTACGGTCTGTAGCGTATCTCTCACTCCCTTAGTGAGCGATGAACATTCCGTAGGTGAAACTGTAACATATGACCACTCGCTCTAGCTTGACGAGTGCTCTATCCCCCTCACTCCCTTGGTTAGCGACGAACGTTCTGTAGGTGAACTTGTAACAGAGTACTACTCCCTCTAGCTTGGATGAGTGCCTCTATCCCCACGGTCTATAGCGTATCTCTCACTCCCTTGGTGAGCGACGAATGTTCCATAGGTGAAACTGTAACAGAGATCACTCCCTCTAGCTTGGAGAGCATCTGAAACATCCGAAGGCTATTTGTAACAGGACACGATATGGAAAATGTAAGGAATTGTTCTTCTAGGGGGTCCATACGCACGCACACACAGAATGGCCCTAAGGTGTCAGTTATTGTTGTTGTTGTTGTGCTTAGACTTCGTCGTCAAGTCTAAACTGTCAAGGGGGTTACCGGACGCTATCATTTCACGTCTAATTCTATTTAAATTTACGTTAACTATCTAAGAAGGTGATGGCCTAGACGTGGCTGTAGGAACACAAGTGTAAACACTTGCCTGCGGGGGTGAGTGCATCGTCTGTATAGAGCGTCTCGTTGAAGCGGTGCGTCAGCGAGGGTCTGTCTGAAACGGGTCAAAAACGATGTCAGGACACGTTTTCCATCATTCCAATTAGAGTTTATTTCTAGGTTCAACGGGGCTATCCTAGCAGTCAAAGTCACGTTTTTGTTTTAGTTCAGCCTAATCGACGATCTATCCTATATGCACATATATTCAAGTCCTTCGTCGATGTCTAAGATTTAGCAATGTTTTAAAGGAGCAGAAATGAAATTTAATTATTGTTGACGATTTTTAGATTAAGTTTTCGATTCGCTACGGTGTGGGTTCTTACTACGCGTTAGAGGGCTAACCTTTTTTACGTTTGATCGAAGAGCGGATGTCGGGTCTGAACGGCGATGGATTTACGTCGTCAGCAACGTCTCAGTCGCGAGTAGCACAGCGAGACACTTCCGGACAGCAAGGTAGAGGCACGAACAGCGAGCAAGCGTCGATCTCTCTCCCGTTGCTGGTAGCGCAACGGATCTACACAACGGCGGCAACGTCAGGAGAAAACACGCGAGTTCGGCGACGCATGTGAACTCCTAGGAGCAAAGGGGGCTACCAAGGATTGAAGGGGTCAATGGGGGTTGCTCGGCCCGGTGGGCGGCCGATGGCGTCAGCGCACGGCGGTGGCCGACCGTGAGAAGTCGGGAAGGACAGATTTGCACAACGGTCGTTGTCGTGCGTCGCAGCGGAAAAGCAGTGACTAGAGGGGTCAAAAAAGACTTGCAGTAGATAAATAGGTTCGAGGGGGGATCTAATGGTGGTGGAGTGGTTGCCAGAGGTGGCCGAAGGTGGCCGGGCATCGAGTTTTCTGGCGACGGCGCAGATCTGTCAAAACTGCAGTTAGGGCTTGGTTTCAAGGGGATTTCGAGGCGATAGAGATGAGAGAAGTGAGGGAGGAGAGTTGCAGATGATATGGGGACTGGAGGGGAGTCGAGTGGGGGTGGCGACAGCGGCTGGGGAGGCCGGAGTTGGCCGGCCGGCGGCTTTCCGGCAGACTGTGCTGCTGTCAATTTGTGGCGGCCAGGGGTTGTTTTTCTTGCGGTTTTGAGGGGCGAGAGAGAGAGAGAGAGAGAGAGAGAGAGAGAGAGAGAGAGAGAGAGAGAGAGAGAGAGAGAGAGAGAGAGAGAGGGGAAGGGGGAAGAGAAGGAGATATGGCCGAAGATGAGGGTTGCTGGTGGTGCCTAGCCAGCGGCGAGGAGGGCGCAAAAATGGAGAAGAGGGCGGCGGCCAGAGATGGGTTGCGTGAGTTTTGTTAGGGCTTGGGTTTGGTTTTGATTTTAAGGAAATAAAGTTGCTAAAGCTTGGTTTAAAGAGGGTGTAGTTAAGGGATGACTAGGAGAGAGGGTGAGTGAGGGGGTGTGCAAAGTGGGGTAAATTTAGGTGAGGGTAGACCCAGAATCCCATTCATGATACGTATGGATCTCTTAGAGATTTGATTAGAATTTGAAATTTGAAATTTGATTAGGCTTAATGGGCTTGAAAGTGATTAGTCGTTTTGGTTGGGCTAACGGTGTCCGAAAATTACGAAAAAAATATCGAGACGACCGTGACAACGAGAGGCTCGAGGGTATGGTGGTCGATCGCATGTTGGGTTCACAAGAAACGAACTAAAAATAAAAAGATCCGGTATCGAAGTCTAAAGTTACAACGTCTCTCCAATCAAAGCTGATTTGTGGGAGAACGACCCGTGAAATGACGTTCACTAAAAATCCCACAAATAACTACTCGTCCATACGGACACAATGACATATCACAACACATATTCTGGATAGATGAATGTCGAAGAGAAATACGCGTACGAAAAGAGAACGTACGCATAGAAAATACAAATGGTCGGAAAGCGGCCGTTACACGACCTCCACTGACGAACTCGAACACCGGGTGATTAGGAATTTTGAATACCACTTTCTTCCTGTGACAGTCGATCGTGGAATAAAAAGCTCCTAACCAGTCAATGCCGAGAACTGCATCGAAATTCGGTAGATCGTGGACAATGAAGTCAGCATATAACTTATGTCCGCTAATCACCAATGGACATGGTCTGCATCCCAATACAACCTTCACTACACCAATCCCAGTGGGGATATTCCAACACTTGGGAAGAGTGGAAGTGGGAATCGAATGTTCCACTACAAACTTCTGGGATAAGATGCACATAGAAGCCCCAGAATCAAATAAGGTCAGGGCTGGATGTGATGATACTAATAAGATGATACCTAAGATATAATATAACTAAGTTAAGCATGGTGATCTAACTAAGCAAGCATGAATGTATAAACAAAGTAAAGACTAAGTCTAGATGTTACCTACGATCACATCATCCTCAGCTTCAGCCTCTACAGATGTCATGGTGAATGCTTGGCGCTTCGTCTGGTTGGCCTGCTGAAAAGCTCAATTCTGTGGAACTAGAGGTGGTTCACGTTGTCCAGGTGTAGGTACTACTCTCTGAGCAGGTCCAGGTGCTCTAACAGGTCCAGGTCGAGTGCTGCAGGGGCAGCCTCTTGCAGCATGATCAGGCGATCCACAGACTAGGCATAGATTCAGTATCTGCCTACAATCCTTCTTCACATATCCAGACTTGTCGCAGTAATGACAAGTCAGTTGAGCTCGGTTGGGGACGGGTGCAGCTGGCCTCTTGAATTGAGTGGTTTGAACTGGCCGAACATTGGGCCTAGGTACACTCCTCTGCAACTCCATCGGGCGCTTGCCTGCCTGACGCACCTTCTTCTGATTCACGATTAGCTCATGCTTCCTTGCTGCCACCAGGACTTCCTCATGAGTAGTAAAATTGGCTGAGGACATCGAAACTTGAATGTCCAGATCCAAGCCCTGTAGGAAATGGTGGGCACAGTCCTCTGGGTCTGCCACCAGAGTAGGGGAAAAGCAACTCAGCATGATGAACTCAGCCTCATACTCATCAACAGTCATGGTGCCCTGGACTAAGTTGATAAATCACTGCTGCCTCTCTTTCTTCGCAGCCTTGGGAAAATACTGAGCGTCAAACCTCAGTCGAAAAGTAGCCTATGGAATTGGCTTGATCAGCATGGTCTCCTTAGCATCTTACCAGTTGCGGGCATTATCCGTCAACTGCATCTTGGCTAGTTCCACCCATGCGATCTGATTGACTCGGGAAAGACCCAAGTCATCCTTAATGCTACGAATCCACTCCTCGGCTCCTAGTGGATCCTCTCTTCTGGAGAATCTCTTCGGATGCATCTCCCAGAATTGCTTGGCTCTAGGTTCAAAGTGGGGGTGAGGTGGTGCAGCTGGTGCAGCCTGCTGTCCTTGTTGGACCAGATGGTGCTGAACCTCTAGTATCTCTCTTATGACTCCAAGCATCTAGCAGATGTCATCATCTCTGTCTCTGGCAGCACCGGCTCCAGGTCGAGTATTACGTCTTCCTGCCATTCTGAGACAAGAAAACCCCGAGCTAATCTCGTGTATATGATTACTCTACATGTTTCAGCTAATGACAACATTCTTATTATTCTGAATTTTTGCAGCTGCACAGACCTGCATGAGCCACCACAAAAACCTGTAACGCCCCACTTCCCAAAGACGATGGAAACAAAAATGTTATGAAGGTATGCATGAACAGGAGCGACAAAGCTCGAGTTCACTAAGCGTCTGTGACAACAACATCGCAGGGTTCTTGCATGCATTCAGAACAACAGAATATTCATATATACAAGCCACATCCAGAAGTCCGTACACGAAATAAAAGCAACATGGCCTCAACATAGCCAAGGGAAACTACTACAAGGAAACATACCCTGCTACAAAGTGTTGAAACAAATCTAAAGCAGCAAAAGAACAAGTCTTTAGTCCTCCGCAGTGAGCGACTCCTGGTCTATTAACTCCTGGCTCACTGGGTCAGCCATCTCAAACAACTCATGCTCCTGGAATTCTGTCTCGTGATCTGACGTACATTCCAAAAATATGAATGTATGTCAGCAAGGGTCTGGCAAGTAAGAGGTGAGATGACCCAAGACTAGGTGTACAAATTATTAAAACAGATTAAGAGGATGTTAACAGTTTTAATGTCATAGTTATATATTTTAATCAGCAATACCGTTATAAGCACGGCAATTAAAGTAAGGCACTTATGAGCATGGCAGTTCTAAAGAATTAAAGCAAGCACTAATGAGCATGGCAGCTCTAAAGAAATAAAGCAAAGTAGTTGTGAACATGGCAATTTTAAAGTGCAGGTAAAGTGACAACAATTGTTCAAGTTCCACGCATATGTTTTCTATCATGCCTAGGGTTCATGCCTTTAAGTCATGGTGAGTGAATCAATTCTTCTCATGAGGGTATAATCATGATTGACGCCACCCACCGTATAGGTGGTGCTCTTGAAGGGGACCCTTTCACACATGCTTAGTGGCCGCTCAACCCTAACCCCACCCAAATATTGTGCTGGAACACGAGCCCGCCTAATCAAATTCATGAGTTCACGAATTCAAGATTTTGCCATCGAGGGCGCAAGTTCACGAATTCAAGTATTCTTCAAGTATTATTTCAATGTCCAAAAATTAGGCAATTTCAATCTGGCAACAGATGAATCTTAATTAGTGTGTACAAGTGTGATGTGGAAAATGACACCATATTAATAGTTTAGGACATTTAAGACATTTTAAGACAAGGAACTTAAATGATTAATTAATAAGCATGTGTGTCACATAATGAGTGTGGGTTATCGTGGCAATATTCGTGAATGTCATTTCATGGGTCAATTTCCATAATTCAGCTTTAAATGAAAAATCGCGATTAAATAATTCGCGCACTTGCCTGATTGGAGCGGTTTTGGGTGTCCGGGTGATCGCGATGAGAGACGCTGTTTATCTGCGTCATTAGGTTTATACATCAAGCTTAAAGAATTTTAACTTAACATAATAATATAGGATCCTAACATGAATGTGCACTGTTCATATAATAATATATAGGTATACATCATCCTAGCACTGTCACATTATGAAGTACTGATATTATATAAGTTTTATTGCAACTTACTGTTTAGCTAATAATACTACCATTAATTACTGACTTAAGTTATAAAATTAACTTACTGACTAGCATTATTACATACTAACATTATATATATGAACTAATATACTAACATTATAGTTATAAATTAACTTGCTGATTCTTAATATTATAAAATACTGCATATAAAATATATTATTGTCATAACCCAAAAACTCACCGTTTCACGTGTTTGGGTCTCTCGTTGGTGATGGCGACGGGATCAGCGATGGTCGGCGGCGGTGTCGGAGCGGGTCGGAGGTGTGATGTCGTTGGTGGTGACGGAGGAGAGGAGGTGGGTGATGTTTGCTCGCTGGCTGGTAGAGGCCGCGGTGTGGCAAGGTCAGAGGCTTGGATGGAGGAGAGCTTAGGAGTGTGGCGTGGGGAGTCTCCGAGGACAGAGGGTATAGCGGTGTGGGGGTGCAGGCTTGGCGATGGGGCGCTGGGTTGCGGGGCGAGGCAGGGTGTTTGCTGGAAGCAGGGTCGGAGATCAGAAGGCGTGGCGAGGTCTGAGGGAGGCGCATGCGGGAGGTGAGGTCGGAGGTGGAGGTTGCGGGCTGGGGATGGTCGTAAGGGGGTGCGGTTCGGTGGCCGGACGAGGTGGTCGGAGAGAGAATGACGAAGGGCTATGAGGGCTGAGGTCGGGGCACTGGTGATCGGAGGTTGGGGAGACGAGGTTGGCGACTGTCAGTGTTCGGTGTTGGGTCCGAGATATGTGAGGTGGTCACTGGGTTCGGGTTCGTCGGTGATGAGAGGGGAGGAGAGGAGGTCGGGTCTCGATGATGTTGTAGGTGGGAGGCGGGTTCGTCAGAGGCTGGTTCGTGTAGAGGGTGAGGCGGCGATGTGGAGGGCTAAGATCGCAGAGGTGTACGGTTGTGGGGCTGGTTGGAAGTGGAAGAGGAGAGCTGTGCGGGGTTGCTCGGAGGAAGGGGAGACACTGGGGTGAGGCACATGTTGGCAGGCGAGCTTGCTGGAGGTCGAGAAGGGAGGCGAGGTTGGTGGTCTGTGGCGGAGGAGTTAGAGCGGGTCTGGGGTCTTGCTGGAGAGAGGATGAAGGAGGATGGGGTCTGGGTTTGTGGCGAGAGGAGGAAGGCGGGGAGTTGCGCCGGGTGTGTGAGGGTTTAAGAAGAAGAGGAGGAGGGGAAGAATGAGAAGAAGAGGGAAATGACAGATGCGGTTTGTTGCAAGGAGTCGGTGCAGTTGGCATTCGCTTACATGGGTTGAGGGCGACGTGCGGGAGGTGGAGGAGGTAACCGCATGAATGGGAATGAGCTGGCTACGAAATAGTTAGTTTAGGATATATAATAACTAATTAAGTAACCAAAAATATAACGTGATTTTTAATGGTTTGAATTTTTAAAATTCAGTTAATAAAATAATAATAATAATAATAATCAAATTTTACACTTCGCCCCTTGGCATCTGAAAATTATAAAGAAAATACCGGAGTGATCGTGCCTTCGAGAGGATCGTAAATACGGGGGATCGCGAGTCTGAGCTGCGGAAAATAACAATAAAAATCGGAATGCAAAAATACACATAATCCAATACAACTAAGAGATACGTACGACACACGTACTACAGAATGTGGCCGTTACAATATGCTTCAAAATAAGTGTTTGAAAGTTCATATCATATAACAAACTCCCCTTATGTCATATACATGGATAAAGAATGTATATATGATATATCAAACCCATAGATCCCATTCGCCAAAAAAATTGAATTTTTTTACGAAATGAAAGGAATCACACAAACATTGATTGGATGCAAAGGAATGTGCAATAGTCAAACACCCCAACCAAATAACTAAGTGTGTGTGGATCTAAACATTATGCCACCAAATCGAAGATGAGTTTGATTTCCTAACAAAACCACTAGACCAAATAACATCATTAACTAGTGATTGAATATAGGCATCCCTCTCATGTAACTCTACATGGGTAGGAATCCAAAGTCGCTTTGCATTCCTAGTTCTCTTGTCTGGCATCCTTTTAGAACATACATTGGTATAATGTCCCAAATCTTGGCATTTGAAATAAGTGACATTAGGGATGAGACATAGCATGAAAATTAGAGGGATATGCATGCATGTTTGGAGGAAATAATTTCTTAGCATGTCTATTGTGAATGGCTTGCCTCTTGGTATAATGAATCATATTGATTCTCATTCACAACGCCATGTGTTACATGCTTCTTGTTAATTTTGTTGTTGAACAAGAAAGCATGATGCATCTTCTTATGTTCTTAATAAGATCGTTGTCCAGCACCAAAATAAGAAGTGGTGGATTGGTAACCAATCTTTGAGACATAACCCAAACCCCCACGATGATTTGTCGGATGTTGTTTTTTAAGCAAATCATTGAGGCAATCCCCAGAGTTCACAAACTTTTGAAGTTTATTGGATTCATCATCGCATTTCAAAGTAAGTGTAGAAATGCGGGATTCTAACTCAAGTTCTTGGCTTTCAAACCTTCATTTTCTTTGCCAAGATTTTTGATTTGAGAAAAAAAATTGTTTCTTTCTCACTATCACCTAAAGTGTGTGTCGCATGCATAGGTGTTTCAATAACAATAGATGGAGTGTTTCTTGATTATCTAACAAAATATCATGTTTAGCTTGTAAAGAAGTAAAATAAGTGTGGGAAGTAAACATTAATACATTGTTATTTTTCCGAAGTTCCTCCATGGTTTCTTCATTCTCTTCTTCAGTCTCCTCTTCTTTCTTCTATTCAGTCTCACTTGAAGATGATGAATCTTCACCAATCGCCATAAGACATGTTTTTTTCTTGGCCTTTTGGCTATCATCTCTCCTATCCGATCTAGTCAGATTCGAGAAAGGATCCGAATCATCTATGATGGATGTGAGCGTGTAGGCATTCGCACCGTCTTCTTCATTTTCACTTTCACTTTTCTCATTGGAAGAAGAACCATCACAAGTCCCAACATGTGTAGGATTTCTCTTTTTCTTTCCTTTCCAAAATTTCTCCCTTTTCCCTTAAATTTCACTTTTTCCTTCTTTGTGCACTTATTAGCATAATGACATGTCTTACCACACTTATAGCAATTAACAAAAGCTTTGTTAGTATTAGAAAATAATTATAAAGCTTTCTTATATTGAGACGGGTCCATTAACTTCAAGAGTTTGGCAAGTTCCATGGCAACCCTGTCTTCATCACCATTTTTTTCATCATCTCCTTAATCCTCACTTGAGATGTATTTGTGCTGCTGTTGCTTCTTAATCTTGTCATCGATGACCTTGAAAGCAATCCCCTTATGTTTCTCTACGGGCTTTGATGATTGGCAATCCTTCTTTTGTTGTAGCCTCACTTCATATGCCATCAAGTTTCCAATGCACTCTTCCATGGTGTACTTGTTTATGTCATTGGATTTTTTGATACCATTGGCCTTTGAATCCCATTGAGGTGTGAGAAACTAAGACTCTTTGATACCATATATTCTCATGATGCATTCTTCCCATGGGATTCTAATGCGTTCATGATCTCAGTGAACCTAGTAAACATATCAAAAATGCTTTCTCCTTCCTGCATATTAAACAATTCATATTTATATACAAAACACTTAATTTAGATTTTTTTACCTTTGATGTCCCCTCATGAGTAACCTCCAACAAGTGCCAAATCTCATTTGCTGATTTGCACATTGAAATTCGGTTGACCTCATTTGTATCAAGGGCGCAATGAAGTGCCGCCATTACCTTTACATTGTACTTTACTATGTCCTTCTCCATCTTTGAACTTTCCACCAGGGGCTTCTCGAGCTTATCAAATGTGGACTCAGTGATGTCCCAAAGCTCTTGTTCCTGTAACTAAATCATCATCTTTACTTCTAAGATGTAAAGTTTGTGCCATTGAAGAGCGGGGGTCGAACGGTTCATAATGCTTCCTCGTGGGACAGAGATGAAGATCTAAAATCCATAGTGAGTGCTTGTATGCTTCTAACCCACTCTGATACCAATTGTTAGGATCCCTGAATACTAAGAAACACACTAGAGGGGGATGAATAGTATAGTGGCAATTAAAAGTGCTAAATAAAAATAATTAAGTAAATGCGAAAATATAATTGCAACTCAAACAATAAAGAGACAAATACAGTCGCAAATACAAGATGCATCCTGGTTCAACTACGCCTTCTCCAGTCCCATACTCATTACCCGAGCTGTGGATTTCTACTAATATTACCCTAACTAGGCACCAAAACTTAAACAAGAGTTACAATCCCTAAACGAGGATACAAAGAAGTAAAGCCTCATAGGTTGGAGTAAATACTCCAATTGGAGTAAACCCTCTAATATGCTCTCACAACCCGAGAGTTTGGTTACAATGAAAATGCAAACAAATTACACACTTACGTACATATGCCTTGAATAGATATTACCTATGTGAAGGTGAATGCATGCAAGTGTGAAAAACCAAATGCTTGATGATGACCTTGAATGCACTTGGAAGCTCACACACACACACACACACACACACACACACTCTCTCTCTCTCTCTCTCTCTCTCTCTCTCTCTCTCTCTCTCTCTCTCTCTCTCTCGATCAAGAATCACAGCCCAACACTTTTCTCAAGTGTATGAAAGAAAGAGAAGTAGAAAAGTTTTACTCTTGGATTTTGGCTCTCTAAAGAAGTTCAATATGTGTGGAGAGATTGCCAAAATCGCGGCTTAAAAGGGTCTTAAATAAGCCATCAAAACAATGCACTAGAAGCCAAAAATAACGGCTAGAAAAAGCAGTCTAACGACTAGAAACAGGCAGAAGCCAGACGTCTGAAAAATAAGTGCTAGACATCTGATGCATTGTTTAGTCGTCTGGAAGGTATACTTTAGACTGCTGAGCCAAAGATTGGACACAGAAACCAGAAAGTCTGACACTTGACAACCAGACATCTAGAGTTCACTACTCAGGCATTTGGGACATTGTTCAGGCATCTGAGAGCCCTACATCAGACGAGTAAGCCAGTGGTTGGACAGAAAGAACAGATTGTCCAACACACAACATACAGACGTTCGGAGTTCACCACTTAATTGAATAAGATAATATTTAGATGTCTGAGAAATAAACGGCAGTCGTCTGATATAGGCTCTGTATGTCCAAATGTAGGACAAACACACCAGAAGTCTAGAGAGGCTATTCCAGCCGTCTGGTCCTAGTCCAAAATACAATTCACAATGTTTTGGTCAAGGAGCCTATGTGGATGGGTTCTAGGGAAATCCTATGGTTTCCTAAGATGGTAAATGATAAATATGAGTGTGTGTGCATCTATTCAAGGCTTACAAGTATTCTATGAAATAAAGTGCAAAATACATGAAGAAAGTATAAATATACACTTGAAGAACTTCACTCTAAATGCCAAGATTTTGCTCCAAAGCCTTAAATCAACCAACCCAACATCTCTATGCTTTGTCTCCATTAAGATATAATATGTAATTAATTTGAGACTTAAACAAGTAGAGTCATTATTAACAACATAATGTGGTGATCATCATCAAAATCATATTGGGCTTAATGTCCAATATCCAACAAATGTTACCTAATGAGTCTTTCATTGTTTTAAAGACCCACTTGCTTCCAACGGTTTTTGCCCCTTCAGGTAACTCAACAATGTCCCCATACCCCATTTGACGCCATGTAGTTCATCTCATCTTTCATAGCATCATACCATATGTTTGATTCATTTGAACTCATGGCTTGTGAAATCGTCTTAGAAACATTTCGGCTCCAACATTAAAGTCCATGTCTTGTAGATACACAATATAGTCACTAGAAATTGCTGATTTTCTTATCATAGTAAGTCTTCTTAATGTTGTATCAACATTCTCTTAAGGATCATGTTGATCAACTGGTTTCTCATCCATCAGTGGTTCTTCTTGAAAAATTGGTTGTTCAACCACTTCCGGAGTTTCCTGAATAACTTGATCTACTGGATCAATATCATCATGTGAAATTTCAATTTGTCGATCAATGCCTGTTTGAACTTGAGGGGCACTACTAACGATAATTATTCGATCAATTGATGTGGAAGGCCAAGTACCAGTATGATCCTTTTCAGGAACAATGTCCTGAAAATGATCACTCCCATTAATCATGTCATTCTCAAGAAATTTCACATTTCTTGACTCCACAATCCTAGTGCTATGAGATGGACAATAAAACATATATCCTTTGGACCATTCAACATATCCAATGAACTATCCACTAATTGTCATATGTTCCATTTTCTTCCATTGTGGATTACTTCAGAAGAGCATCCCCAAACGTGTATATGGCTCAAACTCGGTTTCCATCCTTTCAATAACTCAAACAACGTCTTTGGGGCAACCTTAGTTTGAACTCGGTTTAATATATGCGTTGCCGTTTTAAGATATTTAGTTTACATGGATATATGAAGTTTAGCATTACTGCGCATACTCCTAACATTCTCCATCAAAGTACCATTCTCACTAGGAGATCCAAGATTGATGTATTGAGCAACTATTCCATGCTATTGAAGAAACTTAGTAAATGGACAAGATGTTTGACCACCTTCGATGTATCTACCATAATACTCTCCTCATCTATATATTCTCACGATTTTAATTTATTTTCAACATTGTTTCTCTACTTCTGCCTTGAAAACCTTAAAGGCATCTAATGCTTCGCTCTTATTATGAAGCAAGTAGACATACATAAAACATGGAAAATCATCAATAATGGAGATAAAATATTTTGGACCAATTTGTATGTCCATGTCTAGACAACAAATATCTGAATGGATGATTTCAAGCAATTCGAAACTTTTGTGTGCACACTTCTTAGATAGGTTGGTCTGCTTTTCCCTTTATACAGCCCAAACACAAATCTCAAAGTCAACAAAATCCGAAGTTGTAAGTAATCCACCATTTATTAACTTCTTGATTCTATCTTTGGAGATATGTCCCAATCTCCGGTGCCACAACATAGAAGATTCCTCATTTGTAAGACATCTTTTTATACTGTCATTAACATGCAAAACAAAATTTATAGCGTTGTCTTGCAAATTAAGCCATTGCACAACATGCCATTTCCAACAATATCTAAATTATAACTTAAACTGAATGATGTTACATGGAAATTAAAAGCAAACTGAAATAAAATTCCTAAAAAATCCAGTTACATAAAAAACATCATGCAAAAGCAAAACAATGACACTAGATAAGATAATTCGATATGTTCCAACAAATTTGACTCCTGAGCACATTTTGTTCCCAGAGAAAATAACTTGTTCATTTCATGCTGGTTTCATTTCATGTTGGTTTCCATAGGTTTGTCATACCATGCAAGGTTGTTGAAATATATATTGAAGAACCAGAGTCAATCCACCATGTGTCACAATGAATTTTGAGTGCATATTTTGTAAGATTTTTTGTTAAGTATTGATTCCCTGGATTTGGTTTTGATGATGAACAAACATAAATATCGTGAACTAACTCTTTGTGAGCACAGTTATGGAGATCGTCGCCAAAATTCTACGTATATCAAAAGCGACGTCTCAAGACTTCTCAAAGCGCGTGATCGTGTGCCTGAAGCTTCGTTGAAGCTCTAGGAGCATTATTGAAGTCAAGAGATTCGGATTGAAGCTTTGAAGACGGTTCGTCAAGTTTAATTTATAGTCTTCTAGCTTCTTTTCGTAGAATGTTAAGCCTTGAGTAGGACTTACATTATAATCTTCATAACGCTCATATCTTAGAGCTAGGATTATCTTAGAAGCCCATAGAAACTTTTTCGAAGCTTCACGCTTCATTTCGCGGCTTCTAGTGCATCTTAGTTGGTTCAAGAAGAAGGACCAACCGACTAGATTGTCATCTAGTCGGTCAGTAATCCTTCTTGAACCGACTAAATCTCCTTGCTCAATTCAGCCTCTTCACTGTTGACCAATTAGTCGGTCTAAGAAGGTTCACCGACCGACTAGTTGTCAAACTAGTCGGTTAGGAATCTTTCTTAGACCGACTAGTTATGTCTTTCACTTTTCAGCCGGAGCTACTGTTTACAGTTAGTCGGTCCAAGAACAACCATCGACCGACTAGTTGTGAAACTAGTCGGTTGGAATTTGTTGTTAGACCGACTAGCTCTCTTTGAATTCAACCTATTGTATTTCAACTTTTAGTCGGTCAAAGAACACTCACCGACCGACTAGTTGTCAAACTAGTCGGTTGGCAAGTCTTCTTAGACCGACTAGTTATAACTCCTTGAATTCACTTTATTGGCTGTGAACCAGTTAGTCGGTCCAAGAGGAATCACCGACCGACTAGTTGAGAAACTAATCGGTCAGTGATCCTTCTTAGACCGATTAGATTGCTTCAGAACTAGATCCGTTGGAGCATTAAATGCACAAATTTTCCCTCCCTCTCTCTCTCTTCTCTATCCTATATAATCTTGTGATGCTTCTTCATAGCATTCAAGGCTGATATTATTGAGACTTTGAGAATTAAAGAGAGAGCATTTAATTCCTATTTCCATGCTCCCTCTCTTCACAAGAATCTCTCCCTTACTCTTATTCCTCAAGAGAGATTCTCATTGATTGTGAGTCATTCAAGCCAAGAGCTTGATTCAAGGTCCCCAACTCCTTCCTAGCCTTCGATCGCTGTTCATCTTCTTGGAGCTAGGGTTTGGTGACTTCTTCTCCTTCAAAATCTTCCTTGCCCTAAAATCGTAAGTTTACTCAATGCCTAGGATTTTGTTTGTAAGTTATTCATTGTTTCATTTACTTTGATATTGCAAGTTTTTCTCTCGGTTTGTGAGAGAAGTTTGTGATCCCGGTTTGTGGGAGTCACATTTTCTTTTGTGTATGATTTGATCTTGTAGAGGTTTTCTACAAGAATTTCATAGTGCAAACTTGGGTTAGTGGTTTCTAACTCAAGTAGCCGGAGGGGATCCGGGTGTTTGGGACGTAGGATCACCGGGAACAAGTCGGGGAGACTTGGGTGGATCCGAACCCGTTACATCGCTTATTTGCGCCTGTCTTTTATTGTTGTCTATTTTCATTTCCGCATTGTTGGTTGAGTTTGCAAGATAATTAGGAATTATACTCTTGATTATTTTAAAGTACTATTCACCCCCATCTAGTACTTGTGCAGTAGCTATCAGGGCATTACATTTTGTATCAGAGCCAAGTTCATAGCTATGTTTACCAACGACAACAAGACCGTTCGTCCACTTTCAGACTATAGCACCTTCAGGAACAGTGAAGGAGCTTCTTCGGTGATGGAAGGACACTCCTCAACTAGGCCTCCTTACTTCAACGGTACCAATTACGGGTACTGGAAATGCCGGATGGAAACGTTCCTCCAGAGCACTTCACTATGGAGAGCCATGTTGACGGAGTATGTCGTGCCCGATGAAGAAGATTTCACGAAATGGACTACCGCAGAGTTCGCTGCGGATGTAACCAATGCCAAGGCAATGAATGCCTTGCAATGTACTTTGGAGCCCAAAGACTTCAACAAGATATGCACATGTAAGAGTGCATATCAAATCTGGAACTCACTCCTCATCTTGCATGAAGGAACGAGTAGGGTAAGAGACTCCAAACTCACTGTTGTAAATAAAGATTACGAATTATTTCACATGCAACAGGGTGATAAGATTAAGGAGTACTATGCTCGCTTCGTTGACATTACCAACGAGTTGGAGGCTATTGGAAAGACTTACACCCAAAAGGAGAAAGTCTCAAAGATTATCGATGGACTTCCTTCTTGTTAGAAGAAGCGTACCTTCGCCATCGAGGAAGGTAACCATATGAATAAATATACTGTCGTTCAACAAATGGGTACCTTGATATCTTATAAGGTACGCAATGATAGTAAAATAAAGATGCAAGACAAGATGAAGTCGTACTTGAAGTAAGAGGAGCCAAAGAAAAAGGCGATTGCATTCAAGGCCGCTCCATCTACATCTACCGATGATGAAGAATCGGAAGACGAGTTGGACTTGGAATCCATTGCCCTCATGGCAAAGAAGTTCAACCGATTCTTCCGGAAAGGTAAATTCAAGAACAAATCTAAGTTTAGTTCTACTAACGCCTCCGCTCCTTTGTGTTTTAAATGCAACAAGCCAGGACACATCAAAGCGGATTGTCCTCAAAACAAACAGAAGGAGAAATGGAAGGCGCCAAAGTTCGACAAGTCTCGAAAGTACAAGAAAGGGTACAAGAAAGGACTTGTCGGCACATTCACCGACTTCGACGAGGACTCCTCAAGTGGAGAGTCGGATGATGAACAAGTGGAGCAAGCACACATGTGCTTCATGGCAAGAGAAGAACATGATCAAGAGACATCTTCCGATGAACGCGAGGATGAAGGCGATGAGGTAACTATGGATGACCTTAGATTTGCTACCGAGCAAATTTGGTCTAATTATTCTAAACTAGTAAATAGATATACTAAGACTAAAGATGAGCTAACTAGTCTACAAACCTCACCTAAGCCTAACATCATCAACAACGACACCGTTGTTGAAAGTTTGAGAAATGAGATTGTAAATCTCAAATCTCAACTTGAGCATGTTCATATTGAGGAATCGGATGAACATGAGATAGCGGATTTGATTTCTCGAAACTCAACTTTGAGTATCGAGAATGAGAATCTCAAGTCTCGTGTTTGTGTACTCACTACTCAAGTGTCCACTTTGGATGCTTCTATACTTTCTCTCACCGAGAAGTATGAGTCCACATTAGGCCGAATTAATAAATTCAATAAAGGTAAGGACCATTTGGATAATATCCTAAATGACTTACTTCCGGCCAATCATCGCATTGGCTTGGGGTATAAGATTGGAAATTCATCCAAATCGTCTACCAGCTTTGTTAGGCCAACTTTCGATGCCTCAACGAGTGGGAGCATACACCCCATTGGTAGTTCATCTACTAATGGTGCTTCAACTTCGTACACACCCTCATTTGGAAAGAAACCCACTTTGGGTGGACATCCAAAGAAGGGTCATGCATTTATGTACACCAATACCATGTCACGTTGGAACACACCTCCTACTCCACATGTTCACACGTATGATGATTTCTATGCATCACATCCACGAGCACGTGCACACCATGTGAGACACCCTCATGCACGTGTTCCTCCACATGCATATGTTCATCCACACTATCATATGAACAATTATCATTTTACACCATATCATATGTCGCCACCACCATTTCATCATGTTGAATATTGGACTCCCCGGATTTGGTTTTGATGATGAGCAAACATAAATAATCCATGATCTAACAATTTGTGAGCGCAGTATTGGAGATCGTCGCCAATTTCACGAGAACATTCAAAGCGACATCTCAACACTTCCCAAAGCTCATATTCATGCCTAAAGCTTCGTTGAAGCTCTTGCGACGCTTTGGAAGATATGAAGATTCAATCGAAGCTCTCAAAGACCGTTTATTAAGGTTTTATTTATAGTCTTTTAGCTTCGATATATAGAATGTTAAGCCTTGAGTATATCTTACGTTTCTATCTTCATTATGCTCATTTCGTAGCTCTAGGATCCTTGCACAAGTTCATTCTAACTTCCTCGAAGCGTCGCGCTTCGATTCGGATTTGTATGTGCACGTTAGTTGGTACAAGAACAAGTACTGACCGACTAGATGGTGATCTAGTCGGTCGGCAACTGTTCTTGGACCGACTAGTTTGATTCCTTAATTTCTTGGACTTTACTGTTTACAGTTAGTCGGTCTACGTTGACTCACCGACCGACTAGTTTGTGAACTAGTCGGTCAGTGATGCTTCTTTGACCGACTAGTTGTGACTTACTGTTCATGCTAAATTTCTCCTAAGCTACTGTTTACCGTTAGTCGGTCTAAGAACGTTTGTTGACCGACTAGTTGACAATCTAGTCGGTCAACTTTTGTTCTTGGACCGACTAAGTCAACTTGCTTTCAGACTAGTTCATTTTGCCTCTTAGTCGGTCTATGTTCACTGACTGACCGACTAGTTGTGAAACTAGTCGGTCAGAAAGTCTTCTTGGACCGACTAGATTTCTAGGTCTGAAATTCTATCTCTTCTCAGATCTACTCTTAGTCGGTCCACGTTGTTTGGCTGACCGACTAGTTGATGAACTAGTCGGTCAGTGATTGTTCTTTGACCGACTAATCCTCACAGATTTCTATCCGTTGGTGAATGACCTAACTTGTTTTTATGGGACCCTATAAATACGAACCTAGGTCATTTCTATCTAGGTAAGAGCTGCCATTAAGAGATTCATTGAGTTCTAAAGAGATAGCCATTCTCCCTCAAATCTAAAGCTCTCTTCCTCACAAGAAACCCATTCTCTCTCATTTCTAGATCTAGAGAGAAGCTTGTTCTTGGTGAGCTCTTCAAGCTATTGCTTGATCCAAGTCTCCAACTCTTTCCTAGGCACCGATTGCTGGTCATTTCCTTGGTGCTAGGTCTTGGTGACTTCATCTTCCTCAAATCCTTCATTTCACCATTTGGGTAAGAAAAACTCAAGGTATAGGATTTTGTGGTAAGATTGTTTATTTCATATTAAACTCTTTAATATTGCTTTGTGATTCTCTCGGTTGTGAGAGAAGGTTGTGATCCCGGGTTGTGGGATTCACGTTTGCTATTGCATGTATGATTTGATCTTGTGAAGGTTTTTCACAAGATATTCATAGTGGAAATCTTGAGTTAGGGTTTCTAACTCAAGTATCCGGAGGGGATCCGGGTGGTTGGGACGTAGGATCACCGGGAACAAGTCGGGGAGACTTGGGTGGATCCGAACCCATTAACATCGTTTGTTTGCATTATTAATTTAATTGTTGTCATTCAATTTAAGCTTCCGCAAATTGATTTGGTAGTTGTTTGCAATTTAATTTGGAATTATACTCCTTATTATTTTAAAGTACTATTCACCCCCCTCTAGTACTTGTGCAGTAGCTGGTAGGGCATTACATTTGGTATCAGAGCCAGATACTCAGCTATGTCTGCCAACGACAACAAGACCGTGCCTCCACCTTCCAACTATGACACCTTCAGGAACCGTGAAGGAGCGTCATCGGTGATGGAAGGACATTCCTCTACGAGGCCTCCATTCTTCAACGGTACCAACTACGGGTACTGGAAGTGCCGGATGGAGACTTTCCTCCGGAGTGCATCCTTATGGAGGACTACAATGAAGGAATACATCGAACCCAAAGAAGAAGACTTTGAGAAATGGACTACCGCGGAGGTCGCCGCGGAGGTAAGCAATGCCAAGGCAATGAACGCCTTGCAATGTGCATTGGAGCCCTAGGATTTCAATAAGATATGCACATGTAAGAGTGCATATCAAATTTGGAACTCCCTCCTCATTCTTCATGAAGGGACGAGTAGGGTAAGAGACTCTAAACTCGTAGTCGTAAACAAAGATTACGAAATGTTTCATATGCAACAGGGCGAGAAGATGAAAGAATATTACGCTCGCTTCGTTGACATAATAAACGAGTTAGAGGCCCTCGGCAAGTCCTACACTCAAAAGGAGAAGTGCTCAAAGATTATTGAAGGACTTCCCTCTTCTTGGGAAAAACGTACCTTCGCCATCGAGGAAGGTAATGACATGAATAAATATACCGTTGTTCAACTAATGGGTACTTTGATGTCATACGAGGTACGCAAAGATAGCAAGGTGAAGTTACAAGAAAAGATGAAGTCCTATTTGAACCTAGATGCGCCTAAGAAAAAGGCGATTGCATTCAAGGCGGCTTCATCCACCTCTACCGATGATGAGGACTCGGAAGAAGAAATGGACATGGAATCCATTGCACTCATGGCAAAGAAGTTCAATCGCTTCTTCCGAAAGGGTAACTTCAAACAAAAATCTAAGTTTACTTCTACTAACGCCTCTCCACCTTTGTGTTTTAAATGCAATAAGCCGGGACAAATCAAAGCGGATTGTCCTCAAAACAAGCAAAAGGAGAAGTGGAAGGCGCCGAAGTTCGACAAGTCAAAGAAGTACAAAAAGGGGTACAAAAAGGGACTTGTCGGAACAACATTCACCGACTCCGAGGATTCCTCAAGCGGAGAGTCGGATGATGAGAAAGTGGAGCAAGCGCACATGTGCTTCATGGCGAGAGAAAAGCATGATCAAGGATCTTCCTCCTCCGATGATAGCGACGACGAAGGCGATGAGGTAACGATGGATGATCTTAGGGATGCTAACTCTCACTTATGGTCTAAATATACAAAATTAGTAAATCGATATACTAAAGTAAAAGATGACCTAGCTAGCATTCAAACCTCGTCTAAGACTATCATCACCAACAACGACACCGTTGTTGAAGAGTTAAGAAATGAGATTGTTAATCTCAAGTCTAAACTTGAACATGTTAGCATAGATGATCCGGAAGAACATAGGATAGCTGATTTAACTTCTCAAAACTCGACTTTGAGTATTGAGAACGAGAATCTTAAATCTCGTGTTTTTGTGCTCACATCGCAAGTATCCAATTTGGATACTTCTATGCGTTCTCTCAAAGAGAAATATGAGAACACATTGGGCCGAATTAACAAATTCAACAAAGGTAAGGACCATTTGGATAAAATCCTTAGTGACTTACTACCGGCCAATCACCACATTGGTTTGCGGTACACGATGGGATGTCCATCCAAAGCGGCCACTACTTTTGTTAGGCCAACTTCCGGTGACTCTACGAGTGGTAGCAAACACTCTATTGGTAGTTCATCTACCAATGGTGCTTCCATCTCGTCCACGCCCTCTTTTGGAAAGAAACCCACTTTGGGTGGACCTCCAAAGAAGGGGCATGCTTATATGTACACCAATACCATGCCACGTAGGAACACACGTCCTACTCCACCATCTCACAAATATGATGATTTTTATGCAACACATTCTCGGGCACGTGCACACCGTGTGAGACACCCTCACGCACGTGTTCCCACACATGCATATGTTCACCCACCGCATCATATGAATAATTCTCGTCGTGCACCATTCCATCATGTCCCGTATGCCTATCCACAACATGCATCACGTAGAAATCAACGTCGCATGCATGCACCCAATAGGATGATGGCTCCCAAAATATTCACTATTTGGAGCCCGAAGGACACAAGCATGGATGAAAAACAAGTATATATGAATGCTTATTTTTCGAATGTTGTGCATAGTAGGAATTATGCGGGGAAGTCAAAGTCCAATTGGACTTGGCTTCCAAAGGTTTAACCTTTGAGGACCCAATGACCTTGGGTACCATGATATGAAAGTCTCTATCTTTAGGTACTCAAGGAAAAGAAAAAGAAAAGGAGCAACAAATATAAATTTAGCTCCAAAGGGAATTGGATACTCGATAGCGGGTGTTCAAAACACATGACGGGTGACGCTAAATTGCTCTCCGGAATTGTTTCCATTGCAAATGGAAATCGCGTCGTGTTCGGAGGCAATGAGAGCGGAACCATCGTCGGTGTTGGTAAAGTGGGTAACCCTTCTAAACCTTTAATTAGCGATGTTTATCTTGTTGATGGTTTAAATCATAATCTTATTTCAATAAGCCAACTTTGTGACAAAGGTTACAAAGTTAGTTTTGCGAAAGGATTGTGTCATATTTCAAATGATAATAATAAATTATTATTTTCCGGCACACGCCATAAAGATATTTATATTTTGGATCTTCCTAAGTCATATGAACAATGTCTCGTTGCCAACACAAGTGAACAACACTTATGGCATCGACGCTTTGGACATGTGAACTTTGGAACACTTTATAAGCTTTCGAAATTAAATTCCATTAAAGGTTTTCCGAAGCTCGTTTTTGAAAAGAAAAGTTTTTGTGATTCTTGTCAACGTGGCAAGCTTCCTAAATCTTCATTTAAACCTAAGAAAAGCATTTCTACGAAACGGCCACTAGAGCTATTACATCTAGATTTATTTGGGCCAACTAGAGTTGCTTCCTTAGGAAATGCAAGATATGGACTAGTCATCGTTGTTGATTATTCAAGATTTACATGGGTATTTTTCTTATGTAATAAAAATGAAGCTGTTGAAAACTTCACAATATTTGTAAAGAAAGTACAAAATCTCATCGGAACCACCATTGTCACTTTTCGTAGTGATCATGGGGGTGAATTTGAGAATGAGTCTTTCTCAAATTTTTGTGATGATCTTGGAATTACTCACACGTTTTCTTTCCCTCGCGCACCTCCTCAAAATGGTGTTGTTGAGAAGAAGAATAGAACGCTTGTGGAGTGTGCTCGCACTATGCTCGAAGATAGTCAACTTGGCTATCAATTTTGGGCGGAAGCGGTACACACCGCTTGCTATGTGTTTAATAGAATACTTTTGAGGCCCGGCACCAAACAAACTTGCTATGAATTGTTGTTTGGTAGATTGCCTCAAGTTAAACATTTTCGTGTTTTCGGCGCAAAATGTTTTATTAAAAACACATATGATAATTTGGACAAGTTTGATCCGAGATCGGATGAGGGGATATTTGTTGGGTATTCCTCACGTAGCAAAGCCTACCGGATATACAACAAAAGATCTTCTACGATCGAGGAATCACTTCATGTCTCTTTTAATGAGAATTTTATTACTTCTAGAATTTCAAATGACAATAATTCTATGGATGTTTTATGTGATTCGTTTGAAAATTCTAAGTCCATTAATTCAATTGATTCTATTGAGACTAACCCGACTAATGAAGTTGTTGAGAATGTGCCTAGTGATCAAGGTATTCCCAAGCGACTTCAAACCGTCCGCGACCATCCCCATGAGCAAGTAATTGGCAATATTCATGATAGTGTCAAGACGAGATCACAAGTCCACCACTTCGCCAATAGTGCCTTTGTCTCATCAATAGAGCCAAAGAATATAGTTGAAGCTTGCGAAGATAGTGCTTGGATCCTTGCCATAGAGGAGGAACTCATTCAATTTGAGAGGAATGAAGTATGTGAGCTTGTTCCTTTGCCATCGAAGAACCACACCGTCATAGGGACAAAGTGGATCTTCAAGAACAAATCCGACGAAAATCAAGTCGTCATCCGGAACAAAGCTCGGTTAGTTGCTCAAGGCTATCGCCAAGAGGAAGGTATCGATTTCGAAGAATCCTTCGCTCCGGTAGCTAGATTAGAATCAATTAGACTTTTATTGTCTTATGCATGCCATAAAAATTTTAAGCTATTTCAAATGGATGTTAAAAGTGCATTTTTAAACGGATATGTCGTTGAGGAAGTTTACGTTTCTCAACCTCCGGGCTTCATAAATGAAAAATTTCCAAATCATGTTTTTAAACTAAAGAAAGCTCTTTATGGTTTGAGACAAGCTCCTCGAGCTTGGTATGATCGCCTAAAGAATTTTCTTTTGGATTTGAATTTTAAAATGGGCGAAGCCGATTCTACACTTTTTGTTAAGCATGCGAATAATGATATTTTATTAGTTCAAATTTATGTTGATGATATCATTTTCGGTGCTACTAACTTCACTCTTTGCGAAGAGTTTTCTAATGTTATGAAGGAACAATTTGAGATGAGCCACATGGGCGAACTCAAATATTTCTTAGGTCTCCAAATTCGCCAAATGAACGATGCAATCTTCATCCACCAAACGAAGTATACGGTGGAGTTGCTTAAGCGATTTGGAATGGAAAGTGCTTCCGGGAAAAAGACTCCAATGAGCACGACTACGCATCTCGACAAGGATACGGGTGGTAAGGATGTAGACATTCGTCTATATCGTGGTATGATAGGTAGCTTACTTTATCTTACCGCAAGTAGGCCCGATATTATGTTTGCCGTATGCATTTGTGCTCGTTATCAGTCTCTACCTAAGGAGTCTCACTTAGTAGCGGTAAAGCGTATTTTCCGTTATCTAAGTTACACTTTAGATTTTGGATTACTTTATCCGAAATCTAGCACGTATGAGTTAGTCTCATACAGTGATGCCAATTATGCGGGATGCAAATCCGACAGGAAAAGTACTAGTGGCACTTGCCATTTTCTAGGAAATTCTCTTGTCTCTTGGTTTTCCAAGAAGCAAAATTCCGTATCACTTTCAACCACCGAGGCGGAATATATTGCCGCCGGTGCCGCTTGTGCCCAGGTTCTTTGGATGAGACACACACTGAAGGATTTTGGTATTCACTGTGATACTAGCCCTATCATGGTGGATAACCAAAGTGCTATCTGTCTTTCAAAGAATCAGGTGCACCATTCCCGATCAAAACACATAGATGTCCGACACCATTTCTTAGATGATCATGTTGCTAAAAAGGACATCACTTTAGTGTACGTTGAAACCCAAAAGCAAATCGCCGATATTTTCACGAAACCCCTAAAGGAGGACTCCTTTGTGCGGTTGCGTCGAGAATTGGGGATTATGGGTGAATCCGAGATATAGGATTCATAATTCATTCAATTATCTTGCATGCTATTCGATTACGCGATATTTTGTTCATGCTAGATTAATTGAATTTTTGGGAATTTTATGTGATATATTTGAATTTATGATCGAATTCGTATTTGAAAGTCGTATTTAAGATTTCGACGTTTTATGGGGTAATTTAGATGACTAATGAGTGAGTTATGATGTTTTATCCAAGTGGTTTGTGAAGAGAAATCAATTATCAATTTTTGGACTCCTCTAGTCGGTCTAAGTTCACTTGTCAACCGACTAGATGCTCATCTAGTCAGTCAGCAAATGAACTCAGACCGACTAGATCAAGCCTATATCTAACTCCTATCATTTTCTTTCGTTAGTCGGTCATAGTACACTTACCGACCGACTAGATTGAAAACTAGTCGGTCAGTGAATATACTGCGACTGACTAAATCTTGCCCTAGAAATTCACTGTTTACCTCTGTTTCGACTTAGTCGGTTCAAGCTCATTGACCGACCGACTAGATCGTAATCTAGTCGGTCAGTGCTTGAACTGTGACCGACTAAGTGGGTTAGGGCATTTGTGTCTTTTTGATTCCAGACCGACTTATACTCTTATTTCGTTCGACTAAATCATTTTTTAGTCGGTCTCCTCTCAGCTCAAACTCGAAAACCCCAAACCCCCACTCGAAACCCTTCGACTTCCGGCCATCTCTCCGTCGATCGCCGCCGTCCGCCGCCGTCGACTCCACCTCCTAGGTATCTCCCTCCCTCTCCTTGGTCGATTCCTACCCTAGGGTTCGAGTTTATCTCATCTAGCTCCTAGGGTTTCTAGTTTTTAACCTAGGGTTTCTGTGTTCGGATTTCTTTTGATTTCCAGGGTTTGTGCTAGGTTGTTTTTGATCTTATCATCGATTGCTTGTGCTCGTAGTGCTATGGCTAAGACAAGAATTCCTATCGCCTCTTTCGGGGCTTCTCCTATGACCGTAGGGCCTTCCGACCCTAGGAATCCACCTAAGCCTAAGCGTCGTGCCAAATCTACCCAAGCTTCCCCCTCTTCGCCTCCTCTGAAGAAGCAGAGGTCGGTGACTCTTAAACCCAGAAAGAATTTGCCTAAAAAGCCCATACTTCACACTCCGGCTACTCCTGCCCCGACGATTCCATCTGTTGAGACGCCTCTCCTCCCTGCAGATCCTGAGTCCACTCCGTCGACTGGACCCACGGAGACTGCAGATCCTGCCACCTCCTCGTGATCGCTTGTTTCGAGGACTCTCCACTTCGCTTTGGATGATATATCTTAGTGAGATTATTTTGGGTTAGGATGGGGTTTGAGAGATGTTTTGATGTATTTTTGCGATTTCTGGATGTCGGAGTTGGATATTATGATATGATGCTGTTTTGATGTATTTTGATACACTTTGATGATGTTGATGATGTTGATGTATTTTTTTGATGTTTATATAGATGATGTGTCTCACTTCATATGATGTACCGCATGTATTCGATGAGATACCTTTTTGATATACTCAGGATGTCTATATATATATGTTCATCGTCATTCATTTTGTCATTTATTCGTCGTGCATTTTTTTATATATTCGTTGAATGCATTTGAATTGTGAATTCGTCGCTCGACGATTAAAAACTTGGTTAAATAGATTATATTTCTATAATTATATAGAATTGTTTTCCATGCACAAAATTAACCAAGAATATTGAATATTGGAGAGTATGTTTCTTTATTCAAGAAATGAATAATTATTTGGTATTTTTGATGATTTTTGATCTTTTTGTGATAATGGACATTTTGGCACACCTTGATTTGATTTCCACATTTTTTTTTCTTTGGTGTCAATTTGGTCCATCGTCATTGTCTACGACTCCCGATGTTGGATTTTACATTTCCTATTTGTTGTCGTTGTATGCCCCCCATTTTTGGGATAATGCCAAAGGGGGAGAGATAATGATAATAAATAGCGCAAATGAAAATTTAACTCAATTTCCTAGAATCTAGTTTGATATGTTAGATTCAGGGGGAGTTAAGATACATATAAGGATTTTCAAAATCCGATATTTCGAAAATTGATTCGCTTTATTTATCTTACTCATCTGATTGATGCAATTCATATATATTCATTTTGGAATTAACGTGTCATCAATGCAGGGGGAGTAAGTATTTTACATTTGAATTATTATTTTTGATTAGTATTTATGTTGGTTTGTCATCACCAAAAAGGGGGAGAATGTTGAATATTGGACTCCCCGGATTTGGTTTTGATGATGAGCAAACATAAATAATCCATGATCTAACAATTTGTGAGCGCAGTATTGGAGATCATCGCCAATTTCACGAGAACATTCAAAGCGACATCTCAACACTTCCCAAAGCTCATATTCATGCCTAAAGCTTCGTTGAAGCTCTTGCGACGCTTTGGAAGATATGAAGATTCAATCGAAGCTCTCAAAGACCGTTTATTAAGGTTTTATTTATAGTCTTTTAGCTTCGATATATAGAATGTTAAGCCTTGAGTATATCTTACGTTTCTATCTTCATTACGCTCATTTCGTAGCTCTAGGATCCTTGCACAAGTTCATTCTAACTTCCTCGAAGCGTCGCGCTTCGATTCGGATTTGTATGTGCACGTTAGTTGGTACAAGAACAAGTACTGACCGACTAGATGGTGATCTAGTCGGTCGGCAACTGTTCTTGGACCGACTAGTTTGATTCCTTAATTTCTTGGACTTTACTGTTTACAGTTAGTCGGTCTACGTCGACTCACCGACCGACTAGTTTGTGAACTAGTCGGTCAGTGATGCTTCTTTGACCGACTAGTTGTGACTTACTGTTCATGCTAAATTTCTCCTAAGCTACTGTTTACCGTTAGTCGGTCTAAGAACGTTTGGTGACCGACTAGTTGACAATCTAGTCGGTCAACTTTTGTTCTTGGACCGACTAAGTCAACTTGCTTTCAGACTAGTTCATTTTGCCTCTTAGTCGGTCTACGTTCACTGACTGACCGACTAGTTGTGAAACTAGTCGGTCAGAAAGTCTTCTTGGACCGACTAGATTTCTAGGTCTGAAATTCTATCTCTTCTCAGATCTACTCTTAGTCGGTCCACGTTGTTTGGCTGACCGACTAGTTGATGAACTAGTCGGTCAGTGATTGTTCTTTGACCGACTAATTCTCACAGATTTCTATCCGTTGGTGAATGACCTAACTTGTTTTTAAGGGACCCTATAAATACGAACCTAGGTCATTTCTATCTAGGTAAGAGCTGCCATTAAGAGATTCATTGAGTTCTAAAGAGATAGCCATTCTCCCTCAAATCTAAAGCTCTCTTCCTCACAAGAAACCCATTCTCTCTCATTTCTAGATCTAGAGAGAAGCTTGTTCTTGGTGAGCTCTTCAAGCTATTGCTTGATCCAAGTCTCCAACTCTTTCCTAGGCACCGATTGCTGGTCATTTCCTTGGTGCTAGGTCTTGGTGACTTCATCTTCCTCAAATCCTTCATTTCACCATTTGGGTAAGAAAAACTCAAGGTATAGGATTTTGTGGTAAGATTGTTTATTTCATATTAAACTCTTTAATATTGCTTTGTGATTCTCTCGGTTGTGAGAGAAGGTTGTGATCCCGGGTTGTGGGATTCACGTTTGCTATTGCATGTATGATTTGATCTTGTGAAGGTTTTTCACAAGATATTCATAGTGGAAATCTTGAGTTAGGGTTTCTAACTCAAGTATCCGGAGGGGATCCGGGTGGTTGGGACGTAGGATCACCGGGAACAAGTCGGGGAGACTTGGGTGGATCCGAACCCATTAACATCGTTTGTTTGCATTGTTAATTTAATTGTTGTCATTCAATTTAAGCTTCCGCAAATTGATTTGGTAGTTGTTTGCAATTTAATTTGGAATTATACTCCTTATTATTTTAAAGTACTATTCACCCCCCCTCTAGTACTTGTGCAGTAGCTGGTAGGGCATTACACATCATGTTCCATATACTTATCCACGACATGCATTTAATCATGTGCCATTTCCTAGGCCACCTCCTCATAGGCCACATGCATCACGTAGAAATCAACAACGTATGCATGCTCCCAATAGGAATAGGGCTCCCAAAATATTCACTATTTGGGGCCCGAAGAATACTAACATGCATGAAAAACAAGCATACATGAATTTCTATTTTATGAATGTTGTGCACAATGATGATTATGTTGGGAAGTCTAAGTCCAATTGGACTTGGCTTCCAAAGGTCTAATCTTTAGGACCCAATGACCTTGGGTACCATGGAATGATATTTCTATCTTTAGGTACTCAAGAAAAAGAAACGGAGCAATAAATCCAAATTTAGCTCCAAGGATGGGTGGATACTCGATAGCGGGTGTTCAAAACACATGACGGGTGAAGCTCAATTGCTCTCCGGAGTGGTGCCCATTGAGAATGGGAACCGTGTAGTCTTTGGAGGCAACGAGAGAGGAACCATCATTGGTGTTGGTAAAGTTGGTAACCCATCTAAACATCTAATAAGTGATGTTTACCTTGTTAAAGGTTTAAATCACAATCTTATTTCAATAAGCCAACTTTGTGACAAAGGTTACAAAGTTTGCTTTGCCAAAAGGAATGTGCCATATTTTTAGTAAAGATAATAATAATTTTTTATTTTCTGGCACACGCCATAAGGATATATATATCCTAGATCTTTCGAAATCACATGAACAATGTCTCATTGCCAACACAAGTGAACAACACTTATGTCATCGACGTTTTGGTCATGTGAACTTTGGAACACTTTTTAAGCTATCCAAGTTAAATTCTATTAAAGGATTTCCTAAGCTTGTCTTTCAAAAGAAAAGCTTTTGTGACTCGTGTCAACGAGGCAAACTTCCAAAATCGTCATTCAAACCTAAGAAAAGTATTTCATCTAAGCGGCCTCTAGAGCTTTTACATCTAGATCTTTTTGTGCCAACTAGAGTTGCTTCATTAGGGAATGCTCAATATGGACTTGTCATCGTTGATGACTTTTCTAGATTTACTTGGGTATTTTTTAAGTAATAAAAATGATGCTTTTGAAAACTTCACAATATTTGTTAAGAAAGTACAAAATCTCATTGGAACCACCATTGTCACTATTCGTAGTGATCATGGAGGGGAATTTGAGAATGATTCTTTCTCATATTTTTGTGATGAAGTTGGTATTACTCACACCTTTTCCTTCCCTCGTGCACCTCCTCAAAATGGTGTTGTTGAGAGAAAGAATAGGATGCTAGTGGAATGTGCTCGCACTATGCTTGATAATAGCCAACTTGGCCATCAATTTTGGGCGGAAGCGGTACATACCGCTTGCTATGTGTTTAATAGAATAATTTTGAGGCCCGACACCAAACAAACTTGTTATGAATTGTTGTTTGGTATGTTATGAATTGTTGTTTGGTAGATTGCCTCAAGTTAAACATTTTCGAGTTTTCGGTGCAAAATGTTTTATTAAAAACACGTATGGGAGTTTGGACAAATTTGATCCAAGATCCGATGAGGGGATATTTGTTGGATATTCCTCACGTAGCAAAGCCTACCGGATATACAACAAAAGAACCTCAACGATCGAGGAATCACTTCATGTTTCATTCAATGAAAATTTTATCCCATCTAGAATTACCAATGATGATGACTCCATGGATGTTTTATGTGATTCTATTGGTAGTTCTAATTCTATTGATTCTAATGTTACTAACCCCACTAATGAGTCTTTTGAGAATGTTCCTAGTGATCAGGGAATTCCCAAACGGCTTCATACAGTTCGTGACCATCCCCATGAGCAAGTCATTGGCAACATACTTGATAGTGTCAAGACGAGATCTCAAGTCAACTACTTCGCTCATTGTGCCTTTGCCTCTTCAATAGAGCCAAAGAATATTAACGATGCATGCGAAGATAGTGCTTGGATACTTGCCATAGAGGAGGAACTCATTCAATTTGAGAGGAATGAGGTTTGGGAACTTGTTCCATTGCCTTCGAAGAATCACGCCGATATAGGAACAAAGTGGATTTTCAAGAACAAGACCGACGAGAACCAAAACGTCGTCCGGAACAAAGCTCGGTTAATAGCTCAAGGCTACCGGCAAGAGGAAGGTATAGGTTTCGAAGAATCCTTTGCTCCGGTAGCTAGATTAGAATCTATTAGGATGTTGTTATCTTTTGCATGCCATAAATATTTTAAACTCTTTCAAATGGATGTAAAAATTGCGTTTTTAAACGGAGATGTTGTTGAGGAAGTTTATGTTTCTCAACCTCCGAGTTTTATAAATGAAAAATTTCCAAATCTTGTTTTCAAACTTAAGAAAGCACTTTATGGTTTGAGACAAGCTCCTCGAGCTTGGTATGACTGCCTTAAGAACTTTCTTTTGGATTTGGGTTTCAAAATGGGTGAAGTTGATTCTACACTATTTGTTAAGTATGCGAATCATGATATTATTTTAGTTTAAATTTATGTTGATGATATCATTTTCGGTGCTACTAACTTCACTCTTTGCGAAGAGTTTTCTAATGTCACGAAGGACCAATTTGAGATGAGCCACATGGGTGAGCTCAAATACTTCTTAGGTCTCCAAATTCGCCAAATGAACGATGGAATCTTCATCCACCAAACCAAGTACACGGTGGAGTTGCTAAAGCGATTTGGAATGGAGAATGCCTCAGGCAAGAAGACTCCTATGAGCACTACTACACATCTTGATAAAGATACGGGCGGTAAAGATGTAGACATTCGTCTATATCGAGGTATGATAGGTAGTTTATTATATCTTACTGCTAGTCGGCCCGATATTATGTTTGTTGTATGTGTATGTGCTCGTTATCAGTCTCAACATAAGGAATCTCACTTAGTAGCGGTAAAACGTATTTTCCGTTATTTAAGTTACACACTCGACTATGGATTACTTTATCCAAAGTCTAGCACATATGAGTTAATCTCATATAGTGACGCAGATTATGCTGGATGCAAATCCGACAGGAAAAGTACTAGTGGCACTTGCCATTTTATAGGAAATTCTCTTGTCTCTTGGTTTTTCAAGAAGCAGAATTCCGTATCACTTTCAACCACCGAGGCGGAATATATTGCCGCCGGTGCTGCGTGTGCTCAGGTTCTTTGGATGAGACACACTCTTAAAGACTTTGGTATAAACTGTGATACTTGCCCTATCATGGTGGACAACCAAAGTGCAATATGTCTCTCTAAGAATCCGGTACACCATTCCCGTTCTAAACACATAGTCCGTCACCATTTCCTTGATGATCATGTTGCTAGAAAGAACATCATTTTAGTGTACGTTGAAACCAAGAAGCAAATCGCCGATATTTTCACGAAACCACTCAAGGAAGACTCCTTTGTGCGGTTACGTCGAGAATTGGGGATTATGGGTGAATTCAAGATTTAGGATTCTTACTTTCAATAATCTCGCATGATAATGTTAGTCTTATATGTTCATGATAGATGTGTTGGTATTTTCTGGATTTATGGTTGGATTTTCAGAATTTATGCTAGAAATATTCATGCACGTCGTATTTATGATTTTCGTTTTATGGGATAGAATAACGGTGTATGAGAGTATTTCGATGTTTCGTCCAAGTGTGCTTAGGAGAGAAATCAAAATTTCTGATTTTCAAACTTTTGGACTCTTTTAGTCGGTCCCAATTCAGTCATCGACCGACTAGATTCAGTTCTAGTCGGTCAGTGAATGAACTTAGATCGACTAGATCTTGCCCTATTTTTGACTTTTCTTGATGTTTGCACTTAGTCGGTCCAAGCTCATTGGCCGACCGACTAGATTGCATTCTAGTCGGTCAGCACTTGAACTTAGACCGACTAGTTGCGCAGGCGCAGCTGTGTCTTTTGGCATTCCGAATCGATTTAAATCTCCCCGCACCGATTAGAATTCATTCTAATAGGTGCGCTAGTCTCTCCTAAAACCCTAACCCCCGTGTCTCTTCGTCTCCCTCCGCCGTGTGTCGTCGTTTCTGGCCACCATCTATCGTTCCCAAGACCACCACCTCTTCTGCAGAGCCTGCTGCTGCTGCTGACCCTGCCTCCGCCTCCTGAGCTTGCTTTGGAGGACTCTCCCATGTGCACTTGGATGATATTTTTTGTCGTGAGAGAGTGGGGTAGGATAGTTGGGTGGTTATGTATTTTGATGTATTTTTGGATGTTTTGATGATACTTTTTGACGTATGATCATTTTGGTGTCTGTTGAGACATATGTTGTATGTTATGCACCGATCTGAGGATCGTTTATATTAGTGTTGGTGGATGTGTACTTTTTGATGTATCATGTTATATATATATACATCGTGTTGCCATTTAGTTCAGTGTGCACTTTATATTTTTTTGTCTCTGATGTTGATTTCGTCGTTCGACGATTATATTGATTAAATAGAATTCTTTCTATGAAAACATAGAATTTTTTTCCATGCACTAAATTCACCAAGAATGTTGATATTAGAGAGTATGTTCTATAACTCAATATGTGAAATTGATTTGAGTTTTGATGATTTCATTTCGATTTTCGACTATGGTCTCGTTGGCACACTTTGATGTTCTTCGTGACTTTACGTTGGTGTCATTTGGACCGTGGTCGTATTCTTCGACTCTCGTGCTTTTATTTTTTAGCCATTGTTGTTGTCGTTGATCTCCTCCCACTCTTTTTGCTAATGCCAAAGGGGGAGAGAATTAATAATGACGATGTGCTACATGATAATTTAAAGCAATTTGCCATGAATCTAATTTGATATGTTAGATTCAGGGGGAGTTAAGATATAAAAATGGATTTTAAACCCGATATTTCAATAATTGGTTCATATTTTATACTTTCATCGTCTGCTTGATGCTTATGATTATTATTTAATGTGAAATTAACGTGTCATCAATGCGGGGGGGGGAAGTAAATTTCATTTGAATCACAATTATTAATTATTCTTTATGTTGGTTTGTCATCACCAAAAAGGGGGAGAATGTTGAGTATTGATTCCCCGGATTTGGTTTTGATGATGAACAAACATAAATATCGTGAACTAACTCTTTGCGAGCACAGTTATGGAGATCGTCGCCAAAATTCTATGTATATCAAAAGCGGCGTCTCAAGACTTCTCAAAGCGTGCGATCGTGTGCCTGAAGCTTCGTTGAAGCTCTAGGAGCATTATTGAAGTCAAGAGATTCGGATTGAAGCTTTGAAGACGGTTCGTCAAGTTTAATTTATAGTCTTCTAGCTTCTTTTCGTAGAATGTTAAGCCTTGAGTAGGACTTACATTATAATCTTCATAACGCTCATATCTTAGAGCTAGGATTATCTTAGAAGCCCATAGAAACTTTTCCGAAGCTTCACGCTTCATTTCGCGGCTTCTAGTGCATCTTAGTTGGTTCAAGAAGAAGGACCAACCGACTAGATTGTCATCTAGTCGGTCAGTAATCCTTCTTGAACCGACTAGATCTCCTTGCTCAATTCAGCCTCTTCACTGTTGACCAATTAGTCGGTCTAAGAAGGTTCACCGACCGACTAGTTGTCAAACTAGTCAGTTAGAAATCCTTCTTAGACCTACTAGTTATGCCTTTCACTTTTCAGCGTGAGCTACTGTTTCCAGTTAGTCGGTCCAAGAACAACCATCGACCGACTAGTTGTGAAACTAGTCGTTTGGAATTTGTTCTTAGACTGACTAGCTCTCTTTGAATTCAACCTATTGTATTTCAACTCTTAGTCGGTCAAAGAACACTCACCGACCGACTAGTTGTCAAACTAGTCGGTTGGCAAGTCTTCTTAGACCGACTAGTTATAACTCCTTGAATTCACTTTATTGGCTGTGAACCAGTTAGTCGGTCCAAGAGGAATCACCGACCGACTAGTTGAGAAACTAATCGGTCAGTGATCCTTCTTAGACCGATTAGACTGCTTCAGAAATAGATCCGTTAGAGCATTAAATGCACGAATGTTCCAACTCTCTCTTCTCTATCCTATATAATCTTGTGATGCTTCTTCATAGCATTCAAGGCTGATATTATTGAGACTTTGAGAATTAAAGAGAGAGCATTTAATTCCTATTTCCAAGCTCCCTCTCTTCACAAGAATCTCTCCCTCACTCTTATTCCTCAAGAGAGATTCTCATTGATTGTGAGTCATTCAAGCCAAGAGCTTGATTCTAGGTCACCAACTCCTTCCTAGCCTTCGATCGCTGTTCATCTTCTTGGAGCTAGGGTTTGGTGACTTCTTCTCCTTCAAAATCTTCCTTGCCCTAAAATCATAAGTTTACTCAAGACATAGGATTTTGTTGGTAAGTTTTTCATTGTTTCATTTACTTTGATATTGCAAGTTTTTCTCTCGGTTTGTGAGAGAAGTTTGTGATCCCGGTTTGTGAGAGTCACATTTTCTTTTGTGTATGATTTGATCTTGTATAGGTTTTCTACAAGAATTCCATAGTGCAAACTTGGGTTAGTGGTTTCTAACTCAAGTAGCCGGAGGGGATCCGGGTGTTTGGGACGTAGGATCACCGGGAACAAGTCGGGGAGACTTGGGTGGATCCGAACCCGTAACATCGCTTGTCTGCGCTTGTCTTTTATTGTTGTCTATTTTCATTTCCGCATTGTTGGTTGAGTTTGCAAGATAAATAGGAATTATACTCTTGATTATTTTAAAGTACTATTCACCCCCTCTAGTACTTGTGCAGTAGCTATCAGGGCATTATATTTTTAGCGTTGTTTTGCTAGAAATTTTTCATGTTAGTTTTGATTGTCTATGCATTTTTAGTTGTTTTTGTTCCATTTTACTCTTTGGGGTGTGTTTTGTGATGTTTGTGCTTTTCAGGTACATATCCAGCTATTTGGAGCTAAGGAGTGACAAGGCAAGGCGAGGCGAGTCAAGAGATGAAAATTCGGAGCAAAAAGAACTTGGCACAGTCGTGCAGAAGAGAGCCAAAGGTTGGCATCGTTGTGCATCTTCAGCAGAGAACATCCTAGTAGTTGGCACAGTCGTGCCATCATAGTACAAAATTTAGCATGGTCGTGCCAAGTCAACAGAAGCTCAGCAGGCTAGTGCACAGTCGTTTAGCCTTTTGTAACAGCGTAGCACAGTCGTGCCACTCAGATAAGGATCTGCTTAGGAAAATTACATGATCGTGCCAGAATCGGCACGACTGTGCTGATACATAGAATTAGGTTCATGGGCTGTTTCGGAATTCTAATCTATTCGGAACTCTAGGGGGTATAATACTAGTTTGTAAAGTTAAAATATGGCGTTTTTTCTATTTTTTACGTTGTTATTTCTGCGGAAACTCTTTTGTTTTTGGGGAGATACTTTGTGCAACTCTTTTGTGGATTGAAGATTGAAGACTATCAAGTTCTACTTCCTTTATCAATCAGTAAGTTACCACTTTCCTGTCTCCTTATTTTGGTGATGTCTCATATCATTTGCTTGATTGTTCTTGATATGAATTGTGAGTAGTCTTCTTGTCTAGGGTTGAGTTGAACCCTATCATGGATTGACGTTTAAATTGATTTCTATTTCTTTCAAAATTATTGAACTTTATGATTAGAATATGTCATGGATGTTCTTATTATTAATTTTTCCCTTGAATTGCTTTTAAATCTAAACAATCAACGAAAGTTGAGGTTTTGATTTGATGAATATCGAGTGCTAAATTAATTTTTACTCATTTAAATTCTCAACAACAGTTGGATTTTAAATTAGAGATCATGGACAATGACTGAAGTTTTTCCACGAAAGTAGGCGAGAACGGATGTTGGGAATCTATTTATTGTTGGTTCTTCATGTGTTTATTGTGTTTTGATTATCACGACAGTTGGTATCATCTCATGATAGATATGCCTTTTATGCTTCGATAGAAGGTTCTAGGTATTGATTAAGGAACAATAATCTCACCCTAGCATAAGTTGAATGATTTGGTTTTGAGATCATATTAATATTCAGTTCATGGTAGCGGTGATATTTAACTCCAACATTTTCTCTTATTGGTATCTTCCTTATTACTATTCCATCACTTGATTGGAATTTACTTAGCTAACTCATAACATGAAATTGGCTAGTACTTAATCATTAACCTCCCTGAGATCGACCTGTTTATGCTACGATTACTCGTACGCTTGCGATAAATTTATATACTCGACAAGTTTTGGCACAGTTGCCGGGGAGTTTAACGGATTGATATTAGCTTAATATTAGGTTTGTTAGACTACATTTTTATTTTTTCTTTTATTCTTTCTTTTTCCTATTCTTCTTGTTTTATTGACAATCTTCTCCCAGTTTTTTTCTTTTCCTTGTATGAGCAGGCAAACTCGGAGTGAGGAATGTTGGATACAACGTGTGTTGGATACAACGATCTTATTTGATGATGACAAATGTTTGTGAACGATTTGATGTGGGTGTTAAGTGTTTGCATGAGTGGCGAGGATGTAAATACTCAAACGATGACTTAGTCAAAGAGATGGAGAAATTGCTATACGTATAGCAATTGGACTTGGTTAAAGAGCTATACGCTTAGCAAAAAGGACTTGGTCAAATATGTGATGAGATGGAGAGAATCCTATGGGATTGATTCATATCAATTAGAGATTTGGCAATATCCTTTTCCTTCTCAAATCGTTTCTCTCCAAATATCAAATCTCCTAGTTCTACCTTCAAGGGATACTTTCAATAAAAAAAGTGTAACTGAGATTTTCAGATAAAAACTTTCATTCATATCACAACAACAAAAACCCTCACGCCATAATCTATATAAAACAAAAATTCCTACCCTATGATTTCTGATAGCCGCACAACCCTAACCATATCTCTCATATAAGTCATCTTCTAGGGTTGGAAGAGAACACACGACAACAAAGAAAGGGTGGGCTATTATTTTTCTCTCTAAGGCAACACAAACCAAAAAAAATTGCAAAGTCCCATCGCCCTACATCATCAATCAAAGGAGATCAACAATGCCCCAAGCTTCCATCAAGCCAACTCACGCATCTACAAGGGGATCGTCAACTTGTAACTCATGCAGAACAAGCAACAAGGCCATGCCATCTTCGTCTCCGCAGCTGTGCATCTTCAAACTCCAAGCGTCTTCGTCGTACACTGTCGAGCAATCGAAGTAGAGTCGACATCATCATCTTGCCGTCGCCGGAGCCATGAAACTTGCCGCCGCCGTCCTTCATCTGCATCGAGGAGAGTTCGAAGATCGATCCGCACGACGTCATCAAAGAATTTTCGTAGAGTCGCTTCGTCGCTGCCATCGAGCTGAAGGCACCGGAGTCGTATCGCCATTGACGTCGACCAAACAGCCCATGCACCCAAAGTTATCGCTGTCGAGTGGAGTTGCACCGTCGAGTGGAGTTGTTATCGAAGTTGACTCGAAGTCGGAGTCGAACGCTGTCGTCGATGTGAACTGCTGGAGGAGAGCTCACCCACGAAGTCGAGTCACCGTCGAGGTTTCGCTGCCGAAGATCTGCTGGGTTTTCTGGGACCCTTAGGGCACAAAAACTCTAGTCCAGTCCTAAGTCGGACGGAACATAGACAGAAATGCAGCGGAAAAATCTTATGTTAATCTAATTAACATGCAACCCTAAGGAACCAGACCCTGTTAGCCAGGATCTCTGCCAACTTGGTGTGGATCTGACCACCCCAAGAGGGATCTAACTACTGCGAATAATTAAATGAAAACTTAAACACATACCCGGAATCTCAACCCTGGGGCAGGCGAGATGTTCCGCACCGTCTTCCGAGCTGCTCCCGTCCCACGCCGAGCCGCTCCTTGAACCGCTCCCCGAACTGCTCCTCAAACCGCTCTGCATCCCGAGGCGATCAATCCCATGTCGCCGAGCCAACCACGCGCGGAAGAAAGTTTCACGCGAGTGAAACCTTCGCCTAGATTTCGGATCTAAATCCGAACTCCGTTGCGGCTTTGCTAGAGCCCTCAAGAGTAAGGCAGAAATTTATAGGGAGATAGAGAATATTTATTTTAGCCTAGATCCGTGCGTGCTCCAACATTTACGAGAGCCGCTCAGATCTAGAGCTTAGGACGAGTTTTGAGGAGGAGAGCAGACCCCTATTTATATAGGCGGCTGACTACTCCCCTTTCTCAAAATCCAATGTGGGACTATTAATTTGAGTTAATCAAAATCAAGTTAGTTTGCACTTCACAAAGTGCAAACTTCCGTGAATTTTAACTCACTCACCGTTGAGCTTCATGATTGATACAACCTATCAATTCGAAGGGTGTTCAACGGTGAACGCGTAGGAAAAAACGGCTCGTCAATCCGAGTCCGTTTGACCCTTCAAACAATTGTCCAAAGATAGCCAAAAGTCATGCTTCTCTTAGAAACGTAGCCGTCAAGAAAATCCCAGGTTTCAAAAACCCTAACCAGAAAATTCGGGCTTGGTGGGCCTCCATTTTCGCAGGTTTCAGCCCAACAGTTTGGGCTGACTTGTTTTGGCTATAACTTGTGCATTTGGACTCCGTTTTTGACGCGGTTTGAACCTGCGTTTAGAGCGGGACGATCCCGTCATCTAGGTAACCTTTTCAACGCATTTATTTAATTAAATATAGTCTTAAACAATTTAAGACACATTTAATCTCTTTTGCATCAAATGCAAAATAGTCCATATCTAAGCTTAAATTATCATTTGCATCAAATACAAATGATCCGAGGGCATATTCCTCTACATCTCCCACTTGCACTCAGGATCATTTATCCCGAATGCAGGAGATGATTGCAAACATCTTTTGCAATATTTTATCCCTTGCATCAAATGCAAATTATTCTCCCTAACCAATTTCTACCTATTACTAGACGAAGATCGCACTCTATGTGAGCCCCTACAGCCTGACCCTTATAACAGGTTGAGCTCGAAGCCCTATACGGCAGTGACCACGAGCAGTGGTTGTCGTCCCTGCTTCAGGAATCATCATTATGTGGTTAACTCATTGACATGAGTATTGTCGGGACCACCCTGACTGTTTCCGTGATGAATTCCGCAGTTATAGTCTTTTCGTCTAAACTATGTCGTGTAGATCAAGTCTAGGGTACGGTCAAACTGTCAACCCCAATAACTTGACTCCGGTTAGTTTCTATCAATCTTTAGTCAAATCATGTTGGACTTGTTCCAACATACTCTGGCCAGAGTTTTTACCAAAGATCGAACTAACCCTACGACACTAACTCCCATTGACCGGGAGAGACGAATCCTCTCTTGGTCATTACTCTCCTCATACGCTTCAAGTGTCACCCAATCAAAGACCTTTCGACGCGGCTTGCCTCGAAGCTAGGTCATTTGATCTAAGTGGCACCGTTCACGCACAGGTTCGTCAAAATGACCTCAAGTCAAAAGACCAACTAGCCTATCATCACTCAGAGTCATCATTGACAGATTGGTCAATATAACCATATGATAACTCTTGTGGATCGTTCAGTGAACTCATTCTCTAATGAGCACCTGTGTCTTGTCAACGACTTCGCCAAGTCAAGCGATCATGAGATCATCGCCACCGCTATACGGTGAAGACTAAGACACAATGGTCTATCCGATGTTTCGATATCCTAGTCTCGAAACATCTACGACCACGAACCCTTTTTAGACTTATGCTACAGACGGTCAAACATTTCTCCATGATCGAGATACTCATCTCGATACCTGTTTGACCTTGCATAAAGTCTCAGGACTTTACCTAAGTTAATATCTAATGTTAACTACATTATAACATAACTTAGATAAATTTTTACCAAACAGCTTACTGTTATTTCGAACAAGATGTTTGTGCTATGCACACATGAAGATAGATAGCCTCGAGGGTATCATCTCTCAACATCTCCCACTTGCACTCAGGCCCATTTATCTCGGTATCTCATACCGTTTTTACACATAAGTTTTCCCGACTTCATGTGGTAGAGCCTTCATGAGTGGATCTGCTAAAACCGTCTACATTATAGACTTAAGGGTTTCTATGTTTAGACCAACCATTTGAATCTCATTCAAATTATTCATTTGGTCTTTCAGAATCCACAATATTTTAATTTACTTGGATCTTATCCAATTCATCGTACCTTACGATAATCATTTAAATTAGTTACTGGTCATTTCAAATGGCTCATATTTATTTCTGATAAAGAATCAAACTCTTTTGATCACTTTGTCAAAATATATGTTCCATCCCTTTGATGCCTCACATGTAATTTACACGCTCCCACTGACCTTGAAAATTATCTGGTTAATTCATATAAGTTGGTCCGTCTAAATCATATTTAGAAAAACGAACTTGTAAGTGAATGCTCCAATTTTCATGGTCAACTTAAGCGTTTACATCGAGTTTGGTCCGAGTAGTTCTGTACACATCTGCTGGTGGAAAACGGTTTCATTATAATCCGTTTTATAGGAATTAGTATGGAAAAACCATTCTCGACCAACATGATTGCACTTCCCTATTTTCCTTTTCTGCACCAATCTTTCAACTTAAAGATTTACTTGCAGTAAGTGAGGAAACATTTTCCTTGGGTACGTAAACTAAATTCCAAAATTTATTTACGCACACGGACCTATTCTGGTTGCATCAAGTTTTTAAATCGGAGTTACTTCTCCGAATTTCATCCCGGAAGTTGACTAAGTCATCATCAGTTATGATGTCTAACTCGACAATTCGTCTCACGAAATTCGAGTAATTATACAACTTCTTTAATGATCGATTTAATGAATATCTTATTGACAATGTCCTCATAGGACATTATCAAAACCTAGGCATTACGATCTGGGACTTAACCCAGAGAGAGGACTTAACTCAAAGTCACTTACTATGTATCGCACCGAGTCTCACTAAGTGTGATTCATACATTTTAACACACGGATGTGTTAACAGACTTGACGTGAGAGAAAATCACATTTTCTTTTAATTACATAAGATTTTATGTAGCTAAGTATTTAACCATTCGATCTAATCGAATCAGTTTAAATACTTTTGTCTTTTCGTTCTTTATTTTTTCAGACTTGTGTTTCATCAAGAACACGTGTCTTAATAAAATATACGAATAACTTATTTTGGTTGATCTAGACTCGGGTACATCAGTATGTACCAGACTGAGTTCGACAACTCATTTTCCCACTGTCTTACAGATGGGTTTCGGCCAATTTTATCTAAGAGGATAAGACTCACAATTGTCCGTAGACTTCATAATACGAGAGGTCAGACCCCTCTTTATGTGACTTGTGAAGCTTAGTCTCTCGATACGGCCTAGTCTATTTTACCATATAAGTTTGCTACTATCTTGTGTATTTATATATTAACATTTAATATATATATATATATATAGTTATTACAAATTACTTAACACAAAACATTGCTTCCGAAGCAAGGTGACGACATTCGTCCAAAAAATGTGTTAGACGTTTTTGTATAACTATTTATTCTGAAATCGTGACATCAAAATATATCACATTTTCATTTCCTCCTACTTATGCCTTTACTAATGATAAATTAAACTAACTTTCTCAATTGACTTTCCGGAGTGCCTTCTTCCTTTTCTAAATCACATTTAGATATTAATTAACCCAACACAAATAGCTATGCAAGCATCTTATGTATCCAAACGCTTGAGCTTTGCAATCTCGAGTTTAGCTCAAGAAGTTGCTTGTCTCAAGATCCGGTTGGGATACATAGTCTTGCACCGCTCATGCACTCGTATTCGACTCAAATGGTTTGATCGAATTTTCGAACTTTATGGATCGGAATTGTTTGTCCATACAACCTTGAGGGTAGCTCGACAAGTTGTAGGGAGAAACATACTTCGAATATCCTATATGTTCAAGCTGCCTCATATAGAGAAGAGTGACATGTAGCTTAATTTATTTGTTGGACCCAGAACTTAATGAAATCATATTTCTTAAGTCTGTTCTTTAGAAGGTCATTTAATGTCAACGAGAATATGGTTTAATTGCATCAATTAGAATTTAACTTGATATTCAATCAATCAACTATTTGACCAGTTAACTTATTCCAATATTATATTTTGATTCCTTCGGTAAACATAGTCTTGCCCTAGTTTTTGCATATGTTCAATATTAAATATAGGTAGATTGGCTTTCATCTATCTATATCCTCCCACTATTTTTACGATCGTTTTAAAGCTTAATAACGAACGATTTAATCGAATTTAAAAATTAGTGAAAGAGGGATCCAATCATCCCGAACCTCACAACCTTGAGGAGACTCAACAAGTTGATTGGTTCCATGACTGGTAGACTAACTCTTGGTCAATCACATCACATGTGATTCCCTGTCGATTTTTACCCACAGTCACTTATGATCTTGAGGAGACTCAACAAATCATAATGACTGGTCTAGTCAGACCCTTGATTTCGTGTCCAGATTTGACTTAAATCGATACTCGAGGAGACCCAACGCATCGATTTGGGTCAAGTCGAGACTACATCACATGTATGTTGGAGTTTGTTCCTTAAAGAAAAAACAAGTCACAGCTTGAGGAGACTCAACAACTATAATTGTCTTCTTTGAGTTACCAAGCTCCAAAATCAAGGAGGGATACGAATTAATCTTTAATAAGATTTATAACGCATTGACTAGATATAGTCCAGGGTGTCATACAATCATGATTCGCGACATTGCGGTCCAGCGGAACACAGCCAGGGAATTGACTAAGCCAGGATCACTGCCCCTTGTACTAGCAAGGGTTGACCCAGAACTCTTAGCCAAGCACATTGACTGGATCATGGTCCATTGAATGAAGCTTGTCATTTTTGTATGTGTGCCATAGACTAAACAACTTTTATTAACAACTAATTAATCCTATCAACTAGTTGCATCCTTAAATTCAAAATTTTAGGATTTGTTTAATAACTTTTATTAAGTCCTTATCAACTATAAGGTTCACGTGCTATCCTAATCATTATTAGGATTTTAATAAATTTTATTAACAACGCTAAAAGCGAAGTCCTTTAATGAAAATTAATTATAACAATTAGAATTACAAATTCATTAAAGGGACTACCCTAATCAGGAATTAGGTCTTGAAGTGTTGTTAATGTTTTATTAAAACACAACATGTCATTAAAATTCAAGTAATAAATTTTAATCATTATTTAATGGCTAACCTAAAGGGTTGTCTTGTGTTATCAAATAAGGGACAAGAAGACATAGCCATTAAAAATTTACACTAATTTTATCGCATAAAAAGTGTACAACTATTTAACAATTAAATAGACTAAAGTTTATCGCATAAACAATTTTAGCATGCATACTTAAATTTAACATTTAAATTTAAAAATTCGATTTTTAAAACATTTTATTTTATCTCATAAAATAAAAGCTTGTTTAAAAAATCATAACATTTGCATGCTACTTTAAAATATTTATCGCATAAAAATTTTAAACTTTTAAAATCAGTTTTTAAAAATATCTTATAAATTTAAAACATCATTTAAAAAATTCCATGTTTAAAATTTATCACATAAAATTTTAAACAACATTTTAAACTTATCGCATAAAGTTTTAAAGCTTTAAAACAATTTTAAAATGTATCACATAAATTTAAAAATTCCATTTTAAAACTTTCATGTTTAAAATTTATCATATAAAATTTTTAAACAAAAAAAAATTAATTTATCGCATAAATTTAAAGAAAACATTTTTTTGTAAAAGCATTCAAATAATAAATTCGCAGTCCTAGATCAGCATACAGAGATGGCTCTGATACCAATGAAGGGTTTTCTGGGACCCTTAGGGCACAAAAACTCTAGTCCCGTCCTAAGTCGGACGGAACATAGACAGAAATGCAGCGGAAAAATCTTATGTTAATCTAATTAACATGCAACCCTAAGGAACCAGACCCTGTTAGCCAGGATCTCTGCCAACTTGGTGTGGATCTGACCACCCCAAGAGGGATCTAACTACTGCGAATAATTAAATGAAAACTTAAACACATACCCGGAATCTCAACCCTGGGGCAGGCGAGATGTTCCGCACCGTCTTCCGAGCTGCTCCCGTCCCACGTCGAGCCGCTCCTTGAACCGCTCCCCGAACTGCTCCTCAAACCGCTCTGCATCCCGAGGCGATCAATCCCATGTCGCCGAGCCAACCACGCGCGGAAGAAAGTTTCACGCGAGTGAAACCTTCGCCTAGATTTCGGATCTAAATCCGAACTCCGTTGCGGCTTTGCTAGAGCCCTCAAGAGTAAGGCAGAAATTTATAGGGAGATAGAGAATATTTATTTTAGCCTAGATCCGTGCGTGCTCCAACATTTACGAGAGCCGCTCAGATCTAGAGCTTGGGACGAGTTTTGAGGAGGAGAGCAGACCCCTATTTATATAGGCGGCTGACTACTCCCCTTTCTCAAAATCCAATGTGGGACTATTAATTTGAGTTAATCAAAATCAAGTTAGTTTGCACTTCACAAAGTGCAAACTTCCGTGAATTTTAACTCACTCACCGTTGAGCTTCATGATTGATACAACCTATCAATTCGAAGGGTGTTCAACGGTGAACGCGTAGGAAAAAACGGCTCGTCAATCCGAGTCCGTTTGACCCTTCAAACAATTGTCCAAAGATAGCCAAAAGTCATGCTTCTCTTAGAAACGTAGCCGTCAAGAAAATCCCAGGTTTCAAAAACCCTAACCAGAAAATTCGGGCTTGGTGGGCCTCCATTTTCGCAGGTTTCAGCCCAACAGTTTGGGCTGACTTGTTTTGGCTATAACTTGTGCATTTGGACTCCGTTTTTGACGCGGTTTGAACCTGCGTTTAGAGCGGGACGATCCCGTCATCTAGGTAACCTTTTCAACGCATTTATTTAATTAAATATAGTCTTAAACAATTTAAGACACATTTAATCTCTTTTGCATCAAATGCAAAATAGTCCATATCTAAGCTTAAATTATCATTTGCATCAAATACAAATGATCCGAGGGCATATTCCTCTACAAGATCCACACGCCATTGAAACCCGCCACCGGAGGTTGTCGTGAACCGTCGTATCACCGAAGACGTCTTACCGTCGAAGAAGCCCGCACGTTATGAAGCGCCACTGTCCATAGTCAGAGATGCGAAGTTGAGTCGGAGAAGCAAACGACATCGAGCTGACATCGGACACCCCATGCAAACGAAAACGAAGCGAAAGGGGAGCTGACGTGGAAATTACGTGAAACGAAAACAAAACGCAAAGAAACAGCTTTGTTGACGAGGATTTGTTTTTAAGGGGATTGCTATGTGCACAGACTGTATATTTATTGAATTGAACTGAGATTGCTATACGCATAGACCAGAAAGCTATTTGAGCCAGAACTTGAGAACCAGGAGTCAGATCGAGACATCGCTTGCATCAGACTTGAGCTGACGACGTGCTGATTGACAGAGACGCTACAAGGACACGAACTGAGCATTTCTTAACCCTTTACTCCTTTATATTCGTATATTAGTGTAACGATCTCTACAGGGAAAACTTTACATGTTTATTGTGTTTTTGGGCACTTGACGAGTTGGGGCTCGTCAAGGGTGAGAGCATCTGACTAGGTTGATAGTGTAGAGCACATGGGAGTGCGTACTAGCTAGGTGAGAGTTGAGTTGGGGCTCTTGACTCATTGTGGCTGTACCTTGATTACATATCTATCTAGTTGCTGCTTTCGGGATGGAGTAGGTCGTGGGGACGACCAAACCAGGGTATATCTGTTTGTACTCTGTGATTGGATTTTATTTACCATGCCCGTGCTTATAACTGCGTGTGATTGATCGTGGATTGCACGAATATTTTTATTAGCCTATTCACCCCCCTCTAGGCTAGGATCCTGATCCAACAAGTGGTATCAGAGCAAGGTCAGAGGATCTAGTCTAGATTTTATTAGATGACCATGAATATATCTGATTGTGCATTTGCTGAAGGTCAGTCTATAGCTCGTCCCCCTAAGTTTAACGGTGTAGACTTTGCATATTGGAAGGCTAGGATGAAAATCTATTTAGTGTCTGTAGATTATGATGTGTGGGATATTGTTGAAAATGGTTATAGTCTACCCACTATTAAAATTGAAGACACTGTTATGATTAAGCCTAAAGACAAGTGAGATTTAGCTGATAAGAAACTTTATACTCTTAATGGTAAAGCTATGAATGCGCTTATACGCTCTCTTGATAAATCTGAGTTTAACTGTATCTCATATTGTCTAACTGCGCAGGAAATATGGCTAAGTCTGGAGGTAACACACGAGGGAACATCGCAAGTGAAGGAATCCAGACTTGCGCTACTGAGCACAGAATATGAGAGCTTCTGCATGCTACCAACAGAATCCGTTAAAGACATCTTTGCAAGGTTCACAGACATTGTCTACAAATCCAGTTCCCTCGGTAAGCCATACTCTAGCCATGAATATGTACGAAAGATCTTAAGGGCGCTCCCAAGCTCATTCAGGCCTAAAGTCACCGCTATTCAAGAAGCCAATGATTTATCAACGATGAGAGTGGAGGATTTAATAGGCAACCTGATGTCCCACGAGCTTGAGCTGCAAAGTATAGAAGCTAGAGAGAAACTTGAAGAAAAAGTCAAAGCTTCCATACTTGTAACGGTCGCTTTCCGACCTTATTAAATTTTCTGCATGCACGTGCTTTAGCGTGCACGTATTTTCTTGGCTATTTCCGGTTTCTGATCTATGCGATGTGTTGTGCCGTTGAGATCGTTTGGGCGAGTAGAATTTTATAGTAATTTTTGGGAACATCTTTTCACATCTCGTTTTCTCGCACAACGACGTTGAATTGATAGGGACGTTTTAGTCATTTGGCTCAAAACGCCGTCCCGAATTTTATGTAAATTTTTGGTAGGCACTACACACGATCGGGCTCTGTAGATCTATGCGTCTCGTCTCCACGATCACCCCAGTATTTTCGGATTATTTTTCTGACGCCCGAATTGAGAGTTATCGCTCCGAGAAATCTAGACCGTTGATTTACCCTGATCTTTTCAAATTCAAATCTATTAAACAAATCTGGCCAAATCTTCTTTTTAAAACATTTTAAATCTTTCCAAATCTGGCCCTCTATTTATCCCTAGGCTTACCCCAATCTGCACCCCCCTTAGCTCTCCCCTTTGCCACTTAAGATTTAAACTTAAAGCTGTTTATCAAATAAAATCTTATTATATACCCCTAACCCTAAAATTAACCCTAACCCTAACCCTAAGTCACAGCGCAGCCGCCACCCCCCAAAATTCCCCGACCCTCTACCCTCTCTCTCCCACGGCGCGGCCATCCTCCGCCGCCGACCACAAATCCCCTTCCCCCCCTCAGATCTCTCTCGCCCTCTCTCCTATCTCGCGCCGCCGCGGCCCCAACGCACGCCTCTGCTGTCGCGCCGTCTCCTCGGGCCCCCAAGCACACGACCATGCCGCGATCCGCGCCTCCCACCGTCGCAGTCCCCTCGCGCCGCCGCTACGCACCTCCCCGACGCCGACGCCACGCCCACACGGCGACCCCACGTCGTCTCCCCCTCTCCCACTCTCGATCTCAGTCGCTCGGCACCACCACCGAGCCCCGATCGCTCGCAGCCGCCGTTCGATCTCGCCTTCGCCGCTGCACGCAGCCCCGCGCCGTCGCTGACGGTGATCGCCCCGCCTCCGACGCTGCACGCATCTCCCTTTTTACCTTCACGTCGCTGATCTGAGCAGTGCCCCTCTCGACCACCCTCGCACATCTCCAAGCCACCGCTGCAGCTTCCTGAGAGCGCTGCTGCCTCCATTTTCAGCCGCCCCTCGCCTCTCGCTGTGTCGCCTGCGGCCATCGCGCGGAGCCCTAGCCACGTGCACGATCGAGATCTGTCTGCAGCCTCCCCGCGACGCTAGCTCGCCGTTTTGCCGTGGACTAATTGCACTCGCTGATCGCGCTTCGTCCGCTGCCCGGACGAGTCTCACTACGCTACCCGTAGTTGGGACACTGTAGACACCGCAGACACCCCTCCGTTCAGACCCTACGTCTGCACTATTTCAGACTCCGGAGAGGTTGGTTTTCTCGTAACTCGTAGCGAAACCCACCCGTAGCCAAAACTGAAAACCTAACTAAAATCGGCAACTAAACTCGCTAAATTTATTTTCTGCTCCTTTAAAATGTTGTGAACAATAGAATCGACGATCAGACTTTTGAACTGTGCACATAGGATAGAATCGTCGGATAGGCTGATCGGACACTTTTTGACTTGTGACAATTAGGGTAGCCACGCCTAACTTAGAAATGAACCTAAATAGGATTTGATGAAAATCGCGACTTGACACCGTCGCCGTGATCCCTTTTCAGACGGACTACCGCGGACGTGACGACTGGACGAGACACCCCGGACAGACGACGCACTCGCCATTCCAGGCAAGTGTACCCACTTGCGTTTTGACCGTGCCTTAGTTCTAGTTTGTAGAACTGTTAGATTGTGTGTGATGAGAACCAGACGTGAAATGATAGCGTCCAGGACGACCCGTGACAGCTCAGACTTGACGACGAAGTCTGAGCCTGACAACAATAAACTACTGACATCATAGGACTATCTTGCGTGTGCGTGCGTGTGGACACCCTAGAATAACAACTCCCTACACTTGTCATGTCATGTCCTGTTACACAAAAAGCCTTCGGGCGTTTCGGATGCTTTCCCCCGCGGAAGTGATCCCTGTTACCAAAAAAGCCTAAGGGTGTTTCGGATGCTTTCCCCCGTGGAAGTGATCCCTGTTACACAAAAAGCATACGGGCGTTTCGGATGCTTTCCTCCGCGGAAGTGATCCCTGTTACACAAAAAGCCTACGGGCGTTTCGGATATCTCCCCAGCGGAAATGATCCCTGTAATTCTTGTCCTGAGTTCCTGGGTTTGGGGTAGGGTTGAGCGTGCGCATGGGGAGAGGGTCTGGCCGCCCTCGAACCGTAAGGCGTTAACCCTTTCGTGTTTCACTTGTCTTGTCCTGTCCTGTCCCGTCACGTCCCGTCGTGTCTTGACACCTGTAGGTTAGTCCCGTAGTCGGTAGCACATGCTACGTCTACTGCTTGCTACGTTTACTTTTCCTGCTACGCTACTTTTTGTTACTCAGTTATAACCCCAACATGCTTAAACAACCAGTAAATCATTGTTAATAGTTGATACACTTGCAGTAGAGTCTGACAGTTTGTGTAGACTTTACCTGACGTACAGTTTCCTTCTTTTGGTGCTGTACGTCAGGTGTGGAGGCAGAGTACGTCGACGAGGCGGACTTACCAGTTGACTTGGAGCCGGAGGACGCTGATCCGGAGTACGATCCAGAGGACGATCAGAGTTAGAGATCTTTTGTTGCTGTTCCAGAGTTATCCATTTCAGTTTTAGTTGGGTGCGTTGCACTCTTACTTTCTCGTCTAGGTTGGGTGCTTGCACCATTAGTTTCCTTTCAGCAGTTGTAGCCGTTTTCGGCATTTTTAGACTCTCAGTACTTTGATGATAAACTTTGGAATAAAATGAAATGTTCTTTTCAGTACTTTTGTTATTTCGTACTAACATGCAGGGACCTGTACTTTCGCTATGGAATACTACAGACGCTTATTGGGTCCGGGCTCTTAGCCCCGGCCTAAGCGGGCCTTCGTCACGCTTCGCCTCCGTGTTTTTGGGAAGCGAGGCGTGACAGGTTTTAGTGGTGGCCCATGCAGGTCCCCTCTTCTGCAAGTACGGAATAATCGAAGTATTAAATTTCATTTTATTATCATCCAGTAAATATACGAGTCTAATCTGTGTCTTTCTGTCAATAGGATGGCAGGACGACGTGTTACCCGATCAGGGAGCTTAGGAGATGGAGTTCCGGAGGATCAGGGCGGAGAGTTTCGCCAGTTTCTGGGTGTGATGAGAGAGATGCTGGAGGTGTAGCATCAGTTGGTTCAGCAGTCCCAGCGTGCTCCCCAGGCTGTCCCAGTTGCACCACCCCCACCTCCGCCTGCCCCTCGAGCTGCTCCAGGAGTGAAGCAGTTCAACGAGCTCCAGCCGAGGACATTTTTAGGGAAGGTGGGACCCCTAGCTGCTGACGAGTGGATCCAGAGCACGGAGGAGAAGTTAGTTGCTGCGAAGATACCAGACGATACCCGTGTGGAGATAGCGAAGATGCAGCTGACAGAGAATGCGAGGAACTGGTGGCGCCTTTAGGAGAGGCGTCTGGAGAAGCCAGTGGATTGGAAGACCTTCAGGTCTATGTTCAGGACGAAGTACTTCACCAAGACTAATAGGAGGGAGCTGCTGAGCAGGTTTATAGATCTGAAGCAGGAGAACATGACCGTCGAGGAGTATGAGGCGGAGTTTGAGATGCTGAGTCGCTTTGCTCCGTATATGGTGAAGAAGGAGGAGAAGCGAGCTGATCGTTTCCGACAGGGACTGCGTCCGAAGATTCAGGCTTCTATGGCTTCGGTGAGTTTCACGACTATGAGGGAGGTGCTGGATGCTACGAAGAATCATGAGCTTATTTCGCTCCTACCTGACCCTCCAGCTGATAAGGGGAAGTGTCCTATGGAGCAGTACCGGCCACCTGCTAGGCCGGCGATGAGGCCAGTTCAGACAGTACCATTTAAGAGGCCTGGAGCACCCATTCAGAGTCAGAGCAAGAGACCGTGTCATTATTGCGGGAAGCCAGGACACGTTCAGAAGGATTGTCGAAAGAAGATGGGACTGTGCCTAGTTTGCGGAGATGCCTCGCATGCTGCGAAGGATTGTCCGAGAGCCCGTCATGCTGTAGTTGGAGCGCCAGCCCCGCTGCAGATGAGAGTGCCTACTCCAGTTCAGAGAGGACCTGCCGTTCGTGGACCACCCTTGGCGCCACAGAGGCAGATGTTTCAGAGAGCAGCGCAGCCCCAGAGGCCGGCTTACACCATGACGGCTTTGGAGACTGAGGAGCTGGATGGAGTTATTGTAGGTAACTCTTTGATTCTAGTCTTTCATTTCATAGTTTAGCTTTTAATTGTTAGTCTTGCTTGTTTGACTTGTTTGTTAGAGTAGCTTGGTTTGACCGTAGTTTCTTTTAAAATCTTAGGCACCATTCTAGTGTCTTCTCACCCGGCCTTGGCCTTGTTCGACTCCGGTGCATCCATGTGCATCTTATCCCGGAGATTCGTAACAAGACACTCCATTCCCACCCATACACTTCCTAAGTGTTGTGACATCACCACAGGGAACGGGGTGGTGACAGTGAACTCGGGATGTAGATCGATTTCTTTGGTGGTCTGTGGACACGAGCTCTTTGCAGATTTCATTGTCCACGACCTGCCACATTTCGATGTCGTTCTTGGCATCGATTGGTTGGGAGATTTCCACGTCTCAATCGATTGTCATAGCAAAAGGGTGGTGTTCCGAATTCCAGGCCATCCAGAGTTCGAGTTCCGCAGCAGAGATGAGTCGCTTGGACCCATCAGATATCGGGCCACGCCGGTGGTGCCGATTGTTGCAGCTATGCCGATGGAGATGGAGATCGAGCGACCAGCAGTCGTCTGAGACTTCGACGACGTTTTCCCGGAGGATATCTCAGGTTTGTCGCCTGTCAGAGCTTTAGAGTTCGGCATTGATCTTATGCTGGGAGCGCAACCGATATCAAAGGCGACGTACCGTATGGCTCCCGCTGAGCTCGAGGAGCTGCGGAAGCAGTTAGATGAATTGCTGCAGAAGGGTTTCATCCACCCTAGTGTGTCACCATGGGGCACACCAGTTTTACTCGTGAAGAAGAAGGATGGGTCCCGCCGGATGTGCGTGGACTATCGAGGACTGAATGCTGTCACCGTGAAGAATAAGTACCCGCTGCCGCTCATCGACGATATCTTTGACCAGCTTGGAGGATCGAGAGTCTTCTCGAAGTTGGATTTGAGGAGTGGATACCACCAGTTGAAGGTGAAGAAGGACGATGTTCAGAAGACAGCATTCTGGACGAAATACGGACATTATGAGTTCGTGGTCATGCCGTTTGGCGTGACCAATGCTCCAGCTGTGTTCATTAATTTGATGAACTTGATATTTTATGATTTCCTGGATAAGTTTGTCGTCATTTTCATTGATGACATCTTGTTTTATTCGAAGTCTGAGGAAGAGCACAGCTGTCATCTGAGGACAGTGCTGGAGACGCTGAGGCGACACAAGCTTTATGCCAAGTATAGCAAGTGCGAGTTCTGGCTGGACAGAGTCGTATTTCTGGGACAAGTGGTGTCCGGTGATGGCATATCTGTAGATCTGGAGAAGGTCAGAGCAGTCAGAGATTGGCCGACTCCACAGTCAGCGTCTGACATCAGGAGTTTTCTTGGTTTAGCAGGCTATTATCGGCGGTTCATCAAATATTTCTCGAATATTGCAGAGCCGATGACGAAGCTGACTAGGAAGGATATGGAGTTTCTTTGGTCAGATGCTTGTGAGGGGGCCTTCAGTATCTTGAAGGCGAGATTGACCACAGCACCGGTGTTGGCAGTGCCGGATCGAAGCGGAGGCTTCGAAGTTTATTGTGATGCATCAGGGAAGGGCCTAGGGTGCGTCTTGCATCAACATGGCCACGTGGTCGCGTATGCTTCTCTTCAGTTGAGGACTCATGAGAAGAATTGCCCGACGCACGATCTGGAGTTGGCAGCAGTGATCTTTGCACTGAAGATTTGGAGACACTTCTCGCTAGGTGAGAGTGTGAAGATTTTCACCGATCACAAGAGTTTGAAGTACATCTTCACGCAGAAGGAGCTCAACATGCGTCAGAGACGATGGTTGGAGCTCATGGCTGACTACGAGATAGAATTGCAGTATCATCCGGGGAAGGTGAACGTAGTGCCTGATGCCTTGAGTAGACTTCCTACTGCGATGATGCATACTGCCGACTGGCGGATTCAGCAGGAGCTGAGAGAGATGGATTTGGAGGTTGTCCTACCTGGTGTGGTTCATTCCTTCATGAATTTGCAGATTCAGTCCACGATCGTGGATCAGATCAAGGCAGCACAAGCAGGAGATCCGAAGCTACAGAGGATCAGAAGGCAGGTTGAAGCTGGACTTCGGACGGAGTTCGTGATTCATGAGGATGGTTCACTGCGGTACGGCAGTAGGCTCTATATACCTGCAGGTGACGTCCGTGAGGAGCTATTGAGCAAGGCTCATAGCTCGCCATATTCTATACATCCTGGAGGCACCAAGATGTATACGGACCTCCGTCTGAATTATTGGTGGATTGGCATGAAGAGGAGCGTGGCACAGAGCGTTGCCAAGTGTCTGATATGCCAACAGGTGAAGGCTGAGCACCATCGTACTGCCGGGTTGCTGCAACCGCTTCCTATTCCGGAGTGGAAGTGGCAGCATATTACGATGGATTTCGTGACTGGTTTACCTCGGACCCCGAGGCAGAATGACGCAGTTTGGGTAATCGTGGATCGATTGACCAAGTCTGCACACTTTATCCCCTTCCGAGTGGGCCAGTCTACGGAAGCCTTAGCAAGGAAATATCTGGAGGTAAAATTTCATTTCTTACTTCCCCTTTTAAATTTTTCTCTTGAGTTAGTTGTGATGTGGACCGTGTACGTGCAGGAGATTGTACGTTTACATGGAGTCCCCGTAAGCATCGTGTCTGACAGAGATACGAGGTTCACATCTCAGTTCTGGAGAAGTCTGCAGGAGAACTTGGGTACAAGTCTGAGCTTCAGCACGGCGTACCACCCGCAGACCGATGGCCAGTCCGAGAGAACTATTCAGATCCTGGAGGATATGCTGCGAGCTTGTACGCTCGATTTGAAGGGTTCTTGGGAAGACCATCTCCACTTGGTGGAGTTTTCATTTAACAACAGCTACCAGGCGAGCATTGGCATGGCGCCGTTTGCTGCCCTATATGGAAGGAAATGTCGTTCGCCACTGAGCTGGGATGACATCGGAGATCGGGAGTTGTTGGGTCCCGAGATGATAGTGGAAGCTGTGGATGTCGTGAGGGACATCAGGGAGAAGCTCAGAGTTGCACAGGATCACTTCAAGCATTGGGCTGATGCCAAGAGGAGACCTTTGGAGTTTCAGCCTGGAGGTTACGTCTTCCTGAAGATTTCTCCGAACCGCGGAGTTATTCGTTTCGGGAAGAAGGGAAAGCTGAGTCCGAGGTATATTGGACCGTTTGATGTGCTAGAGCGTGTGGGAGCAGTGGCCTACCGCCTTGCTCTGCCACCATCTTTGGAGGGAGTTCACGACGTTTTCCACATATCTCAGCTACGTCGGTACGTCAGTGATCTGTCGCACACGGTTGATTTCTCAGAGATTACAGTTCGCCCAGACCTGACTTATGACCAACTGCCTGTGCAGATTTTGGACCGTCGGCAGAAGCAGCTGAGGAATAAGGTAGTCGACCTGGTGAGAGTGATGTGGCGTCACGGATCACCTGGAGAGTCCACTTGGGAACGCGAGGAGGAGATGAGGGAGCGTTTCCCATCTTTGTTTGCTGATTAGTGTTGTCGATTCCGAGGACGGAATCTTTATTTTAGTGGGGTAGAATGTAACGGTCGCTTTCCGACCTTATTAAATTTTCTGCGTGCACGTGCTTTAGCGTGCACGTATTTTCTTGGCTATTTCCGGTTTCTGATCTATGCGATGTGTTGTGCCGTTGAGATCGGTTGGGTGAGTAGAATTTTATAGTAATTTTTGGGAACATCTTTTCACATCTCGTTTTCTCGCACAACGACGTTGAATTGATAGGGACGTTTTAGTCATTTGGCTCAAAACACCGTCCCGAATTTTATGTAAATTTTTGGTAGGCACTACGCATGATCGGGCTCCGTAGATCTGTGCGTCTCGTCTCCGCGATCGCCCCGGTATTTTCGGATTATTTTTCTGACGCCCGGATTGAGAGTTATCGCTCCGAGAAATCTAGACCGTTGATTTACCCTGATCTTTTCAAATTCAAATCTGTTAAACAAATCTGGCCAAATCTTCTTTTTAAAACGTTTTAAATCTTTCCAAATCTGGCCCTCTATTTATCCCTAGGCTTACCCCAATCTGCACCCCCCTTAGCTCTCCCCTTTGCCACTTAAGATTTAAACTTAAAGCTGTTTATCAAATAAAATCTTATTATATACCCCTAACCCTAAAATTAACCCTAACCCTAACTCTAAGTCACAGCGCAGTCGCCACCCCCCAAAATTCCCCGACCCTCTACCCTCACTCTCCCACGGCGCGGCCATCCTCCGCCGTCGACCACAAATCCCCTTCCCCCCCTCAGATCTCTCTCGCCCTCTCTCCTATCTCGCGTCGTCGCGGCCCCAGCGTACGCCTCCGCCGTCGCGCCGTCTCCTCGGCCCCCCAAGCGCACGACCACGCCGCGATACGCGCCTCCCGCCGTCGCAATCCCCTCGCGCCGCCGCGACGCACCTCCCCGACGCCGACGCCACGCCCACACGGCGACCCCACGTCGTCTCCCCCTCTCCCTCTCTCGATCTCAGTCGCTCGGCACCGCCGCCGAGCCCCGATCGCCCGCAGCCACCGTTCGATCTCGCCTCCGCCGCTGCACGTAGCCCCGCGCCGTCGCTGACGGTGATCGCCCCGCCTCCGACGCTGCACGCATCTCCCTTTTTACCGCCGCGCCGCTGATCTGAGCTGTGCCCCTCTCGACCACCCTCGCGCATCTCCAAGCCACCGCTGCAGCTTCCTGAGAGCGCTGCTGCCTCCATTTTCAGCCGCCCCTCGCCTCTCGCTGTGTCGCTTGCGGCCATCGCGCGGAGCCCTAGCCCCGTGCACGATCGAGATCTGTCCGCAGCCTCCCCGCGACGCTAGGTCGCCGTTTTGCCGTGGACTGATTGCACTTGCTGATCGCACTTCGTCCACTGCCCGGACGAGTCTTACTACGCTACCCGTAGTTGGGACACTGTATACACCGCAGACACCCCTCCGTTCAGACCCTACGTCCGCACTATTTCAGACTCCGGAGAGGTTGGTTTTCTCGTAACTCGTAGCGAAACCCACCCGTAGCCAAAACTGAAAACCTAACTAAAATCGGCAACTAAACTCGCTAAATTTATTTTCTGCTCCTTTAAAATGTTGTGAACAATAGAATCGACGATCGGACTTTTGAACTGTGCACATAGGATAGAATCGTCAGATAGGCTGATCGGACACTTTTTGACTTGTGACAATTAGGGTAGCCACGCCTAACTTAGAAATGAACCTAAATAGGATTTGACGAAAATCGCGACTTGACACCGTCGCCGTGATCCCTTTTCAGACGGACTACCGCGGACGCGACGACTGGACGAGACGCCCTGGACAGACGACGCACTCGCCATTCCAGGCAAGTGTACCCACTTGCGTTTTGACCGTGCCTTAGTTCTAGTTTGTAGAACTGTTAGATTGTGTGTGATGAGAACCGAACGTGAAATGATAGCGTCCGGGACGACCCGTGACGGCTCAGACTTGACGACAAAGTCTGAGCCTGACAACAATAGACTACTGACATCATAGGACTATCTTGCTTGTGCGTGCGTGTGGACACCCTAGAATAACAACTTCCTACACTTGTCATGTCATGTCCTGTTACACAAAAAGCCTTCGGGCGTTTCGGATGCTTTCCCCCGCGGAAGTGATCCCTGTTACCAAAAAAGCCTACGGGTGTTTCGGATGCTTTCCCCCGCGGAAGTGATCCCTGTTACACAAAAAGCATACGGGCGTTTCGGATGCTTTCCTCCGCGGAAGTGATCCCTGTTACACAAAAAGCCTACGGGCGTTTCGGATATCTCCCCAGCGGAAATGATCCATGTAATTCTTGTCCTAAGTTCCTGGGTTTGGGGTAGGGTTGAGCGTGCGCACGGGGAGAGGGTCTGGCCGCCCTCGAACCGTAAGGCCTGAACCCTTTCGTGTTTCACTTGTCTTGTCCTGTCCTGTCCCGTCGTGTCTTGACACCTGTAGGTTAGTCCCGTAGTCGGTAGCACACGCTACGTCTACTGCTTGCTACGTTTACTTTTCCTGCTACGCTACTTTTTGTTACTCAGTTATAATTCCAGCATGCTTAAACAACCAGTAAATCATTGTTAATAGTTGATACACTTGCAGTAGAGTCTGACAGTTTGTGTAGACTTTGCCTGACGTACAGTTTCCTTATTTTGGTGCTGTACGTCAGGTGTGGAGCCAGAGTACGTCGACGAGGCGGACTTACCAGTTGACTTGGAGCCGGAGGACGCTGATCCGGAGTACGATCCAGAGGACGATCAGAGTTAGAGATCTTTTGTTGCTGTTCCAGAGTTATCCATTTCAGTTTTAGTTGGGTGCGTTGCACTCTTACTTTCTCGTCTAGGTTGGGTGCTTGCACCATTAGTTTCCTTTCAGCAGTTGTAGCCGTTTTCGGCATTTTTAGACTCTCAGTACTTTGATGATAAACTTTGGAATAAAATGAAATGTTCTTTTCAGTACTTTTGTTATTTCGTACTAACATGCAGGGACCTGTACTTTCGCTATGGAATACTACAGACACTTATTGGGTCCGGGCTCTTAGCCCCGGCCTAAGCGGGCCTTCGTCACGCTTCGCCTCCGTGTTTTTGGGAAGCGGGGCGTGACAATACTATTAGCTCTTCAAGCTGACGATGACGATCTTGATGAGGAGCAAGCTCTAATGGTCAGGAACTTCAGAAGATACATTCAGACTGATCAAGGAAGAGCTGAGATGGAAAAAATGTTTACTCGTTCCAATAATTTTAATTCTGATAGAATTTCCTCTAAGCAGAAGTCTATTATACAATTCATGAAGTTTGTCCTACGTGTCAGTTTTGTTCCACGTGGCAGTTTTGTCCCAGTCATATTTTTGGTTGCTGACTGGGCCGCTACGTGGGGGTTGGATGGGGTTCTGGACTTGGCTTTGGGATGTGTTTTTGTGATTTTTTTGAGTTTTAGTCCCTGCTTTTTCTCTTTTTTCCCCAGCCCTCCTCTTACACACATTCATGCTTTTTTCACTTTGGCAACCGCTTATCTCTGCACTTGCACCCGGGCGACGACTGTCTCCGTGCCCTCCTGGCACGGGTTATGCATAGTCTACTAATAAAATGGAATGTTTTAAATGCAGGAGGAAAGGACACATGATGAGGAACTGCCCACAACATACAACAAATGTCGCAGAGAAGAAAGAAAAAGCCAAAGTGCTAACGTGGGATATGGACAACGAAGCTGAGGATGAGGACGAGGAGCATGAAGCCCACTCCGTCATGTGCTTAATGGGCAAACACAATGAGGTAGAATCTTGCACTAAAGCTGAATTTATGAATATTTGCAAAGGTATGCAAGCTAAAATAGATGAGCTAGAATCTACAATAGATGATTATAGAGAGGGTAGCTTTGAATTGCAACAAGAAAACTATGAATTTTCTAAAGAAATTGAAAAACTTAAAGGAGAACTTGTTGCATGTAACTCCACCATTAATATGCTGAAAATGGAGAAAGCTAGCTTGCCTGAAAAAGATGATTGTTCCTCTTGTCCCTCTTTGCTAAAAGATATTAGCATGTATAAGGAAGATTTGATGAAGCTTGAAACTGATAATGAATTGTTCACTGAAAAGATTAACATGATAAATCTTGAACTTAAGGAAAAAATGAGTGATTTTGAAAAGAAAGAAGAGGAAAACAAGCAAGCTTTCATTAGTAAATGCACTTTGGAAAATGCACATTTGAAATCCAAAATCGCTAGCCTAGAATTGTCATTGATCACTCCATATTTTACACCTTTTTTCTGCATGTTTTCATGATGTTTTGATCGCCCATATTGCGTTTTCACGATTATTCGACAATATTGCGATGCTTTTCACTATTTCTTGTTTTTGTCATATTTCAGGAGATATGGAGCGATTTGGAGCGAAATTGAGATCAAAGGAGTTTCACGCACTTCGGAGTGTCACCCACGGCTTATTTGATGACTTATCAGAATAGAGGATGATCGGAAGATGAAGGAAATCGATAGGAGCGACGAGGAGGCGAAAAGGAGAAGAAATGAGCTCAGGAGCACCTCACTCGGTCGACCAAGACTGGTCAGTCGGCCGAGTGAAGGATCACACTCGCCCGAGTAGAACGGATACGCACCGAAGATTTCAGACGTTCACTCGGCCGAGCAAGGAATTCCATTCGGCCGAGTGAGAAAGCTCACTCGCCCGAGTGGTACAGAGAAATCAGACAGAAAGAGCCAAAGTTACTGGAAATCCTGAGGAAGCTCACTCGGCCGAACATGATTGCTACTCGGCCGAATGAAGAAGATTGCTCGGCCGAGTCACCCTGAGAGATGGACCCATGAGAACCCCGAAGTTACTGTTTTTTTACAGGGTTTGTCACTCGGGCGAGTGACAAGGGTCACTCGACCGAGTGACCCTCTCCGACTGTTGCTAGGAATGTGATTTCTGGGCTGCGCAGGGGCAGTTTTGAAAGATTTTTTGGACGATTTTGGCTTGTAGTTAAGCCCTGTTTTAACCCTAGTTTTAGAAGAGACTTGAATTATTTTTTAGAGACTTCTTTTAGGTTTTTGATGGCTATTCTTTGGAGAAATCTCAGCTGGAGATCATTGGCTACGTCATTGGTTTGTTCTTTCTTGTTAAAAACTCATTTTTATGAATTTTTTCTTATTTGCAATGAATTGTGCCATGATTATTATTGTTATTTCTGAGATTTTCATGATGATTAGTGAGTAGTTCCATCGTTCTAGGGCATGTGGATGAACCCTATGGACCCGATCTTTGAATTGTGATGAATTTGTAGATTTGTTGCTAGAATTGATAATGGTTAGTTTGTGATCGATTTATTACGAGTAGTTAGGAATTCATATCGATTGGGATTTGCAAGAGATTGGATCCCAATTGATAGGAAGGCCTAGATATTCGATTTAGATCAATAATTGATTTTCCCTAGATTTGGTTTGCAAGAGATTGGACCAAAGCTAGGATTTTTAATTATAAATCTATACTAATATTCGTTTGCAAGAGATTAGACGAATACGAACTATCATAACCTAGATTGTAGCTCGAGATTGCACGAGAGTGGGCTCGAGATGCGATTGGACAATGATGTCGATCTTCACGCTAGCGGCTTAGGGTAGAGTTTGCTCGAGAGTGGGATCTATTCTAGGTTTGCTATAGACCAGTAATAGCGCGAGAGCGTGAGCTTGGTTCTACATTAAGTTGCTACTAGTTCACCTATATTCAAGCTTAGCAACAATGAAATCTATGATTCACAAGGATGAGAGACGGTCCGTAGTGGGGATTTCCTATCCCTAGCGCTTTATTATATTGATATTTCTTGCTATTTGAACGATTGTGATGATTACACCAAAATTATTCTTACTCTCTTGATAGCTAGGTAATTAATGTGAGATACTGTCATTTGTCCTCCCTGTGTTTGATACCCGCTCGCCACTACACAGTGCGCTTGCGGTAAGACTACAAGTCGTTTTTCGGGTGTATATCCGGACGCGATCAAGTTTTTGGCGCCGTTGCCGGGGAGGCGATGGTATTTTATTTTCTTTGCTTAGTCATTTCTTTTTGTTTTATTATTTCTATCTTTTTATTCCTCTATCGTGCTAACAATTCCATCAAAGCTCTATTTTCCTGTGCATGTACACGAGATCTACGGAGCGTCAAGGAGATCTATTATTTGATCCGGAGATCGAGCGTACCGAAAGGAGGCTTAAAACCGAGAGAAGAGTTGTTATAGAGGACGATTGTATGAACCGACGGGAGACACCGGAAGAATTAGCGGCACGCATGGCTAGAATAATATCTATCAGAGATAGGCTTCGGCCTAAGATTACTTCTACTACTTCATCCATTGCGATGCCGGAGTTGGCTGCGGATAAGAATTTCGAGCTCAAAATGGGACTTGTGGTTCTAATGCTACAAGACTCATTTCATGGGAACTCCCACGAGAATCCACACTACCACCTTCAGTCATTCTTGTCCAAGTGCGCCACCTTTCAGATGCCCGGTGTACCGGTCGATGCTATCCGATTGCGCCTCTTCCCATTTACTCTCACAGACAAAACATTATATTGGTTGAGGACGCAAGCGGAGGGGATCTTTACTACATGGGATGAGTTGGCGAGTGCTTTTGTTGATAAATTCTACCCACCATCCAAGACAGTGAAGATAAGGAGCGCACTCATGTCCTTCAAGCAAGGACCACATGGGACTCTATTCGAGACATGGGAGCGCTTTAAAGATCTCCAACATCAATGCCCCCATCATAGCATTGAAGCATGGGAGCTAGTACACAGCTTTTACAATGGACTCCAATCGGGCACCAAGTAAATCATAGATGCAACCGCCAATGGAGCCATTCTATCTAAGACACCGGATGAAGCTACGGCACTACTAGAGGAGATGGCCTCTAATAACCAATAATGGGGCGATGAGGGAGGACATTCTACATCCTCCTTGAAGCTGACAAGCATATACGAGGCCAAGGCCGTAGCGGAGCTTTCTATGAAGTTTGACTCTCTCCACAAGGTCGTGGAGAGATTGGAGAAGTTGATCACCAAGCCGCATGGAACTCCCACCACATCTACACCGGGAGGCAATATGAGCGATTGGCAAGACCAATCTCAAGCTATGTTCATTGGAGGAGAGCATGGAGAAGGTGCTTTAGAGTAAACCCAATATGTTGCGGGGAACACCGGTTATTGGGCCAACCCAGCCGCGAGAAATCATCCGGGATTTTCATATGCAAATAATGATGGAGCTTTGAACCCACCGCCACCGCAACAACCTCAAGCTCGGCCTCCACCTCCACAACCTCAATATCAACCGAGAGGGCCACCACAACAAAGCTACCCGCCTAGGCAACAAGCTGGACCATATAGGCCACCGGGATATAATCAAGGGTGGAGAGCACCAAACCCATCACAAGCACAACCGAGATCGGATCATGAAGCTAGGGTGGAGGAATTCATGGTTGAGCAAAAGAAGATAAACGCTAGATTGATTGCTCAACAAGACTCTCTCAATACCGTCGTGGGTCAACTAGCAGAGCAACTTACGTTGCTCAATAAAAATACTCAACAATTACCGGCTCAACTGGAGCCTAATCCACGAAGCAATACCGGCCACATCAATGCGGTGGCTGCGGTTATTACTAGGGGCGGAAGGACACTACTCCCGCCATGGGTCAAACCAAGGAGCCCGTGGAGGAAATTTTTGATGACAAAGAGCCGGCTATTGAGGAGGAGTGCCCGAAAGAGCCGCAAGAAAGGGGAAAAATCTGAAATTAAGAAGCCGAATGAGGAACGCACCTATATGCCGCCGGTGCTCTTTTCGCAATGGTTGGCAAGAGCTAAGATTGAGAAGCGACTCGCCAAATTCCTTGAGTACTTGCGAGGAGTAAGCCTCAACATACCTTTCTTGGATGCCATTGTAGAGATCCTGTCATATGCCAAGTTCTTGAAGGACTTAATTTCAGGGAAGAAAAGAAAGGAGAAGATAATGCTTGCCGAGCAAGGAACTTGGTTCACCCAGAGGGAGAAGGAGCCTACGAAATTCAAAGTTCTCAGAAGTTTCTGCATCCCATGCACTCTTGGAGGAGTCCCACTACAAAAGGCTTTGGTAAATTTGGGGGCAAGTGTGATCCTAATGCCCCTAAGTATGTTTGAGAAATTAAATACGGGGACCGACTTGAAGCCTACGGATATGAGAATACAACTAACAGATGGTCGTGTTACTAGGCCGGTGGGAATTGCAGAGAACATACTACTCCAAGTACCGAGAGAAATTTGCTTGTCGTGCAACTTCGTCATTATGGACATCAAGGAGGAGGGCGATACATCGCTAATACTTGGACGCCCCTTCTTAGCCACCGCCGGCATGATAGTTGACGTGGGAGAGGGCACTTTATCTTTAAATGTCAGAAACATCGAGGTGGAGCTCCATATTCCTAAAGCCATGAAGCATATGCCCTACCAAGAGGATGTCGACTACATGGACCTCCTTGATGAGGTGATCGATGAAGCTATACCACACTCTATTGGCGCCCTACACGATGATGGCTTTGAAGAAGGCCAATCTTCTAGCAATGAAGAAAATTTGGAAGGCCCTCCAGATGGCTCTATGGGTGATGACAAAGAAGACGACGCTGATGTCGCAAGAATTAGGGAGATATGCAAGCTCTCCACGATCAACAATTTGAAGAAAGCTCCGTCGGATAAGAGATCGGCATCACCGGTGAAGAAAAAGAATGGTACAAGCTCAAGTTTGGGGCACTTATCCTCCAAAACTACCCATGATGACGGGAAGCCGAGGAAAGCCTACGAGCATCAACAACTAAATCCAAGTGGCCTTCCCAGCAAATTTGGCGGGCGCATCTCACATGCGCCGAATATCACGCACTAAACGAATATCTTAAGGGGTCGAGCTCAAGACCTTAAACGAGCAATTGTCGGGAGACAACCCGGCGGTTTTACATTATTTTTAGTCGAATTCTATTTTTGTTTTAGATTTTTCTTAGAGTCTAGAGTCTAGAGTCAATAAAAATTGTGACAACGGGCTCTATTTTTCATGACCGGAGATGGAGAACGAGAAATCATTCATATGGAGGATGACCATGGCAAGGGAGAGCACTCCAGGAACATGCTCAGGCCATAGGAAGAGGAAGAAACTGATGGGGACGAGAAAAACAGAAAGTGACACAAAAACAGAGAGCCGAGGCTGAAAACAGCTAGCCACTCGGCCGAATGAACATTTCATTCGGCCGAGTGAAGACTCTACTCGGTCGAGTAGAGTACCGATCAAGGAAGATCCTACAGACCCACTCTCTGTTATTTTCTATGATTTATAGTGTTTATTGCCACTCGGCCGAATGACTATGTCACTCGGCCGAGTGAATCTGATACCCTACACGCTTCAAAATCGCTGATTGGCCTTGCTACTCGGCCGAGTGGAACTTGTTCATTTGGCCGAATGAGAAAAGTTACTCGAACGAGTCGTAAATATTGGGAGATTTCGAAATTTTTTCAACGAAGAGCCATTCGGCCGAGTGAACGCGTCACTCGGCCGAGTCGCCCATCTTTATATACTCAGCGGGCGCAGCACATTTTTCGAAAACCCAAAATTTCCAAACTTTCGCCCGCTGTGGCTGAGCTCTTCATCTCCCCATCGCCTGAATCCTCTTCCCTCCGATCGAGCCACCCACCCATCGCCGTCACCGACCAGGACCGCCGGTCGCCGTCGATCCTCGCCGCCGGTCACCGCCGGCGCTGCCGCCCGTTCGCCGTTCTTCTCCCATTTCGCCCAAATCTCCCATTTCTCCAAATCGTTTGCCCCCTACGTCCAATTTTGAAATTAATTCATATATATATCTATTATCCCCTATCTTCCCCATGTATATTGATTATCATTAGCTGATTTGATTGTTTGTTTTTCAGGATAGCTTGGGGGAGCTTGGGGGAGATACATGATGCTTTAGAGCTCCGTGGAGGAGGCTATTCTACGCACACTTCCAGTATTTACTGTCGCGTTGTGCTCGGGTACACTCGTTCCCTATTTCTTTGTAGCACTTTGCATCTCACTTGGGTGGGCACGTCTCATGGGCTACATGCCCCCATGACTTAGGCCACACACTCGGGAGCCCGCTTCCAAGCAGAAGAGGCCAGGCGATCCTGGCTCCTCTTCCGCTAGGGCGGACTCCCCTCCACCTAGCCCACCACCACCCACATAGCCGCCTCCTGCCGTAACCATTCCCCCAGCCTGCACCTGCTTCGTCTGCACCTCCTGCACCTCTGTCCACACTTCTGTTAGTGTCGGGAGCGCTTTAGCTGAGTCCACTCACACCACCACCACCACCGTGCCCATGTCGATAGATCCCATTTCTGCTTCTTGCCCCGAGCGTCCCCCCACCATAGTTGAGAGCGACGAGCCTTCTTTTGTCTCCGCGGTGGAGACCCTTTCCTCATTTTTGTTCTCGACCCCTGGGGAGTCATTTTCTTCTCACATCATGACCTCTCCAGTTGTCGACCTGTTTGTCTCCACTGCCACTGTATTCTCTGAGAGTGTCATGACGTCTGTCCCCACGTCTGTGTCACTGACCTCCCTCCCTGCCCGCCTCGTTGTTTGCCACCACTTCAGCTTCTGCTGCTGCTCCATCCTCTTCGACCTTTCTTGCGTCTCGACCTCCTACAGAGGCTGAGAGTCACTTAGCAAGCACAGCACCATCGCACCACCCCACAATCGCACCTATCCTTTACAGTAGCCGTGCGAGACAGCCCCGTGCTTCATCTGTTCGTCCCTCTGCTCCACCTCCCCCCGACACCCTAGTTCAGCACCTCCGTGCTCTAGAGGAGGCAGTTAGTGGACTTAGATGAGATTTTAGGAATCTCTCCGCTACTGTCAGTGTCGTGCAGAGGCAGTTCGCCTTACTGCCTGGTATTCAGGCTTGCCTGAGCCAGATCCTTGCACGACTGCCTCTGCCACCCACACCCACCCAGCGTCCACCTCGGCCACCACCTCTGCTACAGGATGGTGCTGGTGCACCCCCACCCGCCTAGGCATACACTGGATGCCTTCCATATTTTTGCTGATGATTCGCTGGATATTTTGGATCTGCTGATTTTGCACCCCTCCTCCACGCACGTTTTGTTCACTTTTTGATCTTACATGTCTATATCTTTTTGGGCGTGAGGGAGTATTTTTGGGGACACCTATCTGGTACTATTTTGATCTCTGCATGCATCACCAACATTCGCATCACGTTTCTTTTTCTTTTTTATTTTCTATTTTTCATCATGCATGCATCCTCACCCGCCCCTCCCATTTTTGTCTCTCGGTGTGCCACACTTTGCACATTGAAGACACTGTGCACTTTAGCTTGGGGGAGTGAGTACTCACGCACTTTTTATTTCTGTCGCCTTTTATTTTTATTTTCTCACATTTCTTTGTTTTTACGCTTATTTTCACCCAATTTTTTCATTTTTTCATGCATCACGCTTTTCTTACTTTTTATGTATGCTGCATTGTACATCAGTTTTTATTTTCTTTTTATCCTTATTTCTTTTATCCTTTTTGCTAGAGATGAATTTCCTATGATGATGATGACGTGGTGTTAGCTTATCTCTATAGGCATATTATCTTGTCATGCCATAGTTTTTATTTCAGAGATCATATGCTATGTCTTGATGTGCATTCGAGATAGTAACCCGCACTTTCATGTATGAATATGGATGAAATTCTTTTATTAGCTGAGTCTGATGATTTTTACTGTATACTCTTCAAAGAAAACATACCAAGCTTCACACATTGATTGCTTATATCTGGAGTACTGCCTTTCTTTTCTTATATCACTTCTTACTGCATGAAAATTGTACGCTTCACTTCAGGTTGATTGAATGTATGCTTGGTTGATATAACTGGACTAGTTTACTTTCTGAGATTAAACTGAGTAGATTACATTACTCTGCTGAAAGTTGTCGTGCACATCCTATAGAGTGAACCGAGTGTTACATATATTTCTTTCTCCACATATCTTGAGCATTATTTCTATACTTAAAATAATTGGTGAACCTCCCTTTAGCGATTCTTATATTGGCATTTTTTCCTCGCTACAAAAATCTATGCTTCAATACCCCCAAAATCAAAAAGAAAAAAAATACTCTTGTATACCTTTCTATCTTTTGATTTGGGATCAAAGCTGTGTATATATGTTTATGAAAAAAAAGGAAAATAGAAAAGAAGTTCATATATGATCCCATCTCATACTCTTTCTTGCTTTCTCCCCTCTTTTATTTTTATTTTTTTGGAGCTTCAAAAATGGGGAATAAGCTTACTGATTTATCTTTTGCCACCACGCTTATAGATAAGCTTGGGGGAGGGGATCCAATGATGTGTGTGAGAGTGGCTACTTGATTGTGCATGACAACCTAAGCTAGGTAATTTTCTATACTCGGTGAGATTACTAAAAGTTTTACGAAATTCAGGAATTGAAACTCAGCATGCATTTCATGAAAGCCATACCTTTCTATTCTTATTGATCCATATTGTGTGATATCTCATATACTCCAAATAGAAAGCATTCAATTGAAAAGTGTGTGGTCTATGATTATGTATACCTCTTTAGATGCTTCAGACGATGTTAATTCTAGAATGATTCCATATTTCATACTATTTTGATATTCTCGGGGTTTCTATGTTGAATGCATCCATATGATTATGATATCGAGATAAAAATCTTTGGCATGTGTTTTATATTCACTGTATGCTATATGAGTACGAAAAACCCACGTCCTGAGAAAATGATCTACGCCTCCCTCTTTGTTTCCTTATCCATTTTCTATTTCTTTTTCCCTTTTCCCCCTTTTTCTTTATTTTTCCCATCGGGTTCGCCTTTTACTTGTCTTCCTCGAGGACGAGTAAGCGGTAAGCTTGGGGGATTTTGATCACTCCATATTTTACACCTTTTTTCTGCTTGTTTTCATGACGTTTTGATCGCCTATATTGCGTTTTTCACGATTATTCGACAATATTGCGATGCTTTTCACTATTTTTTTGTCGTATTTCAGGAGATATGGAGCGATTTGGAGTGAAATTGAGATCAAAAGAGTATTATGCACTTCGGAGTGTCACCCACGGATTATTTGATGACTTATCAGCGATAGAGGATGAGCAGAAGAGGAAGGAAATCGATAGGAGCGACGAGGAGGCGAAAAGGAGAAAAAATGAGCTCATGAGCACCTCAGTCGGCCGACCAAGACTGGTCATTCGGCCGAGTGAAGGATTACACTCGCCTGAGTAGAACGGATACGCACCGAAGATTTCAGACGTTCACTCGGCCGAGCAAGGAATTCCATTCAGCCGAGTGAGAAAGCTCACTCGTCCGAGTGGTACAGAGAAATAGAAAAGAGCCAAAGTTACTGGAAATCCTGAGGAAGTTCACTCGGCCGAACATGATTGCTACTTGGCTGAATGAAGAATACTGCTCGGCCGAGTCACCAAGAGAGATGGACCCCTGAGAACCCCGAAGTTACTGTTTTTTTACAGGGTTTGTCACTCAGGCGAGTGACAAGGGTCACTCGGCCGAGTGACCCTCTCCGACTACTGCTAGGAATGCGAATTCTGGGCTGCGCAGGGGAAGTTTTGTCATGATTTTTTGGACGATTTTGGCTTGTATTTAAGCCCTGTTTTTACCCTGGTTTTAGAAGAGACTTGAATTATTTTTTAGATACTTCTTTTAGGTTTTTGACGGCTATTCTTTGGAGAAATCTCAGCTGGAGATCATTGGCTACGTCATTGGTTTGTTCTTTCTTGTTAAAAAACTCATTTTTATGAATTGTTTCTTATTTGCAATGAATTGTGCCATGATTATTATTGTTATTTCTAAGATTTTCATGATGATTAGTGAGTAGTTCCGTCGTTCTAGGACATGGGGATGAACCCTATGGACCCGATCTTTGAATTGTGATGAATTTGTAGATTTGTTGCTAGAATTGATAATAGTTAGTTTGTGATCGATTTATTACGAGTAGTTAGGAATTCATATCGATTGGGATTTGCAAGAGATTGGATCCCAATTGATAGGAAGGCCTAGATATTCGATTTAGATCAATAATTGAATTTCCCTAGATTTGGTTTGCAAGAGATTGGACCAAAGCTAGGATTTTAATTATAAATCTATACTAATATTCGTTTGCAAGAGATTGGACGAATACAAACTATCATAACCTAGATTGTAGCTCGAGGTTGCACGAGAGTGGGCTCGAGATGCAATTGGACAATGATGTCGATCTTCACACTAGCGGCTTAGGGTAGAGTTTGCACGAGAGTGGGCTCTATTCTAGGTTTGCTATAGACCGACAATAGCGCGAGAGCGTGAGCTTGGTTCTACATTAAGTTGCGACTAGTTCACCTATATTCAAGCTTAGCAACAATGAAATCTATGATTCACAAGGATGAGAGATGGTCCGTAGTGGGGATTTCCTATCCCTAGACGCTTTATTATATTGATATTTCTTGCTATTTGAACGATTGTGACGATTACACCAAAATTATTCTTCCTCTCTTGATAGCTAGGTAATTAAAGTGAGATACTGTCATTTGTCCTCCCTGTGTTCGATACCCACTCGCCACTACATCGTGCGCTTGCGGTAAAACTACAAGTCGTTTTTCGGATGTATATTCTGACGCGGTCAGTCATTAAAGAAATTTTCTATTGGTAAACAAGATTTGGACATTATTCTTGGAAATCAACTTTATGGCAATAATAGGCGAGGACTTGGATATGGTCTTAAAATGTTAAAAAATCAAAATGTAGAAAAGTGCACATTGAAATAACAAAGTTTAGAAATTTCCATGCAAAGTGCTTTATATGTGGTTGCGTTGGTCATATCTCTTATTATTGCAAATATAGGAACAAGAACATTAAGTTTAAGCAAATATGGGTTCCTAATGATTTGATGACTAACGTAAGTGGATCTTGTTGGATTCCAAAGTCACACATAATATCTACCATGTAGGTGAGGCAGGGACTTGGCTAGGAGCTATGGATTAAACGCTACATTTATTGAGTTCCTTAGCCAAATGACGACGTGAAGGTATATCTTCCTCTTTGAACTTAATGCATACCTTCATAACATTTTTGTCACTTTTGTGTGTGCTTGATTTATTTTATTCTGTGTGCTTGTTTGATTGATGCTAGCTTGTTTAGTTCTTTATAAAAACAAAATAATAATAATAATATGAAGCTTATTGACTATCTTTCTCTTTGCATCATTCAAGTGCTATAAATGAATGATAATCATATCCTTGTAGAAATTGTAGTAGTATTATTATGGCTAGATGCGCATGTTTTAATTCTTAGCCATGACAAGTTCAATGAATTGATAATATGATTTCTACACATACTTTCACTTCCACGATCTTTAAACTATGTTGTACATTTGGAGATACTCTTTATGAATATTGGAAAGTGAATGTAGGATGAATAATAACCGAAAATCTAAGGGATATGATGTGTGCCATGGATAAAAATTGAGCTGAAAAGAAGTGGTTTTCATGTTATGAAAAATAAAAAAGATAGTAAAGATGCGCTGTATGAAAAATGGATACAATCCTTGGTAATTACACTACCCACGAGTATCCAACTTAAGCTTTATGAGTAATCTTTAGCGTTGGTGTATTTTGCTCGTTGAGCAATGTTACCTCCCACATCTAAGAGTCCTTTTAGGCTATGTTTTGGGGTGTGATACCTTGAACTCATTTTTAATGAGGTGGAAAAAATCAATCCGAGGTAATATAAAGTTATTTGGAAAATGTTGGATTGGTTTTGGTTGGTTTTATAAAAGTATCTCCCTTTGTACTTCAATGTTTAATAATTTCACTAACACGATGGTGTTGAATTCTAGGCATAGTTATCATTGGATTTGAAGTGCCTATTATATGAAAGTCTACATGCTAATGCTCGTTATAATTTATAATGCTCTTTTATTTTGCATGTGATATTTTTTAAACTTCATGAATACGCTTTTGATGACAACAATGGGGGAGAAATATTGAAAGATTTGGAATAGTCTTGTGGTATTATTCGTGGTAGTATTTGTTGGGTGAATACATGTTCAAGGGGGAGCATGAAAATATGGGGAGCATGCTAGAAATACTACTATTATTGTGTTGTATGCTTGTGTGCTTGAACATCATGTATTAATTGTTTGCATACATCCTCCATTACACTTCACACACACATGTCACGATTATTATGTTTAAATCGTCATTGCAAATCTTATACTAGTTTGTCATCATCAAAAGGGGGAGATTGTTGGATACAACGTGTGTTGGATACAACGATCTTGTTTGATGATGACAAATATTTGTGAACGATTTGATGTGTGTGTTAAGTGTTTGCAGAAGTGGCAAGGATGTAAATACTCAAACGATGACTTAGTCAAAGAGATGGAGAAATTGCTATATGTATATCAATTGGACTTGGTTTATACGCTTAGCAAAAAGGACTTGGTCCAATATGGGATGAGATGGAGATAATCCTATGGGATTGATTTATATCAATTAGAGATTTGGCAATATCGTTTTCCTTCTCAAATCGTTTCTATCCAAATATCAAATCTCCTAGTTCTACCTTCAAGGGATACTTTCAATAAAAAAATTGTAACCGCGTTTTTCAAATAAAAACTCTCATTCATATCACAAAAAAACCCTCATGCCGTAATCTATATAAAACAAAAATTCCTACCCTATGATTTCTGATAGCCGCACTACCCTAACCATATCTCTTATATAAGTCATCTTCTAGGGTTGGAAGAGAACACACGGCAACAAAGAAAGGGTGGGCTATTATTTTTCTCTCCAAGGCAACACAAACCAAAAAAAATTTGCAAAGACCCATCACCCTACATCATCAAGCAAAGGAGATCAAAAAAGCCCCAAGCTTCCATCAAGCCAACTCACGCATCTACAAGGAGATCGTCAACTTGCAACTCACGCAGAACAAGCAACAAGGCCATGCCATCTTCGTCTCTGCAGCCATGCATCTTCAAACTCCAAGCGTCACCGTCGTACGTTGTCAAGCAATTGAAGTAGAGTCGACATCATCATCTTGTCGTCGCCGGAGCCGTGAAACTTGCCACCGTCGTCCTTCATCTGTATCGAGGAGAGTTTGAAGATCGATCCGCACGACGTCGTCAAAGATGTTTCGTAGAGTCGCTTCGTCGCTGCCATCGAGCTGAAGCCGCCGGAGTCGTATCACCATTGACGTCGACCAAGCAGCCCATGCACCCAAAGTTATCGCCGTCGAGTGGAGTTGTGCCGTTGAGTGGAGTTGATGTCGAAGTCAACTTGAAGTCGGAGTCGACCGCTGTTGTCGACGTGAACTGCTGGAGGAGAGCTCGCCTACGAAGTCGAGTCGCTGTCGAGGTTTCACCGCCGAAGATCCACATGCCATTGAAACCACCACCGGAGGTTTGTCATGCCCCGCTTCCCAAAATGGGTGCGAGGACGAGACGAAGGTCCGCATGGGTCGAGGATGAGAAGCCCAGACCCAATACGCATCTGTAGGGATACCATGAAGTTACATGTTCTTGCATATAAAAGTTCTGAACAAAGAAATAAGAGTACATGAAGGAAACTGCATTCATTAATATAAATAGATAATATCCAGCGAGTATAAAAGTCTAACAAAGGATGCCCAGCATGGCTACAACTGCAGAAAAGGAAACTAATGGTGCTACGCACCCAACCTAAAATAGAAGTGAAAAGGTTCTACGCACCCAACTAAGAACAACAGGAATCTCCAAGGTCAGCAACTGAGAAACCCCTAAGACTAGTCATCGCTCGGGTCGTACTCCTGATCAGCAGTGTACTCCTGCTCCAAGTCCTCAGGTACCGGCTCCTGGTTTGCTAACTTTGTCTTGGTACATGACGTACAAACACCAAGAGAAAGTGGTTGTACGTCAGGCGAAAGTCTGCAAGTAAACGTGAGAAGACTCCACTGCAAGGTGTATAACAATTTAAGGATGACATTTTAAAGGTTATTTACATGATGATAATGCAACAGCATGACAGATGTGTGTGTGTGTGTGTGTGTGTGTGTGTGTGTGTGTGTGTGTGTGTGTGTGTGTGTGCAAGAAGGTAAATAAAACGCAGAAAAGTAAATGTGACAGGCAATAGCTGTCGCATGTGCTACTGGCTATAAGACTAGACTAGACTAGAAAAGACAAGAAGTACCGTGTGACACCAAGAGGGTTTACGTCCTTCGGATAGAGGGGGATCAAACCCACTAAACCGAGGGCACGCTCAACCCTACCCCACCCAATGTGCACAAGACAATCATTACAAGGGATCACTCACTCACTAGGTGAGTGCCCTATTCGCCCGCAGGCTTGTGTATCATGACAAGGGTTCACCTTCTCTAACTTGGAGAGTGCCCTATTCGTCCGCAGGCTTATCCATTACAAGGGATCACTCTCTCTAACTTGGAGAGTGTCCTATTTGCCCGCAGGCTTATCCATTACAAGGGATCACTCTCTCTAACTTGGAGAGTGCCCTATTCGCCTGCAGGCTTATGCAACACATGACATGTCATGACAAGATGAAAGTAGATGAAAGTTGTTCATTCTAGGGGGTCCACACGCATGCGCACACACGGATAAACCCTATGGTGTCAGTTGTTGTTGTTGTTGTTGTTGTGCCCAGACTTCGTTGTCAAGTCCAGGCTGTCGTGGGGTGTCCCAGATGCTATCATTTCACGCCTGGTTCTCTTGTTTATACTTTTTACAGTTTAAAGGAGACAATGGCCTAAACATGGCCGAAACTACGCAAATGAAAACACTTGCCTGCGGTGGTGAGCGGTACGTCCATCGAGAGCGTTTCATCGAGGCGGAGCGTCGGTAAGGGGTCGTCTGAAACGAGTCAAGTAACGGTGTCAGGTCACGCTTATCAGTAATCCTATTAGGGTTCATTTCTAGGTTAAACATGGCTACCCTAACAATTCCATGTTAAGATGACCGTTCAGCCTATCCGACGATTCTATCCTATGTGCACAGTCAAATACGTCCGATCGTCGATCTACGGTTCCACATCGTTTAAAGGGAGCAGAAAAGTAAATTTAGTTACTTTAGTGGTCGATTTTAGTTAGGTTTTGTTGTCGTATAGTTTGAGTTGCTACGAGTGAGAGAGCTAACCTGGTGCGACGAACATACACGAGTCTGACGTCGGGTCTGGAAACAGTGACGGTGCTCGTGTCCTCGATTGCTGGTAGTGCAGTAAGGGTCATCTCGGGATCGTCTCAGGATCATCATGGTATAAGTCTATGGAATTACCTGCAATGACGCCATCCACGGCCGTCATGGTATAAGCTCCACGAACAACAGCTCCTCTCTGAATAGGAGCATGCACTCTACTCTGCAGTGGGGCTGGTGCTCCGCCCTCAATATGGCGATACCTCGGGCAATCTATAACGGCGTGTGTGGAAACTCCACATGCCAGACACAAACCCAGCTTCTTCCTGCAATAACTTGAATGATGCCCCGGCTTGCCACAGAAATGACATTGATCCCTGGCCTGGCTCTATGCAGGTGCTCCTGGCCTCTTAAAAAGCACCGACTGAACGGGTCCCACTGCATGCCTAGCGGATGGCCTGAACTGCTCCATCGGTCGATTTTCTCCACCAGTAGGAGGATCAGGAAGTCTCGCTACAGCCTTATGGGTCCTGGCTGCATTCAGCATTGCTCCCATAGTAGTCAAGTCCGCCGAAGTCATAGAAGCCTGGATCTTGGGGTGTAGCCCCTGACGAAACCGATCAGCTTTGTTCTCCTCCTTCTTCACCATATGCGGGGTGAAGCGGCTCAACATCTCATACTCCGCTTCGTACTTATCAACCGACATACTCACTTGAGTCAGGTTCATGAACCGCTGCAAGAGCTCCCTCTTCGCAGCCTTGGGGAAGTACTTCTACTTGAACAAAGACTTGAAAGTGCTCCACTCAACTGGCTTCTGCAGACGCCTCTCCTCAATGCGCCACCAGTTCCTAGCATTCTCAACTTGATGCATCTTCGCTATCTCCACTCTGGTCCCATCAGGTATCTTGGCAGATATCAACTTATCTTCAGTACTCTGGATCTATTCACGGCATCCCGTGGTCCATTCTTCCCAGAGAAGGTCTTCGGCTGTAACTCATTGAACTGCTTCACTACAGGAGTAGCTTGAGGTGCAGGCGGTGGCGGTGGTGCAGCTGGAGCAGTCTGGGCAGCACGGGCAGCACGGGCAGCCGATGTATCTGCTCAACAAACTGATGCTGAACATCCAACATCTCTCTCATAACGCCTAGTAATTGGCGAAACTCGCCACCTTGGCCATCGACTGGTCCCGTCAGCTGAAGGTCCGGCTCAGGTATTGCGTCCTCCTGCCATCCTATTGACAAGGAAAACCCAATTTAGACTTGTACATGCTAAACTGGATATTAAATGAATGCGGAACTCTTATTGTTCCGAACTTTTTGCATGACCTGCATGGGCCATTACTAAAACCTGTCATGCCCCGCTTCCCAAAATGGATGCGAGGACGAGACGAAGGTCCACTTACGTCGGGGCTGAGAAGCCCAGACCCAATTAGTGTTTGTAGGGATACCATAAAGTTATAGGTTCTTGCATATAAAAGTTCTAAACAAAGAAATAAGAGTAAATGAAGGAAACTGCATTCATTAATATAAAGAGATAATATCCAGCAAGTACAAAAGTCTAACAAAGGATGCCCATCATGACTGCAACTGCAGAAAAGGAAACTAATGGTGTTATGCACCCAACCTAAAACAGAAAGTAAAAAGGTGCTAGGCACCCAACTAAGAACAACGGGAAGCTCCAAGGACAGCAACTGAGAATCCCCTAAGACTGGTCCTCGCTCGGGTCGTACTCCTGATCAGCAGCGTACTCCTGCTCCAAGTCCTCTGGTACCGGCTCCTGTTTTGCTAACTCTTCTCGGTACCTGACGTACAAACACCAAGAGAAAGTGGTTGTACATCAGGCGAAGTCTGCAAGTAAACGTTAGAAGACTCCACTGCAAGGTGTATAACAATTTAAGGATGACATTTTAAAGGTTGTTTACATGATGATGATGCAACAGCATGATATGTGTGTGTGTGCGCGCGCGGGCGCGCGTGCACAAGAAGGTAAAGACAACGTAGAAAAATAAACGTGACAGGCAATAGCCATAGCGTATGCTACTGGCTACAAGACTAGACAAGACTAGACTAGACAAGGAGTACCATGTGACACCAAGAGGGTTCACGCCTTTCGGGTAGAGGGGGATCAAACCCACTAAACCAAGGACACGCTCAACCCTACCCCACCCAATGTACACAAGACAATCATTACAAGGGATCACCCACTCACTAGGTGAGTACCCTATTCGCCCGCAGGCTTGTGTATCATGACAAGGGTTCACCCTCTCTAACTTGGAGAGTGCCCTATTCGTCCGCAGGCTTATCCATTACAAGGGATCACTCTCTCTAACTTGGAGAGTGCCCTATTCGCCCGCAGGCTTGTGTATCATGACAAGGGTTCACCCACTCTAACTTGGAGAGTGCCCTATTTGCCTGCAGGCTTATCCATTACAAGGGATCACTCTCTCTAACTTGGAGAGTGCTCTATTCGCCCGCAGGCTTATCCATTACAAATGATCACTCTCTCTAACTTGGAGAGTGCCATATTCGTCCGTAGTCTTATGCAACACATGACAAGACAAGACAAGATGAAAGTGGATGAAAGTTGTTCATTCTAGGGGGTCCACACGCATGCACACACAGATAAAACCTATGGTGTCAGTTGTTGTTGTTGTTGTTGTTGTTGTTGTTGTTGTTGTGCCCAGACATCGTCGTCAAGTCCAGGCTGTCGTGGGGTGTCCCAGATGCTATTATTTCACGTCTGGTTCTCTTGTTTATACTTTTTACAGTTTAAAGGAGACAATGGCCTAAACATGGCCGAAACTGCGCAAGTGAACACACTTGCCTGCGGTGGTGAGTGGTACGTCCGTCGAGAGCGTCTCGTCGTGGCGGAGTGTCGGTAAGGGGTCATCTGAAACGAGTCAAGTGACGGTGTCAGGTCACGCTTATCAGTAATCATATTAGGGTGCATTTCTAGGTTAAACGTGGCTACCTTAACAGTTCCATGTCAATATGTTCGTTCAGCCTATCCGATGATTCTATCCTATATGCACAGTCAAATCAGTCCGATCGTCGATCTACGGTTCCACATCGTTTTAAAGGAGCAGAAAAGTAAATTTAGTTACTTTAGTGGTCGATTTTAGTTAGGTTTTGTTGTCGTATGGTTTGGGTTGCTACGAGTGAGAGAGCTAACCTGGTGCGACGAACGTGCACGAGTCTGACATCGGGTCTGGAAACGGTGGTGGTGCTCGTGTCCTCAACTGCGGGTAGCGCCATAAGGGTCATCTCGGGATCATTTCGGGATCGTCTCAGCTGCGGGTAGTGCAGCGAGATGATACAGCAACGGGTACGACGTCGGGATCGCTTCGGTTGCGAGTAGCGCAACGAAACGGCACGGCGACAGCTACGACATCGGGAAAAACACGCGAGATCAGTGATGTGCGTGAACTCCTAGACGCATGGGGGCTGCCGAGGATTGGAGGAGGTTGAAGGGGGTCACGCGGCCTGAGGAGTGGCCGGAGCAATGGCCGGCGGCGATGTGGCCGACAGTTTTGTGAGGAAAAGGACAGATTTGTGTGATTTCCGGGTTGTTTTGGGTTGTGCGAGGTTACCGCGGCTGAGGGGGAGCAAGAGGGTGACGACAATAGGTAAGAGGGGGCCATGGGGGGTCGCCGGAAATGGGAGGGGATCGTCGGAGGCGACCGGAAAAGGGGCGGCCGTGAGTTTGAAGTAGGCTGGGCGGCTGTTTTTGCTAGAAAATGGCAGCTCTCGGGTGTTTCAAGGGGGAGAGATAAGAGAGAGGAGGGAGAGAAAAGAGAGGAGAGTTGGTCGGAGATAGGGGTGATGGCCGGAGATAGGGGTGATGGCCGGAGCTCTCGCCGGCGGTAAGGAGGAAGAAGGGCGCAAGAAAATGGGCGGCGGCAGCTATGTGCGTGAGACCCTAGGGTGTTGTGTGATATGTTGTTTTCACATGAAAGTCTTGCTAAAAAGGGGTTAAAAGTGGTGTAGATTGAGTTGATTGGAGAGAGGGTGTGTGAGAGAGGGAGGGTATATTTAGGGTGAGGATAGCCGAAAGAATTCTTATGTGATACGTATGAATCCCAATTGATTTACGTTAAATTTGAATTTCAAATTAGATTAGTGCTAAGTGGGTTTTGAATGTAGTTAGTGTGATAGGTTGGGCTAACGGTGTCCGAAAATTATGAGAAAAATATCAGAACGACCGTGTCGATGAGAGGATCGAGGATACGGGGTCCGGTCACGAGCTAATCCTACCGAGAACGATAATACAAATAAAAACTAAGCATTGAAGTCTAGAGGCTAGCTAAAACACCCCCTTCATTCAAAGCTGATTTGTGGGAGAACGACCCGTGAAATGACGTTCACTAAAAATCCCACAAATAACTACTTTTCCATACGGTCACAACGATATATAACATCACGTATTCCGAATAGAAGAAAGGACAAAGAAAAAATACGCGTACAAAAGAGGAAAGTACACGCGAAATACGAACGGTCGGAAAGCGGCCGTCACAAGGTTGTCGTGAACCGCCGCATCGCCAACGACATCTTACCGTCGAAGAAGCCCGCATGTTGTGAAGCACCACCGTCCATATTCGGAGATGTAAAGTTGAGTCGGAGAAGCGAACGGCATCGAGCTGATGTCGGACGACACCCCATGCAAATAAAAACGAAGCGAAAGGGGAGCTAACGTGGAAATTACATGAAACGAAAACAAAATGTGAAGAAACAGATTTGCTGACGAGGATTTGTTTTTAAGGGGATTGTTATGCTCACAGACCGTATATTTATTGAATTGAACTGAGATTGCTATACGCACAGACCAAAAAGCTATTTGAGCAAGAACTTGAGAACCAGGAGTCAGTTCGAGACACCGCTTGCGTCAGACTGGAGCTGACGACATGCTGATTGATAGAGACGCTACACAGACATGAACTGAGCATTTCTTAACCCTTTACTCCTTTATATTCGTGTATTATTATAACGATCTCTATAGGGAAAACTTTACCTGTTTATTATGTTTTTGGGCACTTGACGAGTTGGGGCTCGTCAAGGGTGAGAGCATTTGACTAGGTTGATAGTGTAGAGCACGCGGGAGTGTATACGAGCTAGGTGAGAGTTGAGTTGGGGCTCTTGACTCATTGTAGCTGTACCTTGATTACATATCTTTCTAGTCACTGCTTTTGGGGCTGGAGTAGGTCGTGGGGACGACTGAACCAGTGTATATCTGTGCGTACTCTGTGATTGGATTTTATTTACCCTGCTTGTGCTTATAACTGTGTGTGATTGTTCGTGGGTTGCACAAATATTTTTATTAGCCTATTCAACCCCCTCTATGCTAGGATCCTGATCCAACAACGAAGACTTAATCCCCTTTGATCCTGGATCGAAGCCACTGTAAGGAGACTAAATACTGAGAGAAGGATGATGCTAAGGCAAGAAGTGATGGCAGGAGAATGAGTCGCCACCAAGTTACTCATAGACTTTTCTATGTTGTACAATGGTCCTACATCGAGTATTGCTTGACCAATAGTCCAAGCTACAAACTTTGAGTTAAAGACTAGGCTTATACTATTCATCCAGCAAGACCAATTCGATAGGTTACCTATGGAGAACTCGAGATCACCTCAACAGTTTTCTGGAGAAGTGTGACACGATCAAGATCAATGGCACCACTGATGATGCTATCAAACTTAGATTGTTCCCTTTTTCACTAAGGGACAAGGCTAAGGAGTGGCTCAATAGCATTGACCATAATGCCTTCACCACATGGGACGCTCTAGCTATGGCTTTTCTCACCAAATTCTTTATTCCTGGGAAAACTGTGAAACTTCAAAACGAGTTCACGTCCTTTACGTAGTTTGATCAAGAATATTTATATGAAGCTTGAGAGAGATACAAAGAGCTGCAAAGGTAGTCTCCATATTGCGGAGTTCCTGAGTGGCTCTTATTCAGACTTTTTACAATGGTCTGAAAGAAGAAGTCAATATATCTATCGATGCTGCAGCTAGATGTGCTATAATGACTAAGACTCCTGACGCATCTAAGGCATTGTTGAAAGAGATGGTCTCCAACAACTATCATTGGAGTAGTGAGAGGGTTATGCCCAAGAAGGGAGGTAAGCTGGATGTTGATGTGGTGATACCGTTCTCTAGTAAATTTTCTGCTCTATCATAACAATTATCCCAACAACTATCACAACAGATGGCTCAGATATGGCTTGGAGTAAATACTTCTAGTCCATTAGTTATGTTGAGTTATGAGAGTATGGCGTGCAAGGACATTTATCTAGTGACCGTCAGTTCATCGCTCCACATACACAAGGGTTAAGTATTAAGCAAGCTAATGCGTTATACAACAACAACTAGAGACTGCCAAATAATCCATATTCTAATACCTTCAATATCGGATGGAAGAAACATCCCAACTTCTCATATCAAAACACAACCCCACAACAACCTAAACCATTCCCACAACAACCTCTACCCTACAACCAACCACTTGGAATTCAAGCTTAGCCTCAAGCACATATGCCGCCGCCGCCGCCGCCGCCACAAAAGTCCAACCTAAAGACTCTTATGGAAAACTTCATATTAACGCAACAAACGAATGACTATTTCCATAACTCTATTTAAAAAATAAACTATATGGTTGACTTAGTTACCTCCCATAACAAGATGATCGAAACCCAACTTGCTCAGCTTGCCCAACGGATGAGTCAGCTCTCTAAATCTCAGGGCCAACTACCAGGGCAACCAGAACAGAATCGTATGTGCCACATCATTGCAGTCACACTAAGGAGTGGGAAGCAACTGGAGGAGTTGGTTAGGAGAGCATCTACGGCTATCGATGTAGAGAGAGCGAAAGTTCAGGTTAAGATAGAGCCTTCGGCTCTAGTGGAGGATATTGGTGGGGTTGATAAAGCTGAAAATAAAGACAAAAAAGTACATTCTAAACCTTCCAGAGTCTACATACCACAAGTGTCGTTTCCTCAGTAGTTGGCCAAATCAAAAATTGATTAGAAATACAAGAAGTTCATGGAAATTCTGAATCAACTTCATATCAACATCCCCTTCTTAGAGGCCATATTTGAAACTCCCTCATATGCAAAGTTTCTCAAGGACTTACTATCCAACAAGAAGAAGGATATGGTTGCATTATTTGAAGAATGCAGTACCATCCTGCAAAACAAGCTCCCTTAGAAGTTAGAAGATCCATACAGTTTCTCTATCCATTGCTCAATCGAGAATGTTCTATTCAAAGAGCATTATGTGATCTTGGTGCAAGTGTGAGCCTCATTGCACTATCCATATGCAAGAAGCTTCATATGTGTGAACTTAAACTAACACTAATCTCGCTCCAACTTGCAGACTGATCTGTAAAGTACACTCTTGGGATTCTTGAATATGTTTCACTTCATGTGAGTAGGATGATAATTCCATGTGACTTTGTTGTGATGGAGATGGCAGAGGACTCTCATACCTTGATCATTCTAGGAATACCATTCCTAGCTACCACCGGTGCCATGATTGACGTGAAAAGTGGTAAGGTTTCTTTGAATGTGGGCAATGACAAGGTGGAGTTCAAGCTTCATAAATCTATGTGGATGCCTCCCACAAGTGATGCTTGCTATTGGATCGATGCGTTTGAACATTTGATTGAGGAGAGATATCTAGAGAGCACTTTTACTTACTCACTCCAAAGGTGTCTTTCTAGTGATACAGATTTTGAGCACAACACGGAAGCTAGGGCATACATGAGAGCACTTGATGAAGCTCCAGCTCACTCTGATGATGGACCTTGCTTGAAAACTCTGCATCTAGGTGCGGTGAAAAATGAGAGTATTACATCTCTTGAGGTAGAATTGCAACCCCTTCCCCATAATTTGAAACATGCTTTTTTGGTGAAAATTCTACTTATCCGGTTATTGTCAATGCCACCCTTAATGATGCTCAACTTGATAGTTTGCTGGATGTTCTTCGAAAATATAGGAGTGTCTTGGGGTACACCATTGATGATATCTGAAAATCAAACCATCCTTTTGCATGCACAGAGTATTAATTGAGGATGGTCATGTCCCTCTATTGAGCCCCAAAGGCGCCTCAATCCTAACATGAAACAGGTAGTCAAAAAAGTTTTGAAACTCTTTAAGGCAGGTATAATCTATCCTATATCTGATAGTGCATGGCCCGGTTCAAGTAGTTCCAAAGAAAGGTGCCATGACCGTCATGAAGAATGACAAGGATGAGTTGATCTCGACGAGAACCATCACCGGGTGGTGTATGTGCATAGATTATAGAAAATTGAATAAGGCCACTCGGAAAGACCACTTCCTGCTCCCATTTATTGATCAAATGCTTGAAAGATTAGCCAATCACTCTTTCTTTTGTTACTTGGATGGATACTCTGGTTCCTTGTAGATCCATATCCATCTAAGTGATCAAGAGAAGACGATGTTTACATACCCCTATAATACCTTCCCATATCGAAGAATGCCATTTGGATTATGTAATGCACTGGTCACCTTTTAAAGATGTATGATGGCTATTTTCTTTGACTTTGTGGAGCGCATTATGGAAGTGTTTATGGATGACTTCTCGGTCTATGTCATATACTTTAACGATTGTTGAAAAATTTGACAAAAGTATTGCATAGGTGCCAAGAAGGCTATCTTGTATTGAATTGGGAGAAGTGCCATTTTATGGTACAAGAAGGAGTTGTTTTGGGACACATTATTTCTGCTAGGGGTATTAAGTCGATAGAGCTAAGGTAGAGGTTATTGATGGATTACCACCCCCTAACCAATGTAAAAGGGGTGAGGAGTTTCCTTCGTCATGCACGTGTTACCACCGCTTTATCAAAGATTTATCAAAAATCGCTCGACCTCTAACTGAGTACTTAGCCAAAGATGCCCCATTTGTATTTACTAATGCGTGTCTCGAGGCATTTGATAGATTGAAAAAGTACTTATCTCCACCCCATCATCCAACTGCCGGATTGGACTCTTCCATTCAAGTTAATGTGTGAGGCAAGTGATCATGTGGTTGGTGAAGTTTTAGACCAAAGAAAGGATGTTAAGCTTCGTGCCATTTATTATTCTAGTAAGACTCTCGCTGAAGCTCAAATGACTTACACCACGACAGAGAAGGAGGTGCTAGCAGTGGTGTTCTCCATAGAGCATTCCAGTCCCATCGTGTGGGGTCGAAAGTGATTGTTTACAAGGATCATATGGATCTGAAGTACTTGTTAAGCACAAAAGATGCCAAGCCCCACTTGATCCATTGGATTTCTTGCTCCAGGAGTTCGATTGGGAAATAAAGGACAAGAAAGGTGCTAAAAATGTAGTGGTGAATCACTTATCCCGCCTCATCCATGAGAACCTAGTCACACCTCTTTCGATATTCGACTCGTTCCTTGATGATCAGTTGTTTATCATTTCCTCAGTCAAAGTCCATTGGTTCATAGATATGGTGAATTTTCTTGCATGCGGAATCTTACCTCATGACCTTATGCCACATCAATGCAAGAAATTCTTCCATGATGTCAAGAAATATTTCTAGGATGACATGTTCTTCTACAAGTCTTGTCCCGATGGAGTGATCCTGACGGTGTGTTCCTGAAGGCGAATCAACATCTATAATATCTCATTGCCATGATCTACCTTGTGGAGGCCATGCTAGCACCACAAAAACCATGACGAAGATCCTTTAGTGTGGTTTCTATTGGCCTTCTCTGTTCAAGGACATTGACACATTTTTTAAGGGATGTGACCATTGCCAAGGAACGTGGAACATCTCTAGGAGGAATGAGATGCCACTTAACATCATCCTTGAAGTTATGCTCTTTTACTTTTGGGGCATTGACTTCATGGGGGCCATTCCCATCAAGCTACAACAACAGATACATCTTAATAGCGATCGAATATGCGTCCAATTGGGTTGAAGCCATAGTCGCACCAACTAATGATGCTTGGGTGGTCTCCAGTTCTTCAAGAAAATCATTTTTCCCCGTTTCAGAGTCCCGAGGGTGGTGATTGTGATGGAGGGTGGCACTTCATGAGAATAAGTTCAAAGTCCGTTGAAGAAGTACGTAGTACACCACCGTATTGGTGATGCATATCATCCGCAAATTTATAAGTGGTCAAATTGAGATTTTCAACCCAAAAATTAGAAGTATCTTATAGAAGACGGTTGTGAAATCATGAAGGGATTGGTCGATGAAGCTTGATGACGTGCTTTGGGCATATTGCACTGCTTTTAAGATCACAATTGGAACTTCATCATACTGGTTAGTCTATGGTAAAGAGTGTGATCTCCCGATTGAGTTGGAACACAAAGCATTTTGGGCTTTCAAAAGCCTAAATTATGACTACTACAACACGTGAGAACGTCGGCTTCTACAGCTGAATGAGTTGGATGAAATCTGGCTCAATGCCTATGAGAATGCCTGCATGTATAAGAAGGAGACGAAGAGGTGGCATGATCAGCGAATCATGAGGAAATAATTTCATGAAGGGGACTTGGTTCTCTTATTCAATTCAAGTATAAAACTCTTCCCGGGAAAGCTCCGTTCTCGATGGTTAGGATCGTTCAAGATTACACAAGTTTTTCCCTATAGAGCAGTGGAAATATCAGGAGAATGAGGAACTTTCAAGGTGAATAGACAAAGGTTGAAGCATTACATCATCGGTTAACCAATTGACGAGAGCATATCTCATGCACCATCCTGTCCGAGCATAACGATCACATGAGTAGAGCTCATGACTCTAAATGAGCACTTCTTGGGAGGCAACCCAAGCTTAGTTCGAATTTTTATCTCTACTTTACTTCACATTTAAAAAACATAATTTTTTATATGTATTGTGTTGATATTATCCATATTTTTGACTCAGGATTTGGCCCTGTCGTGCTTCAGTTAGCACGGCCATGCCAATCAAGTAGAGGGGAGCTCAGTGAAGAAAAGTAAGCTGCACGACCATGCCAATTTTTCATGGTCGTGCCAGTTTGACATGGAGTCGCTTAGTGAAAAATAGAATTCGGCATGACCGTGCCAAATTGGCAAGACTGTGTCGATTCCAGATTGGTAGCCTTTTTAACTTTCTTGTCTTCCTTTCTTTCATCCCTTTCATCTCTCCACTCCAAAAACACTCACTCTCTCATCCTCCCATATTAACACTTTCTAATCCTTTCCAACTTCCTCCACTACATCTCCCTTCTCCCTACTTCAATTTATCCCTCCTTCACCAAAACCCAAACCCTAGCCCCAACACCCTAAGGAAATTGAATGAAAGTTGGGGAAGAAAGAGCTCTCCTTGGCAAATTAGGTGTGGCATGAGCATTAAGCACATGTCAGGACAGTGATTAAGCACAATTTTGTGGCAAGATTCCACAACAATTGGATAAATTCGTTCCTCTCCCTCCACTCACAAAATTTTGCCCTAATTTTGAAATCTTGCTTATTTGCATGCCACTGGGGTAATTTTTGTATTGTTGATCATTTGACTGTTGGATTGGTTTTTTAGCATTCCTCATGTGATCTTATACCCCATCCTTTCATCATGTCATCCCACCCTAAGGACGCCGCATTTAAGGCTCCTTCCTCTAGCTTAAGGCCCACATGTCCTCGAAGAACGGCCGAACCTTTACCTCAATGTGTTCCCACATACCATTGACACAATGGGTATTATATTTAAGGACGTCGCTCAACGCACATGTTTTGAGTCCCTCTCTCGTCACAACATAAGCACAACAAAATTTGCCAATATCACCGCCCTACAGCACCTTGGGGTGCTTGAGGGCGTCCACACTTTATATGTCAATGTAGGGTGGGGTACATTTCTATCCTGCACAGCCAACACCTATATGCACCTCATTCTAGAATTCATTAGCTCATTGGGTTCTGTCTAATGAACATGGACCGTGAGCTATCCTTAGTTGTCCCTCAATCAAATGTTTGGCCCATTTGCAGAACTATTGGTTCTAACGACCGCTTCCCTATAGATTACAACGAGGCTGCCTTTTGGCGTTCCATTACGGGTTCCGAGAGTTATGAACCAAGAGTGTGTCCAAAGCCTCCTTCATTATCCATCATTGTCTCCATCTCGCCCATAGGATCTTGGCGTGCACCGCCCTTCTTCTCATTCTTCATTTCATTTTTTATTTTTTTCTTCACTTTTAAAAGCCAAGTAATAGGCCCACTCTTTTAAAAGCCCAACACACAAATATCTCCCTCTCTCACCGTCATTTTCTCAAACCCTACCATAGCCCAAAAGATCTGACCGTCGATCACTCTTCTCTGGATTTTTCAAATCGATTTCAACGGGGAGATGCTCTTCCCTCCTCTCATGCGTTCCTTTCTCCTTTACATAAATCTTCTTGATTTTTAGGGCAAATGTAAGCAAATATTATTTTTTTCCTCTCCAAGATTGTTCGGATTTTCTTTGGGGCTTTCAGATCTCCTCTGGGTCTTTCGGTTTTCTTCAACTTCTCACGTGAACTTCGGAGAACGGTAGATTCCACGCTTCTAAATCTTTCAATTAATTGTTTAATTGTGTTGCATGCATGTTTGACCTCCAACGATCTTTGCCATGGCTACATTTTGCTTCTTTTTCGATCGTTTGTGTTTAGGGCGTGATGTAGAGTTCGAATCGAGGGATGTCCCCAATGATTTTATAACTCCGGCCCGAGACGCGTCTGAGACCCTCGCTGTCGTCTCCGTTATTTTTTTGTGGTTGTTTCCTTTATTTTTCAACCCAACCAGCCGACCCGACTTAACATTTTCAGTGGATTGTTTGTGTGGCCTGCTGTTGGTTCCTTGATGGACCGTGCTATGAGCTCTGTTGGTTGTTTCTTTTGGCTGTGCTTCATGCTTTGTTTGTCTGTTTTTCACGTGGCTGTCCGTGTTTCTGGTGGCTTGTTTCTGGTGGCTGTTTGGGTGCAATTTGGTGCAGTTTTTTGGGGTGTTTTTGGTGGGTGTTTGGGTGCAGTTTGGTGCAGTTTTGGGGGTGTTTTCAATGGCTGATTGGTGTAGTTTTTGTGAAGGTTCTTGGTGATTGTCTGATGGATGTATGGTGCAGTTTTTGTAGCTGTTTTGTGGGACTTTTGGCAGCATGTTTAAAGTGTCAAAAAAAATTAATTTCTTTCTTTTAAAACTTTTTCTTGATTTTTTTAAATGAGTTCTGTTGTTTTGAATGCTTGTTAGTTGATTAATTGGTTAACTGTTCTAATGTACGTAACTGAATACTACACGTGTTTCACACACTGCACGATTCATTAGATTACATAAATCAACTGCTACTAGATATTGTGTATTGGATCCTTGACACCTGTACTTGACATGCTACGTGAAATATATAAATTCAGTATAGCTCTTGACTATGTAATTTAGGGACTACGGAGATGACACTCAAAATTACTTTGAACTAGAACCATTATAATCCAAGTTAATTGAAGTGACAGCGAGCTTTTCAACTAGACGTATATCATGATTGGATGGAACCAATGTATATCTTGGTATCATGTGTGTGGTTCTATTTCGATTTGCATTCTATCTTTTTTATTTTTATTGCATTGTGAATTTGCTTTGATGTTGGGTGTATATACCCGTTAGATGATTGTCGGATTTGATAAATAATCATCGCTCCCAACAATAATAGAACACTTGGGCAACAGGGCAAGAGAAACCACATCTCAGCGAATCCATGATCGGAGGAACCCATTTCATTCGGGTCGGACGCAGACCAACCAAGCAACTTTGGGTCACAAACCAACCCAAAGTAGACCCGACCCAGTTTGTACCCCCAATCGTCGCCGCATCCATCCAATTTATTTCCAAAATATTTTTAAAATGAAGGAAAAAAAATCCAAACGTTACGACACAACGGTCGAAAGAAACTACCCAATAACCACCACGCTTCCCGCCAATTTCAAATCCTTCAGAAAAGCAGTTATGAACTCTCGCTATATAAACCCCCCTCCTCCCTCGGTTCTTTCGATCCCAACTCTCTCACCTTCCCCCTCTCAGTACTTCCCCCTTCACTCCCCGGGCTCCGGCCCCCCCCGACGTCTCCGGCATTCGGCCGGCGGCGTTTGCCGGCCGTTGCCCGCATAGTTTTTTTTTATATCTTGTCGTGCTCCGTTTTCCATTTAGATATTTGTTTAAGTAAAATTTGTTTGAGTAAAATAAATGGATAGCCCCAACGACCCCTATAACGTTGATCCCGAAGACAATGTGTACCGCTTTCTCGACGACTACTGCCCTTCGCCGCTCATCCACCCGCCCGTCGATCCGCCGCCTTCTCCCAACATGTTCAACGTCCCCACCAGTGCTCCGAACGTTGATACCACCACCACCACCAGCAACCATGGTGATTACAATGACTTTGAGTTCGACATTGACGTGGACGACATCATCAACTTCGGACCGGATCTCGATGACAATGCGGAAGGAGGGAGCGAACCCCCCGCCGCCGCCGCTGTTGCGATGAAGGACCCACCGGCGCCGGACGCGGGTCCCAGTGGGACCAAGGAACTGGGGTTCCAGTGGGCCCCGCCGGGCGCGCTGGACTGCGGGGGATGCACCGTTGTCAGCGAAGTGTATGATTACAGTAATGGTAGGGATGGACTTAAGATCACTATTCTAAATAAACGAATTAGGGTTTTTGAGTTTTGCTGCTAATTAAAAAAAGCAAACGGTGTATTAATGTTGCGTAGGGCTCTACAACATAAGGCTGGCAGTTCATGCGGTGGCGGGAAACTTCGATCATTTGGTGTTTGATGTGGAGAGCACGGACTTTGAGATAAGCTCGGGGGTCGAGACGTTCCTTATGAAGTAAGGATCGATGACTGATTCTTATGTTGACAATGCATGATTAACCGGCCTTTCAGTACTCATTTTACACTGTGTGCAGTTTTGAGGGGCAGAGCCTGGAACTGATGAACTCATCGCTGGCCAAATATGCCATAAAAATCAACGAAGATGGCTCGATCACGCTGCAGGACTCGTACATCGCCGTTTACAACCACATACTGGAGAAACAGGTTGTTAGCCGTCAGCAAGGAGGGGGCAGCACTTCCTCTCAGCAAACCTCTGATTCGAACGAAGAAAACACCGATATCGAAGAAGCAACGAACGAGCAAATGAGTTCACAGCCTCCTGGATTAAATCAAGGTTATTTTTTAACTGAAGTTTCTTTTTGTCTCTAATTTTTTATAATAAAAAATAATATTAATAACGACGATAGTATCTATTATATATTTCAGGCTGTTTGGAGTTGCAGTGGATGAACGGTCCCGGTGAATCTAGCGGCGCAGCGAGTGCTAACAACGACGGCGACGCTTCAAGGCATCCACCTCCTCAGCGACCAAGTGTCGGGATTCAGGTGTTTATTTTTATTCTCTATTTTTTTACCTTTTTTTTTCTTTTTTGAAAAAAATGCTGCGTGTTAATCAAATATCGCGATATAAGCAGAGAGAGAGAACGGCAAACATGAGCATTGCAGACCTAGTTCCGTTCTTTCACATGAAAGCGGAAGATGCGTCCAAGATGCTTAACATTTGCCCGACAACTCTAAAGATCCTATGTCGGAAGCTCGAACTCGGCCGCTGGCCTCACCGCAAGGTATCCCTTCTCTCTCTCTCTCTCTAAGAAGTTGTACGGTGTTAAGGAAATAATGGGGATATATATAAGTGTGTTGATGGTAATTATTGTAGGTGAAGAGCATAGATAATAGGATAAAGAGATTAAAGAGGCAGATTAGAGAGAAGGCGGAGGAGCGGGATATGCAGGCAATAGCGGGCCTGCAGGACGAGATCAAGAAGGAGGAGGACAAGAAACTGCGGCTGTATGCGTTTCTTACAAGGCCCCGCTAGCCATATGAGTGTTGTAATAATGCGTTCGCGCAACAGAGTGGGAAAGAGGGACTCTATTTGTTGTTGGTTGTTATTATGTTGTTGTTTGTTGCTGTTTGTGGTGTTGAGTGGTTTGGGCTTCTGGTCATGTACATGTTTGTGTTGTTTTTTAATTCAATAAATGTCTCCTCAATGGTTAAGAGTTGTTTGCTGTTATTTACGGATTATGTCCTTCACACGGGAAATTTTATTATATTATTGATTATTTGGGATAAAGTGTACTCTTTCATTTAGGTCAAGCCTCAAAACAATGAATTCGGCACCTATACTAAGAGAGGAATTGCTAATCCTTCTGTAAAATAGATTTTGAATCTAAATATGCCTGATGTATCAACTAGTTATGTGACTTAGTTACATAGTGTCATCTCCGTAGTCCCTAAATAATAGCTATACAGATCCAATGGAAACACTAAGCCCAACATAAACTTTAGAGAAAACTATTGGGAGCTTGACGAAACAAACTAGGTTAACAATCACCAGTGCAACTGCGCATTAATTACCAAAAAAAAAAAAAAACACTCACCCATGCAAGCACCCAACCTTGGATGTTCTCTTGGGAGCCTGTCTCACACCCCTCTGATAATGACCTTGGAGGCCAGTAGGCAATTTAAGTGATGAGATAATGAGTACCTTGGAGAAGTCAGTAGACCCCACATGCACCAAGATGAGCGTCTCGGGTGGTAACATATGGGGGCATATCGAGGTAAAAGCTTGCTCTATCAGCTTACCAACGACTCCAAGATTGTAAAAATCAGTTATGGCTCATGCAACACGTTGTGGCATTCACACACACACACATGCATGCAGGTTCAACCCTCTAGGACTAATCGAGACCCCATAACTCTGTTGAGCTTTAATACACTGTTATAACAAATAGTTACAACCCACCTCGTCTCTAACGAGGAGTTTATAGCCACCTTGCCAATAACAATGATTTACAAGCACACCTTGCCAACAACAAGGATTTCCCTCTCACACAGCACACAAATGCGATAATACTTGTAGATACAATTTACATATAACCTTGTTTAAAGCTTGATCTCAAAATATAGGTGTTAAGGCCAAAATCGACGTCAACAGTATTTGGACTAATGCGGAGTCCTTGGCTGAGGTGGATCCTTATGAGCAGTGCAAATGAGAGCCTCGGTTAGTGGAACCTAGGTCGATGATGGTTGGGATGAAAATGCAGCGCGGAAGCTTGATTGACCCAGTGAATGGATGCGACGGTCCTTCAACCCTTTGGTGGAGTTGATCATCGAACGATTGTCGTCGGAAGCTATCGATCGACCCTCATGTTGGGTTGTGCCTCGGTCTTCCTGCACCACAAAAGAGCGTCAGGGGGATCGGATATGTGTTCCGATCCAAATCCCCTCTGATGCTTAAGTTAGCGCACGGTGAAGTGGTGAGTGGGTATCGAACACAGGGAGGACAAATGACAGTATCTTGATCACGTAGCTATTGATGGTTGAGTGGAATGGTTTCGGGAATGTTGATTCTAAGATCGGATCCATAGGGTTCATCCCCATGCCCTAGAACTACGGAACTACTCACAATTAATCATAACAATTATAGAAATAACGAATGAGATCATAGAGCAATTCATGGTTGAGAGAAAACAATTCATAAAAACAAGAAATTTAGATAGAAAGAACAAACCAAATTGCGAGTCTTTGATCCAGCTGAGAATTACAATTAGAATAGCAGTTAAAATTAATATTTCGTCCCCCCGAAAACTAGGAATAAAACTAGCCTTAAATACAAGTCAAAATCGTCCAGAAAATCCTGACAAATTTGTCCTGGCGCAGCCCAGAACCCTAATTCGCGATACAGTCGGACTGCGCCACTCGACCGAGTGGAACATGTCACTCGGCCAAGTTACAAATCCAAAGAAAAACAGAGAAACTGGGTTTTTGGGGGTCTGTCGCTCTGTCACACTCGGGCGAGTGGACTTCTTCACTCGGCCGAGTGAGCTTTCTTGCTCGGCAGAGTGAGTCTTCTCCAAATTCCAGTAAGTCGGCTGAGTTTTCAGGAGAAAAAACCCAGTCATACTCAGGCGAGTAGATTTCTTCACTCGGCCGAGAGATATTTCACTCGCCCGAGTGGATTTTAACTCAATGTGCTCTTGTATCCGTTGTACTCGGCCGAGCACGTTCCTTCACTCGGTCGAGTGAACTGTCTGTTCGGCCGAGTGAGCTACTTCTGTGGTTCTTTCTTCTCCTCCTCCTCGCTTCCTCGTCGATTCTATCGAACTTCTTCCTCTTCCGCTCATCATCTAGCGCTGCTAGCTCCTCAATAAGGCCGTGGGCGATGCTCCTGTGCACGTGAAAGTCCCTTGATCTCATTTTTACTCCAGATCGTGACAATATTTCCTGAAATACGACAAAAATAAGAAATAGTGAAAAGCAACGCGATATCATCGAATAATAATGAAAAACGCAATATGGGCGATCGAAATGGCATGCAAACATGCAGAAAAAAGGTGTAAAATAAGGAGCGATCAAAATCCCTCAAACTTACCTCTTACTCGTTCTCGAGGAAGATGAGTAAAAAGGCGTACCCGGCGGGTAAAAATAAGGAAAAAAGGAAAAAGAATATAGAAAAGAAATCGAAGAGGGAGGTGATAGATCATTTTCTCAGGACGTGGAGCTGCTTACTGAAATAGCATATGACGAATAAAAACATGCCAACGACTTTTATCTCGATATCATGATCATATAAATGCATTCGATACAGAAACCTAAGAATATCAAAACAATATGAAACATGAAATCATTCTAAAATTAGTATCGTCTGAGGCATCCAAGGTAATATACATAATCATAGATTGCACATTTTTCAATTGATCGCTTTTTATTTGGAGTGTAAGAGGCATCACATAATATGGAGTAATAAGAAAAGAAAGAAATGGTATTCATGAAATGCATGCCAAATTTCAATTCGTGGACTTCCAAGTACTCCTAGTAATCTCCCTGAGTATAGAAAATTACCTAGCTTAGGTCGTCATGCACAGACAAGTGGTCACTCTCACACACATCATTGGATACTCTCCTCCAAGCTTATCTATAAGCGTGGTGTCATCAAATAGAACAATACAACTTTTTCCCATTTTTGAAGCTCCAAGAAAAATAAAAATAAAATTAAAAGAGGGAAGAAAGAAAGAAAGAAATGGGATCGTGTATGAACTTCCTTTTTGTTTCTCTTTTCTCTTTTTTTCTTTTTCTCCTTTTTTTTTCTTTTTTTCTTTTTTCTTTTGAAATCAATATATACAATAACGATCCCAAATCAAAGATAGAGAGATATGCATGCATTCTTCTTTTCTTCTTTTGATTTTGGGATATTGGAGCTTGGACTTTATAGCAAGGGGAGATGCCAATATAAGACTTGCTAAAGGAAGCATACAATTTTCTTGCAAAAAGAAGTGATAGCAGACAACAAAGCAGTACTCCAAATATAGGCAATCAAGTCGACGATCTTCTGCTGGTAGGCGTCGATCACCCGCTTCTTGGCGCCCATCTCCTTCTTCAGGCCATCCCTCTCTGCAGAATGCTCCTTCAAGATATGGACTCGCCTGAATTCCTCCTCTCGAAGCTAACGAGCGAGCTCCACCCGCTTCCCCTCCAACTTGTCAACGATCTTTACCTGAGCATCACAGCGCCCCAGAGCTCGTCCCAGCTCCACGTCCTTTTCCCGTAGATTCTCCTTTGTCTCATGGAGGTCGGTCGTCGCCTTCTCGAGGGAAGCCTTGACAAGGGCCACAGGGGTGTGGCGCTGTAGAGCCGCCATCGCCGCCACCGCCTATAAAAGAAACCAAGACATAACTTCGTGCGTAAGCAAAATGACTAGCGAGGCGCAATAAGGAGATCGGCCCACCTGCATGTGCCATATCGCTGAGGCGCAGAGCCTTTCCGCCCCCACATTAGCAAGAGATTCACGGGCCCGCGGCAGCAGGCTGTTCTCCGCCAGACGGGCCGCAGCCCCTGCTTCATCAAAGATTGACTCCCCGCTCCGTTCCTTAGAATACCCGGCATCTAAATTTTTTTTTCCAGGTATCCTGAAGAGTGAGGGTGAAGAGAGAGGAAAGATATAGAGAAAGAAGTAACTGAATAGGTAGGCCACTGCGCACATGCTGGGATAGTACAAATGCAGCTTCATTAAAATATCAAACAACTCATAAATAACATAGAACAACAACAACAAATTTTTATAACAACTTTCATTTACATACATAGTCCAAGTGCACCACTACACATACACCGCCACTCTCAACCTCCCAAGGCAACCATGACACTCTGCAAGCTACATCACTCACCAAACGCTACTCCTGAGACCCGACTCCAAGTCACCACCAACAATACTGCCCATGCTACCTGAAAAACAGGGAGGAGCACGTCAATGCGTGCCCCAGTAGGAACCAACTTGGATTTGGAACACCGTTCTAAGGTTATTAATCCACAAGGCAAGCCAAGAGAAATAGAGCATGTAACTAAGTGATATAATGAAAATTAAATAGCTAAAACAAGGGAATCATACCTGCGGTCCAATGTCGAGTTACTGCAAGAAAAGGGTTAGTACGAATAAATAATAATAATAACACAAGTGTTCATGCAACCAATATCTAATAAGATAAGTGCATGTGCCTGAGGCATGACACAGAGTCACAAAGAAACAGGCAAAGGAAAGGGGAAGTGCTGCCAACAGTAGGAGTAACACGCAAATTCTTATTTATTATTTCATAATTGAATTAATTGGAACTTGGGTAAACTGTGTGATACCAGGACATGGACTTCACTCCAAATTTGGGGTGAATATAGCACACGGCGTAGTGGACACGGGCACTGTACGACACCGGGCCTCTCAGCTCCCCCGTCCCTGGCAGGAGTGAGGCTCTCCCACAATAACACAACCTCCATATGTCCCCTCCAGTCTTGGTAAAGGCGAGTGGGTATAAATATCAAATATCACATAATCATTACCCCTAACTTCTCAGTCTAGGACTCATATCCACAATTTACTCAAATCCCACCTAAAACCCGGGTTTTGCTAACTCACCCTCCTTAGAGAGGATTGAGACATTCTAAGGCATCATTTAACATCATTTATAGCACTGAGGGGGTGACGCACCCGTAATCTACGCCTAGAATCCACCTGGCGGTGTCACGATCGCCAGGCGTAATATGGCCCCTAGGCTACGACTCCGGGCTCAATCCGCAAGCGGATGGTGTCGAGTTATAGTATAAAAGATAGTCGAATCCCATAGGGACGGTGATAGTGTCTATGATAATCTCAGTCTATTCCAAAATTTAGAAGTGAGGTAGCGATCGGAGTGAAAGATATGGGTTGGTTGTTGTTGTTGTGTAATATAATAAAAAGGACTAGGACCTTATGGATCACTGCTAGGATCATTGGGGGTTGATGTTGGATAGGTTCCTCACGTTTCATTAGGGCTAAGGAATTAATCCCCCAATTCGTACCACTCTCGTGGGTTAGAATTGCGGGGTATTTCGGTGGCTCTCGTTGACGCAATGGCGGTAGCCGTCAACGTAGCGGTATAGTTCATCGATGGATCCCCTCAAGGCGCGAGTCGGGCATGGTCACATGCCTTAGTTGGATCCACCGATTTTCCTATTCGAATCCCTAGATACCCCTTAAGCACATCAATTCCACAGACAGTGGGCATGATCTCAGTACGGGTTATCTACGGATTCGATAGGATCTACCGAAATACAACCCTAAATCCCTAATTCAACGTGGGGATCCAGATCTACATAATCCCCCTAAAATCCTAGGGCTAACCCATCAGCCCTAGAATGGATCTACTCACTCATGATGATAGAAACGCACAAAAATATCAATTTCGCAGAGGAAAACATTTTAGCAATAAAGAAATTAGGGCTAAAATAACGTACAGCGAGGACGAACGAAGAACAGATCCAGAAAAGAATAATAAACACCAATCTTCAATTATCGATCCAGAAATTTGCTACAAGAATTAATCCCCAAAAATTCCTACAAGAAAAATCGCTCAAAGCTCTCTAAAAATTCTCCCACAGAAGCTAGAATGAACCCCCCTCAGCCGAGCCCGCAATCGCGAGCTTCAGCTGCTGCCCAAATCGCGCGCATCGCGCATTTCAAAACATTCCAAAAATGCCACAGGAAGTGCCGACCGAGTAGGTAACTCGGCCCGAGTCGGAGTTTCTCGGCCAGTGGTTCGGCCCGAGTCGATGAGATGTTCGGTTCTGAAATGGACCTACCCGGACCGAGTAAGATCTGCTCGGTCCAAGTAGGGTTGACTCGGTCAGTTACTCAGGCGGTGCTCGGGGGCCTACTCGGGGCGTGTAATCTGCGGCTGCTCAGCCGAGCAGATGAGCTGCTCGGCCCGAGTCAGCCTGTATCCGCTGCTTCTGTTTAGAGATACGGCTCGGTCCAAGCAGCAAGCTGCTCAGGCCGAGCATTTTCTGGGAAACTCAAAATGTGCTGCAGCAAGCTGGGGCTTCTCTCTCTCTGCTCTCTTTCTCCTTCTTCTCTTCCTTTCCTCCTCCAACAGCTCCGAGAACACAGTGAACTCCTCCAAAGCCCTGCCAGCAAGCTCATGAGCATGCCGGATGTGTCCATACCCAAGCGGGGATCCAAAGCGCTCCAAAATCCCTGAAAACTCAAAATATACTACGAAACTCGAAATATCGTCAGAAATACCAAAATCGCAGTGAAAAGTGGGGTTTGGACGCGGAAATGCTATGTAATGCGATGGGATAATGATATGGAAAAGATATAAAATATGGACACATCAAAATCCCCCAAGCTTACATCTTACTCGTCCTCGAGGAAGACGAATAATCGGTACACCGGGAGGAAAACAAAATGAAAACAAGACAATGAAAAATGGGGGAAAATAAAAAAAAGGAAAGGAGTGAAAAACAGAAAGAGGGATAAGGAGAAAGTGCTAAGGATGATCGGTCAGATCTCAGGCCTAAATAGTACTTTGCGATGCTCTGAGTGCTAAACATACATGCTATTGGTAATTTCTAGCTTTATATATCATACGATATGCAGTATAGGTAAAGAACATGGATCTACTGAAATAACACCGTCAAATCTTATCAATCTCATGCAATCCCTAGAGTCTAGTACAAATGAGTTGGCAACGCCCTTTCAATCATAGATACACAAGGAACACAAAAGATTCACACAACATGCGATAGAGAATAGGAAGATCATGCCATCCTATCACGCCCCGCTTCCCAAAAAGGTCGGAGGCGAAGCGTGACTAAGGCCCGCTTAGGCCAGGGCTAAGAGCCCAGACCCAATAAGCGTCTGTGATATTCCAAGCGAAGGAAAACTGGTCCCTGCAAGTTAGTACGGAAACAACAAAGTATTGAAAAGAGATATCATTTCATTTTATTCCAAATAAAACATCCAAAAGTACTGAGAGTCTAAAACGCCCGAAGGCTACAACTGCAGAAAAAGAAACTACTGGTGCAAGCACCCAACCTAGACAAGGAAAAAAACAGGTGCTACCCACCCAATCTAAACTGGAACAGAAATCTGGATCAGCAACAAGAGGACTCTAACTCTGGTCGTCCTCGGGCACGTACTCAGGATCGACGTCCTCCGGCTCTACGTCCCCTGGTAGCTCAGTCTGGTCGTCGTACTCCGGCTCGACACCTGACGTACAGCACCAAAGAAAGGAACTGTACGTCAGGTAAAGTCTACAACAAAAAGTCAGACTCTACTGCAAGTGTACTGAACTATTTAAACATCGTTTTACTGGTTGATTAGCATGCTGGGGTTACAACAAGTACAAGAGAAGTAATGTAGCAGGAAGTAAAGCGTAGCAGGCAGTAGTCGTAGCGTGTGCTACCGACTACGGGACTAACCTAAAGGTGTCAGGACAAGGCGAAGACAAACAAGACAAGTAGGACACGACACGTCACGACACGACACGTCACGAAGGGTTCATGCCTTACGGGTTGAGGGGGATCAGACCCTCTCCCCGTGGGCACGCTCAACCCTACCCCAAACCCCAGAACTCAGGACAGGAAGCACGGAGATCACTTTCGCAAGGAAAGCACCTGAAACGCCCGAAGGATTTTTGTAACACGGAGATCACTCCCGCAAGGAGAGCATCTGAAACGCCCGAAGGCTTTTTGTAACACGGAGATCACTCCCGCAAGGAGAGCATCTGAAACGCCCGAAGGCTTTTTGTAACACGGAGATCACTCCCGCAAGGAGAGCATCTGAAACGCCCGAAGGCTTTTTGTAACACGGTGACAAGACACGACCAGTGTGTATAACAGTGACAAGACACGACCAATGTACGGGAGAGTTATTCTAGGGTGTCCACACGCACGCACACACAAGATAATCCTAACGTGTCACAAGTTGTTGTTCGTCAGACTTAGACTTCGTCGTCAAGTCTAAGTCGTCAGGGTGACCCAGACGCTATCATTTCACGTCCGGAATCTAAACACTCACAGTCTAACAGTTCTAACAATTTAAGACCAAGACGCGGTCAAAATCGCAAGTGGGTACACTTGCCTGTGGTGGCAAGGGGGTCGTCCGTCCGGGGTGTCTCGTCCAGTCGTCGCGTCCGCGGTAGTCCGTCTGAAACAGTCACGACGACGGTGTCAGGTCGCGATTTCAGAAATTCCTATTAGGTTTCGTTTCTAGGTTTTCGGGACTATCCTATTCGTCAAAAGTCACTTTTTGATGTTTCAGCCTAATCGACGATCTATCCTATGTGCACAGTCAACAAAGTCCGTTCGTCGATTTTCTATGTTCGTACAACGTTTTACAGGAGCTGGAAAGTAAATTTAATTCAAGTTGACGGTTTTTAGTTTAGGGTTCAGTCAGCTATTGTGGGGGTTTCTACGAGTTTCGGGGAACCAACCTGAAATGGAGTTTGCTGTAGATTGGATGTCGGGTCTGATCGGAGAACTCCTCAGCTTCAGATCTGGTCCTCGTACGATTCCCCAATAGTTCAAACTTGCGACGAAGGCCTACGACGTGTCGCAACGTCGTAGACGGCAAATCCGCGAAGTAGCACGTCCAAGTGGGGCCCACAGCAGTGCTAGGGGTCCAAGGGGGCCCACAACACCTCTGGAGAACTTGGGGGGCCCACCACAGGAGTTGGTGTGGGAGAAACCAACTTGCGACGAAGTTCTGTCGGTCGGGCTTGGTCGGTGCGGTGGTTCCTCTCGGTCAGACCGAGAGGAGCTCTCGGTCGTGCGAGCTGCGATGTGGCGAGGTCGAGCACATCGTCGGTGCGAGGGGAATCCTCGGTCAGACCGACAGATCCCGTCGGTCGGGCGCTGTGGGTACGGGCGAAGCGGCGCTTGGGGAAAGCGGGGCGGCCTCTCGGTCAGACCGACAAGACGGGTCGGTCGGGCGCTTGGCGATGCGGAGCGGTGCGGTGCGGCTGTGGAGCGGTGCGGAGCGGGCTGTTCTCTCAGTCAGACCGAGAGACGGCCTCGGTCGGAGCAGGGCGACAGCAGGGGCTTGTAGCGGAGCGCTGCGAGCGACGATGCGGGGGGCTGCTCCGGTCGTGCAAGGGGATGTGCGGGGGTGAGCTCCGGTCGTGCACTGGGCGATCGTCGCAACGTTGCGACGAAGCTTTGGGAGAGGAAACGGCGGCTAGGGTTTTGTGCAATAACGAAATAACTTAGCCTAGGGCTAATATAAATAGGTTAGAGCTAGGGTTAGGGTTAGGGTTTAGAAAAACGTAATTAAATAATTAAAAATAATTATTTTAGTTTAAAATTACTCTCCTCTCCCTCACGCAAAATGGGTGCGGCCAAAAATTCTAAAATTTTGCCTAAAAATTCTTTAATACGTTATTATAATATAGAAATTTTATTGTAATTAAAACTCTTATAAAAATAGGTTTTAAAATTATTTAAAACTTTCAAAAAAATGAAAAATAGGTCAAATTAAGTCCAAAAATTGTAAAATAATTATGGGGTGTTCGGGACAACTAAAGAAAGAGAGTGGAGAAGACGGATCTAAATTTTGACATCGAGAGACGAAACTAAAATTCGAAATGTCTCGCGTCAAAACAGAAAGTCGCGACGTCACGTCAATTAAGATAGTATCGCTGAAGAACGACTCGAGATATGTCGTTACAAAGTTGTTCCATAATCTAATACTTCCAGAGACGATCACGTTGATATATCACACAATAATGTTCAAAATCAAATAAAGTCAAAACTAAACACGTGCACAAACAAGAGCACGTGCACAAAGAAAGTACGATCAGAAACCGACCGTTACATCCTCCCCAACTTAGAAATGATTCCGTCCTCGAAATCAACCTCAAGCATTGCTGGGAAAAAGATGCGGGAAGCGCTCTCTCATATCATCCTCACGTTCCCAGGTGGACTCTCCAGGCGATCCATGACGCCACATCACTCTCACCAGGTCGACTATCTTATTCCTCAACTGCTTCTGTCGACGGTCCAAGATCTGCACAGGCTGCTGGTCATATGTCAGGTCCGGTCGAACCGTAATCTCCGAGAAATCCACCGTGTGTGACGGATCACTGACGTACCGACGTAGCTGAGATACGTGGAATACGTCGTGAACACCCTCCAAAGATGGTGGCAGAGCAAGGCGATAGGCCACTGCTCCCACACGCTCTAGTACGTCAAATGGTCCAATATACCTCGGACTCAGCTTGCCCTTCTTCCCAAACCGAATAACTCCGCGGTTCGAAGAAATCTTCAGGAAGACGTGATCTCCAGGCTGGAACTCCAAAGGTCTCCTCCTGGCATCTGCCCAATGCTTGAAGCGATCCTGTGCAACTCTAAGCTTCTCCCTGATGTCCCTCACGACATCCACAGCTTCAACTATCATCTCCGGACCCAACAGCTCCCGATCTCCGATGTCATCCCAGCTCAGTGGCGATCGACATTTTCTTCCATATAAGGCAACAAACGGCGCCATGTCAATGCTCGCCTAGTAGCTGTTGTTATATGAAAACTCCACCAAGTGAAGATGGTCCTCCCATGATCCCTTCAAATCGAGCGCACAAGCTCGCAGCATATCCTCCAGAATCTGAATAGTCCTCTCGGACTGGCCATCAGTCTGCGGGTGGTACGCCGTGCTGAAACTCAGACTCGTACCCAAATGCTCCTACAGACTTCTCCAGAACTGAGATGTGAACCTCGTGTCTCGGTCAGCCACAATGCTCACAGGGACTCCATGTAAGCGTACAATCTCCTGCACGTACACGGTCTACGTCACGACTATTTCAAAGAGAAAATCAAAAAAGAAGTAAAAGTAGAACGGAACTTTACCTCCAGATATTTCCTCGCCAAAGCTTCCGTAGACTGGCCCACTCGGAAAGGAATAAAGTGCGCAGACTTGGTCAACCGATCCACGATCACCCAAACTACGTCGTTCTGCCTTGGGGTCCGAGGTAAACCAGTCACGAAGTCCATCGTAATATGTTGCCACTTCCACTCCGGAATGGGAAGCGGTTGCAGAAACCCAGCAGTACGATGGTGCTCAGCCTTCACCTGTTGGCATATCAAACACTTGGCAATGCTCCGTGCCACACTCCTCTTCATACCAATCCACCAATAATTCAGACGGAGGTCCTTATACATCTTGGTGCCTCCAGGATGTATAGAATATGGCGAGCTATGAGCCTCGCTCAACAGCTCCTCGCGAACATCACCTGCAGGTACACTGTGTACCTGCCGACGGAGGTCCTTATACTGTACACAGAGTCTACTGCCGTACCACAGCGAACCATCCTCATGAATCACGAACTCCGTCCGTAGTCCAGCTTCGACCTGCCTCCTGATCCTCTGCAGCTTCAGATCTCCTGCATGTGCTGCCTTGATCCGATCCACGATCGTGGACTGAATCTGCAAATTCATGAACGAACGAACCACACCAGGTAGGACAACCTCCAAATCCATCTCCCTCAGCTCCTGCTGAATCCTCCAGTCGGCTGCAAGCATCATCGCAGTAGGAAGTCTACTCAAGGCATCCGGCACTACGTTCACCTTCCCCGGATGATACTGCAAATCAATCTCGTAGTCAGCCATGAGCTCTAACCATCGCCTCTGACGCATGTTGAGCTCCTTCTGCGTAAAGATGTACTTCAAGCTCTTGTGATCGGTGAAAATCTTCACACTCTCACCTAGCAAGAAGTGCCTCCAAATCTTCAGTGCAAAAATCACTGCTGCCAACTCTAGATCGTGCGTCGGGTAATTCTTCTCATGAGTCCTCAATTGACGAGAAGCGTACGCGACCACGTGGCCATGCTGATGCAAGACGCATCCTAGGCCCTTCCCTGATGCATCACAATAAACTTCGAAGCCTCCGCTTCGATCCGGTACTGCCAACACCGGTGCCGTGGTCAATCTCGCTTTCAAGATACTGAAGGCCTCCTCACAAGCATCTGACCAAATAAACTCCTCGTCCTTCCTCGTCAGCTTCGTCATCGGCTCTGCAATCTTCGAGAAATCTTTGATGAACCGCCGATAATAGCCTGCCAAACCAAGGAAGCTCCTGATGTCGGACGCTGACTGCGGAGTCGGCCAATCTCTGACTGCTCTAACCTTCTCCGGATCCACAGATATGCCATCACCGGACACCACGTGTCCCAGGAATGCCACTCTATCGAGCCAGAACTCGCACTTGCTATACTTGGCATAAAGCTTATGTCTCCTCAGCGTCTCCAGCACTGTCCTCAGATGACGGCTGTGCTCCTCCTCAGACTTCGAATAAATAAGAATGTCATCAATGAAGATGACAACAAACTTGTCGAGGAAGTCGTAGAATATTAAATTCATCAAATTCATGAACACAGCCGGTGCATTGGTCACGCCAAACGGCATGACCACGAACTCATAATGTCCGTACTTCGTCCGGAAAGCCGTCTTCTGAACATCGTCCTTCTTTACCTTCAACTGGTGGTATCCACTCCTCAAGTCCAACTTCGAGAAGACTCTCGAACCTCTAAGCTGGTCAAAGATATCGTCGATGTGCGGCAACGGATACTTATTCTTTACGGTGACAGCATTCAATCCTCGATAGTCCATGCACATCCTGCGGGACCCATCCTTCTTCTTTACAAGCAAAACAGGTGCACCCCACGGTGACACACTAGGGTGGATGAAACCCTTCTGCAGCAACTCATCCAACTGCTTCCGCAGCTCCTCGAGCTCAGCGGGGGCCATACGGTACGGCGCCTTCGATATCGGTTGCGCTCCCGGCATAAGATCAATTCCAAACTATAAAGCTCTGTCGGGTGGCAAACCTGAGATATCCTCCGGGAAGACGTTGTCGAAGTCTCTGACGACTGCTGGTCTCTCGATCTCCATCTCCATCTGCATGGCTGTAACAATCGGCACCTCCAGCTTGGCCCGAAATCTGATGGGCCCAAGCGACTCGTCTCTGCTACGGAACTCGAACTCTGGATGTCCTGGAATCCGGAACACCACCCTCTTGCTGTGACAGTCGATCGAGGCGTGGAAATCTCCCAACCAATCGATGCCAAGAACGACATCGAAATGTGGCAGATCGTGGACAATGAAATCTGCAAAGAGCTCGTGTCCACTGACCACTAAAGAAATCGATCGACATCCCAAATTTACCGTCACCACTCCATTCCCTGTGGTAATGTCCCAACACTTAGGGAGTGTATGGGTGGGGATAGAGTGCTTTGTTGCAAACCTCTGGGATATGATGCACATAGATGCACCGGAGTCGAACAAAGCCAAGGCTGGGTGAGAGGACACTAGAATGGTGCCTAAGATATAAGGGGACTACGGTCAAATCAAACTATTCTATCAACAAGTCAAACAAGCAACACAAATAATAAGGTCTAAGCTATGAAATGAAAAACTAGGATCAAGAGTTACCTGCTATAACTCCATCCAGCTCCTCAGTCTCAACAGCAGTCATGGTATATGCCGGCCTCTGGGGCTGTGCTGCTCCCTGATACATCTGCCTCTGTGGCGGCAAAGGTGGTCCACGAGCAGCAGGTCCTCTCTGAACTGGAGCAGGCGCTCTCATTTGCAACGGGGCTGGCGCTCCAACCATGGCATTACGGGCTCTCGGACAATCCTTCGCAGCATGCGAGGCATCTCCACAAACTAAACAAAGTCCCAGCTTCTCCTGCAATCCTTCTGAACATGTCCTGTCTTCCCGCAGTAATGGCATGGTCCCTTACTCTGAATTTGAACTGGTGCTCTAGGCCTCTTGAATGGTACTGTTTGAACTGGCCTCATCGTCGGCCTGGCAGGTGGCCGGTACTACTCCATGGGACGCTTCCCCTTATCAGCTGGAGGGTCAGGCAAAAGAGCTATGAGCTCATGATTCTTCGCAGCATCAAGCACCTCCCTCATAGTCGAGAAACTCGCCGAAGACATAGAAGCCTGAATCTTCGGACGCAGTCCCTGACGAAAACGATCAGCTCACTTCTCCTCCTTCTTCACCATGTGCGGGGCAAAACGGCTCAACATCTCAAACTCAGCTTCATACTCCTCGACAGTCATACCTTCCTGCTTCAGGTCTATAAACTTGCTCAGCAGCTCCCTCCTAGCAGACTTGGTGAAGTACTTATCCTTGAACATAGACATGAAGGTCTTCCATCCCACTGGCTTCTCAAGACGCCTCTCCTTGATGCGCCACCAATTCCTCGCATTCTCTGTCAGTTGCATCTTTACTATCTCCACACGGGTATCATCAGGAATCTTCGCAGCAACTAACTTCTCCTCCGTGCTCTGGATCCACTCGTCAGCAGCAAGGGGTCCCTCCTTCCTCGAAAAAGTCCTCGGCTGGAGCTCGATGAACTGCTTCACTCCTGGAGCAGCTCGAGGGGCAGGTGGAGGTGGTGGTGGTGCAACTGGAACAGCCTGGGCAGCACGCTGGGACTGCTAAACCAACTGATGCTGAACATCCAGCATCTCCCTCATCACACCCAGAAACTGACGGAAGTCTCTGCTCTGGTCCTCCGGAACTCCATCGCCTAAGTTCCCCGATCGGGTAACACGTCGTCCGGCCATCCTATTGACAGAAACACAGAGGTTAGACTCGTACAATTATTGGATGATAATAAAATGAATTTCAATACTTCGATTGTTCCGTATTCGCAGAAGGAGGGGACCTGCATGGGCCACCACTAAAACCTGTCACGCCTCGCTTCCCAAAAAGGTCGGAGGCGAAGCGTGACTAAGGCCCGCTTAGGCCAGGGCTAAGAGCCCAGACCCAATAAGCGTCTGTGATATTCCAAGCGAAGGAAAACTGGTCCCTGCAAGTTAGTACGGAAACAACAAAGTATTGAAAAGAGATATCATTTCATTTTATTCCAAATAAAACATCCAAAAGTACTGAGAGTCTAAAACGCCCGAAGGCTACAACTGCAGAAAAAGAAACTACTGGTGCAAGCACCCAACCTAGACAAGGAAAACAACAGGTGCTACCCACCCAATCTAAACTGGAACAGAAATCTGGATCAGCAACAAGAGGCATCTAACTCTGGTCGTCCTCGGGCACGTACTCAGGATCGACGTCCTCCGGCTCTACGTCCCCTGGTAGCTCAGTCTGGTCGTCGTACTCTGGCTCGACACCTGACGTACAGCACCAAAGAAAGGAACTGTACGTCAGGTAAAGTCTACAACAAAAAGTCAGACTCTACTGCAAGTGTACTGAACTATTTAAACATCGTTTTACTGGTTGATTAGCATGCTGGGGTTACAACAAGTACAAGAGAAGTAACGTAGCAGGAAGTAAAGCGTAGCAGGCAGTAGTCGTAGCGTGTGCTACCGACTACGGGACTAACCTAAAGGTGTCAGGACAAGGTGAAGACAGACAAGACAAGTAGGACACGACATGTCACGACACGACACGACACGACACGAAGGGTTCACGCCTTACGTGTTGAGGGGGATCAGACCCTCTCCTCGTGCGCACGCTCAACCCTACCCCAAACCCCAGAACTCAGGACAGGAAGCACGGAGATCACTTTCGCAAGGAAAGCACCTGAAACGCCCGAAGGCTTTTTGTAACACGGAGATCACTCCCGCAAAGAGAGCATCTGAAACGCCAGAAGGCTTTTTGTAACACGGAGATCACTCCCGCAAGGAGAGCATCTGAAACGCTCGAACGCTTTTTGTAACACGGAGATCACTCCCGCAAGGAGAGCATCTGAAACGCCCGAAGGCTTTTTGTAACACGGTGACAAGACACGACCAGTGTGTATAACAGTGACAAGACACGACCAGTGTACGTGAGAGTTATTCTAGGGTGTCCACACGCACGCACACACAAGATAATCCTAACGTGTCACAAGTTGTTTTTCGTCGGACTTAGACTTCGTCGTCAAGTCTAAGTCGTCAGGGTGACCCAAACGCTATCATTTCACGTCCGGAATCTAAACACTCACAGTCTAACAGTTCTAACAATTTAAGACCAAGACGCGGTCAAAATCGTAAGTGGGTACACTTGCCTGCGGTGGCGAGGGGGTCGTCCGTTCGGGGCGTCTCGTCCAGTTGTTGCGTCCGCGGTAGTCCGTCTGAAACAGTCACGGCGACGGTGTCAGGTCGCGATTTCAGAAATTCCTATTAGGTTTCGTTTCTAGGTTTTCGGGACTATCCTATTCGTCAAAATTCACTTTTTGATGTTTCAGCCTAATCGACGATCTATCCTATGTGCACAGTCAACAAAGTCCGTTCGTCAATTTTCTATGTTCGTACAACGTTTTACAGGAGCTGGAAAGTAAATTTAGTTCAAGTTGACGGTTTTTAGTTTAGGGTTCAGTCAGCTATTGTGGGGGTTTCTACGAGTTTCGGGGAACCAACCTGAACCGGAGTTTGTTGTAGATTGGATATCGGGTCTGATCGGAGAACTCCTCAGCTTCAGATCTGGTCCTCGTACGATTCCCCAATAGTTCGAACTTGCGACGAAGGCCTACGACGTGTCGCAACGTCGTAGACGGCAAATCCACGAAGTAGCACGTCCAAGTGGGGCCCACAGAAGTGCTAGGGGTCTAAGGGGGCCCACAACACCTCTGGAGAACTTGGGGGGCCCACCACAGGAGTTGGTGTGGGAGAAACCAACTTGCGACAAAGTTCTGTCGGTCGGGCTTGGTCGGTGCGGTGGTTCCTCTCGGTCAGACCGAGAGGAGCTCTCGGTCGTGCGAGCTGCGATGCGGCGAGGTCGGGCACAGCGTCGGTGCGAGGGGTATCCTCGGTCAGACCGACAGATCCCATCAGTCGGGCGCTGCGGGTGCGGGCGAAGCGGCGCTTGGGGAAAGCGGGGCGGCCTCTCGGTCAGACCGACAAGACGGGTCGGTCGGGCGCTTGGCGATGCGGAGCGGAGCGGTGCGGCTGTGGAGCGGTGCGGCTGTGGAGCGGTGCGGAGCGGGCTGTTCTCTCGGTCAGACTGAGAGACGGCCTCGGTCGGAGCGGGGCGACAGCGGGGGCTTGCAGCGGAGCGCTGTGAGCGACGATGCGGGGGGCTGCTCCGGTCGTGCAAGGGGATGTGCGGGGGTGAGCTCCGGTCGTGCACTGGGCGATTGTCGTAACGTTGCGACGAAGCTTTGGGAGAGGAAACGGCGGCTAGGGTTTTGTGCAATGATGAAATAACTTAGCCTAGGGCTAATATAAATAGGTTAGAGCTAGGGTTAGGGTTAGGGTTTAGAAAAACGTAATTAAATAATTAAAAATAATTATTTTAGTTTAAAATTACTCTCCTCTCCCTCACGCAAAATGGGTGCGGCCAAAAATTCTAAAATTTTGCCTAAAAATTCTTTAATACGTTATTATAATATAGAAATTTTATTGTAATTAAAACTCTTATAAAAATAGGTTTTAAAATTATTTAAAACTTTCAAAAAATGGAAAATAGGTCAAATTAAGTCCAAAAATTGTAAAATAATTATGGGGTGTTCGGGACAACTAAAGAAAGAGAGTGGAGAAGACGGATATAAATTTCGACATCGAGAGACGAAACTAAAATTCGAAACGTCTCGCGTCAAAACAGAAAGTCGCGACGTCACGTGAATTAAGATAGTATCGCTGAAGAACGACTCGAGATATGTCGTTACAAAGTTGTTCCACAATCTAATACTTCCAGAGACGATCACGTCGATATATCACACAATAATGTTCAAAATCAAATATAGTCAAAAATAAACACGTGCACAAACAAGAGCACGTGCACAAAGAAAGTACGATCGGAAACCGACCGTTACACATCCAGATATTCAATTCGATATGTGAAAAATCCCCAAAACTAAAGCAATTCGTAAAGTTTGGGTTTTATTAAATCTCCCTGACGTGCACCGTCTCCACTCTAATGTCAAGCTCACTCGTATGATCAGTTGGTTTACCCCCTAAGCTTAGCTTGAGGCATCGCATCAATGGAAATGATATGGAATTTAATTTTCTTCCCAGAATAATTAATAGCTTCTAATGAAATAATACAAAACAGTATTTATTCACTTTCTCTTCTCCTTTTTTTTCATTTTCATTTTCATTTTCATTTAGAAGCTATTCTTTTTCTTTTTGGGATTGGGAAGTAAGATGCGGGGAAGTAGCTATGGGGGTGTAACCAACTGATATGTAGAGAAAAAAAGATATGTGGAGAAGGAAGATAATGGGACATTCGGTTCACTCACAAGAGGGTGCACATCAGTTTGATAAAATAAAACTCTAACTAAACTCATATATAGTATGGGTATTATCACATCTCTAAATGAATACTAAAAATAGCATGCGGTAATAATCACAATGTCAACAGGCATGCAAGCAGAAGTGAATAAGATAGTAAAAACAGGTGCCCCAAGTGTTCTAGTGATGCATGAACCTGGGTGCGTTTTCCAACATCAATCATACTAGATACTAATTCATGCAATTCGATTTTCAATTCATATCAAGTGTTACATCAGACAGATCATCAATAGAATAGCATGCATATAGATAATAAAACTGAAATTAACTCTAATAGCATGTCAAAGAGATGAGCATCGCAAAAACTAATAAAGCCTAGAGAGATATCATCATGTGGACCATCCTTAGCAAAAAATAAAAAAGAAACAGAGAAAAAAGGGAAAATAAATAAAAAGAGATGCATGCATGGAGAAAAACAGAAAATATGATGCAAAATGAGAAAAAAATAAAACGAGGCGGGAAAATGGTGAAAAAGTAAAATAAAAACTGAAAATAAGGGAGGAAAAATGTGAAAATAAAAATAAAAATAAAGCGGGAGCGCTCATCCCCCAAGCTAAACCTAGCAGTGTCCTCACTACTAAGGAAACGCTCGTGAGCAGGAGATGTGATCACTCCTTATTTTACACTTTTTTCCCGCATGTTTGCATGCCATTTAGATCGCTCAAATCATATTTTTCACGATATATCGACGATATTGCGATGCTTTTCACGATTTGTTGTTTTTGTCGCATTTCAGGTGATTTGGAGCGATTTGGAGTGATCTCGAGATGCGCCTACTCCAGAGTGTCACCGATGACCTCCCCGATGGGTATTTTGCTGTTGGAGAGGAGAGGAAGAAGAAAGAACGTCGTAGGAGCGACGAGGAGGCCAAAACAAGCTGTTTGGGTATTTTTGGTGTCCCACTCGGCCGAGTGAAGGAGTCACTCGGTCGACCAGCGAGACACCGCTCGGCCGGCCTGATCGGACACGCTTCATGTGTGCACTCGGCCGAGCGACGGAAGCCACATCGGCCGAGTGACGAGACCCCGTCCGCCCGAGTGGCGCTCAGACGAAGCCATTCAAAAATCGCCAACTTACTGTTTTTCGTCTGCCTGAGCTTCAGAAGACCCACTCGGCCGAGTGGCAAATGCCGACCGCCCGAGTACTAAGAAGCCATCGGCCGAGTGACGACAACTCACTCGGCCGAGCGACTCCCGAAGTGAAGACCCCCGAAGACCCAGACTTACTGGAAATTTACAGGGTTTCTCACTCGACCGAGCGACTTTTGTCACTCGGCCGAGTGCGACACGCTGCCTGTAGCGAAAATTGCGGATTTTAGGCTGCGCAGGGGCATTTTGGTCACAGTTTTTTGGACGATTTTGGGGGGTATTTAACCCCTGTTTTTACCCTAGGTTAGAGAGCTTTTTCTCTTAGATTTTTGCAGCTTTTTAGATTAACTTTTTAGCTTTATTCTTGTGATTGGAGAGGAGACAAAAGTTGATTTTTGTTGGATTATTTGAAGAACTCCATTGGTTTGTGTCTCTCTCCTCTAAAAATACTATTTTTATTGCTTATCTCAATATTGTGATGAATTCTCTTGTTAATTTCATTGATTATTTTTGTGTTTGTGCTATGAATTGTGAGTAGTCTCCACGTCTCGGTGCGTGGGGATGAACCCTACGAGCACAATTTCAGATTTGTGATGAATTGGTAGAAATTTTGCTAGAATTGCTATTAGGGTTAGATTGGGATCGATTTACTACGGATGGCTAGGAGTTCATACCGATTGGGATTTGCAAGAGATTGGATCCCAATTCGGTAGGAAACCCTAGAAATCCGAATTGGGTTGGAATCGGATTTCCGTAGTATCGGTTTGCAAGAGATTGGACCGATACTAGGGTTTCCGGTTGCAATTCCGTGCCGATACCTGTTTGCAAGAGATTGGACGGGTAGGAACTATCCCAACCTAGGTCGTGGCCCGAGTTTGCACGAGAGTGGGCTCGGGGCGCGATTGAACGATGATGTTGATCCTAATGCTAGCTTGCCTAGGCTCGGGTTTGCAAGAGATTGGACCCGAACCTAGGATAGCTATAGACCGGCAACAGCGCGAGAGCGTGAGCTAGGTATTACATTCAGTTGTAACTAGTTCATCCAAAATATTATTTTAGCAATTTTGATACCAATGAACCACATTGACGAAATACGGTGAGTAGCGGGAATTCCCCATTCCCTAGACGTTCTTTATTTGATTTGATATTTCCGTACTTTGTCTGACGATTGTGACAGGATCGCCAAAGGCAAATTCTCTCTTTTTTTGTTCTTAAATAGCCAGGTTGATTGGAGCAAGCACTTTCATTCTTCCTCCCTGTGTTCGATAACCCGCTCGCCGCTACACCGTGCGCTTGCGGTAAAACTACACGGTCGCACTTTTGGGTTACATTCCGGAGCGATCAAGTTTTTGGCGCCGTTGCCGAGGAGGTGATTGCGTTTGATCTACCACCCTAGCTATTTCTTTCTTTTTTGTTTTTATTCCATTATTTTTTCCTAACCCTTCCATTGTGCTAATCACTTCTTTGAAAATTTGTTTTCCCGTGCATGAACACGAGATCAACGGCAGACCCTGAAGCTATATTATTTGATCCAGAGATTGAGCGTACTGCGCGGAGAATCAGAGCAGAGAGAAGACAAGATCCGGAAGGGAGGTTTATGACCAACCCGGAAACTGCGGAACAATTAGCGGCAAGAATGGCGAGGATTATTTCTATTCGAGATAGGCTCCAGCCTAAGACCTCTTCTACGACCTCATCCATTGCCATGCCGGAGTTGGCGGCTGACACGAACTTTGAGCTGAAGACTGGACTAGTGGTTCTGATGCAGCAGGATCCATTTCATGGGAATGCCCATGAAAATCCCCACTACCACATCCAGCTATTTTTGTCGAAGTGCGCCACATTTCAGATGACGGGGGTCTCCATCGATGCCATCAGATTGCATCTCTTCCCCTTCACACTAAAGGACAAGGCACTTTATTGGTTGAGGACGCAAGCTGAGGGAGTCTTTACCACATGGGACGAGTTGGCGAGTGCATTCATTGATAAGTTCTATCCGCCCTTCAAGACGGTAAAGATTCGGAGCGCTCTTATGTCCTTCAAGCAAGGACCCCAAGAGACGCTCTATGAGGCTTGGGAGCGTTTCAAGGATCTGCAGCATCAATGCCCGCACCATAGCATTGAAGATTGGGAGCTAGTTCATAGCTTCTACAATGGTCTCAAACCGGGGACCAAGCAAATTATTGATGCCGCGGTAAATGGTGCTATCTTATCAAAGACTCCTGAAGAAGCTACGGCCCTAATTGAGGAGATGGCCTCAAACAATCAACAATGGGGCGATGAGCGAGGACACTCTACGTCCTCCTTGAAACCAACTAGCATTTATGAGGCGAAGGCCGTAGAGGATCTTACAAGCAAGTTTGATTCTCTCCACAAGGTAGTGGAGAGACTGGAGAAGTTTATCACGGAGCCCCAAGTAACCCCTTCTACCTCCGCACCAACGAACCAAATGTGTGATTGGCAAGACCAATCCCAAGCCATGTATTTGGGAGGAGAGCAAGGAGAGGGATCCTTGGAGCAAGTACAATATGTCGCGGGGAACCAAGGATATTGGGCCAATCCAGCCACAAGAAATCATCCCGGTTTCTCTTATGCCAACAATGAAGGAGCTTTGAACCCACCACAACAACCACCTCAACAAGCTCGGCCACCACCACCACCCCAACAACAACACTATCCACCGAGGGGGCCTCCACAACAAAATTTCCAACCGAAGCAACAAGTTCCACCCTATAGGCCGCCCGGATACAATCAAGGGTGGAGAAATCAAAACCCTCCACAAGCTCAACAACGATCTGACTTCGAAGCTAGAGTGGAGGAGTTTATGGTCGAGCAAAAGAAGGTCAATGCTTCCTTGAAGGCGGGCCAAGACTCCCTTACAACCGTTGTGGCACAAATCTCGGAGCAATTGGCGTTGCTCAATCGGAATACTCAACAATTACCGGCGCAACCCGAGCAAAACCCACGGGGCAACACCGGCCACATCAATGCTGTGGTTGCCGTTACTACTAGAGGCGGGAAGGATACCACCCCCGCCATGATTCCTACCGAGGAGCCCGTGGAGGAGAATGAAGAGCCTATTGAGCCGGTAGTTGAAGTTGTGAGGGAGAAAGAGCCGCAAGACAAGGAGAAATCTAGAGCGGAGCAATTGATTGAGGAGAGGAGCTTCATGCCACCGGTCCCATTCCCCCAGATGCTTGCTAGAGCAAAAATGGAGAAAAGGCTAGGAAAGTTTCTCGAGTATCTGAGAGGGGTTAGCCTCAACATTCCTTTCCTCGACGCCATCGTGGAAATCCCCACATATGCTAAATTTTTAAAGGATTTGATTTCGGGGGGAAAGAGGAAGGAAAAGATTATGATCGCCGAGGAGGGCTCTTGGTTCACCAAGAGAGAGAAGGAGCCGGCCAAATTCAAAGACCCGGTGAGTTTTCGAATTCCTTGCACCTTGGGCGGTGTCCCTCTACAAAAGGCGTTGGTGGATTTAGGGGCTAGTGTAAGCCTCATGACTCTCTCCATGTTCCTAAGGCTAAACACCGGGACGAAGTTGAAACCTACCGACATGCGGATACAATTAGCCGATGGACGGATAACAAGGCCGGTAGGAATCGCCGAGGACATCCCGCTACAAGTCCCGGGGGGCATATGTTTGCCATGTGACTTTGTGATCATGGATGTTAAGGAGGAGGGAGATACGTCATTGATACTTGGACGCCCGTTCCTCGCCACCGCCGGTGTCATTGTCGACGTACGAGAAGGTACCCTAACGTTGAACGTCGGCAACATCGAGGTGGAGCTTCATATTCCTAAGGCAATGAAACACATGCCTTACCACGAGGAGCTAGACTATATGGACCTCCTTGACGAGGTAATTGAGGAGGCGATCCCCCACTCCATTGGCGCTCTATTCGATGAGGATTTCGAGGAAGGCCCGGATTTAGGCCAAGATGCGAAGAAAAATGATTCCCCCGACTTCTCCGCTGAAATTGATGAAGGCGACGTTGATGTCACAAGGATTCGAGAGCTCTGCAAGCTCTCGAAATTGAAGTCTCCGAAGAAAGCTCCGCCGATACGAAAATCGGTGTCACCGGTGAAACCGAGGACCGGAGCAAATGCTAGCTTGGGGGATCCTCCCCCAACACTATTCGAGACGGGAGACCACCGAGGGAGAACACGCCGCCGCAACTTCCGAATCCAAGCGTTCTCCCCGGAAAGTTTGACGGGTGCATCCCATATGCACCAAACATCCCGCATTAATTGAAAATCATAGGGGGTCGAGCTCACGACCTTAAACGAGCGCTTGTCGAGAGGCAACTCGACGGTTATTGCTTTATTTTCACTTTTCTTTTAGAAATTTTTAGTGTTTTGAGTCGTTCGCCCAAAAATCTTGTGATAACGGGTCCTATTTTTCCTGACAGGAGAGGAGAACGAGGTACCCATCATTAGGAGGATGCACAAGGCGACGAGGAGCGCCCCAGGAAGGCGCTCGATGCTTAGGAGGAAGATGAAATCGACTGGAGGAAGAAAAACAGAGTTTAGAGCCCAAACGAAGACAAACAGCAGAAAACAAGGCTCACTCGGCCGAGCATACTAGTCACTCGGCCGAGCACACAAGTTCGTCCGGCCGAGCCGCTCACGAACGAGGGAAGTCTGCTGTACCCAACTCTCTGTTTATTTTCCTGATTTCAGTATAACTGCTACTCGGCCGAGTATATATTTTCACTCGGCTGAGTAAAACTGATACGCTCCTAGGGTGAGTCTTGCCGAGTAGCTTGAGCCACTTGGCCGAATGGACTTACTCCACTCGGCCGAGGGTGGTAAGGCCACTCGGCCGAAGCGTAGCGGGGAGGAATTTTTCTTTAAAGTTCACTCGGCCGAGCGACCTAGTCACTCGGCCGAGTCGTAACTTCTGCTATAAAAGGGGTCGCTGGGGGCTCGTTTTTCGAAACGAGTTAAAAAACGATCAGCCCCGACCTTTCAAATCCCCAACGCCCGAACCCCTCACCCACTCGCCCGATCGTCGACCCCGCGCCGCCGCTCGGCCACCCACCGCCGGCCGCGCCGCCGCTGCTCCTCGCCCGAGTCGCCGCCGGCGGCCACTGCTCCGGCCGACTCCGGTAACCCCATTTTCGCCCGTTTTCTCCTCTTTTGTGTATTTTTCAAGGATCCATGTGCTTAACAAACCCCAAACCCAAATCAATTTCTATTTCTATCTATTATATCCCTAATGCCCCATACGCTTTGAATATTACTCGCTGATATCTCCATTTCATGTGCAGGTTATTTTTGGGAGCTTAGGGGAGCCCAGGGGAGCTTCCAGGGACTGATTTGGGCTACGTGGAGGCGTCGTCTTCGCACGCTTCCATAGCTTTGCACTCGCGGCGTGTCTTGGTATATTCTTTCCTTTATTTTACGCACGCCGCACTTTTCACGCTTTTTGGTGAGCGCTCGGGGCCCATATGCCGCCCCGGACACGGCCGCGGTCGAGGAGAGCTTCCGCCAAGCGGAAGCGGTCGGATGATGCCGGCCCCTCCCACGAGGTGGAGGACTCTCCTCCGCCTTCTCCACCACACCCCGTTCACCCAGCACGGCCTGCAGGCCCCACACACCCCGCACAGCCTGCAGAGCCCGCACAGCCCATACACCCCGCACAGCCACTCCCTGCCGCTCCACAGCCACCACCTCCGGCTCCACTTATCGGGCCGCTGGGGATCACGTTCCGGAACGATGCACACCACGTCGCTTTCGAGCGTATCTCCCAGCGCTCGATCGTACCCTCCAGGTTCGCATACCTCGCAGACCTAGGATGCCTGGGGGTACTCGAGGGGATGCTCACGTTGTACGACAACGTGGGCTGGCGAGATTTCTTCCAGGTGTCGGCGGACACGTTTATCCGTCCGAAACTTGAGGTTCTTAGTTCGATCGCCCAGACCGACGAGGGATGCTCGTTTTGGTTCATGGACCGAGAGTGTCAGGTCACTCTCGGTATGATAAGAGCTTTCTTCTCGTGGCCCGACGTCCCCGGGGCCGACCGAGGTTACGCCCCCACCCATATCCCCCCACCTTCCTTCGACGCCGGCGCCTTCTGGGCCCGGATTACGGGTCTTCACGCTGCCTTTGACCCTAATAGGGCCAAGGCCTCGGCCATTGTCCATCCCTGCCTCCGTATAGCTCAGCGCCTTATGGCGACGACCTTTTTGGCGAGATATGAGCCGGGTACGATGTCCACGCTGGAGCTCTATATGCTCTACGCGATGACACGGCCCAGAGCTCTATCTAGGGAGGGCGATGAGTTGGTCCCCGCCGTCGTGATTGATGTCGCGGCTTGGTTTTTGGACCCCATCATCGTATCGGTGGGCGCTCGCTCACCGATATGCTGCGGTAGCCTGATCACCTTGCTCGCCCTTATGACCGGCGAGGACTTCCCTGATGACTTGCGACGAGCACCGGGCCCCACTTCACTGTCCATAGATGTTATGGCCCAGATGAAGATGTTGCGTCCGCACGGTGAGCGACACTGGGTCTTGCTGCACGGCCCTTACGGTGCCGATTACATGATTCTTCCGAGCCCAGCTCGGACTCAAATTGCACCGGCCCAGGTGGACTGGCTCCCTGCGATGGATGTTCTGATCCCAGCCGCATACGTTCTCGAGGCCGAGGAGGCCGAGCAGGCTCACGCTGCCCACGCTGCCCCCGCAGACCCTGTTGCACCTGCTGAGCCTGCTGCCCCTGTTGACCCCGTGGCCCCTCAGCCTATCCCTGATATTTCTGCTTCTCCCGACACCTCTGTCCACACTGCTGTCGGTGTCAGGAGTACCCTAGCTGAGCCCACCTCCACTGCTTCCACGCCTGCCACCACCATCACTAGCCCTCTGCCGAGCCCGTTTCCTCTGCCCCACCCGAGCGCCCGCCGACCATAGTTGAGTGCGGAGAGCCCTCTTTTGCCACTGCCATAGAGACCGTAGTCTCCACCTCTGTCTCCACCGCTGCAGTTTTCTCTGAGAGTGTCGTGGCGTCTGTCCACACTTCTGTGTCACCGACCTCTCTGGCCGCCTCGTTGTCACTTTTGTATTCTTCTTTCGTTGCTGCTGCCTCCACTTCTCACCAGCTGGTGCCCCGGCCTCGCACTGAGGCCAGGCCCACACTTGCGAGCGTAGCACCTTTCGTTTCCTTGCCTGCTGAGCCCGTCACCTACACCACCAGAGTACACCAGCCCCGACCTGCACAGCCCAGATTGGTGCGTCCCTCTGCACCACCTCCCCCCGACACTGTACTTCAGAGCATTCGTGCTCTCGAGGGGGCGGTGAGTGGCCTCAGAGGCGACCTTCGGACCCTGTCCGCCACCGTCACTGCGATGGCTGGCCGCTTCGACCTGCTCCCGCATATTCACTACTGCCTTACCCAGGTCCTGGAGCGTCTCCCCCGCATACCACCGCCCACCCAGCAGGTCCCCACCCCCACTCCTACACACACTCAGCCTACTTCCACTTCCACACCCACACCCACACCCGCTCAGCAGCCTGCACCACCACCACCACCACCTCCGCCTCAGGACGGAGACGGCGCAGCCCCACCTTCTTAGGCACTCTTGATGCCGTCGATTCTTTTTGCTGTTGTGCTGCCCGTCTCTGCTGGGTCCTGATGCATTTTGCCCACCCCCTCCCCTCACTGTTTTTGGGCACACATTTTCTATATATATCTTCATATATCTTTTTTGGGAGAGAGGGAGAGTTTTTGGTGCCACACCTTTATATCTGTATCACTCCTTTATTTGCATGCATCATGTCCGCATCATATTTTACGTTTCTTTTATTTTCTATTATTTTTCCTCATGCATGCATCCTCACTTACCCCTCACATTACTTGTCTCTCGGTATGCCACACTTTGCACATTGAGGACACTGTGTTATTTAGCTTGGGGGAGTGAGTTCTCACGTTCTTTTTGATTTACCACCTTTATTTTTAGTTTTTTCACGCCATTTTCCGCTTTTGCACTTATTTTCATCATTTTTTTCTTTTATTTTACCATGCATCACGTTTTTCTTATTTTTCTGTGTGCCGCATTGTAAATAGTTTTATTTTCCCCTTTATCTTTATTTCTTTTTTATCTCATGCTAGAGATGACTTTTCTGTGATGATGATGACGTGGAGTTAGCTTACTCTATATGCATGCTGTATTTGTCATGTCTTAGACTTTATTTCTGATATCATATGCTGTGATTTGCCTTGCGTTTAGAGATAGTAACCCACACCTTTTTCCACATAAAAATGGATGAAATTTTATTATTAGCTGAGTCTGAATATTCATATGTATGCTATCGCAGAAAACACACCAAGATTCACGCATTGAATGCTTATATCTGGAGTACCGATTTCTTTTCCTATATCACTTCTATATGCATGATTTGTACATTTCACTTCGGGATGATTGAATGATGTTAGCTATGATAAATCTGGATTAGCTTATCTTTTTTTGTGATCAAACTGAGTAGATTAGATTACCTTGCTGAAGTTGTCGTGCACGTCTTATAGAGTGAACCGAGAGATATATTTATTTCTTTCTCCACAAATCTTGAACATCATTTCTCTATTCTAAAATCATTGGTGAATCTCCCCTTAGCGATTCTATTATATGGCATTTCCCCCGCTATTAATTCCTAGCTCCAAATTTCCCAAAACCAAAGAAAAAAAAATTTCTTGTATGTTCTTACTTCTTTCTGAGTTGGGATCATTGTGTATATGTGTTGTTTGAAAAAAAAAATAGAAAAAAAAGAGAGAAAAAAAAGAAAAAGAAAAGAGGAAAAATCCTTAATAAAAGATCTCATCTCATGTTCTCTCTTTCTTTTCTCTTTTCGTATTTATTTTCATTACTTTTGGAGCTTTATGAAGATGGGAATGTAAATATTTTTTATGCCACCACGCTTATAGATAAGCTTGGGGGAGGGAATCCAATGATGTGTGAGAGAGTGACTACTTGACGTTGCACGACAACCTAGGCTAAGTAATATTCTATACTCGGTAAGATTATTTTTAGCTTTACGAAGTCCAGAAGTCTATGCCTAGCACTCATTTCATGAAATCCATGCTTATCTATTCTTTCTATTCTATTGCGTGATACTCTTATACTCCTCATAGAAAGCATTCAATTGAAAAGTGTGTGATCTGCGATTTGTATACCGCTTTAAATGATTCAGACGATGTTAATTCTAAAATTATTCCGTTTTTTCATGATTATGTCGTTGTTCGTGGGTTTTCTATTTCTATTTGCACTATTATACTATGATATCAAAATAAAATTCTTTGACATGTGTTTTTCATTCGGTGCATGCTATAAGAGTAAGCAAAACACACGTCCTGAGAAAATGATCTAGCAGCTTCCCTCTTCACTTCTTTCTTTCTTCTTTGTTTTTATTTCGTTTTTTTCCGTTTTCCTTCGTTTTTCATTTTTCGTTTTTCGCCGTTTTCGTTTTCCGAATCCACCGGGTTCGCCTTTTACTTATCTTTCTCGAGGACGAGTAAGAGGTAAGCTTGGGGGATTTTGATCACTCCTTATTTTACACTTTTTTCCCGCATGTTTGCATGCCATTTAGATCGCTCAAATCATGTTTTTCACGATATATCGACGATATTACGATGCTTTTCACGATTTGTTGTTTTTGTCGCATTTCAGGTGATTTGGAGCGATTTGGAGTGATCTCGAGATGCGCCTACTCCAGAGTGTCACCGATGACCTCCCCGAGGGGTATTTTGCTGTTAGAGAGGAGAGGAAGAAGAAAGAACGTCGCAGGAGCGACGCGGAGGCCAAAACAAGCTGTTTGGGCATTTTTGGTGTCCTACTCGGCCGAGTGAAGGAGTCACTCGGCCGACCAGCGAGACACCGCTCGGCCGACCTGATCGGACACGCTTCATGTGTGCACTCGGCCGAGCGACGGAAGCCACATCGGCCGAGTGACGAGACCCCGTCTGCCCGAGTGGCGCTCAGACGAAGCCATTCAAAAATCGCCAACTTACTGTTTTTCGTCTGCCTGAGCTTCAGAAGACCCACTCGGCCGAGTGGCAAATGCCGACCGCCCGAGTACTAAGAAGCCATCGGCCGAGTGACGACAACTCACTCGGCCGAGCGACTCCCGAAGTGAAGACCCCCGAAGACCCAGACTTACTGGAAATTTACAGGGTTTCTCACTCGGCCGAGCGACTTTTGTCACTCGGCCGAGTGCGACGCGCTGCCTGTAGCGAAAATTGCGGATTTTAGGCTGCGCAGGGGCATTTTGGTCACAGTTTTTGGACGATTTTGGGGGGTATTTAACCCCTGTTTTTACCCTAGGTAAGAGAGCTTTTTCTCTTAGATTTTTGCAGCTTTTTAGATTAACTTTTTAGCTTTATTCTTGTGATTGGAGAGGAGACAAAAGTTGATTTTTGTTGGATTATTTGAAGAACTCCATTGGTTTGTGTCTCTCTCCTCTAAAAATACTATTTTTATTGCTTATCTTAATATTGTGATGAATTCTCTTGTTAATTTCATTGATTATTTTTGTGTTTGTGCTATGAATTGTGAGTAGTCTCCACGTCTCGGGGCGTGGGGATGAACCCTACGAGCCCAATTTCAGATTTGTGATGAATTGGTAGAAATTTTGCTAGAATTGCTATTAGGGTTAGATTGGGATCGATTTACTACGGATGGCTAGGAGTTCATACCGATTGGGATTTGCAAGAGATTGGATCCCAATTCGGTAGGAACCCCTAGAAATCCGAATTGGGTTGGAATCGGATTTCCGTAGTATCGGTTTGCAAGAGATTGGACCGATACTAGGGTTTCCGGTTGCAATTCCGTGCCGATACCCGTTTGTAAGAGATTGGACGGGTAGGAACTATCCCAACCTAGGTCGTGGCCCGAGTTTGCACGAGAGTGGGCTCGGGGCGCGATTGAACGATGATGTTGATCCTAATGCTAGCTTGCCTAAGCTAGGGTTTGCAAGAGATTGGACCCGAACCTAGGATAGCTATAGACCGGCAACAGCGCGAGAGCGTGAGCTAGGTATTACATTCAGTTGCAACTAGTTCATCCAAAATATTATTTTAGCAATTTTGATACCAATGAACCACATTGACGAAATACGGTGAGTAGCGGGAATTCCCCATTCCCTAGACGTTCTTTATTTGATTTGATATTTCCGTACTTTGTCTGACGATTGTGACAGGATCGCCAAAGGCAAATTCTCTCTTTTTTTGTTCTTAAATAGCCAGGTTGATTGGAGCAAGCACTTTCATTCGTCCTCCCTGTGTTCGATAACCCGCTCGCCGCTACACCGTGCGCTTGCGGTAAAACTACACGGTCGCACTTTTGGGTTACATTCCAGAGCGATCAAGATGATGCTAAAGGGGTGGTGTGGGTGGGGAAATAAAGTTAAAAAGCTATGTAATAAAAGAAAAATAAAAATAAAATAAATATGATATGATGCAATGCAATATGAGAGATGATGCATGCGTGGGTGTATCCTCCCCCAAGCTAGTTGAAAGCAGGGCCCCGAAGAGACAGATGGGCACTAAATATATGGGGGAGGCAAAAGACGGGATGGACTACATCAGGCAGAGCCACCACCCTATAGGTGTAGTGATTGGTCCCTCTGCTGTGGACCAGGGGTGGTGGGTGGTGGCAGGTCTGCCTGGGATGCTGGAGGAGAGCTGGTGGTGAGGTCTAAGGAGGAGGTGGAGGGCTCAACAGTATATAATACGAGGGAAGAGAGTGGATCGACTGTGATCGACGACTCAGAGGTAGTATAAACAGGCTCTGCAGAAGCCTGAGGCAGTGAAGCACTAAGTGGTGTGGAGGGGGTCAAAGAGTCCGACCTCAGGGGAGGGGCGTGAGCAAGTATGACAGTGGGCGGGCCCCGCTGTCTCAGCAAGTCTATAATGGAAGAAAGATCCGACTCAACTCTCAATCTATGTGTCCTAGTCTCGACTTAGAAAGGCGTCGAAATCCCGCTGTAAGGGGGAACTCAACTCCTCAAGAGTGGTCAAGCGAGAGGAGGAAGTGCTAGAGTCGGGTGGTGTACGGTAGGGATGTCGATAAGTCACCACTCGCGATAAGCGGCCCGGTGAAACTGAGACACCTGTGCCGGGCATGGAAGGTAGGCGAGGGTGAGCTCGTCAGCAACTCTGGGGTGGTGGAAAATAGAGCTGTCGTCGACACAGAGGTGTGGACAGACGTCGAGACAGACTCCGTGAAAATGGCCACGGGTGAGGACGAGGTGGTGCCAGTGAGAGGATCTGAACCTATAAGCTCCGAGAGAGGGGGGAGGGTGGGGACAGGGTTATGCGACGGAGCATCTAAATCTATAATGTCGTCAAAAAGAGGTAAATCGGTGCCCTCCGTGTAACGGCCGCTTTCAGACTGTTCGTAGTTTCTGCGTGCACGTGCTTTATCGTGCACGTATTTTATTTGTTTTTTTCTGAGCTCCGGCATGAGCAATGCGATATGCCGTTGCGATCATTTTGGGTGTTGAATTTTATAGTAATATTTGGAAACGTCTTTTCACGGCTCGCTTTCTTACAAACCGACTTTGAACGATATGGGCGTTTTAGTCATTTGACTCAAAACGTTGTTTCCAATTTTACGTAAATTTTTGGTAAGCGTTATGCACGATCGGGCTCCGTAGATCTGTGCGTCTCGTCTCCACGATCGCCCCGGTATTTTCGGAATATTTTTCTGACGCCCGGATTGAAAGATATCGCTCGGAGAAATCTGGACCGTTGATTTGCCCTGATCAGTTTCAAATTTCGAAATTGTTAGCCAAATCTGGCCAAATCTCTCAACAAATCTGTTTTAAATATTTCCTAAATTGTTCTTTCTATTCTCCTCGAGAATTTTCCCCCTTTCTACACCCCCTACCCCCTTTAATTACTTCTCTTAACTATAACCATAGGGTATATAGCATTATAAATTTTATTTATATACTAACCCTAACCCTATACTAACCCTAACCCTAAAATATCCACAGCCGCCACCAAAATTCTCCCCCTCCCCCGATTTTCTCTCTCCCTCATCTCTCCCTCTCCCTCGCGGCGATCTCGCCACCGCCGCCTCCCCTCGTTTTCCTCGCCGCTGCGCCAAGCGGGACGCCGTCCCGCAATCTCCCCCTCTCAACCGCAATCACCGCTCTCCTCGCGGCCCCCTTCCGATCGCCGGGCCCCAACCCCGTCGGCGACTGTCCCCGACGTCGATCGCCGCTGTGCTCCACCCACGGCCGCCTTCCCCTCGCTCAGCGCGCCGCCCGCGATCTCCGGCGAGATCCGCCGCTGCAGTAGCTCGTCGAGCGCACTCCGCCGCTGCAGCCCGCGATCCGCAACACCGCCGTCGCGTCCCTCATCCTCCAGCCTGCGCCGCGCCCTCATCCGCAGCCCACCGATGTGCCATCTGCCGAGCGTCGCCGCCTGCTGCGAGCGCCACCGCCTTCTCTCCCCTCAGTCGCGCTGCCACGCTCTTGCAGCGCCCGCCGCCGCCTTCTCTCATCTGCGCACATCGCCGCCTTGCCACCGTCTGTGGTCGCCCATCCACGGCCTCCCACGTCGCACCGTCATCTGCAGGCAGCCGCGCCGCTGCTGCAACTCCCGAGCGCGCGCAGCTGCAGATCCCGAGCGCGCGCAGCCGCTCGCCTGCGCTCCCCTTAGCCGCGTCGCCATCTACGCGCAACAGTAACGCGAGACCCATTCGACCGTAAGTGTTGTAAAATTGTCACATTGGAGCAGTGGCTACAAACAGTGTTATTGTGGGTGAATGATTAATAAAATGTGCAGAGATTATATAAATAGTTTGTAGGTTCTGTTATCATGATTCTATAAGTTTAGTTAATAGAAATTTATTGGTTAGGGATCTCTTAGCTTGATATCCGGTCTCGCAGGTAGACTCATCCTCGTTCGATCACCGGAACACCCCGACGACCTCTTCCAGTTACGCTACTCGCAGTCGAGGAAACAGAGTGAGGGCGACGTGATCCGTCATTTCAGATCCGACCTCAAAGCTACCCGTGACCGTCAGACTAGGTTGGTGACCCCTAACTCGTAGCAAAACCCACACCGTAGCAAAACTGAACCCTAACTAAAATCGGACAACTCGAACTAAATTTACTTTTTCCGCACCAGTAAAATGTTGTCACTGTAGAAATCGACCATCGGACAATTTTATGTGCACATAGGGTAGTGGTCGATTTAGGTTGATAAAACACCAAAAATCGTGACTTTGACAATTAGGGTAGTCCCGACAACCTAGAAATAAACCCTAATAGGACTTGATGAAAATTGCGACCTGACATCGTCGCCATGACCTGTTTCAGACGGACTACCGCAGACGCGACGACTGGACGAGACGACCCGGACAGACGACACACTCGCCACCGCAGGCAAGTGTATTCACTTGCTCTTTCGACCGTGCCTAGGCCTTAGACTGTTAGAACTATTAAACTGTGAACAAAGAGAACCGGACGTGAAATGATAGCATCCGGGACGACTCCTGACGGCTCAGACTTGACGACGAAGTCTGAGCCCGACAACAACAACTTTTGACACCTTAGGGTATCTTGTGTGTGCGTGTGTGTGGACACCCTAGAACAACTTTGCCTTGTCATGCCATGAACATCTTGCACGTCGTGTCTTGTGTAGCCTGTGGGCAGTGAGACGCTCACCTAGCAGAGTGAGTGATCTTTGTTACGGAACACCGATGGGAAGCTCGGCACCCACCTAGCAGAGTGAGTGTCCCAGCAGACCGAGAGGATAGAGACGCTCACCTAGCAGAGTGAGTGGTCCTATACAGTTGTACGGTTTCACCTACGAGGCGTTCATCGCCCACCTAGCAGAGTGAGCGATACGCTACCGACCGTGGGGATAGAGGCACTCACCTAGCAGAGTGAGTGGCCCTATATTGTCTTGTCCTGAGTTCTGGGGTTTGGGGTAGGGTTGAGCGTGCGCACGGCAAGAGGGTCTGATCCCCCTCGAACCGTAAGGCGTGAACCCTTCATGTCACAGTTGTCCTGTCTTGTCTTGTCTTGCCACGTTTCGTCTTGTTCTGTCCTGTTTATCATGTCTTGTCTTGACACCTGTAGGTTAGTCCCGTAGTTGGTAGCACACGCTACGACTACTACTTGTCCCGTTTTACTTTCCTGCTGCGTTTACTTTCTGTTGTCACTCTGTTATAACCCCAGCATGCTAATCAACCAGTAAACCATTGTTTAATAGTTCGGTGCACTTGCAGTAGAGTCTAACCTCCTTTTTGTAGACTTTACCTGACGTGCAGTTCCTTTCTTTTGGGTGCTGTACGTCAGGTGTTGAGCCAGAGTACACTGACCTGCCAGAGGACTTTGAGCCAGAGGACTTTGAGCCGGAGAACGTGCCCGAGGAGGACCGGAGCTAGAGATCTTCACGTTGCTGGTTCAGAGGTGTTACTGCAGTTTAGGTTGGGTGCGTAGCACCGTTTACTTTCTGTCTAGGTTGGGTGCTTGCACCATTAGTTTACTTCAGCTGTTTCGTAGCCGTGTTGGCTTTTGTTTAGACTCTCCGTACTTTTCTGGACATCTGTGGAATAAAATGAATGCATCTCTTTTAGTACTTTTGTTGTTCCGTACTAACCTGCAGGGACCTGTTCCTTCGTCTTGGAGTACCACACAGACGCTTATTGGGTCCGAGCTTCACAGCTCCGGCCTAAGCGGGCCTTGTCACGTTTCGCTTCTGTCGTTTTGGGAAGCGGGGCGTGACAGGTTTTAGTGGTGGCCCATGCAGGTCCTTTTCTGCAAAAGTTCGAAACGATAGAAGTATTAACATTCATTCTTTCCATTCAGGAATATGTATGAGTCTAAGTTGTGTTTTTTTCTTTTCCCTGTCGTTAGGATGGTAAGAGGACGTGGAGCTCGAGACGGACCTTCATCTGATGGGACCATGGATGGACGAAGTGGCGAGTTCCGTCAATTTCTGGGCGTGATGAGAGAGATGCTGGACGTGCAGCATCAGTTGGTTCAGCAGTCCCAGCGAGCTGCCCAGGCTGTCCCAGTTGCACCACCACCACCTCCGCCTGCCCCACGAGCTGCTCCAGGAGTGAAGCAGTTCAATGAGCTCCAGCCGAGGACTTTTTCAGGGAAGGAAGGACCTCTAGCTGCTGATGAGTGGATCCAGGGCACTGAGGAGAAGTTAGTTGCTGCGAAGATTCCTGGTGATACCCGAGTGGAGATAGCAAAGATGCAGTTGACAGAGAATGCCAGGAACTGGTGGCGCATTGAGGAGAGGCGCCTGCTAAAGCCAGTGGAGTGGAAGACCTTCCGCTCGATGTTTAAGGATAAGTATTTCACCAAGTCTGCCAGGAGGGAGCTGTTGAGCAAGTTTATAGACCTGAAGCAAGGGGATATGACTGTCGAGGAGTATGAAGCTGAGTTCGAGATGCTGAGTCGTTTTGCTCCGCATATGGTAAGGAAGGAGGAGAAGCGAGCTGATCGCTTTCGTCAGGGACTGCGTCCGAAGATTCAGGCTTCTATGTCTTCGGCAAATTTCACGACTATGAGGGAGGTGATAGATGCTGCGAAGAATCATGAGATTATTTCACTCCTACCTGACTCTCCAACTGATAAGGGGAAGCGTCCCATGGAGCGGTATCGACCGCCTGCTAGGCCGACGGTGGGACCAGTTCAGACAGTGCCTTTCAAGAGGTCAGGAGCACCTATGCAGAGTCAGAATAAGGGACCATGCCACTTCTGCGGCAAGCCAGTGCATCAGCAGAACACTTGCAGGAAGAAGCTGGGTTTGTGTCTGGCATGTGGAGCTGCCACACACGCCTTTGTAGATTGCCCGAGGTATCGCCATGCTGAGGACGGAGCACCTGCCCCTACCCAGAGAGGATCTGTTGTCCGTGGAGCATATGTCATGACAGCCACGGATGGCGTCGTTGCAGGTAACTCCATAGTTTTGAATCTTTCGTATTATAATTTAGCTTATTTTTGGCTGCTTATGTATGTTTCAAAACTTTGTTCCCTTCGAATCAAACCTTTAATGTTTTGGGTTTAGCTCACAAAGATCACAACCCACCTACCTTCCCTCATCCAATATCACAACTCTACACGTTCTTTTCCAATGTTTTAAAATATGTCTTATCCCTTAAATTTTCTTTTCTTCCCTCTTCGGGAGTGTTATTTTTATTGTTATGATGCTGTTAGTACTAGATATTTTGTTATAGGGTTATGTTTACGGGTAGGCTCAGAGTGAGATGAGATATGTTGTATCGATGATTAGTTGGTTTTGAATAAACAAGGATATTAGATCAGATTACTTTGGATGAAAAGAATGAGGCGACCAAGACTTATAAATGATACCAATGTGCGGCGGACTTGATGGGGACTCGGAACGTATGAGATTAGACACAGTGAGGTGAGTACTTAATCGACCTGAAAATTGGACGAGTGGTAGACAGGAGTGACTATGGAGGTATAGTATGAGTTAGGGCGATCATGAGATTGAGTAGAGCTTTTATTAGCATTAAGACTGATTGTTGAGTTGACGTGAGGAGACATTGGGAGTAACACGACGTGTTGAGATGGATGAATGGTTAGGTATGTGGACTTAGTAACGGTTGGGATTAGTTATAGTGAGTGGGAGGAGATGTGATCTTGGTAGTTCAAATTTATTGGCGGATGAATTATGGGAAGATATGACATGAATATATTGAAGACACGGAGAATGCTGATTTGCGGAGGTATTATAAGATCGACAAAGTTTTTTTCTTGGATTGGTGATTGACTAGAACATCCTTTCAGCGATTATTAATATTGAAAGAGATTGAGAAATTTAAAAGATGTTATTGAGCGATGATGTTTAGCGGAGTGGTATGGTTTGAGAAGATGATTATTATTTTTGGGAGGACTTGGAGTTGGAAATTCGAACAGTAGTGTCGGGTCTATAGTAAAGTATTAGGAGAGGAGTGTAGTCGAGGCTTTGTCTAGTGAAAAGATGGATCATGATGGATTATTGAGGAACGATGTTCGAAGTTGCAAGATGAGAAATCTTTATGGGTAGACATGATAGTTGCGGGTATAAGGTTATATGGGTAATATTATTATTAGTGTGAGTGATTCCGAGGGCGGAATCATTTCTAAGGTGGGTAGAATGTAACGGCAGCTTTCAGACTGTTCGTAGTTTCTGCGTGCACGTGCTTTATCGTGCACGTATTTTATTTGTTTTTTTCTGAGCTCCAGCATGAGCAATGCGATATGCCGTTGCGATCATTTTGGGTGTTGAATTTTATAGTAATATTTGGAAACGTCTTTTCACGGCTCGCTTTCTTACAAAACGACTTTGAACGATATGGGCGTTTTAGTCATTTGACTCAAAACGCCGTTTCCAATTTTACGTAAATTTTTGGTAGGCGTTATGCACGATCAGGCTCCGTAGATCTGTGCGTCTCGTCTCCACGATCGCCCCGGTATTTTCGGATTATTTTTCTGACGCCCGGATTGAAAGATATCGCTCGGAGAAATCTGGACCGTTGATTTGCCCTGATCAGTTTCAAATTTCGAAATTGTTAGCCAAATCTGGCCAAATCTCTCAACAAATCTGTTTTAAATATTTCCTAAATTGTTCTTTCTATTCTCCTCGAGAATTTTCCCCCTTTCTACACCCCCTACCCCCTTTAATTCCTTCTCTTAACTATAACCATAGGGTATATAGCATTATAAATTTTATTTATATACTAACCCTAACCCTATACTAACCCTAACCCTAAAATATCCACAGCCGCCACCAAAATTCTCCCCCTCCCCCGATTTTCTCTCTCCCTCATCTCTCCCTCTCCCTCGCGACGATCTCGCCACCGCCGCCTCCCCTCGTTTTCCTCGCCGCTGCGCCAAGCGGGCCGCCGTCCCGCAATCTCCCCCTCTCAACCGCCATCACCGCTCTCCTCGCGGCCCCCTTCCGATCGCCGGGCCCCAACCCCATCGGCGACTGTCCCCGACGCCGATCGCCGCTGTGCTCCGCCCACGGCCGCCTTCCCCTCGCTCAGCGCGCCGCCCGCGCTCTCCGGCGAGATCCGCCGCTACAGTAGCTCGTCGAGCGCGCTCCGCCGCTGCAGCCCGCGATCCGTAACACCGCCGTCGCGTCCCTCATCCTCCAGCCCGCCGCCGCGCCCTCATCCGCAGCCCACCGCTGTGCCATCTGCCGAGCGCCGCCGCCTGCTGCGAGCGCCGCCGCCTTCTCTCCCCTCAGCTGTGCTGCCACGCTCTTGCAGCGCCCGCCGCCGCCTTCTCTCATCTGCGTACATCGCCGCCTTGCCACCGTCCGCGGTCGCCCATCCACGGCCTCCCACGTCGCACCGTCATCTGCAGGCAGCCGCGCCGCTGCTGCAACTCCCGAGCGCGCGCCGCTGCAGATCCCGAGCGCGCGCAGCCGCTCGCCTGCGCTCCCCTCAGCCGCGTCACAATCTACGCGCGACAGCAACGCGAGACCCATTCGACCGTAAGTGTTGTAAAATTGTCACATTGGAGCAGTGGCTACAAACAGTGTTATTGTGGGTGAATGATTAATAAAATGTGCAGAGATTATATAAATAGTTTGTAGGTTCTGTTATCATGATTCTATAAGTTTAGTTAATAGAAATTTATTGGTTAGGGATCTCTTAGCTTGATATCCGGTCTCGCAGGTAGACTCATCCTCGTTCGATCACCGGAACACCCCGACGACCTCTTCCAGTTACGCTACTCGCAGTCGAGGAAACAGAGTGAGGGCGACGTGATCCGTCGTTTCAGATCCGACCTCAAAGCTACCCGTGACCGTCAGACCAGGTTGGTGACCCCTAACTCGTAGCAAAACCCACACCGTAGCAAAACTAAACCCTAACTAAAATCGGACAACTCGAACTAAATTTACTTTTTCCGCACAAGTAAAATGTTGTCACTGTAGAAATCGACCATCGGACAATTTTATGTGCACATAGGGTAGTGGTCGATTTAGGTTGATAAAACACCAAAAATCGTGACTTTGACAATTAGGGTAGTCCCGACAACCTAGAAACAAACCCTAATAGGACTTGATGAAAATTGCGACCTGACATCGTCGCCATGACCTGTTTCAGACGGACTACCGCAGACGCGACGACTGGACGAGACGAACCGGACAGACGACACACTCGCCACCGCAGGCAAGTGTATTCACTTGCTCTTTCGGCCGTGCCTAGGCCTTAGACTGTTAGAACTATTAAACTGTGAACAAAGAGAACTGGACGTGAAATGATAGCATCCGGGACGACTCCTGACGGCTCAGACTTGACGACGAAGTCTGAGCCCGACAACAACAACTTTTGACACCTTAGGGTATCTTGTGTGTGCGTGTGTGTGGACACCCTAGAACAACTTTGCCTTGTCATGCCATGAACATCTTGCACGTCGTGTCTTGTGTAGCCTGTGGGCAGTGAGACGCTCACCTAGCAGAGTGAGTGATCTTTGTTACGGAACACCGATGGGAAGCTCGGCACCCACCTAGCAGAGTGAGTGTCCCAGCAGACCGAGAGGATAGAGACGCTCACCTAGCAGAGTGAGTGGTCCTATACAGTTGTACGGTTTCACCTACGAGGCGTTCATCGCCCACCTAGCAGAGTGAGCGATACGCTACCGACCGTGGGGATAGAGGCACTCACCTAGCAGAGTGAGTGGCCCTATATTGTCTTGTCCTGAGTTCTGGGGTTTGGGGTAGGGTTGAGCGTGCGCACGGCAAGAGGGTCTGATCCCCCTCGAACCGTAAGGCGTGAACCCTTCATGTCACAGTTGTCCTGTCTTGTCTTGTCTTGCCACGTTTCGTCTTGTTCTGTCCTGTTTATCATGTCTTGTCTTGACACCTGTAGGTTAGTCCCGTAGTTGGTAGCACACGCTACGACTACTACTTGTCCCGTTTTACTTTCCTGCTGCGTTTACTTTCTGTTGTCACTCTGTTATAACCCCAGCATGCTAATCAACCAGTAAACCATTGTTTAATAGTTCGGTGCACTTGCAGTAGAGTCTAACCTCCTTTTTGTAGACTTTACCTGACGTGCAGTTCCTTTCTTTTGGGTGATGTACTTCAGGTGTTGAGCCAGAGTACACTGACCTGCCAGAGGACTTTGAGCCAGAGGACTTTGAGCCGGAGAACGTGCCCGAGGAGGACCGGAGCTAGAGATCTTCACGTTGCTGGTTCAGAGGTGTTACTGCAGTTTAGGTTGGGTGCGTAGCACCGTTTACTTTCTGTCTAGGTTGGGTGCTTGCACCATTAGTTTACTTCAGCTGTTTCGTAGCCGTGTTGGCTTTTGTTTAGACTCTCCGTACTTTTCTGGACATCTGTGGAATAAAATGAATGCATCTCTTTTAGTACTTTTGTTGTTCCGTACTAACCTGCAGGGACCTGTTCCTTCGTCTTGGAGTACCACACAGACGCTTATTGGGTCTGAGCTTCACAGCTCCGGCCTAAGCGGGCCTTGTCACGTTTCGCTTCTGTCGTTTTGGGAAGCGGGGCGTGACACTCCGGCACCGATACAACGGTAGAAGAGATCTGAGTCTCCGGGAAGGAAGTGAGGACAGTCCCCGAAGACTCGACGACGGTAGATACGGAAGATACAGTGGTGGAAGGGGCAGCTCTTGAAGATGGGGTCTGGAGGGACAGGGAGGCCGGTGACCAGAGCAGCTATGTCTAGAAGCTCAAACTCCGAGGAGAGTGGGTCCGGGTCATCGGTAGGTGCCTCAACCGGGGCTCCAGGGGGCTCAAGATCGTGAATGGGAGGGAGTGGAAAAAACAGGAGGAAGCATCCAGTCAAGCTGGACGGCAGGGATATGGGTCAGATGAGGGGCTGGGAGGACCATGTGAGGATCGTGGCATGTACTTACTAGGTAACGCCAGTGACGAGCACCATAAGGACGGAGTATATGCATGTGCTCGAGCACGCCAATGGTAAGGCGTGTCGGGCCAGGAGGGCGGTGCAAGTTAGCTAGGATGGGGATACCTAGCATCCTAGCAAAGATAGTAAAGAAACCACCGCAGCAAATATCCGTGGCATAGTATGTGGTGGCTGTCTGATGGAGGCACTGACACAGCCAGTGGGATGCGTCAGAGTGCATGAATGGTCTCACAGAGCCATCCGGGTGGAATCTAAGAGGTCGGTTCATACCCCAAAGATGGGTAAGCTCAGGGAGGGACATAGTCATGACCTCCGGTCTGCATAAGAGTGTGCATGCTAGGTGTCTCTGGGCGTAGCGAAGGCAAGGGTGCACTACGCACGATGCCTTCGCCCGGCTAGGGCGGTACTCTGGTAGGCCAGAAATGCGCTCCCAAAAGGTACGCACAACAAAATCGGTAAGGTCAACGGTCGGTGAAAAAGCAACCCTAGGATCAGGGACGGCTGGAAAGTGAAAATAATCCCGGATCATATCAAAAGTGACAGTGTAATCATGATCCAGGAGTCGAAAGGTGATGCTGTCACCTGCTGCGGTGAAAGCAAGGGAGCTAAGACCCTCGATGGATAGGCGTGTGTAAGTGGAGGCGTGGACACCGAGGAATCGGTCGAAATCGATCGATCGGTAAAGGCGGTGCACTCCCTGGAGGATGCCGAGTGACCTCAGAGCTGGAACGTCTATGAAGACTGTAGGCACTAGGTGGCGCTGGTGGATCCTAGAGTATCACGCTCTGTGAGCACCATCGTGAAGAGTGATGCCGTGTGTGTAGAGGAATATGCCCTCAGATCATTTGTATTTGATGCAAATGAAAATTTAAGCCTAGATAGGGACTAATTTGCATATGATGCAAAAGAGATTAAATGTGTCTTAAATTTTTTAAGACTATATTTAATTAAATAAACATGTTGAAAAGGTTACCTAGATGACGGGATCGTCCCGCTCTAAACGTAAGTTCAAACCGCGTCAAAAACGGAGTCCAAATGCACAAGTTATAGCCAAAACAAGTCAGCCCAAACTGTTGGGCTGAAACCAGCGAAAATGGAGGCCCAACAAGCCCAAATTTTCTTGTTAGAATTTTTTGAAACCTGTGATTTTCTTGACGGCTACATTTCTAAGAGAAGCATGACTTTTGGCTAACTTTGGACAATTGTTTGAAGGGTCAAACGGACTCGGATTGACGAGCCGTTTTTTCCTACGCGTTCACCGTTGAACCCTCTTCGATTTGGTAGGTTGTACCAACATTGAAGCTCAACTGTAAGGGAGTTAAAATTCGAGGAAGTTTGCCCTTTGTAAAAGGCAAACTAACTTGATTTAATTAATCCCAAATTAATAGTCCCACCTCGGTTGTGGAGAAAAGGGGAGAGTCAGCCGCCTCAATAAATAGAGGCCCTCCCCCTTCCTCATAACTCGTCCCAAGCTCTAGATCTGAGCGGCTCTCGTAAATGTTGGAGCACGCTCGGATCTAGGCTTAAATTAAATATTTCTCTATCTCCCAATATTTCTGCCTTACTCTTGAGGGCTCTAGCAAAGCAGCAAAGGAGTTCGAATTCAGATCCGAAATCTAGGCGGAGGTTTCACTCGCGTGAAACTTTCTTCGGCACGTGGTTGGCTCGGCGACATGGGATTGATCTCCTCGGGATGCGGAGCGGTTCGAGGAGTGGTTCGGGGAGCGGTTCGAGGAGCGGCTCGGCGTGGGACGGGGAGCGGCTCGGAAGACGGTGCGGAACATCTCGCCTGCTCCAGGGCTGAGATTCCGGGTATGTGTTTAATTAAGCATTAGTTTAATTTAATCGCAGTAGGCTAGATCCTTCTTGGGATGGTCAGACCCATCCCAAGTCGGCATAGATCTTGGATTAGGGTCTGGACCTTAGGGTTAAATGTTAATTAGATTAACATGATTATTTTCCGCTGCTTTTCTGTCTATGTTCCGTCCGACATAGGACGGGCATAGAGTTTTTGAGCCCTAAGGGTCCCAGAAACCCAACTGTGGTATCAGAGCATAGGTCTGCGTAACGATCTAGCCTGTGATTTCTATTAAACTATGAAATACTTTTAAATGCTTTTAAAAATGTTTTTAAAGTTATGAGATAATTTTCAAAAATATTTTAGATGTTCAAATATTCTATTTGATAAATTTTGAACATGGAAATGTTTAAATGACGTTTTAAAATTTATGTGATAATTTTTTAAACTAAATTTAAATTTTTTAAAATTTATGTTATAAGTTTAAAGTGCCTAAAATTTTATATGATAAATTTTTAAGCATGAAAGTTTTTTAAAATGATGTTTTAATTTTATGAGATATTTTAAAACTGATTTTAAAGGTTAAAATTTTTATGCGATAAATTTTTTAAAGTAGCATGCAAATTTGTGATTTTAAAAACAAGTTTTTATGAGATAAAAATCAAATATTTTAAAATCATATTTTAAATTTAAATGTTAAATTTATGTATGCATGCTAAAATTGTTTATGCGATAAACTTAATCTATTTAATTGTTAAATAGTTGTGCATTATCTTTATGCGATAAATTAGTGTAGCTTTATTTTAATGGCTAGTTCTTCTTGTCCCTTATTTGATAACACAAGATAACCCTTTAGGTTAGCCATTAAAAATGATTAAAATTTATTACTTGAATTTTAATGACATGCTATGTTTTAATAAAACTTTTAACAACCCTTTAAAACCTAATTCATGATTAGGGTAGTCCTTTTAATGAATCTTAATTCTAATTGTTATAATTAATTCTCATTAAAGGACTTCGCTTTTGGCGTTATTATTGAAGTTTATTAAAATCCTAATTACGATTAGGATAGCACGTGAACCTTATAGTTGATAAGGTCTTAATAAAAGTTATTAAACAAATCCTAAAATTTTGAATTTAAGGATGCAACTAGTTGATAGGATTAATTAGTTGTTAATAAAAGCTGTTTAGTCTATGGCACACATATAACAGTGACAAGTTTCATTCAATGGACCATGATCCAGTCAATGTGCTTGGCTAAGAGTTCTGGATCAACCCTTGCTAGTCCAAGGGGCAGTGATCCTGGCTTAGTCAATTCCCTGGCTGTGTTCCGCTGGACCGCAATGTCGCGAATCATGATTGTATGACACCCTGGACTATATCTAGTCAATGCGTTATAAATCTTATTAAAGATTAATCCGTATCCCTCCTTGATTTTGGAGCTTGGTAACTCAAAGAAGACAATTATAGTTGTTGAGTCTCCTCAAGCTATGACATGTTTATCTTTAAGGAACAAACTCCAACATACATGTAATGTAGTCTAGACTTGACCCAAATCGATACGTCGGGTCTCCTCGAGCATCGATCTAAGTCAAATCTGGACACGAAATCAAGGGTCTGACTAGACCAGTCATTATGATTTGTTGAGTCTCCTCAAGATCATAAGTGACTGTGGGTAAAAAACGATAGGGAGTCACATGTGATGTGATTGACTAAGAGTTAGTCTACCAATCATGGAACCAATCAACTTGTTGAGTCTCCTCAAGGTTGTGAGGTTCAGGATGATTGGATCCCTCTTTCACTAAATTTTAAATATTTTAATTCGATTAAATCGTTCGTTATTAAGCTTTGAAACGATCGTAAAAATAGTGGGAGGATATAGATAGATGAATGCCAATCTACCTATATTTAATATTGAACATATGCTAAACTAGGGCAAGACTATGTTTACCGAAGGAATCAAAATATAATTTTTTAATGGAATTAGTTAATTGGTCAAATAGGTTGATTAATTGAATATCAAGTTAAATTCTAATTGATAGGATTAAACTATATTCTCGTTAACATTAAAATGACCTTCTAAAGAACAGACTTAAGAAATGCGATTTCATTAAGTTCTGGGTCCAACAAATAAATTCACGCTACATGTCACCCGTCTCTATATGAGGCAGCTTGAACATATATGATATTCGAAATATGTTTCTCCCTACAACTTGTCGAGCTACCCTCAAGGTTGTATGGACAAACAATTTTGATCCACAAAGTTCGAGAATTCGATCAAACTGTTTGAGTCGAATACGAGTGCATGAGCGGTGCAAGACTATGTATCCCAACCGGATCTTGAGACAAGCAACTTCTTGAGCTACACTCAAGATTGCACCTCTCAGGCGTTTGGATACATAAAGATGCTTGCATAGCTATTTATTTATGTTGGGCTATTTATATCTAAATGTGATTTAGAAAAGGAAGAAGGCACTCCGGAAAGTCAATCGAGTTTAATAGTTTAATTTATCATTAGTAAAGGCATAAGTAGGAGAAAATGAAAATGTGACATATTTTGATGTCACGATTTTATAATTATACAAAAGATGTCTAACACAATTTGACGAATGTCGTCACCTCGCTTCTGAAGCAATGTTTTGCGTTAGTAATTTATGTATAACGATAATATATATATTAAATGTTAATATATATAAATACACAAGATAGTAGCAAACTTGTATGGAAAAATAGACTAGGCCGTATCGAGAGACTAAGCTTCACAAGTCACATAAAGAGGGGTCTGACCTCTCGTATTATGAAGTCTACGGACACTTGTGAGTCTTATTCTCTTAGATATAAAGGCCGAAACCCATCTGTAAGACAGTGGGAGAATGAGTTGTCGAACTCAGTCTCGTACATACTGATGTACCCGAGTCTAGATTAACCAAAATAAGTTATTCGTATATTTTATTAAGACACGTGTTCTTGATGAAACACAAGTCTGATAAAATAAAGAACGAAGTGACTAAAGCATTTTAACTGATTCGATTAGATCGAATGGTCAAATACTTAGCTACATAAAATCTTACGTAACTAAAAGAAAATGTGATTTTCTCTCAGGTCAAGTCTGTTAACACATTATGTGTTAAAAGTATGAATCACACTGAGTTAGACTTGGTGCGATCTATAGCAAGTGACTCTGAGTTAAGTCCTCCCTCTGGGTTAAGACCCAGATAGTAATGCCTAGGTTTTAATAATGTTCTATGAGGACATTATCAATAAGATATTCATAAAATCAATCATTAAGAAGTTGTATAATTATTCGAATCTCGTGAGACGAAGAGTCGAGTTAGACATCATAATTGATGATGACTTAGCCAACTTCTAAGATGAAAATTCGGAGTAGTAACTCCGATTTAAAATTTGATGCAATCAGAATAGGTCCGTGTGCGTAAATAAATTTTGGAATTTAGTTTACGTGCCCAAGGAAAATGTTTCCTCACTTTCTACAAGTAAATCTTTAAGTTGAAAGATTTGTGCAGAAAGGAAAATGGTGAAGTGTAATCATGTTGGTCGAGACCGGTTTTCATCCTAATTCCTATAAATGGATTACGTTGAAACTGTCTCGCCAGCAGATGTGCACAGATCTACTCGGACCAAGGTCGATGTAAAACGCTCAGAGTTGACCATGAAAATTGGAACATTCACTTATAAGTTTGTTTTTCTAAATATGATTTAGATGGACCAACTTATATGAATTAACCAAGAAAGTTTTCAAGGTCAGTGGGAGCGTATAAATTACATGCGAGACATCAAAGGGATGGAACATTTATTTTGACAAAGTTATCAAATGGTTTGACACTTTATCAGAAATAGAAATGAGCCATTTGAAATGACCATTAACAAATTTAAATGATTATCATAAGGTACGATGAACTGGATAAGATCCAAGTAAATAAAAATATTATGGATTCCGAAAGACCAAGTGAATTATTTGAATGAGATTCAACTGGTTGGTCTAACATGAACATAGAAACCCCTTAAGTCTATAGTGTAGAAGGTTTTAGCAGATCCACTCATGAAGGCTTGATCTCTCCATATTTTACACCTTTTTTTCTGCATGTTTGCATGCCATTTAGATCGCTCAAATCGTGTTTTTCACGTTTATTCGACAATATTGCGATGCTTTTCACGATTTGCTGTTTTTGTCGTATTTCAAGAGATTTGGAGCGATTTGGAGTGATTCTGAGATGCACCCACTCCGGAGTGTCACCGACGACTCTCTTGAGGGGTATTTTGCGATTGGAGAGGAGTGGAAGAAGAAAGAACGGCGTAGGAGCGACGAGGGGGCAAAAACATGAAGAATGGGCATTTTCAGCATGCCACTCGGCCGAGTGAAGGAGTCACTCGGCCGAGCAAAGACAGCCCGCTCGGACGGCCAGATCGGACACACAACAGAGCCAATATCAGCGTGCACTCGGCCGAGCATCGTCAAGTCACTCGGCCGAACCACGGATACCCACTCGCCCGAGTGGTATCAAGACGTCGGCAGCAAAAATCCCATACTTACTGTTTTTGTACAGTGAATTTCCGAATCGCGGTCCGCCCGAGTGACAAATGACGTCCGCCCGAGTGACGAAAGACTGTCCGCCCGAGTGACCTCTGAGGAGACGACCCCCGAGACCCCTGTAGGATCTAAATAAGGCCTAGAGGGGGGGTGAATAGGCCTTTGACCAAATTATCGCAAGATAAAAATTAAGCCTAGTTTACAGCATGCAGTTTAGGAATCAGACAATCAAAGCATTCACAGAAGACACAGAATTTAACGTGGTTCGGTCCCCATGACCTACGTCCACCCCAATGAGCAATCACTTATACTGTTTCTTTAAGAAGTTACAATCTCCCTTAGATTGGTGCACCAACACCAACCTGTCAGACCAACTCAAGCTCACCAAAGCCAAAAAGAAACATACAAGTATCACTCCCCAACCCAACTTGCCCCAACAAGTTTGGTTCCCAGAATCCCAAATAACGGAAGAAATTATATTACAGAAATGCTGATCAAAACATTAATAACTTCACAAATAAATAAGATCAAGAGTTTAGAAAGCTCATTTGTGAAGATCTCTCTGGTTGTCGTCTTTCAGCACATCAGTAGCTTCGCAACGCTTCTTACGGAATGATGATCGGATGTCTGTAGAAGAAGTAGTCGCTGTCCCCGTGGAAGTAGTCGGTAGAAGTTCCTCACTCAAAGTGATCTCATTTTCTGCACAGGAGGAACTAGCTGCTCAACTTGCTATCACTGCGTCGGGGATGAAGTCACGGTCGCAACGCTTCTTACGGAACTCAATTTGGATCTCTAGAACTCCACTTATTGATGAAAATGTGAAGAGATGTACATTGGTATTTATAGAATTGAGTTAACGGGTTTACGTCACTGTTCCAAGGGATCCGCACCCATGAAAATCACATTTAAAATAGGCTTAACGGGTCGGGTTTAAAATCCGCTGTCGGCAGCGATATCAGCCGTTGGATCGAGCGGGATTCGCTGAGGAGCCGCCACGTGGCGGTCAAAATTCGCGCGTCGACGCCCGCCTCCGCTGACCCGGACCCGCTTTGTCGGCAGCCGTTGGATCTCCGCGTGGACGGCGGAGATGCAGCCACGTCGCTCGCGGATGTCGACAGCTGCGCCCGCCATTTGCGACTTATCCGCTCGGTAGGTGACCGTCGGATCGAGATCGGGCGGCGGACAAGCGGCCACGTCGCCCCGCTTCGACCGACCGTCAGATGCGCGATGAACGGCCAGGATTGCGCCACGTCGGTCGATTTAATTCTGCGATGAGGCGTATAAATGAACAGTACCGTATGCCGTATTTGCTGAGTATTTTCACTGTATTCTTGCGTATTTTGGAATCAAATAAATCCCAAAAATTCTGAAATAATTCTCAAAAATCCCATAGCTTCATATTGACATGTGAGAATATTTTCACCTCATTTCACCTCTTGTAGAAAAAGTTTCTTCTTTGTATACTCAGTATTTTCTCGTATTTCCCCGTATTTGAACTTCAAACAATCTCCATAAATCCTGAGAAAAATCCCATGCTATTTATAGCCTATGATTAACTCTAGAGTAGAGTTTCATAGCTATAATCCATTGTTTGATCAGCTTGTGTAATTCCAAATGAAGTTTCATCCTTGTATCTATACGTACTTGAGTACGTACATGTGTAACCTGAGCAATCATAACTATAGGGACATGTGACACACTCAACAAACATATTAGAACAGTTCAGTAGGGTTTGTTATCATCAAACATAGGTTAGGATGCTGTTTCCAACAATCTCCCCCTTTTGATGAGAACAAACCAGACATTAAGATTACATCAAAAATGAGTGAAGTGTGTGAGTGTGTGAAGCATGAATATGAGCATGAATGGAAAAAATGATATGCTCCCCCTATTGACATGCTCCCCCTATCTCTGATCAATCTTAATATTTCTCTCCCCCTTTGTTTTCATCAAAAAAATGTATGAAATAACATATGAGGAATGGAAAACTGAACATTATAAACCAAAACAAAAGGCAATACATCGTTTGACCACAATGAATAAATAAGCAATAATCACTAAGTCATAACTACCATAATTCATCTCCGTGCTCAAGTGGGATGATCAAATGTTTAGTACATATGGAGAGGTAATAAGGAATACATCCTGTCATAACCATCTTTTCCACTGAATATATGAACATCAAAGATTGAGTTTCCCCTTCTCATGTAATATGAGTTCAAGTTACCAATTCCGAACATGACCGAGAAGGATTTTTAAATGTGAAATGGCAGTGCTTGACGGACTTAACACCAACGCTAAAAAATGACATTTATAGCATAAGTTGGATGTCCAAGGGTAGTATCAAGGACATGGATCGTATCCATTTTTCATACGAAGCTCTGTGTATATATTTTGAAGACACTCGTCTTGCTATTCTTTTTATACACGTATATTTTGATGAGAGCTTTTCTTTTTACCCATGCCTTGAAACATCATATCCCATTAAAACATAAATTAGTCCACCAACAACCACTTTTCTTATTCAATATTTCAAATCCATATCAAAAAACATATTGATCTGTGTAAGTGTGGTTGGATGATGAAAAACGTTAGTTACTCATTAATGAATATGACCTAATTAAGCATGTAGTCTTTGAATGCAAGCATTGTTAAGAATATAATATTCAAAATCCATAAGACATATGTTTTGCATTTAAAGCTGTTTCTGATGAAAAAAAAATGCAAAAGGAGGAGATAGACAATTCACTTTCCCTTTCTGTTTATATTTTTCTTTTTTTTTTCTTTTTCATTTTTTTTATTTTTCTTTTTCATTTTTTTATTTTTCTTTTTGTAGCACACCACACAAAAACAATAAAAGCACACCAAATAATATTTTCACTCTAAATATAATCAATAATGCCCAGTTCTAGACGTAGACGACAAAAACGATCTTCTGGCAAAGGTTTTGTAAAGATATCTGTCAACTGAGAATCAGTAGAAATATATTCAATGGATACATCCTCTTTTGCCAAATGATCTCTAAGAAAATGATGTCTTACATCTATGTGTTTTGTCCGAGAGTGATGAACAGGATTATTAGAAAGATCTATAGCACTCTTACTATCACATCGTAATGGAACTTTTCTAAGATCCAAGCCGTAGTCAGACAGGGTTTGCATCATCCAAAGTACTTGGGCACAGCAACTGCCAAGGGCAATATACTCAGCTTCAGTAGTGGACAAAGCAACACTGTTCTGCTTACGACTAGACCAAGAAACCAATGAATGTCCTAGCATAAAACATGTTCCACTAGTGCTCTTTCTATCAATCATACTACCAGCATAATCAGCATCAGCATAGCCAACCAAATTAAGATTACCACAAGAGGGATACCATAGTCCAAGTGTAGGAGTGTGAATAAGATATCGAAAAATCCTTTTAATGGCTATCAAATGTGATTCTTTTGGACAGGCTTGAAATCGTGCACACAAACAGACAGAAAATATGATGTCTGGTCTAGATGCAGTTAAATAGAGTAAGGACCCAATCATACCTCGATAAAGTTTTTGGTCCACATCTATACCTTTGTCATCCTTTTCAAGCTTCGTCGTCGGACTCATTGGAGTTCGCATTGGCTTTGCATTTTCCATCCCAAATTTCTTCAACAGTTCTTTTATGTACTTGGTTTGGGAAGCATATCTGCCATCTCCAATTTGTCTTACTTGAAAGCCCAAAAAGTATTTCAACTCTCCAACCAGACTCATCTCAAATTGATCCTGCATAACCTTTTCAAACTTTTGGCATAAAAGATCATTAGTAGCACCGTAAATAATATCGTCCACATAAATCTGAACAATAAGAAAATGATCCTGTTCATGCAAGATAAACAAAGTGTTGTCTGCACTACCCTTTTTAAAGTTATTTTCCAAAAGATATGAACTGAGACGGTCGTACCAAGCTCTGGGAGCTTGCTTCAGACCATACAAAGCCTTTTGCAACTTGTAAACATGATTTGGAAAACTATGACTTTCAAAACCAGGGGGTTGTTCAACAAAAACATCTTCTTTCAAATAACCATTTAAAAATGCACTTTTCACATCCATTTGCTTCAATTTAAAACCTTTAAAACTTGCAAAAGCCAGCAATATTCTAATGGCTTCTAATCTAGCAACGGGTGCAAAAGTTTCATCACAATCAATTCCCTCAATCTGGTTATATCCTTTGGCCACTAATCTTGCCTTATTTCTGATTACATTTCCAGATTCATCAAGTTTGTTTTTGAAAATCCATTTAGTGCCAACAATTGGGTAATTATTAGGTCGGGGCACTAATGTCCAAACATTATTTCTATCAAACTGATTAATCTCATCATGCATGGCCATAACCCAACTTTCATCTGTTAAAGCAATTTCAACGTTCTTAGGTTCAATTTCAGAAATGAGGTCACCATGAATGCATAAGGCACACAAGTTATTGAAAGTGGATCGAGTGCGTATACCTTCCGTAGGAGTCCCCATGATCAGCTCAGGTGGATGATGTGGATTGAACCTAAGCTCTCCTCTTTCCAGTCTATTTCCTTGTGGTACTTCTGGTTCAGCTTCCTTTTGGCCTTCAGATGGTTCAGCTATGTTTTCAGGCTCTGTAGTTTCCCTATCTGCATCTCCAGCTTCAGTTTCCCTGCAATTTAAAGGATCTATTTCAGCTTCATCAAATTTCACATTAATTGACTCAACAACAGTTAAGGTTCGTTTATTGTAGATCCTGTATGCTTTGCTCCTTGATGAATATCCTACGAACACTCCTTCGTCTGATTTGGATTCAAATGTTCCCAGCTGATCTCCTGTGTTTAAAATGAAACACCTGCATCCAAATACTCTGAAATATGAAATGTTAGGAGTCTTGCCATGCCACAGTTCATAGGATGTTTTGTTCATTAAAGGTCTAAGCATAACCCTGTTGCAAACATAGCAGGCTGTATTCACTGCTTCGGCCCAAAAATACATAGGAAGAGAATAATCATTAAGCATGCTTCTTGCCATCTCTTTTAAAGTTCGATTCTTTCTTTCGACCACTCCGTTTTGTTGAGGTGTTCTAGGAGAAGAAAATTCATGTAAAATCCCTTTTTCCAAACATAAGTTTTCAAAAACAGAGTTTTCAAATTCACCACCGTGATCACTTCTAATTTTCATAATTGAAAGATTTTTCTCATTTGAAACTTGATTACAAAAATTTTGGAAATTTTCAAAGGAATCCGATTTCTTGGCTAAGAAGTAAACCCATGTATATCTAGAAAAATCATCGATCAAAACAAAACAAAATCTCTTTCCATTGAGGCTAGCAACATCGGTAGGCCCAAACAAATCCATATGAATCAATTCTAAGACTCGTGAAGTGGTAACTTCCCGAATTCCCGTAAAAGTGGATCTAGTTTGCTTACCTTTTGTGCATGCAACACACAACTTACCATTCTCGTAATGTTGATGTGGCAAGCCTCGGACCAGGTTTTTATTCTCCAGCTTATGTAGCAACTTCATGCTGGCATGTGATAGTCTCCGGTGCCATAGTATAGCCTCCTCCTCCCTGCCAATCAAACATTTAGCAATTGTCATTTCTTCAATTATTATTGTATAAACATTATTTTTCCTATTGGTTATGAAGAGGGTATTACCTGTGACCGAGTCATAAATTTTACAAATTTTCTCATCAAAAAGTACTTTCATACCTTTGTCACAGAGTTGGCTTATGGAGATGAGGTTGTGTTTGAGATTTTCAACCCAGAGGACGTCCGAAATTTTAAAAGTATTGTTGCCAACAATACCTTTACCCATTACCTTGCACTTGCCGTTGTCCCCTAATGTAACACTTCCTCCTTCTTTCTTCACGAGGCTAAGGAACTTGTCGATGTTCCCTGTCATGTGTCTTGAGCAGCCTGAATCCAAATACCACTCACACAGTTGTTCCTTAGCCACGCTGAGTCCCTACACATAAGAAGAACAAGGTATGTGTGACCTGGGTAGCCAAATAGGTCCACAATGGTTAGTCATAGTACCTTTCGGAACCCATACTTGTTTGAACTTCATGTTTTGGTTCTTATAACGACAATTTCTATATAAATGCTCAAAAGAACCACATGTATAACATTTGGCGTTCCGTTTCTTTTTCTTGATGTAATGATTTTTCTTTATCATGTTTTCATTATAAACATTTCCAAATCCTAGTCCTTGTTTATCGTTTTTGATTGACTGGTAACCAAGAATGATGTCTAGTGATTTCCTTCCTACACCAAATTTTCTGATACTCAGTTCTAAATCAGAGACTTTGGATTTCAAAAAGATGTTTTCATTTACTAGCATGACACTTTTATTTATAAAACTCTTTCTAACATTATCTTCATTTTTAGCGAGAGTTTCTATTCTTTTATTTAGGCCAACAATCTTTTCATTACCATTCTTAATTTCTAGCTTTAATGAAGCACAAGTCTGACAAGGTATAGCTTCAGTAATACTAGATTTTCCTTTGAGTTTTTCAATGGTAATTTTGAGCGATGCAATTTCATTTTTCAATTTTATTTCATTTTGCAAAACATTATAATTTTCTTGTTGTAGTTGGAAATTCATTTCTTTATAATTTTCTATAGAGGATTCAAGAGAAGTAATTTCTGAATTCATGTTTTCACAAATGTTCATTAATTCTGGTAAAGAAAATTCATCTCTTACCTTGTTCGTGTCGCTTTCACCTATTAGGCAAAGTGATGATTGCGCTACTTCGTCTTGTGGTTCGTCTTCATCGTCATCATCCCATGTTACCGCAAATGATTTCCCTTTGGCTTCGGATGACGCGTTCTTTGTTGGACAGTTTTTCATGAAATGTCCAAATTTCTTGCAGTTGAAACATTGAACACTTTTAGTAGTATTCTGTTCAGACGAGGAATTCAAAGGATTAAACTTATTAAAACGATTGAACCTTTTTGCCATTTCAGATTTTCCGGCAGGAGTTCTGATGAAGCGTCGGAATCCTCTGACCATCAGTGCATGTTCCTCATCGAGATCTTCTTTGTCACTTTCTTCGGCTTTGAGAGCGATGGTCTTTAAAGGTTTAGCCTCACCTTTTTCTCTTGTCTCGACGGTTTTGAGTTCCAGCTCATGGGATAACAGATTCCCAATCAGATCATCCAGCTTCAGCTTAGTGAGATCTCTAGCTTCTTGGATGGCCGTCACTTTAGGTCGGAAGGAACTAGGAAGCGCTCTTAGGATTTTCCGAATGAGGTCGATGCTGTCGTAAGACTTTCCCAAGGCTTTTGAGTTGTATACGATGTCGGTGAAGCGAGTGTACATGTCCTTGATGGATTCTCCTGGTAGCATGTGGAAACCATCGTACTCTGAGCTCAGCAGCACTAATCTGGACTCCTTCACCTGAGAGGTTCCTTCGTGAGTGACTTCGAGAGTGTTCCAGATTTCCTGCGCAGTAAGACAATGAGATATACGGTTAAACTCAGTTCTGTCAAGTGCACAGATAATTGCATTCATAGCTTTACCATTTAGAGCATAACGTTTGTTATCGTTATCATCCCATTTATCTTCTGGTTTTGGTACTTCAATATCTTCAATTTTGATTGTAGGTGGGTGATAGCCTTTAGCAACAATTTTCCAAATTTCAAGATCTGAAGAGACTAGGAAAATTTTCATCCTAGCTTTCCAGTAAGCAAAATCAGTCCCATTATATTTGGGTGGTCTAACTGTAGACTGTCCTTCAGCAAATGCTGAATCATATGTATTCATTATGAACTAGACTCAAATGGCCAGGCCTGGTGCTCTGATACCACTTGTAGGATCTAAATAAGGCCTAGAGGGGGGGGGGTGAATAGGCCTTTGACCAAATTATCGCAAGATAAAAATTAAGCCTAGTTTACAGCATGCAGTTTAGGAATCAGACAATCAAAGCATTCACAGAAGACACAGAATTTAACGTGGTTCGGTCCCCATGACCTACGTCCACCCCAATGAGCAATCACTTATACTGTTTCTTTAAGAAGTTACAATCTCCCTTAGATTGGTGCACCAACACCAACCTGTCAGACCAACTCAAGCTCACCAAAGCCAAAAAGAAACATACAAGTATCACTCCCCAACCCAACTTGCCCCAACAAGTTTGGTTCCCAGAATCCCAAATAACGGAAGAAATTATATTACAGAAATGCTGATCAAAACATTAATAACTTCACAAATAAATAAGATCAAGAGTTTAGAAAGCTCATTTGTGAAGATCTCTCTGGTTGTCGTCTTTCAGTACATCAGTAGCTTCGCAACGCTTCTTACGGAATGATGATCGGATGTCTGTAGAAGAAGTAGTCGCTGTCCCCGTGGAAGTAGTCGGTAGAAGTTCCTCACTCAAAGTGATCTCATTTTCTGCACAGGAGGAACTAGCTGCTCAACTTGCTATCACTGCGTCGGGGATGAAGTCACGGTCGCAACGCTTCTTACGGAACTCAATTTGGATCTCTAGAACTCCACTTATTGATGAAAATGTGAAGAGATGTACATTGGTATTTATAGAATTGAGTTAACGGGTTTACGTCACTGTTCCAAGGGATCCGCACCCACGAAAATCACGTTTAAAATAGGCTTAACGGGTCGGGTTTAAAATCCGCTGTCGGCAGCGATATCAGCCGTTGGATCGAGCGGGATTCGCTGAGGAGCCGCCACGTGGCGGTCAAAATTCGCGCGTCGACGCCCGCCTCCGCTGACCCGGACCCGCTTTGTCGGCAGCCGTTGGATCTCCGCGTGGACGGCGGAGATGCAGCCACGTCGCTCGCGGATGTCGACAGCTGCGCCCACCATTTGCGACTTATCCGCTCGGTAGGTGACCGACGGATCGAGATCGGGCGGCGGACAAGCGGCCACGTCGCCCCGCTTCGACCGACCGTCAGATGCGCGATGAACGGCCAGGATTGCGCCACGTCGGTCGATTTAATTCTGCGATGAGGCGTATAAATGAACAGTACCGTATGCCGTATTTGCTGAGTATTTTCACTGTATTCTTGCGTATTTTGGCATCAAATAAATCCCAAAAATTCTGAAATAATTCTCAAAAATCCCATAGCTTCATATTGACATGTGCGAATATTTTCACCTCATTTCACCTCTTGTAGAAAAAGTTTCTTCTTTGTATACTCAGTATTTTCTCGTATTTCCCCGTATTTGAACTTCAAACAATCTCCATAAATCCTGAGAAAAATCCCATGCTATTTATAGCCTATGATTAACTCTAGAGTAGAGTTTCATAGCTATACTCCATTGTTTGATCAGCTTGTGTAATTCCAAATGAAGTTTCATCCTTGTATCTATACGTACTTGAGTACGTACATGTGTAACCTGAGCAATCATGACTATAGGGACCTGTGACACACTCAACAAACATATTAGAACAGTTCAGTAGGGTTTGTTATCATCAAACATAGGTTAGGATGCTGTTTCCAACAACCCCCAACTCTCTGTTTTTGTATAGTGTTCGTCACTCGGCCGAGTGACATTTGTCACTCGGCCGAGTGAGCCGTGCTGCCTGTAGCGTAAACTGCGATTTTGAGGCTGCGCAGGGGCATTTTCGTCAGGGTTTTTTTGGGTGATTTTGGGGGTTATTTAACCCCAGTTTTTAACCTAGTTTAGAGAGCTTTTTCAGAACTTTTTGCAGCCTTTTTTGAAAAACTTTTTAGGGATTAGATTTAGCTTTTGGGGAGGAGAGAAAAGTGAGATTTTGTTGGATGCTATCTTGTTCTTCATTGGTTTATCTCTCTCTCCCTCAAAAACTCCATTTTTATTGATATTCTGAATATAGCAATGAATTCTATTGGTTTTGATTGTGAATTTCTATTGCATTTTATTATGAATTGTGAGTAGTTCATCGTCTTAGGGCGTAGGGATGAACCCTACGAGCCCAATTTCGAATTTGTGATGAATTGGTGAAACTATTGCTAGGATTGATTAGGGTTAGTTTGGGATTGATATAATACGAATAGCTAGGTATTCATACCGACTGGGATTTGTAAGAGATTGGATCCCAATTCGATAGGAAGCCCTAGATATTCGAATTGGGTTGCAATTGAATTTCTCCGGAATCGGTTTGCAAGAGATTGGACCGAAACTAGGGTTTTCGATTGCAATTCTATACCAATACCCGTTTGCAAGAGATTGGACGTGTAGGAACTATCCCAACCTAGGTCGTAGCTTGAGTTTGCACGAGAGTGGGCTCGAGATACGATTGAACGATGATGTTGTTCTTCATGCTAGTTTGCCTAGGTTAGGGTTTGCAAGATATTGGACCCTACCCTAGGTTGGCTATAGACCGGCAATAGCGCGAGAGCGTGAGCTTGGTTCCACATTTAGTTGCAACTAGTTCACCCAAATTTCAAGTCTAGCAATTGTGAAACCTACTAGTCACAATGATGAGATACGACAAGTAGCGGGGATTCCCTATCCCCTAAGCGTCTTTATTAATTTGTTATTTCTTTTATACATTTGAACGACTGTGACCGCATATTTGCGAACATTTCTCGACTTTTCCTATAGCCAGGTGATTGAAGAAGACACTGTTATTAAGCCTCCCTGTGTTCGATACCCGCTCGCCGCTACACCGTGCGCTTGCGGTAAGACTACAGTGTCGCCGCTCCGGGACGTGCTTCCGGGGCGCGATCAAGGCTCTACCATATGAAGTTGGAAAAACTTACGTGCAAAAACGGTATTAGATACCGAGATAAATGGGCCTGAGTGCAAGTGGGAGATGTTGAGAGAAGATACCTTCGAGGCAATCTATCTCTGTGTGTGAATAGCACAAACGTCTTGTTCGAAATTACAGTAAGCTGTTTGGTAATAATTTATCTAAATTATTTTATAATGTAGTTAACATTAGACATTAACTTAGGTAAAGTCCTGAGACTTTATGCAAGGTCAAACAGGTATCGAGATGAGTATCTCGATCATGGAGAAATGTTTGACCGTCTGTAGCATAAGTCTAAAAGGGTTCGTGGTCGTAGATGTTTCGAGACAAGGATATCGAAACATCGGATAGAACATTGTGTCTTAGTCTTCACCGTTTAGCGGTGGCGATGATCTCATGATCGTTCGACTTGGCGAATTCGGAGACGAGACACATGTGCTCATTAGAGAATGAGTTCACTGAACAATCTACAAGAGTTATCATATGGTTACATTGACCAATCTGTCAATAATAACTCTTAGTGATGATAGGCTAGTTGGTCTTTTGACTTGAGGTCATTTTGACGAACCTGTGCATGAACAGTGCCACTTAGATCACTGACCTGACTTCGAGGCTAGGCCTGTTGAAAGGTATTTGATTGGGTGTCACTTGAAGCGTACGAGAAGAGTAATGACCAAGAGAGGATTCGTATCTCCCGGTCAATGGGAGTTAGTGTCGTAGGGTTAGTTCTGTCTTTAGTAAAATCTCTGGCCAGAGTTTGTTGGAAGAAGTCCAACATTATTTGACTAAAGATTGATAGAAACTAACCGGAGTCAAGTTATTGGGGTTGACAGTTTGACCGTACCCTAGACTTGATCTACACGACATAGTTAAGACGAAGAGACTATAACTACGGAATTCATCACGGAAACAGTCAGGGTGGTCCCGACAATACTCATGTCAATGAGTCAACCACATAATGATGATTCCTGAAGCAGGGACGGTAACCACTGCTCATGGTCACTACCGTATAGGGCTTCGAGCCCAACCTGTTGTAAGGGTCAGGCTGTAGGGTCTCACACAGAGTACGACCTTCGTCTAGTAATAGGTAGAAACATTAGGGAGAATATGCATTTGATGCAAGGGATAAATATTGCAAAAGACATTTGCAATAATCTCCTGCATTCGGGATAAATGATCCTGAGTGCAAGTGGGAGATGTAGAGGAATATGCCCTCAGATCATTTGTATTTGATGCAAATGAAAATTTAAGCCTAGATAGGGACTAATTTGCATATGATGCAAAAGAGATTAAATATGTCTTAAATTATTTAAGACTATATTTAATTAAATAAACGTGTTGAAAAGGTTACCTAGATGACGGGATCGTCCCGCTCTAAACGCATGTTCAAACCGCGTCAAAAACGGAGTCCAAATGCACAAGTTATAGCCAAAACAAGTCAGCCCAAACTGTTGGGCTGAAACCAGCAAAAATGGAGGCCCACCAAGCCCGAATTTTCTAGTTAGGGTTTTTTGAAACCTGGGATTTTCTTGACTGCTACGTTTCTAAGAGAAGCATGACTTTTGGCTAACTTTTGACAATTGTTTGAAGGGTCAAACGGACTCGGATTGACGAGCCGTTTTTTCCTACGCGTTCACCGTTGAACCCTCTTCGATTTGGTAAGTTGTACCAACATTGAAGCTCAACGGTGAGGGAGTTAAAATTCGAGGAAGTTTGCCCTTTGTGAAAGGCAAACTAACTTGATTTAATTAATCCCAAATTAATAGTCCCACCTCGGTTGTGGAGAAAAGGGGAGAGTCAGCCGTCTCTATAAATAGAGGCCCTCCCCCTTCCTCATAACTCGACCCAAGCTCTAGATCTGAGCGACTCTCGTAAATGTTGGAGCACGATCGGATCTAGGCTTAAATTAAATATTTCTCTATCTCCCTAATATTTCTGCCGTACTCTTGAGGGCTCTAGCAAAGCAGCAAAGGAGTTCGGATTCAGATCTGAAATCTAGGCGGAGGTTTCACTCGCGTGAAACTTTCTTCGGTGCGTGGTTGGCTCGGCGACACGGGATTGATCGCCTCGGGATGCGGAGCGGTTCGAGGAGTGGTTCGGGGAGCGGTTTGAGGAGCGGCTCGGCGTGGGATGGGGAGCGGCTCGGAAGACGGTGCAGAACATCTCGCCTGCTCCAGGGCTGAGATTCCAGGTATGTGTTTAATTAAGCATTAGTTTAATTTAATCGCAGTAGGCTAGATCCTTCTTGGGATGGTCAGACCCATCCCAAGTCGGCATAGATCTTGGATTAGGGTCTTGGACCTTAGGGTTAAATGTTAATTAGATTAACATGATTATTTTTCGCTGCTTTTCTGTCTATGTTCCGTCCGACTTAGGACGTGCATAGAGTTTTTGTGCCCTAAGGGTCCCAGAAACCCAACAGTGTGTAGGGATATGAGCGGTGGGGTCATTAAGTGGGGGTGCGGGGTGTAGAGGGGAAGATTGGGCGACGGTAGATGGTGTTGTGGTGACAAGTGTGGTGGTGGTGGGAATGGTGGTGGTGACAACTGGAGCTGTGGTGGAGGGTGTGGTAGTGGAAGTGGTGCATGCACGACACTGTAGACGGGAAGAGGAGGCGCCAGAAGACGGCATCTTTCCGCGAGCGGGAGGTATGACAGATCCGCGTGTGCGAACCATGGTGACGAGCGCAGAAAAATAATATAGTAAAAAAAGAGGATCAGGGAACGAGTGTACCGTGGGTGCGGATGATGCAGATGCACGAAAGATCTCCCAAGCTGATCCACGATGCTCCCACTACGTAAGAAGAGAGTACCTGCCATTTGAAACAATCAAAACGTCTGAAAATCGAAGAAAAATGGGTAGAATGAGAAGACACTGTGACTCGGGCCGAGCACAGGGCTGCTCGGTCTGTGCTGTTTAGAGCTCCGAGTGGGGGCTGCTCGGTCACGAGCTGTGACCAAGCCAGTGTGACTCGGGGGGAAGGGGCGTGAGCGAGCGTCAGGGTGGGGTGGGGGAACTGATCGAGCACCGACGCCAGGGGTTGGAATAATAGAAAATGCTCCATGTCCAGATTCCAATATTAGATTTCTTGCTCGCCAATTCTCGGACAGCGGCCAGATCAGCAAACAAGATTCCAATCAGCGAGTAAGAGGTCGGTAGACTTTTTTACGGCTTCCGGGAAGCCATATCAACGAACCGGGACGAACGGTTTGATGTACACGAAGTCTACGATGTTGAGCGTCGTAGGAGATGTTCATGACATCGGAAAACACCCCTAGGAGAAGTAGGGGGTTGTCAAAAGACCCCAACAGCGAGAGGGTACGGCGAGAACTCAGCGACGCATCGATACGCGCTAAACACGCAAAACAGCGAGTTCACTCGCTGTTTTAAGTTTGTACGGCTTGAGGGATGACGTCAACGATAGTGGGGTGTCCAGGGGGTCGACGGCGGAGGGGAGAAGTCGTGGCGGCGGAGGCAGCGACGGCGGCGGCCGCTGCTAGCTGCTGCGGGCTGCTGTGCGAGATTTCCGGCGCTGCGGGGGTTTGCAGCGGAGCTCCGGTGAAAAACGGTGGCCTACGATGGCGCAGAGGGTCAGAGATGGTTGGGGCGGCGGTCTAAGGCTGACTGTGGCAGGTTACAGATCGGAGAGCGCAAGGATGGCCGGCGCTCGGGGTTTTGTTTTGTGCTTGCGTGAAAATAAGGAGAGCGGCTGTGTTTTGTTGGCTGTGAGAAATAGATAGCTAACTCTAGGTCTAATAAATAGGGGAGTGCTCACGTGACTACGGGCCAGGCTAGGTTGTTAGGGTATGGGGTTGGTTTTATAAGAGAAAGGTTATTAAAATTAATAAAATAAAATAACAAGGGGGTCTCTCTCTCCCATGCGTATGTCTGTGCGGCCAAAGAGAAATGTGGACTGAGTCAACATGAATTGGATGAGTATTATAATAGGATTATATTAGGGGATAAAATCAGGAGGAACTTAGGGTTAAACAATATTTAAGTTGGGCAAAAAGTGAAAGTAGGTCAAACGAAGCCCAAAAATTGTAAAATAAATACTGGGGTGACCGTACAGACGAGAGAAACGCAACTAAGAAGATAGGTCACAATTTCAACGTCGAGAAACGAAATTAAAAATAAAAAGGCCTCGCGACCAAAGTGAAAATCGTGACATCTCTTCAAATAAGATCCAATCGTGGAAGAACGACCCATGAAATGACATTCCAAATTAATTCCACAATTTAATACTCTCAGAGAGGGTCACAACGACATATCACACCATAGGGTTCGGATACAGACAAAGTATAAAATAAATACGTGCACGAACAAGACTACGTGCACGACAAAGCGTACAATCGAAAACAGACCGTTACATCCTCCCCACCTTATGAATGATTCCGTCCTCGGAATCAACATCAATCACTACCTGGGAACAAGTGCGGGAAGCACTCTCTCATGTCATGCTCACGCTCCCAGGTGGACTCCCCTGGGGAACCATGACGCCACTGCACTCTAACCAAGTCGACGGTCTTATTCCTCAGATGCTTCTGTCGTCGATCCAGAATCTCCAGTGGTTGCTGATCATAGGTAAGATCCGGACGAACCGTGATATTCGATAAATCCACAGCATGAGATGGATCACTGGTATCCACGTAACTGAGATACGTGAAATACGTCGTGAACACCCTCTAGTGACAGCGGCAACGCCAAACGATAAGCCACCGCTCCAACTCTCTCCAGGACGTTAAATGGCCCAATGTACCTCAGACTCAGCTTGCCTCTCTTTCCAAATCGGATAACTCCGCGGTTCGGAGAAATCTTCAGAAAGACATGATCTTCAGGCTGAAACTCCAAAGGCCTCCGCTTAGCATCAGCCCGATGCTTGAAATGGTCATGCGCAATCCTCAGCTTCTCTCGGATGTTCCTCACAACATCCACAGCCTCCACGATCATCTCTGGTCCTAACAGCTCCCTGTAGTCCACGCACATGCGACGCGAACCATCCTTCTTCTTCACCAGCAATACTGGTGCTCCCCACGGAGACACACTGGGATTAATGTAACCCTTCTGTAGAAGCTCATCCAGCTGCCTACACAATTCCTCCAACTCAGCTGGAGCCATACGATACGGCGCCTTCGAAATGGGCTGCGCTCCCGGAATAAGATCGATCGAAAACTCAAGAGCTCAATCGGGCGACAGCCTAGACATCTCCTCGGGGAAGACATCGTCGAATTCTCACACCACAGCTGGTCTACTCTGCTCTATTTACATGGCAACGATCTCCATCGGCTTGGCCCGAAACCTGACAGGACCAAGCGAACTGCTGCCTCGGCTGAACTCAAACACCGGATGACATGGAATCTCGAACACCACCTTCTTCTGCCAGCAATCGATCGTGGCGTAGAAACTCCCAAGCCAGTCTATCCCAAGGACGGCATCATAGTTGATGATGTTGTGGACAATAAAGTCAGTGTAAAGCTCATGTCCACAGACCACCAAAGGACAAGAATTACAACCACGATGCACCGAGATCACGCCATTTCCTGTAAAGATATCCCAACTCTTGGGAAGAGGGGAAGTCGACAAGGAATGCTTCTCCACGAAGCTCCGAGATATAATGCACATCGATGCACCAGAGTCGAAGAGGACTCGTGCAGGAAATGTGCAAACCAAAATCACAACTAACAACAATCTAACAATCAAATCCTATTCTACCAGACATAACATATTCAAGTAGCCAATCATATTCAAACAAACAAGACTAACTAAGAAAGAACACAAACTAGGATGAGGGTTACCTGCAATAACCTCATCCTCAGTCTCAGCCTCAACTGCAGTCATCAGGAAAGCCTGCCTCCTCGGCTGCAAAGCCTGCTTCTGCGAAACGAGAGGCGCTCCACGTCCAGCAGGTGCTGGAGCTCTCTGCTGCTGAACTCCATCCGGTGCTTTCCGCAATTGATTTGCAAGGCGACAATCCTTCGCTGCATGCGTAGCGTCGCAACAAATCAAGCACTGGCCCAGAAATCTTCTGCACTGCTCCTTGATATGACCAGTCTTGTCGTAGAAATGGCAAGTCTTCAGAGTAGGCCCACCTGGCCTCTTGAACTGCACCGACTGGTTAGGCTTGAACCCAGGCCTAACCACCGCTCTGACCTGCTCCATAGGCCTCTTCCCAGCTCCAGAAGTATGTCCTCTCTTCTGGCTCGCAATCAGCTCATGCCTCCTAGCAGCTACCAGTAACTTCTGATAAGACTCTAAATCTGATGAAGACATCAGGCTCTGCAAATCTAAAGAAAGACCTTGCAGAAACCTCGGAGCTTTCTCCTCGGCATCCTGCACCATCTTCGGTGCGAAGCGACTCAGCTTGGTGAACTCCTGATGATACTGATCCACCGAAAGATTCCCTTGCCTCAGATCAATGAATCACTGCAACATCTCCCTCCTGGCAGCCTTCGGGAAATACTCCTCATCGAACCTAGCCTTGAAAGTAGCCCTAGGAATAGGTCTCACCAACAGCTCCTCATCTGCATCCCACCAGCTGCGGGCATTATCCTTGAGCTGTTTCTTCACCAAATCAACCCATCCAGCCGGGTTGTTCTTCGACATCTGCAGATTATCCTCAGTATTCCGAATCCACTCCTCTGCAGCCAACGGTCCTTCAGATCCATCAAAATAGGTCGGGCCCAGCTCCTGAAACTGCTTTGCTCCCCGCTCTAAGCGAGGGGCATTCTGGAGCGTGCCCCGCTGCACCTGCATCATCTGATGCATCATCCTCATGACTTCAGCATTGGTGGGCTTTCTATCCAGCACCGCTACACGGTCGGGCCCACCACTAGCTCGGGTCTGTCGTCTTCCAGCCATCTAATGACATAGAAAACGAATTAAATTAGACTCAAAGCTTGAGACTTGGATGTTTTAATTTATTAAATGGGAATTCTATAATTATTATCGTTGTTTCGATAATTCGCAGTTGCAAGATGACCTGCATGGGCCACCAACAAAACCTGTCATGACCCGCTTCCCTAAAATGGAGGCGAGGCGTGAGAAGTCCGCTCAGACTTGGAGCTGTGAGGCTCCAGTCTGTAAAGCATCTGGAATAACCATGTATAGGTCCTTGCAAATACGAAGCAGAACAAAAATAATAATAATGAAAGGAGACAGATAAAAGTTATTTCAATCTCAGGATGTCCACAATAAATTCCAACATCCCAGAAAAGCCACCAGGCTAAAAAGAAGAGGCTAAAAGGCCCAAGCATGGCCAACAGGAATAATCAATGTACAGAAAGAAAGGTGCTACGCAACGACAACCTAACAACATACTAAACAGAAAGTAACACCAAAAGAAGTCTCTACGACTGGTCGCCGGTGTCCTCGTACTCCACGTCAACGGTGGACCCAGGCTCAAAGTCAGCAAACACCTCGTCCTCAGCAACGGACTCTGGCTCAGCAACTAACATGCGACACCCAAAAGAGACGAGGGCGCATGTCAGCAAGTCTACAAGAGACTTGTGCAAGGAAACTAAAAGAAGGAAACAACCTAGCAGTTCTAAAAGTATGCGATGACATGTCAATTTAAGAAATGAATGCAACAAGTAGTAAAGTGCAGCAAGTATGACATGCCTAGATAGCAAAGCTAGTAAACATTCACATGGATTTTACAAGTCAAGTAACACGTCTAGTAACACGTTAAGTAAACACGTCTAGTAACACGTCAAGTAACACGTCGTGCACAGAGTTTACGCCTTACAGCTGAAGTGGCTGTACGGGCTAGGAATGGCAATATTGCGGGTCGAGGCGGGTATTTAACTACATAAGCTTGCCCCGACCCATCTGCAGGCTAGGGCGGGGCGGGTCGCGGGCCGGGGCGGGGCGGGTACTTTCTTACCAAAACCGGGTCGGGCCGGGTCGGGCCGGTCGGGTCAGGTCATTACTGCCATCCATATGAATTCCAAATAAAAATTTCATTTGTGAATTGGGAGAATTTTGATTTATTTGGTAATTTGGAATTGGGAATTGGCCCAATTGGGAGAAAAGTGGAATAGCCTATGAGTTATGGGTTATTCGCTGACTGCATGGTTCGCATCAAAATAGTAAGGTTTTTTAGAACCTCTATAGTTTACCGGGGCGGGTCGGGTTGGGCCGGGGAGCATACAAAGCCCAAGCTTGCCCCGACCCGGCTGCGGGCCGGGTTGGGCCAGTTCAAAATCGGGTTGGGCCGGGTCGGGCCGGGCGGGTCAGGCCATTACTGCCATCCCTAGTACGGGCACACTTCTACACTGAGTGGTCGCTTAACCCTACCCCAATCCCAGAGTTTACGCCTTACAGATGAAGTTGCTGATCTGGAAAACTTCTACGCGACAATAATGTGCGTACAGTTAAGGAATTTTAAATGTGACAGGCATGGCAGTGCACAATTAAAGAGCATACAGTTATGAAAATTAAACGTGACAGGCAGCAATGCATGAATGACATGACAGGGTGATAGATCTAGCTTCGTTGTCAAGCTAGATCTTAAAATTGCATCTAGGCGCGTTTCATTTTGTCGCCTAGTCTCTTTTACGCCTAAAACAAGAAATGGCCTAAAGCACGGCCTAAACAAAGAACTGGCAAGTTTCACTTGCCTACAATCAATCGTTTTGAATACACCGTCCAAACAGTCCAGTCTACCTATGTGCTCAAATCCACTAGCCTACAGTCCCAAATTAAATTATCTTTATTAGTGAATTACCAGACAATAAAATTACCGATTTTATCTTGATTAACATGGATGGGTTGGGGTTCCTAATTTTCAGAAATTTACCCTCACACGACACGAGAGCTACACTGGCGTCGGGTAGCGACTCCAGGGGTTGGAATAATAGAAAACGCTCCACGTCCAGATTCCAATATTAGATTTATCGCTCGCTAATTCTCAGACAGCGGCCAGATCAGCGAACAAGATTCCAATTAGCGAGTAGGAGGTCAGTAGACGTTTTTATGGCTTCCGGGAAGCCGTAACAATGAACCGGGATGAACGGTTCGATGTACACGAAGTCTACGATGTTGAGCGTCATAGGAGATGTTTGTGACATTGGAAAACACCCCTAGGAGAAGTAGGGGGCTGTCGGAAGACCCCAACAGTGAGAGGGTACGGTGAGAACTCAGCGACGCGTCGATACGTCGCTAAACACGCAAAACAGCAAGTTCACTCGCTGTTTCAAGTGTGTACGGCCTGAGGGATGATGTCAACGGCAGCGGGGTGTACATGGGGTCGACAGCGGAGGGGAGAAGCCGCGGCGTCGACGTCAGTGTCGGCGGTGGCCGCTGCTAGCTGCTGTGAGCTGCTGTGCGAGAATTCCGGCGTTGCGGGGGTTTGCAGCGGAGCTCCGGCGATCAACGGTGTACTACGGTGGTGCAGAGGGTCGGAGATGGTCAGGGCAGTGGTCTAAGGCTGACGGCGATGGGTTACAGATCGGAGAGCGCAAGAATGGCCGGCGCTCGGGGTTTTGTTTTGTGCTTGCGTGAAAATAAGGAGAGCGGCTGTGTTTTGTTAGCTGTGAGAAATAGATAGCTAACCCTAGGTCTAATAAATAGGGGAGTGCTCACGTGACTAGGGGCCAGGCTAGGTTGTTAGGGTATAGGGTTGGTTTTATAAGAGAAAGGTTATTAAAATTAATAAAATAAAATAACAAGGGGGTCTCTCTCTCCCATGCGTGTGTGTGTGCGGCCAAAGAGAAATGTGGGCTGAGTCAACATGAATTGGATGAGTATTATAATAGGATTATATTAGGGGATAAAATCAGGAGGAACTTAGGGTTAAACAATATTTAAGTTGGGCAAAAAGTGAAAGTAGGTCAAACAAAGCCCAAAAATTGTAAAATAAATACTGGGGTGACCGCACGGACGAGAGAAACGGAACTAAGAAGACATGTCACAATTTTGACATCGAGAAACGAAATTAAAAATAAAAAGGCCTCGCGACCAAATTGAAAATCGTGACGTCGCTTCAAATAATATCCAATCATGGGAGAACGACCCGTGAAATGACGTTCCAAATTAATTCCATAATTTAATACTCTCAGAGAGGGTCACAACGACATATCACACCATAGGGTTCGGATACAGACAATGTCTAAAATAAATACGTGCACGAACAAGACTACGTGCACGACAAAGCGTACAATCGAAAACAGACCGTTACGACGTCCCTCGCAATTCCGACCGGGTAAGTGATGGAATGATCGGTGAGCTGTATTGACATGCTTGTCAGTTCTAGCTCACTTCCCGTCTGGAGTCTCTTAAAGATGGATAGGGGCATAAGGCTAATGCTAGCCCCCAAGTCAATTAACGCCCTGCTGATTGGCATGCCGCCGATGGAACATGGCACGGTGAAGCTTCCCGGATCTGGTAGCTTCCTGGGTAGGTGATTTTTGATAATGGAGGTAGAATCCTCCAACAGCTTGATCTCTTCCAGCTTCCTCTTTCCCGTGATGAAATCCTTCAGGAATTTGGTGTACGTCGGTATCTCGGTGATGGCATCAAGAAACGGGATATTCAACTGAATCCCTTTCAGTAACTCCATAAACTTGGAGTACTTCTTCTCCAATTTGGCCTGGGCTAGCCTTTGAGGGTACGGAGGAGGAGGTCTGGAGGCTTTGCCCTTAGATGCATCAACGGGCGGCAGCGTAGTAGCAGGCATGACGGGAGGTGCGTCCGCCTTCTCTTCAATAGTAATAGGCCCTTCAGTGGCCTCAACTCTGGCACTGTCATCAGTAGATTCTTTAGTGGGAGCCTTCTCCTTGCTAAACACCAGAACCATAACTGGGTCATTAACCCGTCATCCTCACGTGGTCACTGAAACCACGGCGTTTGCTTGAGCTCTGGGGTTGGTCTCCGGCTGGGACGGTAATCTCCCCTGGTTCTTCAGCAATTGCGACATCTGTCCCCTCAGTTCGTCGAGCGAAGAATTGATATTCTTAAATTGGTTCGACGTATCTTGATTGAAATGAATCTGGCCGCTCATAAAGGTCTCCAATGTAGATTCGAGATTGGACGTTGGAGGAGCCGGCGCAAAATTCTGCTGAGGTGGCCGGTTGTACTGATATCCCAGCGGCCTATAGGACCTAGCTGGCCTAAAGCCGCCCTGCTGCTATCTCTGCTGCTGCTGCTGAGGAGGAGGTGGTCTCTAAAACTGCGGAGGTTGCAGCCCTCCGCTTGGATTTCCATATGAGAAGCCTGGGTGATTCCTGGCAGCCGGATGCTGCCACTGGTTCCGTCCTTCTCCCTGGACGTACTGAACAGTCTCGAAAGTCTCAACACCCTCATAGTGACCCTCAATAGGAATGTATCCGGGGTCTACATACTCCTCCCCGGGATGATATGAGGTGTTGGGTGCCGCTGGGATGGAGTCCAGGCGCTGCTCGATTCGGGCCACTTGCTTGCACAAGGTCTCAATGTGAGAATCCAAGTGAGTGGTGACCTTGATCTCGAGAGTCAGGGTCACAACGGTCCGCTCATCGTTCCACTGCTGGGTGTTGGCCGCCATGTGCTCCAACAGATCTATAGCCTCCTCGGGAGACTTATCCAATAGGGCGCCTTGCGACGCAGCATCGATAATCATTTTGGTGCTAGGTTGGAGACTGTTGTAGAATCTCTGCACCAAATGCCAGGGTAGGATTCCGTGGTGTGAGCACCGGTGTTGGTGGTCCTTGAACCTCTCCCAAGCCTCATAAAGCGACTCCTGCGGGAGCTGCTTGAAATTGGAGATGGCCCCACAGATCCGGACCGTCTTTAAGGATGGATAAAATTTATCCACAAAAGCAAGCCCGAGCTTCTCCCATGTGGTGAAGTGGTTGGGAGGATGAGCCCGGACCTAATAGGAGGCTCTGTCCCTCAAGGTGAAAGGGAAGAGCCGCAGCTTCACCGCATCATCACTGACATCCTTCGCCTTGAAAGTATCGCACTTGGCCAAGAAGGAGTCGATGTGATGGTTGGGATTCTCATGAGGATGCCCATGGAAGGATCATGCTGCATCAGATTTATCAACCCCGTCTTAAGCTCGAAGGTTGCCGCCGTCAGCTGCGGTCTCAGAATCGAGGAGTTATTCCCAAAGGTCAGTTTCATATGGTTACTGATGGACCCAGTGCATGGAGGAGGAGGAGGATTCTCTCCCATCTGAGCAGATGGAGATGAACTTCTGCTAGAGGCTCTCAAAGCCCGGGCTGTCTTTTCGATTTCAGGATCGAACAATAACTCTCTAGAAGTCACCTTGTGGCGGGTGTTCATGCACCAACAAAACTCAGAAGAACACCGTCAGTAGCCCGCAATAATAATAATAATAATAATAATTGATGGTATGGTGAGAAATGGTAAGAATGCTAGCAAACTTCACAAAGATAAAAACAAACTGAGATAAGATCACTATTGCCGTCCCCGGCAACGGCGCCAAAAACTTGACGCACCCGCAATCTACACCTAGGATCCACCTGGCGATGTCACGATCGCCAGGCGTAATATGGCCCCTAGGCTACGACTCCGGGCTTAATCCGCAAGCAGACGGTGTCGAGTTATAGTATAAAAGATAGTCGAATCCCACAGGGACGGTGATAGTGTCTGTGATAATCTCAGTCTATTCCTAATTTTAGAAGTGAGGTAGCGATCGGAGTGAAAGATATGGGTTGGTTGTTGTTGTTGTGTAATATAATAAAAAGGACTAGGACCTTAGGGATCACCGCTAGGATCGTTGGGGGTTGATGTTGGATATGTTCCTTACGTTGCATTAGGGCTAAGGAATTAATCCCACAATTCGTACCACTCTCATGGGTTAGAATTGCGGGGTATTTCGGTGGCTCTCGTTGACGCAATGGCGGTAGCCGTCAACGTAGCGGTATAGTTTGTCGATGGATCCCCTCAAGGCGCGAGCCGGGCATGGTCACGTGCCTTAGTTGGATCCACCGATTTTCCTATTCGAATCCCTAGATACCCCTTAAGCACATCAATTCCACATACCGTGGGCATGATTTCAGTACGGGTTATCTACGGATTCGATAGGATCTACCGAAATACAACCCTAAATCCCTAATTCAACGTGAGGATCCAGATCTACATTTTCCCCCTAAAATCCTAGGGCTAACCCATCAGCCCTAGAATGGATCTACTCACTCATGATGATAGGAACACACAAAAATATCAATTTCACAGAGGAAAACATTTTAGCAATAAAGAAATTAGGGCTAAAATAACTTACAGCGAGAACGAACGAAGAACAGATCCAGAAAAGAATAATAAACACCAATCTTCAATTATCGATCCAGAAATTTGCTACAAGAATTAATCCTCAAAAATTCCTACAAGAAGAATCGCTCAAAGCTCTCTAAAAATTCTCACACAGAAGCTAGAATGAACCCCCCCTCAGCCGAGCCCGTAATCACGAGCCTCAGCTGCTGCTCAAATCGCATGCATCACGCATTTCAAAACATTCCAAAATGCCCCAGGAAGTGCCGACCGAGTAGGTGACTCGGCCCGAGTCAGAGTTGCTCGGCCAGTGGTTCGGCCCGAGTCGATGAGCTGCTCGGTTCTGAAATGGACCTACCCTGACCGAGTAAGTTCTGCTCGGTCCAAGTAGGGTTGACTCGGTCAGTTACTCGGGCTGTGCTCGGGGGCCAACTCGGGGCGTATAATCTGCGGCTGCTCGGCCGAGCAGATGAGTTGCTCGGCCCGAGTCAATCTGTATCCGCTGCTTCTACTTAGAGATATGGCTCGGTCCGAGCAGTAAGCTGCTCGGGCCGAGCATTTTCTGGGAAACTCAAAATGTGCTGCAGCAAGCTGGGACTTCTCTCTCTCTCTCTCTCTCTCTCTCTCTCTCTCTCTCTCTCTCTCTCTCTCTCTCTTTCTCTCTCTGCTCTCTTTCTCCTTCTTCTCTTCCTTCCCTCCTCCAACAGCTTCGAGAACATGGCGAACTCCTCCAGAGCCCTGCCAGAAAGCTCATGAGCATGTCGGATGTGTCCATATCGCTCCAAAAAGCGGGGTCCAAATCGCTCCAAAATCCCTAAAAACTCAAAATATACTACGAAACTCAAAATATCGTCAGAAATACCAAAATCGCAGTGAAAAGTGGGATTTGGACGCGAAAATGTTATGCAATGCGATGGGATAATGATATAGAAAAGATATAAAATATGGACACATCAAGGGGACACGTTGCATGGTTTCACATTCTACACTCATATCAACATGGGTCATGCACCGAAGTGCCCTGCCCTCGATCGTAATCAAATCAAATTTCAAATGGGTCATGCACCCAAGTGTCATGCCCTTCATCACAGCCATTTCAAATCATTATTCATACCATGTAAAACCATGCTTTCCATGACCCCATGAATACCAATTTATCATATGATTTATGATACAAATGTTTACAACCTCATTTCTCATGTTTCTCACTTTCATATTATTGAGGCATTTTCACAAACACTTGGCAGGCGACGTAACTTTACGATCATTGTAACAACAACAAATTCAATATATATTTGCATCACTAAGCTACCAATCAAGTAACATCAATAATCATGAATTATAGAAGGAAATTTAACAACAATACCCAATTCATGGCCCCACTTAATTGCTTTAGCTTGCTGGAATTGTACATGCAGTCCAAAAGGATGGGTGATATCACCCAATTATAGTAAGAATTTAACAACACTTTCCAAATGAGAGTTGTAGATATGGTAGTTTTGGATTTACAGATCAAATTTCAGGCAAAATATTAAGTATATGATTTATGGTGAATTATTTGGTGAAATGTGTCAAATCTGTTTTTAGACAGATTTCAGGGTCTGTATTGAAAGCAAATTTTGGGCATGTTGTAACCAGAATTCGACATATAGGCACTGTGATGAACTTTTAGAAAAACTTGTTAACTTTCCAACAAGACCAAGAACATAAAATTCTATTGTGTGTGCAGGTGTTTAGGTCAATTTTCTAAACTGTGTCAAAACTGAATATCAAACAGACATGTTGTGAAGATGGAATTTTTGCTCCTAATTTCTGAATCGAATATATATCAAAATTTATATGATTTTGTGGTAAAACTTCAAGATCTACATGGATATTGTTTTTTCGAACCCTAATTCGAGCTACAGTAACCAGAATCAAGGCAACAACATGCATCAAGATTTCAGAATTTCAAAGGGGATAATCTTGCTAAGAATTTCAGGGGGAAATTCATGAAATTTGAATCATGGCACATTAATTTGATTACCACTTCTTTATATTGATAAAACATGGTATAAAATATGATAAAATAAAACCCTAATTAAATTTACAAATCCAAGTTTTATTCCTACCTCAAGAGTGTGTTGAGTATTGATTCCCCGGATTTGGTTTTGATGATGAACAGACATAAATATTGTGAACTAACTCTTTGTGAGCGCAGTTATGGATATCGTCGCCAAAATTCCACGTACATCAAAATCGACGTCTTAAGACTTCTCAAAGCGCGTGATCGTGTGCCTGAAGCTTCGTTGAAGCTCTAGGAGCATTATTAAAGTCAAGAGATTCAGATTGAAGCTTTGAAGACGGTTCGTCAAGTTTAATTTATAGTCTTCTAGCTTCTTTTCGTAGAATGTTAAGCCTTGAGTAGGTCTTACATGATAATCTTCATATCACTCATATCTTAGAGCTAAGATTATCTTCGAAGCCCATAGAAACTTTCCCGAAGCTTCACTCTTCATTTCGCAGCTTCTTGTGCATCTTAGTTGGTTCAAGAAGAAGAACCAACTGACTAGATTGTCATCTAGTCGGTCATTAATCCTTCTTGAACCGACTAGATCTCCTTGCTCAATTCAGCATCTTCACTGTTGACCAATTAGTCGGTCCACGAAGGTTCACCGACCGACTAGTCGTCAAACTAGTCGGTTTGGAATCCTTCTTAGACCGACTAGTTAAGACTTCATTTTTCAGCCTGAGCTACTGTTTACAGTTAGACGGTCCAAGAACATTCATCGACCGACTAGTTGTGAAACTAGTCGGTTGGAATTTGTTCTTATACCGACTAGCTCTCTTCGAATTCAACCTATTCTATTTCAACTATTAGTCGGTCAAAGAACACTCACCGACCGACTAGTTGTCAAACTAGTCGGTTAGCAAGTCTTCTTAGACAGACTAATTCTAACTTCCTGAATTCTCTTTATTGGCTGTGAACCAGTTAGTCGGTCCAAGAAGAATCACCGACCGACTAGTTGCAAAACTAATCGGTCAGTGATCCTTCTTAGACCGATTAGACTGCTTCAGAAATAGATCCGTTGGAGCATTAATTGCACGAATTTTTCCTCTCTCTCCTCTCTTTCCTATATAATCTTGAGATGCTTCTTCATAGCATTCAAGGCTGCCATTATTGAGTTTTAGAGATCAAAGAGAAGAGCATTTAATTCTCATTCCAAGCTCACTCATTTCATACAAGAATCTCTCCCGCACTCTTATTCCTCAAGAGAGATTCTCATTGATTGTGAGCTACTCAAGCTAGGAGCTTGATTCAAAGCCATCAACTCCTCCCTAGCCACCTATTGCTGGTTATCTTGGTGGAGCTAGGGTTTGGTGACTTCTTCTTCCTCAAAATCCTCCTTGCCCTAAAATTGTAAGTTTACTCAATGCATAGGATTTTGTTGGTAAGCATTTTATATTTCATTTACTTTGATATTGGAAGTTTTTCTCTCGGTTTGTGAGAGAAGTTTGTGATCCCGGTTTGTGGGAGTCACATTTTCATTTGTGTATGATTTGATCTTGTAGAGGTTTTCTACAAGTATTTCATAGTGCAAATTTGAGTTAGAGGATTCTAACTCAAGTAGCCGGAGGTGATCCGGGTGTTTGGGACATAGGATCACCGGAAACAAGTCGGGGAGACTTGGGTGGATCCGAACCCGTTAAATCGTTTGTTTGCGCTTGTCTTCTATTGTTGTCTATTTTCATTTCCGCATTGTTGGTTGAGTTTGCAAGATAATTAGGAATTATACTCTTGATTATTTTAAAGTACTATTCACCCCCCTCTAGTACTTGTGTAGTAGCTATCAGGGCATTACATTTGGTATCAAAGCCAAGTTCATAGCTATGTCTTCCAACGACAACAAAACCATTCGTCCACCTTCAGACTACAGCACCTTCAGGAATCGTGAAGGAGCTTCTTCGGTGATGGAAGGACACTCCTCAACTAAGCCTCCCTTCTTCAACAGTACCAATTATGGGTACTGGAAATGCCGGATGGAAACGTTCCTCCGGAGCACTTCACTATGGAGAGCCACGTTGACGGAGTATGTCGAGCCCACCGAACCAGACTTCGCCAAGTGGACTACCGCGGAGGTCGCCGTGGAGGTAAAAAATGCCAAAGCAATGAATGCCTTGCAATGTGCTTTGGAGCCTGAAGACTTCAACAAGATATGCACATGTAAGAGTGCATATCAAATCTGGAACTCACTCCTCATCTTGCATGAAGGAACGAGTAGGGTAAGAGACTCCAAACTCACGGTTGTAAATAAAGATTACGAATTATTTCATATGCAACAGGGTGAGAAGATGAAGGAGTACTATGCTCGCTTCGTTGACATTACCAATGAGTTGTAGACTCTTGGAAAGACCTACACCCAAACGGAGAAAGTCTCAAAGATAATTGACGGACTTCCTTCTTGTTGGTAAAAGCGTACCTTCGCCATCGAGGAAGGTAATGATATGAATAAATATACCGTCGTTCAACTAATGGGTACCTTGATGTCTTATGAGGTACGCAAGGATAGTAAGATAAAGATGCAAGACAAGATGAAGTCGTACTTGAAGCAAGAAGAGCCAAAGAAAAAGGTGATTACGTTCAAGGCCGCCCCATCTACATCTACCGATGATGAAGAATAGGAAGACAAGTTAGACTTGGAATCCATTGCCCTCATGGCAAAGAAGTTCAACCGATTCTTCCGGAAAGGTAATTTCAAGAACAAATCAAAATTTAGTTCTACTAACGCATCCGCTCCTTTGTGTTTTAAATGCAACAAGCCAGGACACATCAAAACGGATTGTCCTCAAAACAAACAAAAGGAGAAATGGAAGGCGCCAAAGTTCGACAAGTCTCGAAAGTACAAGAAAGGATACAAGAAAGGACTTGTCGGGACATTCACCGACTCCGACAAGGACTCCTCAAGTGGAGAGTCGGATGATGAACAAGTGGAGCAAGCACACATGTGCTTCATGGCTAGAGAGGAACATGATCAAGAGTCCTCCTCCGATGAAAGTGAGGATGAAGGTGATGAGGTAACTATGGATGACCTTAGATTAGCTAACGAGCAAATTTGGTCTAAGTATTCTAAATTAGTAAATAGATATACTAAGACTAAAGATGAGCTAACTAGTATCCAAACCTCACCTAAGCCTATCATCATCATCAACGACACCGTTGTTGAAGGTTTGAGAAATGAGATTGTAAATCTCAAATCTCAACTTGAGCATGTTCATATTGAGAATTCGGATGAACGCGAGATGGCGGATTTGATTTCTCAAAACTCAACTTTGAGTATTGAGAATGAGAATCTCAAGTCTCATGTTTATGTACTCATATCTCAAGTGTCCACTTTGGATGCTTCTATGCATTCTCTCACCGAGAAGTATGAGTGCACATTAGGCAGAATTAATAAATTCAAAAAAGGTAAGGACCATTTGGATAAAATCCTAAGTGACTTACTTCCGGCCAATCATCACATGGCTTGGGGTATAAGATGGGAAATTCATCCAAATCGTCCACCACCTTTGTTAGGCCATCTTCCGAAGCCTCAACGAGTAGGAGCAAACACCCCATTGGTAGTTCATCTACCAATGGTGCTTCCACTTCGTACACACCCCCGTTTGGAAAGAAACCCACTTTGGGTGGACCTCCAAAGAAGGGTCATGCATTTATGTACACCAATATCATGCCACGTAGGAACACACATCCTACTCCACCGGTTCACAATTATGATGATTTTTATGCTCCTCGTCCACGGGCACGTGCACACCAAGTGAGACACCCTCACGCACGTGTTCCTCCACATGCATATGTTTATCCACATCACTATCATATGAACAATTACCATCATGCGCCATTTCATATGATGCCACCACCATTTCATCATGTGAATATGCTTATTCACGACATGCATTTCCTAGGCCACCTCCTCATAGGCCACATGCATCACGTAGACATCAACAACGTATGCATGCTCCCGATAGGAATAGGGCTCCCAAAATATTCACTATTTGGGGCCCGAAGAACACTAACATGCATGAGAAACAAGCATACATGAATTCCTATTTTATGAATGTCGTGCATAATGATGATTATGTTGGGAAGTCTAAGTCCAATTGGACTTGGCTTCCAAAGGTCTAATCTTTTAGGACCTAATGACCTTGGGTACCATGGAATGATATTTCTATCTTTAGGTACTCAAGAAAAGAAACGGAGCAACAAATCCAAATTTAGCTCCAAGGATGGGTGGATACTCGATAGCGGGTGTTCAAAACACATGACGGGTGAAGCTCAATTGCTCTCCGGAGTGGTGCCCATTGCAAATGGGAACCGAGTAGTCTTTGGAGGAAACGAGAGCGGAACCATCATTGGTGTTGGTAAAGTTGTTAACCCATCTAAACCTCTAATAAGTGATGTTTACCTTGTTAAAGGTTTAAATCACAATCTTATTTCAATAAGCCAACTTTGTGACAAAGGTTACAAAGTTAGCTTTGCGAAAGGAATGTGTCATATTTTGAGTAAAGATACTAATAATGTGTTATTCTCTGGCACACGCCATAAGTATCTATTATACATTTGACAGCGATTTTTGAATCCTAGGGCTGACTAGGACAAGCTGACTAGGACAAACAGATTGATAAAAGACGGCCAGGATTTAATCTGGGGGAATGAACGGTTGGGATTTAACTTGGAGAAACTTGGAGATGACTGTTTTGTATTTTAAACAACTGAATTAATCTTTTTTTAAGATAAATCAACAGCCTCGAAGATAGCTGCTCGATTGTCCCATTTCTTAGTAATAACTTTTTCTGGGGAAGAGCAAGAGGTGTTTCTGGGGGAGAGCACCGGCTCTTGCTCTTCCCCAAAAAACATTTCCCCCATACTCGAGCAAACATCATTTTGCCTGAGCCCTAAGAAATCATTTCCCCCACAAGCCCTTGGAGAAGGAATCGCAAGACTTTTCATTTCGCCTGAGCTCTTTCCTCTCGCCTGCAGCAGTCTCGCCTGCCCTCGCAGCAATCTCGCCTGAACCCTTGGTTTGTCATCTCGCCTGAGCTCTTGGGGGAATCTCAGTCTGTTTCTCGCAGGTAAGGCTCGCAAGCAATCTCGCAATCTCGCCTGAACTCGCAGCAATTTCGCCTGAACCCTTGGTTTTTCATCTCGCCTGAGCTCTTGGGGGAATCTCAGGCTGTTTCTCGCAATCTCGCAATCTCGCAATCTCGCAGGTGAGGCTGTTTCTGACGTTCGCAATCTCGCAGGTGAGGCAGCAAGAGGGAGAGGTACGCAGCAAGAGGGAGAGGTACGCAGCAAAACTGTTGAGCTTTGTATGTGGCTTCTGATTCAGCTAATATTAATGTCCTCTTCTATGTGGCTTCTGATTCAGCTAATATTAATGCTTTTTATTCTACAGTAGGAAACATTTTCAACTGAATTACTGGAAAATTTTATGTATCCTATTTTCTGATAAACTTGAAAATGTTAATATTTGATACCTGTTTAATATTTGATACATTTTCAAGTTTCTGGAAACATTACATGTTACAAACAGTAGGTAATCCCAGAAATTGAACCCACATTTTGTAACATTTTCAACTGAATTACTCATAAGTTCAATTTCATGTTTATCAGTAATTACCTCATGTCTGAATTACTTTTCAATTTCTAAATGAAGTACTGGAGAAATTATTCATGTTTCCTATTTTCCTTTTGACAGTGTTTAAACATGTAGAAAGGAAAATAGGAAACATGAACAAAGTAATGGGTATACTTCAACTGCTAATCTACATGTTTAAGTTTGAGTGATGCTATTCAAAGTAATTTGACAGTGTTTAAACATGTAAGTATGCAGGCACGATTCATTTAGAAATTTGAGTGCTGCTAATCTTACAATTTCTAATTTGTTGTTCTTTTGAATTGTTCAATTCCTAAATGAGTATACTTCAAAACTCAGGAGGACTCAAATTTTTGTTCTGACTTATTGGAATGAAGCAACAAAATTTGTGAAAACTGTGAGCTTGAGCCTTTACTACATGGCCTTTTATGTTGCCATGAAGTTTCATGGGGAAAACAACTTGGCTGTTGAATTTGGGGGGAAACCAAAAGTATTTTGAATTTTAAAGTGAGGGAAAAATCAAATGTATTTTGAATTTTACACTGAGTGGAAAATCAAAGGGGAAAATCAAACTTATGTGTGCTGGTTTTCTCTCGCCCATTCAACATCTTTTCTCCCTCAAAACTCTTTTCTCAAAAATCTTTCAACATCAGACCGCCAGTGGCCAGAGAGCTCTGACACCTCGAATCTCCGATCACAATGAAATGGTCTGCTGCTATTGTAGGCATGGTCTGCTGCTATTGAAGGGTTCGAGCTTGCGCAGGGGATATGGGCAGACTGGCTCGAATCCTGGTGAGAAAATTTTCTTTGCGATGTAATGTGAATTTTTTCAGTATTTTCTTTTCAAGTAATGTGATATCCTGATAATTAAGATGTAATCCCATTTTCTGTGCAAGCATTTTCTAAGCGATTCTCATGAAGATATAGATAACAAAGTTCTGGTAAATTTTCAAGCTCCACAGGGATTTCTCCTTTGAAGTTATTGAAGCTTAAGTATCTGTGGTATTATTGATCAGCGATGAATTAGCTGAAAATGCCTATGACACAGATATTAGAATGATGAGTAACTGCTACTTACAAGTGAGTCAGTTTCTTGAGTTCACCAATTTCTGAAGGGAGCACATCTTGCAGCTTATTCCATCTTAGATTTCTATTAAACAAAGATATCAGATCAATCAGAAGTTTATTCCATCATGGAATTTCTGGCATGATTGCATTTGTAGCATAGCAAGTTCACTAGCCAAAACCTATACCATGAATCCTTTCCTGGAAGAGATTACTGCAATCTCATCAGCTCCAACATTTATATATCCCAAACATCTCATCAGCAAGAGAGCATGAACTTGCTAAAGCAAAATATGAGAAGGCATGGTTCCTATTACTATTTCTACATATATGTCTGGCTCTATGATCCAAATATAACTATTTGTTTGGTTATCTAATGTTCAAATGCTTTCTAAATAATTGTGAAGAATAATATAAAATCAAATGTTTTTTAAATGATTCCAAAGAATAATGCAGAAATCAAACTCCACCAACTTCTCATCTGTATATTTACTTGATAAAATACAAGATGTTTATATGTATAGAAGAAAATTTGTGTTTCTATTTTATAATTTATAATATTTGTTCTCCATCAGGTTCTTCGTGAATATAATCATGTGAATCCTCAGGACGATGAGGAAGGCAAAATCTTTCTGAATTCCAGAGTAAGTTTATTCCAATAATTTGCAAAGAAATTCCAGTTCTGTGATTCAAGCTAATTTTAGTTTCAATACCGTGGTGATTACGTTATATCCAATATCAATTTCCCAATTCTGATTTATTCTTTGTATTCTCTAACTATCATGTAAAAATTGAAGTATAAAGCACTGCCTTTAAGTGATTGATATTGATATTTATTTTATTTTTAATTTACGGTTCTTACAGAATTCTTTGCACCTAAACATAGCAGCCTGCTTGCAAAAATTGGATGAATATAGAATATCAATTGAGATATGTAATAAGGTATTGTTTTTGAGAATATACCTTTCAACTGCTGTTATTGAATGTATTAAGTGACGTTTGCCTGTGCCCCCCTTTGGCCAGGGCTAGGACTCTTACCCTTATGTTTGCAATCATATTGTTACTGTTTTGTGCATTCATCTATATCATCTGAATTTTGACAAGTTTTGGATGCGAATCCAGTACATGTCAAAGCTTTATATCGACGTGGCATGTCATACATGTTGGTTGGAGATTTTGATGAAGCAAGGAATGATTTCAATAAGGTTTCCACAACTAAAGAGCATTCACTATTCCTTGAAAATCGTTTACACTGCTATTGCATCCAACAGCGCCCATGACTAACTATTTTAACGCTTATCATTGCAGATGATAAGCATCGACAAATCTTCCGGCCTGATGCGGTGGCGGCCCTTCTCAAGCTTAAGCAAAAGGAGTAGGTCGGTTAACGACACCCTAATGTGCTCTTTGATCATATGCTATAATCCAATCCTCATGAAACTTTATTTGCAAAGAGCATGAAGTAGAAAAGAAGGCTAAGAAGCAGTTCAAAGGACTGTTTGATAAGAAACCTGGAGAAATTTTCGAAATTCCCGAAGGCCAGGGTGTTGAGTCAGCGAACCGTGAGAGTGTCTCATCAGACAAAGATCGAGATGAATCGCATGGCCAGGAAGCAGATAAGATAGGGCTGCTCGGACGCAATGAAGAGAAGTCAGGAGTGCTCCGACGTGTCTGGCCTTCTGGCCGGAAAATTTTCACGGCGCTTGGATTGAACAAGTGTGGACTGAACAAGTGCACCATACTGTGATGCAATTCGATGAAGGATTATATCGTCCAACCAAAGTTCACCCTTTGTACCGAGTGGAATGGAAACGAAATAAGTTTATAGCCGATTTCAGCTTATACTTCCGCGAAGAAAGTGTAATATTGGCAACCGCTGTCACAAGGCAGATGAACTTAGAATCAACTATCTTTTTTTGTTGGAGAAATGAGGATTTAAGAAGTTTTTAAAACCTTAATAATGTTCGGACGGTTATTCTATTCAATTTTGGATGGGAACATCAATTTTAATGGTGCAATTTTAATGGCTAAATCTGTGAGCCTTAATGGTGCAAGTTTAATGGGTAAATCAATTAGCTTTAATGGTGAAATTTTAAGTGTTTTTACCATGTTCTTCGGCTGTAAGGAATGCATCTTCTTTGTAGTTGAAAAGAGTATGATGGTTATGCAGCCCATATTTTCATGTTCATGTCTCCATGTTCGTATTATATTGTTTAAGGATTAACTGTGTCTTCTTTGCAGTTTATGCTTCTTAGCTGTTGATATCAATTTGTTAACAAATATGCGCCAATATTCATAGTTGAATTTGTATTTACCAGTTGATGTTCACAGTTCAGCAACATTAGCATGAGAGGTATGATGTTGCCATATATGAATCAAATTGCATGTTCTCAAAATAAATTCCTGGAACATGAATGAGATATAGAACCGTTAGTCTTAAGAGTACACAACCAAATTCCTGGAACTGATGGAATCAAATGCATGACACATTTAATTAAGTCAAAAAACAATGGGAGACAAAGCATGCACACTATACTTTAAAATGGATGCATTGAACCTTTAACACAGGAAAAACTGGGGAACTAAATTTTGGGAGGAAACTTTACAATTTTGGAGGGGAACTAAATTTTGGGGAACTAAATTGTAGGGGAGACTAAAACTTTAAACTTAAACTCGATTCTATGGTTGAAGAAGCACTTTGATAATACCCAAGATGTGTTGCTGTTAATTTGATGAGTTCGGAAATATGGTTGTATTCCCATAATTTTTATTGCATGAACATATTCTCACTTATTTAGAAAAAATAAAAGTAAGAAGAGTTGGAGAACTGGGGGATTGATAGTAGATGATTTAAACTGAGCAACATTTAATTTTACCTATTGTTTTCATTTTGAGAGAAATATTTGGTTAGATATATAAATCATCATTGTTCTTTAACAAGGCGCCCACGCCGAAGGCGCCCGCGCCGAAGGCGCCCGCGCCGAAGTTTTAACGCTAATTTGTTGTTCCGCGCCAAAGGCGCGGGCGCCAAATTTGTTGTTCGACGTCGAATTTGCTGTTCCGCGCCGAAGGCGCCTGCACAGAATTTGTTGTTCTGCACCAAAAACGCCCACGTCGAAGGTGTCCGTGTCGCTAAATATTTTTAAGCTAATTTATTGTTCAGTTAAATTTTGGCTGTGGAAATAATTTTTCGGGGAACAAAGATTTCGCGGGGGAAATCTAAAATGAACCGTGCCCGCGGGCACGGGTTATGACTAGTATTTATATAATAGATCTTCCAAAATCACATGAACAATGTCTCATTGCCAACACAAGTGAACAACACTTATGGCATCGACGTTTGGTCATGTGAACTTTGGAACACTTTTAAGCTATCGAAGTTAAATTCTATTAAAGGATTTTCTAAGCTTTCTTTCCAAAAGAAAAGCTTTTATGACTCGTGTCAACGAGGCAAACTTCCAAAATCGCCATTTAAACCTAAGAAGAACATATCCTCTGAACGACCTCTAGAGCTTTTACATCTAGATCTTTTTGGGCCAACTAGAGTTGTTTCATTAGGGAATACTCGATATGGACTTGTCATCGTTGATGACTTTTCTAGATTTACTTGGGTATTTTCTTTAAGTAATAAAAATGATGCTTTTGAAAACTTCACAATATTTGTTAAGAAAGTACAAAGTCTCATTGGAACCACCATTGTCACTATTCGTAGTGATCATGGAGGGGAATTTGAGAATGAGTCTTTCTCAAATTTTTGTGATGAAGTTGGTATTACTCACAACTTTTCCTTCCCTTGTGCACCTCCTCAAAATTGTGTTGTTGAGAGAAAGAATAGGACGCTAGTGGAATGTGCTCGCACTATGCTTGATGATAGCCAACTTGGCCATCAATTTTGGGCGGAAGCGGTACATACCGCTTGCTATGTGTTTAATAGAATACTTTTGAGGCCCGGCACCAAACAAACTTGTTATGAATTGTTGTTTGGTAGATTGCCTCAAGTTAAACATTTTCGAGTTTTCGGTGCAAAATGTTTTATTAAAAACACATATGGAAGTTTGGACAAATTTGATCCAAGATCCAATGAGGGGATATTTGTTGGATATTCCTCACGTAGCAAAGCCTACTAGATATACAATAAAAGAACCTCAACGATCGAGGAATCACTTCATGTTTCATTCAATGAAAATTTTGTCCCATCTAGAATTACCAATGATGATGACTCCATGGATGTTTTATGTGATTCTATTGGTAATTCTAAGTCTATTGATTCTATTGATACTAACCCTACTGATGATACTTTTGAGAATGTTCCTAGTGATCAGGGAATTCCCAAACAGCTTCATACAATTCGTGACCATCCCCATGAGCAAGTCATTGGCAACATACTTGATAGTGTCAAGACGAGATCTCAAGTCAACTACTTCACTCATTGTGCCTTTGCCTCCTCAATAGAGCCAAAGAATATTAACAAAGCTTGCGAAGATAGTGCTTGGATCCTAGCCATGGAGGAAAAACTCATTCAATTTAAGAGGAATGAGGTTTGGGAGCTTGTTCCATTGCCTTCGAAGAACCACACCGTTATAGGAACGAAGTGGATTTTCAAGAACAAGACCGACGAGAACCAAAACGTCGTCCGAAACAAAGCTCGGTTAGTAGCTCAAGGCTACCGGCAAGAGGAAGGTATAGATTTCGAAGAATCCTTTGCTCCGGTAGCTAGATTAGAATCTATTAGGTTGTTGTTATCTTTTGCATACCATAAAGATTTTAAACTCTTTCAAATGGATGTAAAAAGTGCGTTTTAAACGGAGATGTCATTGAGGAAGTTTATGTTTCTCAACCTCCAGGTTTTATAAATGAAAAATTTCCAAATCACGTTTTCAAACTTAAGAAAGCACTTTACGGTTTGAGACAAGCTCCTAGAGCTTGGTATGATCGTCTAAAGAACTTTCTTTTGGATTTGGGTTTTAAAATGGGTGAAGTTGATTCTACACTATTTGTTAAGTATTCGAATCATGATATTATTTTAGTTCAAATTTATGTTGATGATATCATTTTCGTGCTACTAACTTCACTCTTTGCGAAGAGTTTTCTAATGTTATGAAGGACCAATTTGAGATGAGCCACATGGGTGACCTCAAATATTTCTTAGGTCTCCAAATTTGCCAAATGCACGATGAAATCTTCATCCACCAAACCAAGTACACGGTGGAGTTGCTAAAGCAATTTGGAATGGAGAATGCCTCAGGCAAGAAGACTCCAATGAGCACTACTACACATCTTGATAAAGATACGGGAGGCAAAGATGTAGATATTCGTCTATATCGAGGTATGATAGGTAGTTTATTATATCTTACTGCCAGTCGGCCCGATATTTTGTTTGCTGTATGTGTATGTGCTCGTTATCAGTCTCAACCTAAGGAATCTCACTTAGTAGCGGTAAAATGTATTTTCCGTTATTTAAGTTACACACTCGACTACGGATTATATTATCCAAAGTCTAGCACATATGAGTTAATATCATATAGTGACGCAGATTATGCGGGATGCAAATCTGACAGGAAAAGTACTAGTGTCACTTTCCATTTTATAGGAAATTCTCTTGTCTCTTGGTTTTCCAAGAAGCAGAATTCCGTATCACTTTCAACCACCGAGGCGGAATATATTACCGCCGGTGCTGCGTGTGCTCAGGTTCTTTGGATGAGACACACTCTTAAAGACTTTGGTATAAACTGTGATACTTGCCCTATCATGGTGGACAACCAAAGTGCAATATGTCTCTCTAAGAATCCGATACATCATTCCCGTTCTAAACACATAGATGTCCATCACCATTTCCTAGATGATCATGTTGCTAAAAAGGACATCATTTTAGTGTACATTGAAACCCAGAAGCAAATCGCCGATATTTTCACGAAACCACTCAAGGAAGACTCCTTTGTGCGGTTACGTCGAGAATTGGGGATTATGGGTGAATCCGAGATATAGGATTCATATTTTCAATAATCTTGCATGATATTAAATTTTCTTTATATCTGCTCATGCTAGATGTGTTGGGATTTTTGGATTTATGATTGGATTTTCGGAATTTATGCTAGAATTGTTCATGAACGTCGTATTTATATTTTTCGATGTTTTTGGGGTAGTATAATGATGTATGAGAGTATTTCGATGTATCGTCCAAGTGCGCTTAGGAGAGAACTCAAAATTTCGAATTATCAAATTATTGGACTCTTTTAGTCGGTCCCAGTTCATTAGCCGACCGACTAGATTAAGTTCTAGTCGGTTAGCTATTGAACTCAGACCGACTAACTCATGCCATATTTTTTGACTTTGCTTGTTGTTTGCACTTAGTCGGTCTAAGCTCATTGGTCGACCGACTAGATTGCATTCTAGTCGGTCAGCACTTGAACTTAGACCGACTAATTTCGCAAGGGCAGCTGTGTCTTTTGGCTTTTCCAGTCGATTTTAAAGCCCCCGCACCGATTAGAATTCATTCTAATCGGTGCGAAAACTCTCCTCAGCCATAAACCCCCTCGTCTCCTCTCCTCCCTCCGCTGTGCGCCGCCATCTCCGGCCGCCGTACGTCATCGCCGATCATCTCCCTCCTCCAATCGACCTAGGGTATCACTTTCTCTCATCTTTTAGGGTTAGATTTCAGTTCATTTCGTTGATTTCAGTTCGATTTAGGGTTTGTATTAGGGTTCATTTCGATTTCTCGTTCGATCTATCTCGTTTGTGCGTTGTCTCGTCTCACGATCATGGCAAAGACACGTATCCCTGTCTGTCCTACCACTCCGTCTCCCATGACCGTCGAGTCTCCTCCTACGGACCCTCCTCAACCCAAACGACGAGCCAAAACCACTCCCTCCTCTTCTTCGCCTCCTCTTAAGAAGAAGAGGATGGCAACTGCTAAGCCTAGAGCCCGATCGTCTTCACAGCCCAAGTCTCAAGCTCAACCCAAGCCCAGCTTATTCCGTGCACCCACTCCTCCCGCTTCTGACTCCGACGAAGAGTATGTTCCTGAGTCTGAGCATACCGCTAGGGCTCCTACTCCTCCTCCTCGATCTAGCTCTCGTCCGTCTAAGGGGAAGGCTCTCATGCCTTTGGGTGGTGTCGATATCTCATTGTGTCGTGATGACCCATTGTGTCTTGCGGCTTACAACCGTATCGAGCACTGTCCATTGATTTTGGAGCACTTCGTTCAGTTTTCTGACTTTCCACATCTCGCCAATCTTCTCTCCTATAGCGGCCTATTAGACTATCTTCGCCATGACTCCAAGGCGAACCCTCACCCGTACCCCTGACTCGTCAAATTATTCTACGCCAATCGAGTCCGGGGTGAGTATGACGACACTCACTGCATTGAGACCACTGTTTTGGGGACATCTATTGTCCTCACAGCAGAGATCGTAGGGCAGTTGATTGGTGTCTCATCCTCTGGCCTGCTCCCTGCTGATATCTCCGTGGATGATATCCACGATCTTGACCAGTCGATGCTTTCTGAGATGTTTCATGTCATCCCTCCCGCCATGATTGGCGTCCCCTCAAAATCGTTTAAGCCTAATGCTTGGGTCCTCAATCTTATCCTGAAGTCGTGCCTCCTACCGAAGTACGGCTCCTCTAGCTTGCCATCCCAGCCTTTTCTCAAGCTTATCTACGCTCTTTTCATGGGGAGCGAGATCAATTGGGCTCGTATCATCCTCGACAAGATGGATTTCTTTGAGTGCATAAGGAAATCCACCAAGTCGGCTCACATTTCATTTCCGTGCCTATTGACTCTCGTTTTCTGTCACTTCGGCGTCCCTCTCCCTCCCGATGATCAGCGTCCTCTGGGTCCTCCCCTGAACGCGACTACCGTCAAGAAGTCTCTTGCGGCGCTTCGTCACGTTCAGAGGACTACCCCCTCTGCTTCAGCTGCTGCTCCTCCTCCTACTCCGTCATTCGTTGAGTTTGCAGTTTCTCTGAGATGTGTGGAGTCTCGTGTTTCTCATTCTGAGGAGATGCTAGCTCGCATCTGTTCTCATTTGGGCCATGAGGTTCCTCCTTCTGTTTCTGACGAGTAGGAAATGGATGAGGCTGATCTCCAAGAGCTTGTTGGATCTCCTGTTCGTGCCCCAGAGGGTACGTCTGCTGCTTCTACTTCTGCTGGTGCTCCCGAGAGCACACCTGCTGCCACCATGCCTTCGGTGGATACTTCTGCTGGTGCTCCCGAGACCACTCCTGTTGCCACTCTCCCTTCAGTTGACACTCCGGTCGTTCCCGAGACCACCACCCCTTCCGTAGAGCCTGCTGCTGCTGCTGATCCTCCCTCCGCCTCCTGAGCTTGCGTTGGAGGACTCTCACATGTTCACTTGGATGATATATTGGTTGTGAGAGAGTGGGTTAGGATAGTTGGGTGGTGATGTCTTTTTGATGTATTTTTGGATGTGTTTTGATGTATACATGTTTTGTGATACTTCGATGTATGCTGTGACATATGTTATATGATGTGCTCCGATCTGAGGATCGTTTATATTTGTGTTGGCAGATGTATACCTTTTGATGTACCATGTTATATATATATATACACACACATCGTGTTGCCATTTACTTCAATGTGCACATTATATTTTTGTCTCTGATGTTGATTTCGTCGCTCGACGATTATATTGTTTAAATAGAATTCTTTCTATGAAAACATAGAATTGTTTTCCATGCACTAAATTCACTAAGAATGTTGATATTGGAGAGTATGTTCCATAACTCAATATGTGAAATTGATTTGAGTTTTGATGATTTCATTTTTCGATTTTCGACTATGGTCTCGTTGGCACGCTTTGATTTTCTTCGTGATTTTACTTTGGTGTCATTTGGACCGTGGTTGTATTCTTCGACTCCCGTGCTTTTATTTGTAGCCATTGTTGTTGTCGTTGATCTCCTCCCGCTCTTTTTGCTAATGCCAAAGGGGGAGAGAATTAATAATGATGATATGCTAAATGATAATTTAAAGCAATTTACCGTGAATCTAATTTGATATGTTAGATTCAGGGGGAGTTAAGACGATGTGCTAAATGATAATTTAAAGCAATTTACCGTGAATCTAATTTGATATGTTAGATTCTGGGGGAGTTAAGATATAAAAATGGATTTCAAATCCTATATTTCAATAATTGGTTTCATATTTTATACTTTCCTCGTCTGCTTGATGCGTATGATTATTACTTAATATGGAATTAACGTTTCATCAATGCAGGGGGAGTAAGTAAATTTCTTTTGAATCATTATTATTGATTATTATTTATGTTGGTTTGTCATCACCAAAAAGGGGGAGAATGTTGAGTATTAATTCCCCGGATTTGGTTTTGATGATGAACAAACATAAATATCGTGAACTAACTCTTTGTGAGCGCAGTTATGGAGATCGTCGCCAAAATTTCACGTACATCAAAAGCGACGTCTCAAGACTTCTCAAAGCGCGTGATCGTGTGCCTGAAGCTTCGTTGAAGCTCTAGGAGCATTATTAAAGTCAAGAGATTCAGATTGAAGCTTTGAAGACGGTTCGTCAAGTTTAATTTATAGTCTTCTAGATTCTTTTCATAGAATGTTAAGCCTTGAGTAGGTCTTACATGATAATCTTCATATCACTCATATCTTAGAGCTAGGATTATCTTAGAAGCCCATAGAAACTTTCCCGAAGCTTCACGCTTCATTTCGCGGCTTCTTGTGCATCTTAGTTGATTCAAGAAGAAAAACCAACCGACTAGATTGTCATCTAGTCGGTCAGTAATCCTTCTTGAACCGACTAGATCTCCTTGCTCAATTCAGCATCTTCACTGTTGACCAATTAGTCGGTCCACGAAGGTTCACCGACCGACTAGTTGTCAAACTAGTCAGTTTGGAATCCTTCTTAGACCGACTAGTTAAGACCTCATTTTTCAGCCTGAGCTACTGTTTACAGTTAGTCGGTCCAAGAACATTCATCGACCGACTAGTTGTGAAACTAGTCGGTTGGAATTTGTTCTTAGACCGACTAGCTCTCTTCGAATTCAACCTATTCTATTTCAACTGTTAGTCGGTCAAAGAACACTCACCGACCGACTAGTTGTCAAACTAGTCGGTTGGCAAGTCTTCTTAGACCGACTAGTTCTAACTTCTGAATTCACTTTATTGGCTGTGAACCAGTTAGTCGGTCCAAGAAGAATCACCGACCGACTAGTTGCAAAACTAACCGGTCAGTGATCCTTCTTAGACCGATTAGACTGCTTCAGAAATAGATCCGTTGGAGCATTAATTGCACAAATTTTCCCCCTCTCTCCTCTCTATCCTATATAATCTTGAGATGCTTCTTCATAGCATTCAAGGCTGCCATTATTGAGTTTTAGAGATCAACCAGAAGAGCATTTAATTCTCATTCCAAGCTCACTCATTTCTTACAAGAATCTCTCCCTCACTCTTATTCCTCAAGAGAGATTCTCATTGATTGTGAGCTACTCAAGCTAGGAGCTTGATTCAAAGCCACCAACTCCTCACTAGCCACCTATTGCTGGTTATCTTGGTGGAGCTAGGGTTTGGTGACTTCTTCTTCCTCAAAATCCTCCTTGCCCTAAAATCGTAAGTTTACTCAAGGCATAGGATTTTGTTGGTAAGCATTTCATATTTCATTTACTTTGATATTGGAAGTTTTTCTCTCGGTTTGTGAGAGAAGTTTGTGATCCCGGTTTGTGGGAGTCACAGTTTCATTTGTGTATGATTTGATCTTGTAGAGATTTTATACAAGTATTTCATAGTGCAAATTTGAGTTAGACGATTCTAACTCAAGTAGCCGGAGGGGATCCGGGTGTTTGGGACGTAGGATCACCGGGAACAAGTCGGGGAGACTTGGGTAGATCCGAACCCGTTAAATCGTTTGTTTGCGTTTGTCTTCTATTGTTGTCTATTTTCATTTTCGCATTGTTGGTTGAGTTTGCAAGATAATTAGGAATTATACACTTGATTATTTTAAAGTACTATTCACCTCCCCTCTAGTACTTGTGCAGTAGCTATCAGGGCATGACAGAGTGTTCTTTCTTCTCCTCTTCTCTTTCTCTTCCTCTTCTTCTTCTTCTTCTTCTTCTTCTTGTTTTTTTTGAAGAATTTCGGCCATGGGTTAGGGGGAGGTGGCCGGCCATGGTAGGGGGAGGGGGGGGGGGAGAGAAGGTGGGGAGAAAATGAGAGAAAGGGAGAGAGATTTCTAGTTTCATCTCTCCTTTTCTTCTCTTTTCTAATTCCTTTCTTCTCTTCTAAGAAAAGATTATTCCAAGGGAATATTCCATGTGGAAATGACCAAAATATCCCCTCATCATCTAGGTATTTACAAGTTTGCCATTACTTTATGCACGCACCACTTTAGGGTGTACGCACAGCAGCTTTAGTCCAAATGACCGTTTTGCCCCTCGCCTTTCTAAAAATTTACGGAGGTTGCCATTGACCCCTAACCCCTTTCACACTTGCATGGCTCTTCCTACACACATCCACGTACATCCATGCATGCATACATGCTTCACACACACACGTCTAACACATTCCTATTGTTTTACACCCACGACGTCATTTTCACTTCTCCCGCATTCACATTTCGCATTCTCTTCCCTTAGCCACGTATTACGGCCTAATCCCCCTTGCACTACATCACATACATCGATATCTATGCTTATTTCATGCCCACGTATGCATCGTAAGTAGAAATACCACATATGTTCAGTAGAATACTCGTATTATGCAAAATAGGGCATGACATCCTACCCACCTTAAAATAAAGTCCATTATCGGACTTCCTAGGGTGTGAACCCTACCTATGGTCAGCTAGGTATGAGAGTCTTACTACCCATGAAGTACAAACAAGAATACGTATCTACACCACACTTATATACACTATATGCTTCCCTATCATCCATACACATACGCACCGCACACATGTCACAGATACATCCTATTACTCATCTAGTAGCACATCCATATCACTATATGCATCATTACATACACAAACGTATATGTTCTTCACATAAACATCTAGACACACATATTCACACATTAACATATACATCACACACCACAAATAAGTCTTTATACGTATTGTTACACGTATTTAGATCACTACTCATATCTATATGCATAGGACATCACACCATATCCATATCACGATACATAAGGTATTTATACATGGCATGCTTTCAGATACATCACAATACATTCAAGTATAAACGATTTATATTCTATGTCTTTATATATTTACATATACGTCTACATCCATGCACAGACACCCAGCAATACACATTAATCTATACACCATTGCTTGATAAACATGGTCACTATCACGGTGTCACATCGTATATACACCGGATCCTTATACTCCCAATACTTAGTCATATGGGCTCACTCACATTTATAGGCACATAATTACCTATATATACACAATATTTAGTCACATCCATGCATACATTCACGTGCACGTACTAACACATGTATGATCGAGTCACATAAGGTTCACAATCATACTATAAATAAATATACACATAACCTCACATCCATAGCAGTGCACCTACTGCCTCACACAGATAGGCACATATACCACACACAATACACACAAGAGTGCTTAAACATAACACATCCCTTGCCATATGTATATATATAACTACCTTTACACATCCTACGCACATACTACCATGATTGTCAAATAATTATAAATATCAATATACACCCCACACATGCGTATACATATGCAAACAATCACACACTTCTCAATACCTACTTACCAAACAGTTTCATTCACTTATGTTCATCAAATACACACACACACACACACACACACACACACACACACACACACACACACACACACACACACACACCTATATTTCATACTCATCACATTCATACCCACACTGCATATGACTATACATATACACATGCTCTAGTACAGACCTACACATATATGCATACACACAGGGAGACGCTTTTCCCAGATACACAGATATGCAACAATGTCGGAAAGATTCACAGATAAACAAACAAGGATATATATATATATATATATATATATATATATATATATATATATATATATATATATATATATATATATATAAAACTAATATACACACAACCATATATTGCCTCTACTGCACACTGCACATACATGAACACATTCCTACACTCCATTGCGCCATGTATAATATAAATTCATACAACTATAATACATATGCGTGTCTACGCAACAAGCAATACCCCACATAGATACTCCATACACATACTCATTATATACTCACAGATGTATAAGTATCAATAAAATACATAGATTTCTGAATTTACATATAGCCAAATACACGTATGCTTATACACACAAGACTATTATTCTAATAGTAGCTATGGACACAGACATGCAAATATATCTATTAGGATCCATGCAACCATGCACCTACATTTCCGTGTATGAACACACACATCCATATACATATATTATACATATCCTGCTATTACACGCCCATACTGTCAAGCTACTCAAACTACACTAGCAGGTAGTCGGTAGCTACACATACCATTATATACATAACATCCAATATATCCACATTTACTAGCATACTAGCACATACACAAATAAGTGTATTTCAATGTTCATACACATTCAGTAGATAATCACATCCCATATACGTACACATTAATATATTGATATATGTATATCAGAATAGGGATCATTCATATACATATACATATAACCACTCATAAGACATATACCAATACACATTCAATAATAACAACACATATACACAATCACACCACGCTTGCTACAACACAGCTACATACATGCAAGTATCTCATATGCCAATACACAATCCTCTTCATGCTACTATATAGGGAAGGGTACGTGCACTACATATACATCCAAATGGTCCTATAAACACCACTCTACGAGTAAGCGTATACACACATATATATACATATACCATAACTCCACTTAACCGTGCACTGTATAATCTCAAATCCTCACATTCCTTACATTCTACATATGATACACGTCTCACTTATATCCCTATCCCCTAATAAGCACGGTATAGAGCTAAGGGCCTCAACTTAGGTAGACGGGTCTAAAGCACTCCTACCCACCTTAGGATACATCTACTCCAAACACCCTGGAGCATTACTCATACTACATGTGTATCCATCACTTATCTATATCGCTACAAACACGCTATGTATAGCTATAGCACAACACCTATCTGCACTCAATAATACAACCCACAACCATATACCAAATTAAGACAATATACCAATTCATATATATACATAGGAAGTACATAGACATACTCACAGTTATTTAAATTTTAACACATTAGGAATTCATACCTCAGCAATGCAACACTAGTGATATATATATGCACTAACTTCCCTCACATACATCTACACCTTCTACACATACAAGTTCACATATATTCACACATATACACTTCCTCCCATGTCCAAAGACAATATAGACATTCCACCACTCTGCCCACACAAGGATAGATATACACACCTTGGTACTTCCCCACACGGGGACACAACCATAATGTAATAGATAGGAAGACGCTTACATGCACTCATACCATATATGTACATATCATCCCTCACACCCCTATAGGGTATATGTCCACACTAGCTTATATGTACCCACCAATATATATCCACGAATACATATGTATATATCACCTACGTCTCAGAGTCCCACGAGTATACCACACACCTGCCTCACATATCCATATCATGTACTTCTATAGAGACATAATATACCTACACTCAAATATTCGCCTACCTAGCATATACGCCCACACCTATCCATATACCCCTACAAGCACCCATGATACATATAACGTTCATGTCATTCAAATATACAAGTATACCGCAACATATATATAATTCAATCTCTAAGCATAACAAATGCACTTATACACACGAGTTCACCCCGCAACATGTACATGTGTTTATCAACAATATGCATCTATAGTATACTATACTATAGAATGTTCATCCCGAACTCCCTAAAGCTAGAGGTTCAAGGGTAGATCACTCGAGGCTCTGAGGTCACTAAGGTCACTACCCACCTTAAGGTTAATTTATCCCAACCAAATATTAAAGCATTACATGTACTATCCTTACACACATCGCAGTTCGGTTACCTGCATGGGCCGCCAAAAACTGTCACGCTCCGTTCCCCAAAATACCCGGCATCTATCCCAGAATAACCGGCATCTAATTTTTTTTTCCAAGTATCCTGAAGAGTAAGGGTGAAGAGAGAGGAAAGAGATAGAGATAGAAGTAACTGAATAGGCAGGCCACTGCGCACATGCTGGGATGGTACACATGCAGCTTCATTAAAATATCAAACAACTCATAAATAACATAGAACAACAACAACAAATTTATATAACAACTTTCATTTACATACATAGTCCAAGTGCACCACTACACATACACCGCCACTCTCCACCTCCCAAGACAACAATGACACTCTGCAAGTTACATCACTCAACAAACGCTACCCCTGAAACCCGACTCCAAGTCACCACCAACCATACTGCCCCTGCTACCTGAAAAATAGGGAGGAGCACGTCAATGCGTGCCCCAGTAGGGACCAACTTGGATTTGGAACACTGTTCTAAGGTTATCAATCTACAAGGCAAGCCAAGAGAAATAGAGCATGTAACTAAGTGATATAATGAAAATTAAATAGCTCAAACAAGGGAATCATACCAGCGGTCCAATGTCGAGTTACTGCAAGAAAAGAGTTAGCACGAATAATAATAATAATAATAATAATAACGCAAGTGTTCAAGTAACCAATATCTAATAAGATAAGTGCAAGTGCCTGACGTATGACACAGAGTCACAAAGAAACAGGTAAAGGGAGGGGAAGTGCTGCCAGCAGTAGGAGTAACACGTAAATTCTTATTTATTATTTCATAATTGAATTAATTGGAACTTGGGTAAACTTTGTGATACTAGGACCTGGACTTCACCCCAAATTTGGGGTGAGTATAGCAAATGGCATAGTGGACACCGGCACTGTACGACACCGGGCCTCTCAGCTCCCTCGTCCCTGTCAGGAGTGAGGCTCTCCCACAATAACACTACCTTCGTATGTCCCATCCACTCCCGGTAAAGGCGAGTGGGTATAAATAGCACATATCACATAATAATTACCCCCAACTTCTCAGTCCAGCCTCATATCCACAATTTACTCAAATCCCACCTAAAACATGGGTTTTGCTAACTCACCCTCCTTAGAGAGGATTGAGACATTCTAAGGCATCATTTAACATCATATATAGCACTGAGGGGACACGTTGCACGGTTTCACACTCCACACTCATATCAACATGGGGCATGCACCAAAGTGCCCTGCCCTCCATTGTAATCAAATCACATTTCAAATGGGTCATGCACCCAAGTGTCATGCCCTTCATCATAGCCATTTCAAATCATTATTCATACCATGTAAAACCATGCTTTCTATGACCCCATGAATACCAATTTATCACATGATTCATGATACAAATGTTTACAACCTCATTTCTCATGTTTCTCACTTTCATATCATTGAGGCATTTTCACAAACACTTGGCAGGCGACGTAACCACGATCATTGTAACATCAAGAAATTCAATATATATTTGCATCACTAAGCTACCAATCAAGTAACAACAGTAATCATGAATTATAGAAGGAAATTTAACAACAATACCCAATTCATGACCCCACTTAATTGCTTCAGCTTGCTGGAATTGTACATGCAGTCCAAAAGGATGGATGATATCACCCAATTATAGTAAGAATTTAACAACACTTTCCAAATGAGAGTTGTAGATATGGTAGTTTTGGATTTACCGATCAAATTTCAGGCAAAAATATTAAGTATATGTTTTATAGTGAATTATTTGGTGAAATGTGTCAAATCTATTTTTCAGACAGATTTCAGGGTCTGTATTGAAGGCCAATTTTGGGCATGTTGTAACCAGAATTCGACATATAAGCACTGTGATGAACTTTTAGAAAAACTTGTTAAATTTTCAACATGACCAAGAACATAAAATTCCATTGTGTGTGTTGGTGTTTAGGTCAATTTTGCTAAACTATGTCAAAACTGAAAATCAAACAGACATGTTGTGAAGATGGAGTTTTTGCTCCTAATTTCTGAATTGAATATATATCAAAATTTATATGATTTTGGGGTAGAAATTCAAGATCTACATGGATATATTTTTTTCGAACCCTAATTCAAGCTACAGTAACCAGAATCAAGGCAACAACAAGAATCAAGATTTCAGAATTTCAAAGGGGATAATCTTGCTAAGAATTTCAAGGGGAAATTCATGAAAATTGAATCATGGCATATTAATTTGATTACCACTACTTCATATTGATAAAACATGGTATAAAAACATGATAAACTAAAACCCTAATTAAATTTCCAAATCCAAGTTTGATTTCTATCTTAAGAGTGTTCTTTCTTCTCCTCTTCTCTTGCTCTTCCTCTTCTTCTTCTCCTTCTTCTTCTATTTTTCTTTTTTTTGAAAATTTTCGGCCTTGGGTTAGGGGGAGGTGGCCGGCCATGGTAGGGGGAGGGGGGAGAGAGAAGATGGGGAGAAAATGAGAGAAAGGGAGAGAGGTTTCTAGTTTCATCTCTCCTTTTCTTCTCTTTTCTAATTCCTTTCTTCTCTTCTAAGAAAAGATTATTCCAAGGGAATATTCCATTTAGAAATGACCAAAATACTCCCCATCATCTAGGTATTTACAAGTTTGCCATTACTTTATGCACACACCACTTTAGGATGTACGCACAACAGCTTTAGTCCAAATGACCGTTTTGCCCCTCGCCTTTCTAAAAATTTATGGGGGTTGCCATTGACCCATAACCCCTTTCACACTTGCATGGCTCTTACTACACACATCCATGCACATCCATGCATGCATACATGCTTCACACACACACGTCTAACACATTCCTGTTGTTTTACACCTACGACGTCATTTGCACTTCTCCCGCATTCACATTTCACATTCTCTTTCCTGAGCCACGTATTACGACCTAATCCACATTGCACTACATCACATACATCGATATCTATGCTTATTTCATGTCCATGTATGCATCATGGGTAGAAATACCACGTGTGTTCAGTAGAATACCCGTATAGTGCAAAATAGGGCATGACATACCTATCGGGTAGATCGGCTGGAGGACATCCGACCTAGGAAGGGCCTCAACCTCGGCCCTCTTCGACCGAAAGAAAGCGAGCGCCCTCTCGTAACTCGGATGTGCCTCCCTCCCCATCTCTCACCGGGGAATCCCATAAGGCCAGCGATCAATCGCGGATGCCCTGCCGGACTTCTCCCCGGTCGGAGTCCCCGATGAAGGATCCGCGACAGCTTCCTTCATATCGACCCGACCCCCTTGTGCGGCCTCCTTCGGGCCGACCTGATCGCCATGTCCGGCCTTTTCTAGGTCGACCTGACGACCTTGTGCGACCTCGCTGGTCCGACGAAAGGAGGCATCCATTTCGGACATCCTTTGCCGCTTATCTGCCCTCTCCCCATTGGTGATCCATGCACCCTGCTTCGGGGCGGTCTTATCCGCGGGCCCCCTTCCTCCACCACCTTCTTACTTTTGTCCAGGGGGGCAGACTCCTTCACTGTGACCCCGGCAGCCCTCTGCACCTCCTCCCTTGTGTGTATCATGTCATCGCCAATAAAGAAGAGAAAGATTAGGGTAAGGCTACATAAGGAAGTTCGCCCGAATCAAGATACCTTTGGGCCAGAAGTGCTAAATGAGCCGGTCGTCCTGGATCAAGCTCGCCAGCCACCGGTCCGCCTCAGGTATCTCCGCCAAGATCTGGGCGCTCTCCAAATCGTCTCGCTTCAAGGCCACCACCTTGTCCATCGAAGGATTCAACGCCCCCCAGTTCGACCTCAGCACCACCTCGGCCGGCATCGAGAGAAAAACGAATCTCTCCCTCCACCCCTTCACATCGGTCGTCACCCCAAGGATGAGATCCCGTCCCTTCCTCTCATCACACAGTAATGCTTCTTCCTCCTCCTCACTTCGAAGAAATGCAGGAAGAGCGTCAAGGACGGACTCAAATTACTTGTGAGGCAGGGGACGACGAAGCCGACCAGTAGACCAAAGGAGCAAGGCACTAACGCAAAGAGCGAAAGCTCGAGGAAATTCAAGATATGAATGAGGTGAGGGTTGATCGGAAATCAGAGCCCTAATTCGATGGTCCGGAGATAGACTCCGACCTCATTAACCCCAGGCCAACATGCCCTCTCGTCAGGTCCGGGGAGACGCACTTCGCACGGCGGCCGACATACCTCGCATGGATCTCCTGAATGTTAACCATGCCCATTCTGCACCGGGTGGCCATGATCGTCCTCGGCACCTCTGTTCGGAATCTCCTCATCCTCCACAACCACATCTCCTGCTCTACTGCCTCTTCCTTCATCGCGCCACTACCACCTCCAGTGTTTGTTTGCCAAACATTTATTATACATACTTATATAAATAGTACTGAATAATATACTATTATTTTGAACACGATGTCTCAATTACAAATAATTGGCCTCGGGGTATACATTTCGCAATAGTTGGAGACTGGACGTAGCTCTTGGGAGGATCAAGCAGGATAAATTCCTTTATTTGTGATTGTGTTCATTGTCCCTCATTTTCTATTACTTGCACTTGAGATATATTTGCGTTGTGCATTTTATTTGCATTGCAAGTAGCTAGAAGTGTTGATTAAGTATCTAAGGAGGTAACTCTTTTAGGAGACTTAGTCATAACTAGAGGGATTTAATTTTTAATTAAACATTATTTTTGCAAATACTAATCACCCCTTCTCTAGTATTTGTTTGACATCTACAGGATCCCAACAATTCCCCATCACTAACGGTTTTGTTAGTGATAATATGCATATCACTAATGGTAGCCATCAGCGACAGATACACTTTCGTTGATGGTACAAATACGCAGTTAATAAGATATTTCCCTATCGATGACGGTTCCGTCAGTGATATTGTGCATATCACTGAAGGTGGCCGTCAACGATAGATACACGTATTTTCGTTAACAGTAAACATATGCAGTCAGTGATTTTCATTGACATTAGCCGTCCGTAAAGCTTTACTTACCACGGTACGCTGACGGGCTTGCTGACAGGAATTTACCATAAGTGATTATATTTGCTGACAATATTTTGATTTTGCTGACAAAAATTGCCGTTTTTCCCGTAGTGAATAGTTCATGAGTAAGTCTTCTTATATTTACGTATTTAGGATAGAATTGAGTTTCAACTCGAATCAAAATGCAACTTGGAGTTGGTTGATCCTTAGCACTATATAAAGGGATTATCTCCTCCCCTTTCAATGCACCATCAATTCCTACAAACAAGTGACAAAGATCTAGCATCCAAGATCTATTGAGAGAAAAAGTTCAAACCTTTTTGAATGAGAATTCTTCGCTCTAAATTCAAACTTTTCAGTGCTAGGTTTATGCAATTTTTAGATTTTGTTATCTTCCACATGTTTCTAAACTGTTTAGAAATCCTAGCAGTATTTCATTCCACCCTCATCTGGAAGTTAAAGAATCTATTCAATAAAAGCAAACTATTGGTGAGTGAATTTTTTAAATAAAGCCTCGCTAGCATCTCCCATAGCACCTTACCTATCGTATCCTCAGTTACATGATAGATCATATTATCTGAAGGACATGACTCAATTGTCATCGAAGTTGAATCCTCCGGTTCCATTTTCTTCTTTTCTGAGATTTCAACTGGTAATGTATCGGTGTTATTCACATCTCCATGCACTACTCCTTCCTCAAGATAGTGTTTGTTACGACCTAAAGATCGTGATACTCCGACCTTCCATCTAAGCTCGCCCAACACCTAGTCAGCTCGCCCTTCCTTCATAAAATCCACCTCCACGGGCAGAAGGGCGCTCCCCGTCCCAACCTCATTGGTTGATCTCTTGTTTCCCCCTTAACCCGCTCGTCAACCATCAACCCTGAGGTCTGCTTCGACTAGGAGAAAGGCACACTTAGCATCGAACCTCGCTGGTTGGGCGCTCGTTCCCCTCCAAGCTCGCTAGGTGTACAATCGAGCTGTTCGTCATCTACTGAGAGCGACCAAGTGACTCGTGTGCGGCCCCGCTCCTCGAACCTGCCACGACAACCCTCTGGCTCATCAGACACGATAAATAGCCTAATACAAGGATGCCACTGACACTACCGCAGCTTGACAGCCTGACAAAGCACCCCCTGGCCGCTACGCCCCCTGACCTTTGGTGCTTTCGACTCTGACACTCTGACAAAGCGCCCCTGGCCGTTGCGCCGTCTGACAAAAGTATGGCTGACACGCACAGCTCTGACATCCTCGACCGAACCTTCCACAGTCTGACACGCCTACTCAGCATGCCAGGTCAGCGTTACCTAACCGCCTCAATCAGGTATAAATACTCCTCACCTCCATTGAGAGAGAGGTTGGCTAATTGATTCTCATACTCATTTCTCACACACAAGAGCAAAGGTCCTTCACATCTTTGTTCTTTCAGTACTATAGCTCGCCATGCTAGGTCGACTTACTTTTAGTCCGACCTGCGTCTAGCTCCCGCTTCTAAGCCCTAATTCTAACTTAGGCATCGGAGAGGCTAAGGGTTGAAACCCAACCCGGCCTTTCGGACGAGCTACTCAGTGCGCAGGTGAGCTCGTCCTAGCAACAAGCAATCGGCATTCAACTCAAGGTGTGCAGCGAACAAGCGGCATACTCGTAGGATCGACCCCGAGATTGATCTTCATTGCGATCCTAGCCTCATCACCCCACTCACCACTTGTAAAACACCCTACCCAATCCTTATCCATCTTGTAACCACCGTGCCCTTGGTTCCCCACTAAAACGTGGATCTTACCCCGCAACAGTGTTCATCTTGTATTGCCATATCTTCAAGTTTTTCTCTTCATCAAACTTCTCTATCTTTTGTTACAAACTCCCCATCATCACATACAAGCAACCTATATACAAGCATGAACCAACTGCACATCCAGTTGTATTGTTTCTAGGAGAACTTTCTATCGTCACCTTGATCGCAATTCCAACACATTGCTTTGATGCCACTTGTTGGGGGTGATGATTATTTGTTAAATCTGATAATCAATTGTAAAAAATTAAGATCATGAATCAACAATTAAAGCATGCGATAAATACCTTAATACCAATAAGTAAGAGAGAATACTATCACTTTAACAAACTTAGATTTTTATGCATGACACTTTGATTCAAGTGTAAAACCAAGCCTAATAACAACTTTAGAGAAACTCCATGGGAAAAATTATGGTTCTCACAACTAACCCTTTTAGCCATATGATCTGCAAAAACGACTGCTGGATTAGTGCAAAATCCAAAGTTAAACATCCTTTAGATGGCTTTAAAACAGACCTGAAACCCGCATGGAACAGTAAATTAACAAGCTTATTTTACTGAGCTGAAGAGTCCTCCTAGTGATCATGATCACCATCAGCCCATCGATATAGATTTGAAGATCTTACACTGCTAAGTTTTTGTCTGAATTGAATTCATCTTTAGGGTGATTGATGAGAGGAAAGGAAGGTGACATGAACCGAATTCAATGCTTTTGTTATAATTTAATCCAACGACTGGAACCCAAATTTTTTAATTTTAATTTAAGTGCAACAACAAATATATACCCAAATTGTATATATACATTCGGATAATCACTTGATCCGCCCTCCAAAATTTAATTTCTGTGCCAACAAAATTGTGCGCACGGGTCAAATTAATTGAAGTTCAAATGGAGACACTGTTGGGCACCCCCCTGCAAGTGATCCCTGGCCCGGAGCTGGGCGCCAGCAGTTCGTACGGCAAAACCCCGGCCCCGCACCGGTTCCTGAGCTCAGGATCCGCATTCCTCCGGTCGATCTCCTGCTCGACCCGCTTGACCTCCGCCGCGAAGCAGTGGAAGGCCTCCACCATCTCCCCGTCCCCCGTCCACGTGTACGCCTCCCTCCTCTCCCCCACGTACTCCTCGTCCGACGAGTGCGTCGACAGCGTGTCTATCACCGTCATGAACGTCGTCGCCTGCGTCAGGCTCGGCAGCGCCGACAGGTAGAACCTGTGCGGGTCCGCCATGAAGTTGTCGTACTCCGGGTCGCCCCTCTCCGGCACGAGCCTCCGCATCATCGGCGGCCTGTTCGGTATGTAGCCCCCCAGTGGGTACTGGCCGAAGTTGAGTGCGGCGTGCTGGGCGGATGCCAGCCATACGATGGTGGTGAGGATGCGTGCCAGGTCGGCCGGCGCGGCCAGCCGGGGCCACCACGGGGCCGACGACTTGTCGGCGTGGCCCACGTGGACCGACTCGGCGTACCACGACTGGAGCTCCGTGTCCTGCTGGATGTGGGACGGCGTCGGGTAGTAGGCGTCCACGTAGGTCGACACCCACGACTCGATCGCCGACCAGAGGAGGAGGCCGTCGGCCGCGTAGGGGTAGTCCTGGATGAGGAGCCTCACGCCGTGGGGTTGCGTCGGGTCCTCGACTGCCATGCCCCTGAAATTACAAACATTTGTACATGATTCAAATGAGAGTTAGACGTCCGCTTGCTACCGCTAGCCAAGTTTCAAGGAAAATTGATGGTGAAGCTAATTAAGCCAGCTGTGTTCACCTTCTGACAAGGTCGGCGGGGAGTCCCTCCTGGTCGAATCGCCAGTCCCGGTAGGCGGCGGCGCTGATCTCCATGCAGCATGATCCCGGCGTGAACCCCGACTCGATGACTCCCCCGGCGCTTATCAGAATTTGCCGGGCGAGGGCGTTGATCTCCAACGTGTACCTCATGTGCGGCTTCAGTAGCTTGAAGATGGGGTGCATCGCGCTCAGCTGCCTGTGAGCGCCTATAATGAACGGCTCTATGCATGCGTGCGTCCTCAACCTGATCCAATTCAACCAACCAATCAGATCTCAGCTTCATTAAAGAGATGAGGTTTAGAATCAACGGACGACGTTGTTCGTACCAGTGGTTGACAAGTTGGTGGACACCGGCGTCATTGGAGCATACGTGGGCCTTGGCCATCTGCCACAGCCAGTTGTCGGTGGCGTTGGTGGGCGGAGTCATGACCCGCTTGGCACGGGCGTCGTCGTGCGTGACCGCCGGCAGGCCAAGCTCGATCGCAATGGGTTTCAGAGTCCCTATCGAGGTCAAGAAGAAAATGGTGCGGGTCGCGTAGGCCTTCCGGCCGTCTTGCGCGTTGATCCGGTCGATGAACGGCAGGTATGCGTCATGGTAGTCCAACATGTACAGCCTGTTCTCCTCCAAAGCCTTCAAGATGTCACCGGCACGTTTAGCCTCAACATGTTTCGTAATCTCAAAGTAGAAAAATAAACTCCAACTTTGTCGAAGGGTATTTTGGTCAATTGTTACCTGCTGGACCGACATTCCGTTGAGCTGGCCGATGATGTGCTCCTCCTTGATGGCTGATTCCGGAGGCCCGTAGGCTTCCGGGTCGAGCTTGCTCATCGGTGGGAAGGACTGAAATGACATAAATACCCTTGAGCAATCCGGTCGTTTTTAAAATGGCAAGAATGACCTTCAAAACACAGTGAAATTACCCGAAGCCGCTCAATGTTGACGGGGTTGATCCCCGCGAGAGCTTGCCGGGCAAATTCGTCATCTCGCAGCCAAGCAAACTTGTCCTCTGCAATTAAAATAATTTCAGATGTGGGTCCAAGAGAATCTATGCCGCTCTGACATGGCAATTAAGCACGTTTAAGTTTTTAATGGGGGGGGGGGGGGGGGGGGGGGTTTAAAGAACGTACTGCTAATGATAAGAGGAGTATCGTATCGGAGCAGCCCCTCGCTCGACTCCTGGATGTCGCTGACGAACGGTATCTTCCTCCAGATGTGATCCGGCAGCCCTTGCTTCAGCCGTATCCCCTCCTTAAAGAGGTTGTCGATGTCGTGGAAGCCGCTGAAGTCGTGGCTCTCCGGCGATATCGAAGCCACCACCTGGGGGACTATGTTGTGAAGCAGCGCCTTAAGCGCGCCGGCCGACAGCATGTCCTGCTTCCCCTCCTCAAACTGCTCGTCTCTCGGTACATAGATCGGGTTTGGATCTTCCACCCTGCTCTCGGCCGTCGGATCTATGGAAAGAAAAGTCAATTCGGCGAAATCAGAGCATGTCATTGAAGTTTTCCGAATGCCAGCTTCAATTTTGGCGTTGGTTGATGAATCAATTCAAGTTGTTGGGGGCTGGAAAAATTTATGACCAACGATTGCTGCCCCTTGGACTAGGAACAAGACTAGTAGGCGTAGTTTAATGGTCAAACACTTCATCATCCTGATTCCTAGAAATGTCTACTTTAATTTACACACAACATCTTGATGAGGACACGGTGTCTATTTCAAAGACCAAGTCGGAGGCAAAAGCAATAAAGATATTGATATTGAGATCTGCAAGCCAGTCTCCCGTGAGCCATGCCGACTTGCCAAAAAGCTAGATTTTTATAGTGCACAACTTGAAGTACAACTACTTTCATATTATATTATCTAAAAAAAATGAACATTATAATGCGAGTAAATACACCAAACAGTAATACAAAAATACCTGAATTCGTCGACGGGCGGCCCGTTCGCAATCTTCGAGGGTACGGGATCTTCTCGCCGCCGAGGATCGGCCGCGAAAACTCGTACCCTTTGTCGGGGTTGCCCAAGTCATTGTACGTTGCGTAGTCGTAAACTCTATCCGTATGCTGCCTCTCCCCTTTCCCGTCACCCCTCAGCTCTTTGAGCTCTGCGTCTCTCATTTCTTGTAAGCCAGGGGGAGTCTCAGAGGGCAAATACGGCTGAAAAATAATCAAATAACCTCCATTTTGTTAGTAATCGCGATTGATAAAGGTAGAAAAGACGTATAGTATTAAGCTCGTCTTATAGTTCACCTTGTTTGTGAAGAATACCCTCTTGGAAGGGTGAACCCTCGCGGGCTGGACCCAAGAGTTGCAAGTGAAATGGACCGGGCCGGAGGCGAACCCCTCGACCACAATCGAGTCCAAGAAGAACTCCTTCTGGTGGCGGTTGACCACCGTGATCGCCCCCGGCTCTCCGAAGGCGGAGTCCACCGCGAACTCTGCCGTGTACACCACCCTCTCGGCCTTGATGCTCTTCTTGTTGAACCAGTCCCTCAGTGCCGCCGGCCTGCTCGTCTTCCCCTTTCTCGTCCCTATGTAATTAATTTAAATAGCTTAATTTTGGGGGAATTTTGGTTGAACAAAAAAGTCAAAGTATAATAATAATTAATAAAATAGGCGAGTCTTCGGTTTGAATTTGTGTTTGAACAGTTGACATAGTCGATCAAGAAAACGCCGGTCAAACACTTTTAATTTTCACAGGCATCCCATGACTTGGACCAGGCAAACAAAATTGTTTTTCAAGGGGGGAAAAAAACTTGGATAAAATACTGGAAATTAGGTAAAATACCAACAAACCTTTATTAAAATGACAAGTTAGTGTTCGCCAGGTCATTGCACATTTATAAAAAAAAAGATTGCAATAAGGAATACTTAGCATTAGGTACAAGTAACTGAAAAAAAGAAGCCACAAATCAAAATTTGTTTCTTGCAAAACTTCATCACTTGAATCAATTGAGAACTTACTTGGATCAATCTCGGTGCTGACGAGCTCCAGCAGGACATTTCTCCCAAGTTTATCAGAGAATGCGTCCAACTGGTTCCCAATTGTCTCCTTCAACCCCTCCTTCACCTTTCTCCTCACCGTGACCGAAGCCCTGACCTTGAACTGCACCGGCTTCTCGACCGCCTTCGCGGAGACCTTCACCATGTTCTCGGCGATGGCCGCGGCGATCGCCGGGTATTTCGATGGTCTCTTGGTCGCCTGACTCCGCTGCTTTGTCGGGAAGCAGAGCTTTTGAGAGGTGGACAGGGGAGGGAAGAGGGGAGATCGTTGAAGGAGAGAAGACGTTAAGAGCTCATTTGAAGCTGCCATTGATGACAAATTTTTCACAATGGAAGAAGAAGAAGAAGAAATAAAAAATGGTGGAGTTTTTTGAGTTTTCTTGACGATTGGGATTTTTTTCCCCCTGTTTGGAGTCGGGATGTTTTGTGTTGGAGGTTGTTTGTAATTGGGGAAGACCCGGAGTTTTTATAAGGAGGAAGAGGGGTAGGATGGTAATTGTGCGTGGGTTTGAATACTCGCTTTCGGCAGCGCACGTTTTTTGGCCGGAGAACGAGAAATACAAGGGAAAATCTCGCAGCTTCGCGGTAGTGTGGTCGGTTTGGAAGTTGGGTTGACGATTTTATCCCTCCACAATACGGGAAATTCCTCTGAACTCCATGAAAAATACTAGGATATTTTTTGTGACCCTTAGGAGGCTCACATGATCTTTAGTGTATTAGAGTTTAAGAAGCAGAAGATCTTAACGAGGTGTATGATCTCTTAGCGAGGGCATGGAAGTAAACTACAACATGTATAGCTTATTTGATTCATCACAGACTTGGGTAATACAAAAGGATGTTACAAGTAATCAAAGAAATATAAATTATTCTCAAAGCAGACGCCGAGGTCTCACATGAAGAGCTGAGATTAGTCATCTATGCGTTCGTTCTACCTTCGATTCAAAGTAAGAAGGAAGGAAAAGCATTCTGTGTTAATTTCCATCTTGTCCTACTATTCTACCCTTGTTTCTCAAGCTTATTTATTGACCAACCCATTTTAAAATTCTTTTCCTTTTTCTGTTTTTCTGATTACCTCCCACCTCAGGCTCAGCATATCTTGCTTCCAAACAAAATTTACCATCACCTGATGATTGGGCTCATGAATATTACTGGGTCACCCATCAATCAGTCAGTACTCAGTAGGAGAGTTTGTTCAGAAACTACAGTTGTCCAGGCCCCCACATGGCAAACGACTGAGCTCATGGACCCATGCACTTTGTAGTACGTAGCAGTAGCACTAGCAAGAGTGACTGGCAATTACAAAGTTTGGCACCCCACCTTATTTTTGCTTGGGCAAAATCTCATGGGTTCCCTTGCCTCTCCTTTTACTTCCCTTGCAGTACCAAAACAGAGAGATACATGGCAGCCAGGCCATGGATTTTGATGTTGTCACAAGCCAGAAACAAGGAAAGGGCATCCCCAATGATTTTATGTTTTTGTATCTGTGGTTGGTATGAATTATTGGGAGCTTATAATTGTACTGGCAGTATCCTGCATGAGAGCTAGCATTGAAGTCGATTGATATTTGCGGCTAGCTATTAAGTAAATATCGGGCTCTGAATGAGTGTTGCAGGTGACTCCAAGTATGCTTCTTGGTGATGTGGTCTCCTGGAGGAGAGGTGGCCACCTCCACCATCACAAGCCATACAACATAACAATGCACTGCATTCATGATAAAATCTTCACTAGATCATGAATACTCCTTATGGGGGTAATGAATGATGCGGTTTGGGCAACGGTGGCATATATAATTGCGATAATTCCATGGGGTAATGAAATATTCTTACATCCGTAATTCTAGTTGTGACGTGCAAACAACGAAAGTTCTGTACCAAAGTTGTCGCCCGTCGTCGGTTGGCTGTTTTACTCACCGTGCACAATCAGAGCATTTTCGGAATTTTTGAATGACGGTGTGCCATGAGTAAATTTGAGTGCAAATAAGTGGTTTTTGTGCTGGAGTTAATGGCAAACTTGTAAATAAGCGGTTCAGCGCGAGAGTAATACGGTGAGTGTAATATTCTCCTACAAAAAGTTCAAATGAAATTCTACATTGCTAAGGTCATATTCATACATTACATTATCTTCTCACATGACACAAACAAATCCGAAACTCTTTTGTTAAAACCCCAGTTCAAGATACTTTACTTCATCTAAACTGAAGTAGGGTCACCGAGTCACGGGCAAAATTGGGTTGAGAAATTTATTCCGGCACAAACTCTAGACAAGATTAGTATGGGGAAGTTCAAACAAATTGATTTTCTGAAACTTGGATAAAAGTGTACATCTCTCATCTTTGCCCTTATTGGCAACAACTGAATCCTTGTTAAAAAGGATTCATGTTCAAAATGAAACTCTCTTCTCGAGCTAATCCAATATGAAGTGATTAGATTAGGTTGGTCTATCATATGTAAGAAGGGATAAGTTTTGTGATAAACATAATGAGCCTTTTTGGTTTCTTATTCATATTTTGATATGGCTCTAGATAACGATGGGTTTGTCAAGGCATGTAACCCGTTCATAGACATGCTCATACGATATATAATATACCCAAACGATAATGGGCGCCGTGACAACAATTGCTAATGATCAATCCCCTTAGCAAGCCCCATGCAGTCATAATCTTGGTGTCACCAGCAATTATAATGATATTAATAGCAAGGTGTAGATACTGTTTTTGACTGGACACGCCGCCAACAACTGAATTCGACGGATGGGACCAGCCGCGAGCCACACTCGCCATGTGGGACCTCCTGACCTCGGATTGAGAGGCCGGCCTGACATGGCCTCAGCACAGCCTTGCAGGAACGACCTCCTCTCCTCCAAGACGGCCTCGCTATATCGAGGTCGGCCCCTTCGGCAGCTTATCTCTACAGGGTGGCCAACACGAGTTCGGCTTCTAGACAAGAGACCCTGTACGGCGACGACCTCACTGTCCGAGGTCGGCTCCTTGCCAGCAGACTTCAACAGTTGAGACCTCACTCATTTAGCAGTTACGCGCTACGGGGACAGCCTGCGTGAGGTCGACACGGAACAACAAATTTTATGAGCTCACCTTCAATCCCACGTTCAATTGGTGGGAGTGAAATGAGCGAATAGTATGTGGGCTTTGACTAAGTTTGCTTCAAGCTTCTTTCATAGACTAATCACTCGCCAAACGAGCCCCCTCGAGTGTCGGTCCGATGACTCAACAATGGCCCCCGTCGTTCGATCTCAGACAGTTCGCATGTTGGGGTCAAGCAACGTCACATCGCATTAATGGGGCACGGTAGTCAAGGAATTAATACTCGAGTTTTAGGTGCCAAAGCGCCTGCTTTGCTGATTTGGGTGATTCGCCAGTTTGAAATCCAAGATACTAAGAGGCTCGGATCTTCGACACGTGTCTCAACACGTTGTAGTCGTCTTGTCAAAATAAGATGGTTCTGGAGGGAAAATTTGAAGTCATCGTCTTCATCGTTCTCAACTTAAATTTTCTCCTTTCAAAAATGGCTTCATCCGTCCATGCCTCTATGAGGAGCTCAGCTTCCATCATACAGAAGAATAAGGAGGAAGCTGTGGTGCCCAGCCTGATCACCAACCAAGTATCCAAAGTTGGAGCCCATCAAGTCCCCGAATTCCAGAAAAATATGTTCAGCTCGACTACCAGATCCGGTTGTCGGAGAGGGATGAAAGGATTCATTGTACTGGTGATCAAGAGGTTGGGGTTTACGTCAAAGTCTTTCAACAAGGGCTTCGATTTTTCATGCATCCTTTCATGCTCTATGTACTGAGTACATTAAACCTTTCCCTTTGTCAGCTGATGCCAAACGCCACATGTGTGTTGGTCGGTTTCATCACTATGTGCATGATGAAGAAAGTTGAACCGACGATGGGACTGTTCAATTACTTCTTCTCAATTTATCCCCTCAAGAATTCGGGTTGGTACATGATAACAGCCTGCCAAAGCAAGAAGCTATTTGACGATATCCCTACCTTGAATTCAAATTGGACGGACGAGTTCGTATTTGTGGTCTTTCAAGGCGAGGCGAGCTTTTGCATCAGATGTGGTGTGCCTGACTTGGGTTCCGTCGAGGACAAGCTTTTATCCGAAACGGAGAAGGAAGGTGCTGATGCATTGTTGAACCTGCCAGAGAGTATAAGGAAGACTAAGTGGTTATGGTCCGATTTGGTGTTGCGTCGGACTGTATGGATGAAAGGTCGGTCCAATTCTACCCATCAACTGTTCGATCTGCGTTCTACTTCATAACATGTTTTTTACTTGCAGGCATGGTTGGTTTGGAGTACCAAGTGGACCCTGCATTGAGGGAGGGGCCGAGGCTTCAATCAGAGAAGCTGAGGAGAGCATGTTATCTCCTCGAGTTCCCCTTCTGGAGGAAGAAGTGGCACGAACCTTAGAGGATTTTCCAATTGTCGTTCAAGGAGCTCCTCAGCTGGCTCGTCTCTGATCGTTGCCCCAGACTCACGCCCAGAACGGCAATTTTTTTTACCGTAAGCACACAGTATATGTATATCGGTGAGCAGGTTATCGTATCCACGGGGAGGCGGTGTCACACTACCTATCGATCCTAGGTTGGTCCAGGCTTCGAGTTTTATTGGTTGAGGTGGATTATGGAGTGTCGTAATGGTGATGGAAGTGTAATGCGAGGGTGTCACGGTCAGCAAGGCGCTTTCAAACACAAAAGAAAACAAATAAAACAAAGAGAACGAATGAGGGAAATATCACTAGGGTGTCGGTAATCCCCGCTAGGTCTTTTGGGCTTGGATAACATGTTAAGAATCCTTTCATTGAACGATGAATGCAGGTAGGAGTGTACATCCGGAGATGGGAACAAGTACTTAACTTCTGTCGTCACACTCGCCTAATGCGTCCCTATGCGTAGCCCTGCTTTTGCAATCGGCTTTGCACGGGGACGTATGCATTACGCTTGACACTTGGTTATCGTATCACATATCCGTATCCACTCTCGTGATCTACGGACTGGGATACCACACTACGGTTGGTTCTAGCAGTCGGGCTACTCTCGTAGTCACCGGCTAGCGGATCGGAGATTAGTAATCACTCCCAGCTCTCGAGTCACTCTCATGATCACGGGCCCCGGAAAGCGGCCATTAAGCCCTAATCAAATTTGTGGGGATCATCCCTAGAACATGGAGCTACTTTCACAATCCTCCAAATCTAGAGCTAATCCCCCAAAACCCTTGTTCAAACTACCGTAGAGCATTGTTCGGCCCCGGAATCAAAACCCCGCGACGGATATCGTTTCACTGCAAGGGCTGTATGTGTATATCGACGAACGGGTATCGTATCCACAGGGAGGCAGTGTCACATTACCTATCGATCCTAGGCTGACTTAGGCTTCGATGTCTTATCGGTGGAGATAGATTATGGAGTGTCGTAACAGTGGTGGATGTGGAATGCGAGGATGTCACTGAGGTCGCAAAGAAACACATAAAAACAACTACAACAAAGAGAAAAAATTGAGGGAAATATTACTACGGTATCGGAAATCCCCGCTAGGACCTTCGGGCTTGGATAACAGGTTAAGGGTCCTTTCGTTGGACGATGGATTAGGGTAGGAGTGTCACATCCGAAGATGAGAATGAGTACTTAACTTTCGTTTTTCCTACTCATCTAATGCATCCCTATGCGAAGCCGTGCTTTCGCAGTCAACTTCGCATGGAAATACATGCATTAAGCTTGACACTTGGTCCCGCCTCGCAGTTCCGTATCCACTCTCGTGATTTACGAAATGCGGCGTTATCCTATGGTTGGTTCTAGCAATCGACGTGCTCTCGGAGTCACCGACTAGTGGATTAGGGATTAGCGGTCGCCCCGGCTCTCACGTCACTCTCGTAATCACGAGCCCCAGAGAACAGCTACTAAGCCCAAATCGGATCCGTGGGCATTATCCCTAGGATACGGAGCCGCCTTCGGGATACTCCGATCCCGAGGCCAATCCCGCAAAAACCTTATTCAACCCACCATAGGGCAACTCTAGATTCATCCAACTAAGGTTTAACCTATCATCCAAACCCTAGAATCCTAGGGTTCATTCCTAATCCTAGCAATAGTTCTACTCAATCATAGGAAAAGATATAGGAATAATGGAAATCAACATCACGAGCAAGAATGAAAGATTCGATAACAAAAACAATTAAGAAATACAATAAAGAGTGACTCAACAAGAAATACTTAGCTTAATGAAGATCCATTACACAAATCAGCGAGGAGGGGGCCTAGGGCGTAGCCTAGCCTCCTAAAAGAGTCTCCAAACCCAAAAAACTATCTATCCTAACCAAAGAAACGATAGCCCAACAATGGCTGTTCAATCCTTATATATAGCCACAAAACCCCCAAAATAACCCTAAATCAAGTTGGACATGTGCTCTGTACCCAAGTATCTCAGGCTGGCTATTGCAAGTCGCTTGGCCGAGCACATGCACAGTTTGCCCGAGCACAGAAGATTCCAACAAAGATTCACCAACTTGCAAAAATTGCCTAGGGCTCATTCGACCTCCGATTGGTGCATTCTTGGTGGAGTTGGAATATTTATGAAGTCTACTACCAGGAAAAATATGAGAAAATTATTGTAAAATCCTGGGTGATAGCAGATAATCAAAGAGTGAAGTGCTGTCCTGAAATCTGCACTTTTTAGCCATTTCTATTCCGCTCAGCCGAGCGGCTTGGGTCGCTCGGTCGAGCGTGCCCTAGCGCTCGGTCGAGTGACTCTTGGGTGATTCAGTCTTTGTTTAGTGGAATCGATGTTGCTTGGTCGGAGGAGGGCCACTCGGTTGAGCGGTTGAACGCCTGACCAAGCGAATTAATGTCAAAACTTACAGAAAGTTTGTAGGCATAAATTGGAGCTCCCTGACGGCTAGCTCGGTCAAGCGTTTGGGGTCGCTCGGCCGAGCGACCACTCGCAGCTTTGCTCCTCCTTCATGGTGTCCTAGCTCGGTCGAGCGCCTGGTGTGCTCGATCGAGCGACCTGGCGCGCTCGATCGAGCGACCTGGAACTCAACCATGCCTCCCCTTTTTCTCCACTCCTTCCCTCTTTGCTTCCTTCTTTCTCTCTTCTCTTCCTTCTTTGCTCTCTAGTGGCTTTGAGTCGTCAAACGCGGTGCCTCTGGTGCTCCGGCATCGGTGTTCGTGCCCTCCTCTCCAATATGCTACGAATTGCTCGGTAATTTCTGAAATGCAACCAAACGCTCTTAAAGTCAAATAGTTCCAATTATCAGCGTAAAAGTGTATAAAATCAGGATTTAAACAATCATTTTGACGTGTAAACATAGAGATAAAATCTGGAATATTATGACACATCAAAATCACTCAAGCTTACCTCTTACTTGTTCTCGAGGAAGACTAGTAAGAAGCAAACCTGGGATAGGAATATGATGGAGAGGTGAGGCGATGACATGTGATGGAGACAAGGGGCTCATTCTTAAACTCAGTAAATATATGAACCCAAGGATACAAGAATACGTGAACATACACCAATAACGATTAGAACACAATTTCACGCAAAATACTTAAGTCTCACTCAAATGAACATATTGTGATTTCAATCAATATAATGAACTTGATAATCAATGAAAGGAGAATAGTGCTACATCATATCATAGTTTATCATGAAATATACTAAGTTCATAGAGATGAAACCAATGTCCACAACTCATTCTCTAGGCAGTATAAATATGCCATAATCAAACATTTTCAAGCATAAGTGGTATTTTGTTAAGCTCCACGGAATGAGTTAGTGAATTCAATTAAGGTAAGGCATCACCACACTACGCCTGTTTCATGACCCCTAGAACCCATCAACATTGCCATGTCATTGTTCTATATAGAAAGTGTGGTAAGGATGTGGGATTTTTGTGTTTTATATTGTTTTTGGCTATACAATTTATATATATATTTCTTTCTTTATATACACGAGATAACTCAATATATACAAAAGGTGGCCTATGCATCCCAGACCAGACGGTCTTAGGGCATTGGGCTACAAAGAACTCATCGGGCCTTTTATTCAGGATATTTGTTTAATTTTTGTATTATTGGGATTTTTGCAAACTCACGTAAATGCGATGGAATGCAAAGCAAGATCAAAGATCATTTATTGGTTATTCACAAAAGAAAAATAAAAATCATAGAATTTAGACATGGCTCTGTTTCAGGAATTCTAATCATCACTACTTTGGTTGTCGTGGGGTTATCCTATCTTTTTTGAATTACTAAACATCCATGAAGCAATAGAATTATCAATCAAATCATGCAAGATTCAAATAATTTTCAGATTTGATTCGTTTATTTTTAGCTTAATTGTTTCGAGAACATGGTTGTGAAACTATGGATTCTATAATGAAAAAGCATATTAACAATGATACTCTAATCAAGGAATTAAACTTTAATCTAATAAATATCAGAGTTCATGAAAAAAAATCCATAATATTTCATAAGAAATGAAGCATATGAGATATAAATATAGAAATGAACATGGTTCATATGAAAGTTTAAAATGTGTTTCACTATGAAGCAAAGTGCGTACACTGTGCACTCCCCCAAGCTTAAACGCCACATTGCCCTCAATGTGTGAATGATATAAATAGATGACACCGGTAATATAGGTGGGCCATACAACAAAATTATCTCTCTCCCCCAAGCTATAACAGACGGTGCCCGTTGTGGACAGATGGGCATATAAAAAAGGGAGAGAGGCAAAGTAAGCATTATAATGTAAGGGCGGGCAATTAAATCATGGAATTGGGTGGGGTGCGAAAGATAATTGAGCAACCATCATATGGGGTGAATTTATTAAACTAGGAAAGCATTAAAAATACTATTCAGTCCTCTCACTATCGAGAGGATTCGAGATTATTTAAAGCATAAAAATATACACTTTATCTACACTACTGGATTGATACCACCTGTAGAAAAGGAGGATCCAATATCTTTGCTAGTGCAGGAAGATGCTCCAGCTGATCCTTCCGTGGCTCCGTCAGCTGCGTGTCTCTACGACTCCATCAGATTCCAGCAATGCGGCTCCCAGCATCTCTCCAAGGACTCCACCTGTACCCTGAAAGAGATAAGCCACATCAATCTGATGTGGATTATTTTTCCCCAAAATAAAAGTTTTCCAAAGAAGATCGTCAAAAGAAATATGCAAATAAAAAATAGGTTGACGATACTTCCCTGAAAATATAAATATGCTCCCGTGTACCACGACGGGCAATTCCTCGTCGTTCGTTTTGGGTTCTTCAGGAAACTCATGCGTATAAGTGTGAATCTCATCAGGTGACTCCTCCCTATGCTCCTCGGCAAGTTCCTCAAGTAGGGACATGTCCAAGCGTACCTCTGGTCCATAATCGTACGTGTCCTACAAAAGGTACGACATGTCAAAGGTATCCGAATCAAAGTAAATATTGAATGGAATACGAGATTCATAGCTGGAATGGGTAAAAGTATCTCCCTAAGTGGGAGTAGTAAGCTTTGGTGGGCGGTCCTTTGCCGTAGTGCATGGTGGAGGTGGTTGCGGGAGCTCAACTGAAGGTGTGCAGTATTCGGGCTTCATGTGAATATCCTTATCCTCATCCCGAATAGTGTCCTCCTCAACGGTTTGCTCTGGATCTGCTAGCATGGCCTCCTCGCAATGCACTGCCTCGACCTCCTCCTCGGTAGGTGCAGGTAACACTATGGCCTCAGGCATCTCCTCCATGGTATACAAGTATATCCTGTCATCCTCAACTTGAGCATAGACACCATCATTAATGATACCTGCAGAAGAGATGCAATGAGTAATAAAATTGTGAAATTTACGCTCAGAAGGATCACCTGCAACTAGCGTCATTGGATCGGTGGACCAAACTTCGTCCACAATGCTACTCAATATGCCCGAGAATGTGTCCTCGTTCTGCTCAACCTGAGGGAATGCTTCAGGAACGGGAGATGGCTCGGGCATGACACCAGAAACAATGTCATTATTGCCTTCATAGCTCTCATCCTCTATGTAATGATGCGAATATTCTCCCCCAAGCTAAATGCCATCATCACTCTCCATAGCCAATATGAGCTGTTAGTGTGCTTGTGATGGCAGGTGCTCATGAGACGCAAGAGTCCTGCAGAGTTCATCGACCTCTTGTTGCAACCTTTGGGTCTCATTTTGCTGAGATCTACTAAATGTCACGCTCTCCTTAAACCGTGTGAATGCCAAATTAATGGGATGATCAGAACTCAAGAGGCAGACGCGGCTTTTCTAGGGCATGTGTCCCTCCACATCACAAGATTCGTAGTAGGCATAGAACCCCGAGTAGTGGTCATATCCTTCCATCTGATAGTATGGGTCATGTGGATAATATTCGTATTCTTCCATGGTAACCTCATACTGCACTGAATAATCTTCGCCTGAACAATTCCAAAATTGTTCCATTGTACCTGAATAGCCAAAAAGAACAACCTAGAAAAGATATCAGTGGTACAAGAAAATTGAAATGGTAATAAAGCAGGTGGCGGGAAAAATATATCTCTTTTTGTTTCTATTTATAAATTTTCTTTTTATTTGAAGTCTAGCAACCTAATTGTGATAAATAAATAGTATGGCAGAACGCCTCCCCGGCAATGACACCAAAAACTTGTTCGGTCCCGGAATCAAGACCCCAGGATGGATGTCATTTTACCGCAAGCCCACGGTATGTGTATATCGGCTAGCGAGTATCGTATTCACAGGGAGGCGATGTCACACTTCCTATCGATCCTAGGCTGACTTAGGCTTCGATGTCTTATTGGTGGAGATGGATTATGAAGTGTCGTAATGGTGGTGGATGTGGAATGCGAGGATGTCACCGAGGTCGCAAACAAACACAAAAGAAAACAAATAAAACAAAGAGAAACAATTGAGGGAAATATCACTAGGGTATTGGGAATCACCGCTAGGACTTTCAGGCTTGGATAATAGGTTAAGGGTCCTTTCGTTGGACGATGGATTAGGGTAGGAGTGTCACATCCGGAGATGAGAACGAGTACTTAACTTTCGTTGTTCCTACTCGTCTAATGCATCCCTATGCGAAGCCGTGCTCTCACAGTCAACTTCGCACAGAATGCATGCATTAAGCTTGACACTTGCTCCCGCCTCGCAGTTTCGTATCCACTCTTGTGATTTACGAAGGTGGACGCTATCCTATGGTTGGTTCTAGCAATCGGCATGCTCTCGTATTCACCGACTAGCGGATTGGGGATTCGCAGTTGTCCCGACTCTCGCGTCACTCTCGTAATCACGAGCCCCGGAGAACGATCGCTAAGCCCAAATCGGATCCGTGGGGATTCTCCCTAGGATACGGAGCCACCTTCGCGATACTCTGATCCTGAGGTCAATCCCCCAAAACCCTTGTTCAAACCACCATAGGGCAACCCTAGATTCATCCAACTAAGGTTTAACCTATCATCCAAACCCTAGAATCCTAGGGTTCATCCCTAATCATAGCAATAGTTCTACTCAATCATAGGAAAAGATATAGGAACAATGGAAATCAACATCACGAGTAACAATGAAAGATTCGACAACAAAAACAATTGAGAAATAAAATAAAGAGGGATTCAACAAGAAATACTTAGCTTAATGAAGATCCATTACACAAATCAGCGAGGAGGGGTGATCGGCCCCGGATATACACCTGGAAAACGACTGTAGTTTTACCGCAAGCACACGGCGTAATGGCAAGCGGGTACCGAACTCAGGGAGGACAATTGACAGTATCTCACTTTGATCACCTAGCTATTAATGGAATAAGGATAGTTTTGATGGTAATGTCACAATCGTTCAAAAAGCAAATAGATATCAATATAATAAAATGTTTAGGGATAGGAAATCCCCACTACGGACCGTCACTTATCCTTGTGGATCATGAATATCAATATTGCAAAGCTTGAATGTAGGTGAACTAGTCGCAACTTAATGTAGAACTAAGCTCACGCTCTCGTGATATTGCCGGTCTATAGCAACCTAAATTAGGGCCCACTCTCATGCAAACCCTAACCTAAGCCACTAGCGTGAAGATCGACATCATCGTCCAATCGCAACTCGAGCCCATTCTCGTGCAAACTCGAGCTACGATCTAGGTTATGATAGTTCGTATTCGTCCAATCTCTTGCAAACGAATATTAGTATAAATTTATAATAAAAATCCTAGCTTTGGTCCAATCTCTTGCAAACCAAATCTAGAGAATTTCAATTATAAACTTAAGTCGAATATCTAGGCCTTCCCATCAATTGGGATCCAATCTCTTGCAAATCCCAATCGATGAAAATTCCTAGCAACTCGCAATAAATCAATCAAAACCTAACCTTTCAACAATTCTATTCATTCATTACAATTCTATCAACAATCCTATCAACAATTCTATTCATTCATTACAATTCAAAGATTGGGTCCATAGGGTTCATCCTCATGCCCTAGAATGAATAAACTACTCACAAATCATCATGGAACTCTCAGAAATAAAGCAATAGATCATAGCACAATTCATTATAAAGAAGAGACAATTCATAAAAATAAGAGTTTTAGCAAGAAAGAACAAACCAAAATTGTCGCCTATGATCTCCAGCTGAGATTTCATAAAAGAATAACCGTCAAAAAATAATAGAAGTCTCCCCTAAAACTAGGGATAAAACTAGGTTTAAATAAAAGCCAAAATCGTCCAAAAAATCCTGACAGAATTGCCCCTGTGCAGCCCAGAAATCGCAATCTGTGTAGCAGTCGGAATGCGTCACTCGGCCGAGTGACAGACCCAATAATAAAACAGAGAATCTGGGGGTTTCGGGGGTCTGTCTCTCTGACTGACTCGGGCGAGTAGGCTTCTTTACTCGGTCGAGTAAGCAATCTTGCTCGGCCGAGTATGCTTCTTAAAATTTCAAGTAACTTGGCCGCTTCTCGGAAGAAAATCCCTGTTCTACTCAGGCGAGTGAGCTTTCTCACTCGGCCGAGTAGACTTTCTTGCTCGGCCGAGGAAACTTTGAAATTTTGGTGTGCATATCTGTTTCACTCGGCCGAACGCAGCTCGTTACTCGGTCGAGTGAACTCTCTGTTCGGCCGAGTAAGCTGCTTCTGGGCTCTTTTCTTCTCCTCCTCGCCTCCTCGTCGATTCTATTGAATTTCTTCCTTTTCTGCTCATCCTCTAGCGCTGCTAACACCTTAAATAAGCTGTGGGTGACGCTTCGGTGTGCGCGAAAGTCCCTTGATCTCATTTTTGCTCCAGATCGCTCCATATCTCCGAAAATACGAAAAAAAACGAGAAATAGTGAAAAGCAATGCGATATCGTCGAATAATCGTGGAAAATGCAATATGGGCGATCGAAATGACATGAAAACATGCAGAAAAAGGTGTAAAACAAGGAACGATCAAAATCCCCCAAGCTTACCTCTTACTCGTCCTCGAGGAAGATGAGTAAAAGGCGAACCCGGCGGGTAAAAATAAGGAAAAAGGAAAAAGAAGATAGAAAAGAAAACAAAGAGGGAGGTGCTAGATCATTTTCTCAGGACATGGACTTGCTTACTCATATAGCATACGGCGAATTAAAAACATGCCAAAGATTTGTATCTCGATATCATGATCATATAAGGACGCATTCAATATAGAAACCCCAAGAATATCAAAACAATATGAAATGTGAAATCATTCTAGAATTAACATCGTCTAAAGCATCTAAAGTAATATACATAATCATAGACCACACATATTTCAATTGATCGCTTTCTATTTGGAGTATAAGAGGTATCACACAATATGAAGCAATAAGAATAGAAAGGAGCGGTTTTCATAAAATGCATGCTAAGTTTTAATTCCTGGACTTCGTAAAACTTTTAGTAATCTCACCAAGTATAGAAAATTACCTAGCTTAGGTTGTCATGCACAGACAAGTAGCCACTCTCACACACATCATTGGATCCTCTCCCTCAAGCTTATCTATAAGCGTGGTGGCATCAAATCAATCAATAAGACTGTCCCCATTTTTGAAGCTCCAAGAAATAAAAAGAATAAAGAAGGAATGGAAAAAGACAAAGGATATGAAGTGGGATCATGTATGAACTTCTTTTCTCTTTTCTTTTTTTTCTTTTTTTATATATCAATATATACAACCGTGATCCCAAATCAAAAGATAGAGAGATATACATGAATATTTTTTTTCTTTTTGATTTTGGAATGTTAGAGCATGGATTTTTTATAGCAAAGGGGATATGCCAATATAGGATTCGCCAAAGGGAGATTCGCCAATGGTTTTAAGTATAGAAATAATGCTCAAGATATATGGAGAAAGAAAAATATGTAACAGTCGGTTCACTCTATAGAATGTGCACGACAACTTTCAGCAGGGTAATGTAATCTACTCAATTTGATCTCAGAAAGTAAACTAATCATGTCATATCGACATAGCATACATTCAATCGACCTGAAAGTGAAGCGTACAATTTTCATGCAATAAGAAGTGATATAAGACAACAAAGCAGTACTCCAAATATAAATCAACCTGAAAGTGAAGCGTACAATTTTCATGCAATAAGAAGTGATATAAGACAACAAAGCAGTACTCCAAATATATGCAATCAATATGTGAAGCTGGGTGTGTTTTCTATGAAGGGTATACAGTATAAATCATCAGACTCAGCTAATAGAAGAATTTCATCCACATTCATATAACAAAGGTGTGGGTTACTATCTCGAATGCGTAGCAAGCATGGCATATGATATCTGAAATAGAAACGACGGCATGATAAGATAATATGCATATAGAGATAAGCAAATATCACGTCATCATCATCACAGAAAATTCATATATAGCAAAATAGGCTAAAGGAAATAAGGATAAAAGAAAAATCAGAACTACTATACATATGCATCACACAAAAGTAAGAAAACGTGATGCATAAGAAAAAAAATGAAAAAGTGGGTGAAAAATAAGTGTAAAATAAAGAAAGATGGGAAAAATAAAAGAAAAAGTGAAGAAAATGAAAAGTGCGTGAGACACTCACTCCTCCAAGCTAAACTGCACAGTGTCCTCAATGTGCTATGTGTGGCACACCGAGAAAAAAGATATGGGTGGGGTGGGTGAAGATGCATGCATGATAAGGATGTAAATAAAAGAAAGTGAGATGGGTATGCAAATGATGTATGCAGAGATGCAAGTGGTGCATGCAGAGATCAAGGTGGCGCAATATAAGTGTCCCCAAAAAAATACCTCATATCTCCCAAAATGATATAGACAAGTATGAGCAAAATTTGACCAAAACGTGTGTGGAGGAGGGGTGCAAAATCAGTTGACAAAATGACAGCATATCACCCGCAAAAGTATGAGAGGCATCCAGTGTGTGCCTAAGGGGGTGGTGGAGAACCAGCACCGTCTTGTGGTGGAGGTGGTGGTGGCAGCTGCTGGGTAGTGGTACGGGTGGTGGTAGGTGGTGGCTGTGACAAACGCATAAGAATCTGGTTTAGGCTAGCCTGAATACCAGGAAGTAAAGCAACGTGCCTCTGTACAGCAGTGACGGTAGCAGAGAGAGCCCAGAAATCTCCTTTGAGTCCAGTAACTGCCCCATCTAGAGCACGGACGTGCTAAACTAGGGTGTCGGTGGGAGGTGGGGCAGAGGGTCGAACAAGTGAGGAACGGGGCTGTCTCGCACGGCTACCATAAACGACTGGTGCAACTACCTGGTAGGGCTAAGGTGATGTGCTTACAAAAAGACGCTCAGCCTCTGTTGGAGGCTGAGACGCTGGAATGGTCGAGGAGGAAGGAGGAGCAGCAGAGGCTGAAACGGTGACAGAGGGCGAGTAGGGCAGATAGGTCGGTGACACAGAAATAAGGACAGACGTCACGACACTCTTGGAGAAGACAGCTGCAGTGGAGAAGGTAAGGTCGATGGCTGGGGTGACCGTGAAGTGCGAAGAAAATGACTCCCCAGGGGTCGAGAATAAGAAAGTGGATAGGGTCTCGACTGCGAAGGCAAAAGAGGGCTCGCCGCTCTTAATAATGGTGGCAGGACGCTCAGGGCTCACAGCAGAAATGGGGTGGATGGACATCGGCACAGAGGTGGTGGTGGTAGTGGAGCGTGGATCGTTCCATTTTGGCCAATCCTCTCTGCATTTACATTCTGCTAGAGAGCGTTGATCAATATCATCGTCATATTCAGTGACGTGATTAGCAGTAACGAACACGAAGTCGTCATCGATGATTGTGCTTTTTCTGTCCAGTACCTCCCCAGTACGTACATAATTTAATGATTTTTCTCCTATATTTTTCTCTTCATGGGGTTTTAGGAGGGGAGAGGTGTCTGGTCTGAGCTCAGTATCATGTGGTGGTATCGTTTTAGTTTCTCCAGGAGTTTTTCTCTTTCGAGTAAGTTTATCCTTGGAGCATGAGGGTTGTCCTCTCTTTTGTTGAGGTACGGCCGCTTTTGCTGTAGGTGGATTGCATCCATCTTTAGGTATGTCAATCCTAGCTGGCATGTTTGTAGCAGAGACATGTGATCTGACGACCTTCTGGGTGTCAGTGAATTTGTCCGATAGTATGTGAACTGTATTTTGTATTTGGATGATCTTCAGGATCTCATCTTCACATTGGTTAGTTCGCGGATCAAAGTGGGATAAAGTTTTTGTATCCCATGAAATGGTCTTTGAAGCTTCAGGCTTCTTAGTGTCCATGCCTAGTTTGGGAAAGTTAGTCTCGTCAAACTCACAGTCTTCTAGACGTGCCTTAAAAGCGTCCCCCGTTGGGGGTTTCAGGTATCTAATGATCGATGGTGAGCCAAACCTTATATAGATACCTAGGTGACGTTGGGGGCCCATCTTGGTCCTTTGTGGTGGTGCGATGGAGACATAGACTGCGTATCCAAATGTCCTCAAGTGAGAGATATTTGGTGGAGTTCCATACGCAAGTTGCATCGGTGAATAAGTTTGACTACCAGATGGTCGTAATCTTATTAGCGATGCAGCATGCAAGATTGCATGTCCCCATGCAGTCATAGGCAACTGAGATTGCATTAGCAATGGACGAGCAATCCATTGTAGTCTCTTTATAAGAGATTCAGCTAACCTGTTCTGGGTGTGAACATGTGCTACAGGATTTTCAACTTTAATGCCAGTTGCTTGGCAGTAGTCTAGAAAGACTTGTTATGTAAATTCCCCAGCGTTATCCAGATGTAATTTCTTAACCTGGTTATCTGGGAAATGTTCCCGCAACTTAATTATTTGTGCCAGTAGCTTTGCAAAGGTTACGTTGCGGGTAGACAATAGGCACACATATGACATTTGGAAGATGCGTCTATCGGTACCATAAAGTACTGAAATGTGCCACTTGAGGGGTGAATAGGCCCACAAATGTCTCCATTATTCTCTTCAGGAAGCTGTGAGACTCTGAGTCCACTTTAGGTGGAGATGGTCTCGTAATCAATTTGCCTTTTGAACAATGGGACAAGTAAATTCACCCTTTCGAAGTAATTTCAGGTTCTTCAAATTAATTCCACGGGATTGTTATATGATCCGTTGCATCATTGCCGATTCTGGATGTCCGAGTCTATTATGCTAGAGTTGGAATTCTGGTTGATTTTTGCTCTTCCAGTGCTCAATTGTGTTGGCTTCTGTTACGAGGTGGAACTTGCACACAATGAATTTGTATTGAGGGAAACCAAGGGCACGGTGGTTCTGTTGAGAAGAGGGTTTAGGTGGGATATTTAACAAGTGATTAGTGGGGTGAAGAGGTTGGACTTGCCGCCGGAGGTGGCCATGGAGTCAGATCTCTCCGGACGCGGCGGAGGAAGATTGGATGGCGGGAGGCTGAAGTTAATGTCGACCAAGGGGCGAGCTTTCCTACAGCACGAGCAACTCGTCAGAAGGGCGGGGTTGGGGTCCAACCCTTAGCCCCTCCGATGCCTAAGTCAGTAATAGGACTTAAAACGGGGGCTAGGCACGCCGGTCGGACTCAGGGTGTGCCGACCGTGCATGGCGAGCTATAAGTGGGAGAACAAAGATATGGACGACCTTTGCTCTCGTGTGTGGATAATAGATTGAGAGAGAATTTTCCAACCCCCACCTCGCAAGAAGTAAGGGGGTATTTATACCAGATGGGAGACGACTAGATGGGACTGACCTGGCACGCTGACTCGATGTGCTGAGTTGGCTCGGTTGTCAGCGGAAGCTTCGGACGAGGACGTCAGGAACAGGAGTGCCTGACCTGCTTTTGTCAGACGGCGCAACGGCCAGGGGCACTTTTGTTAGGATGTCAGGGCCGAAAGCATTAAGTGTCAGGGGGCTCAGCTGCCAGGGGGTGCTTTGTCAGATGGTTGGGCGGCATTAGTGTCAGTCGTGTCCTTATCCTAGGTTGTTTGTCGCTGGTGACAAACTATAGGTCGGGCTATGCCGTCCCTGGCGCCGCGGTTCATGGGGGCCGGCCGGGTCGATTGACTCAGTGGTTGTCCGGCCCGGCCCCGCCCTCTTTTCTGTCGTGGCTTGCGGGCCGCTGGCAAGGAAGGACACGCATATACCTGTCAGCACATCCGGCGGTATTGTCCGGGCGCTCCCCAAGCGCCCTGCCCCCGGCGGGCCGTGCAACCGCAGTTGTGTGCCTCGGCCGGGTGGGGGAAGTGCTGCGAGGTGCGCCCGTTCCCGTGTAGCTTCGGTCTTCCGGGGAGGCGGCCCTTTCGTGAAGGGGAGAGTTAGTGGGGTATGTCAGCGGATCCGGGCGGGAGTCGGATTCTTACGATCTTTAGGTCGTAACAATTGCCCCCGGCATTCGAGTGTGAGGCGGAAGCCCGACTCGGCTCGGATGGCGTAACGCTGCCCTATAACCTGACTCGGACATGGATCCAAGCTCAGGGGTGATGACGCCGCTCCCATGGGGTGTGTCCCGTTGTTGCGGGATCGCGAGGTTTCATCCCGAGTGGGAACCAAAGGGGGGCGTTGCCCCCCCTCCCCGACGTGCCGTTGCGGGTGGCGGCTAGGTCGGATTTTGGGGGAGCCCGACTTTTTTGAGAAGGTTATGGTCTTTGATGAGAGGTGTTTACCGGGCGTGCTTGTAATTTTCGCGGGACTTCAGCCGTGCTGTGCCTGGTGGACCTCCCAGCTGTAGTGCGCTTGGGCTCAAGGGGAGGGGTCCGAAAGGAGGAATATTATTCATTAACCTTTACCGGAGATCCATATGATATTTACAACAATAGGGCAGGTGTGACTAAACCAGTGGTCGGGACGGGAGGTTGTTTACACTCGTCGCCCGCTACATCGGGGTGAGCAGAACCCCGTTGCGGGGTGGTCTTCCTTTTTACTGACCGCTGAATTCCCACTGCCTCATTGTCCGGGGACGTGCTGACGCGCCGGGAATCAATGTTTGGTTTAATCAGGGATGACACCCCGTGGTGGTTCGCCCTTCGGGGGGGTTGACCCTCGTTTGTCGGGGGGGCCCTCTTCCTTTCCCTTTCCTCGCTTCCTCGCGTTCTGCCTCGCCGTCGCTGTGCTGGAGGGTTGCCCAGCCTCGCCAGGGATCCCGCGCACCGAGGGGGAACCCCGGGGGAGGTGGAGGACGAGGTAGCGGTGGTGGCGTCGCTGGGAGAGCCGTTGGGGGTTTCCGCCCTCACACCCCGTAGGGATCGCCGTAGGCTGGGTGTTAATTGGGGTGTTGCGGCCCGCGGCTAGTCTTCTGGACCTGACGTTTAATCCAGTGACGAGCAGGAGGAAGGCTGGCGGGTGGGGCCTCCCATGTGTAAGGGGAATATCCTATCAGGGGTCGTGGGGCTATGGCGGTCACCGTCGGGGGAAGTGGGGCCCGTCGGTGGTCATCGGTCTTCTTCGTAGCTCGGTGGGGGTGTTCGGGGCCGTTTCATACCCGGTGTGAGGGGATGCGAATCCCCTTTGTCTATCTCCCCCTCTCCCCTGACTTCTGAAGGGGGGTACTTATAGTGGGATTATGCGGAAGGGTTTTCCCTGGATAATATGAGGGACTAGTGCCATTAATGGGCTCCGCTGAATCACGCGCTTTGGGAATCGCTTTTTCCTGGCGGTACCCGACACGGGTTGTCTGCTCTGGCCTCTCCGGGGGCATGTTGCTGCTGATGGCGTGTTGTCCAAGCGTCCTTTCGTTATGTCAAGTCGCATCGTGGCGCTGCCTTGACGAGACTAGGCGGATATTCGACAGGTATTGTTTCGCGGTCCGTCCCAGGTCGTGTGTCCCTGTCCCCCGGGCTGAGTTTTTGAGGATGTTGGGCCTAATCTGGGGGAATCCAGATGTGGTTTGGGGGACCGGTGCCTCGTCTCAAATGATGTGAGAACTACTCCCAAGCGCAGGAGATCGTGCAAGTAATATCCTGGTGAGTCCAGGTATCGAATCCGCGGGACGATTGACCTGCAAAACTACGAACGTCAATCTGAAAAGAGTAATAATACGATGTTAGCCAACCACCAATCAAACACAAAGATATAGGGTCAAGAGTATCAAATAGCAAAAGAAAACGATATTTACGGTGACTTGGAGAGGGATACAAGTATGGGGATCATGTGTTGGGTCTGATTTCATTAGGGTGTGTGCAACCAATGAATATCAATACCTTTTCTATAACTCAACGTCTCGTCCGGTCAGGGCACGAGAACGTCGGAAAGTATGGCGATCAAGCGTATGAAAACGTGCCAAAGAACTAATCAAGTGCAAATAGGGCGAAAAGATATAAGCATCAATAATTACGACACCCTAACTACGTCAACACCGACACATATAAAGTGGATGTGCTACGGTTGTGATTTCATAAGGAGTTAATAATCGCTGAAATATCATGTCTTTTATATAGCTCAACGCTTCGTCCGGTCAGGGCACGAAGGCGTCGGAAGATGAAACGATGAAAACTAGTCGAAGTGGTCGTATACGCATCACTAGCAACATTGATTTCATTAAACGATAAACTCAACGATAAGTTCAGATTAGTGAACATAAATATGCTAGCCTTGTCAGGGCCTAGCCATACGGGATGTAAATAATATCGACAATAAGCAAATACCCAACAAATACGTTGTAGAAATCAATGTTACGAGTGATTTTGACATGAAAATAGGGCTAAAGACATGAAATTCATCAAATAAATACTCCTAATTACATCACAACCATAGCACAAGAAGATTAGCCACACATGGTGCAAAGAAAATCAGATTTCATAGCCAAATACATCGTTATAATAGCCAAAATACGATAAAATACACCAAATACGGGGTATAAGTTCAAGAATTTATCACCAAATCTCCACTTTAAAGCCCAAAACTCCTTTAGAATAGGAAGAATAGCCTCTGGAATTTTTCAGAATTTTTCCCTGGAGAAATACGCACAGTAGCCGCTCCAAAAGTCCCAAAATACGCCAGAATTCCCCAAAAACCCTAGAAATACGCTTATATAGAGGCATTGCGGGTTTACTGTGCTTAACGGGTCAAAACCCGCTCCGAATTCACTTAAAACCCGCACCCGCACGCCTCCTCAGTTCTCTGCCGTTCGATCTGGGCGGGATCTGATGAGATCCCGCCACGTGTCCACCGTTATCGGGCACCCGCAACCGCTTCACTCGAATCCGAATATAGCTCGGAGCTGACAGCAGCCGTTGGATGAAGATCGAGTGGCCGTTGCTTGGCCACGTCGCCCGCTTGAATTCCCGCTTTATATGTACATCGCCCGCTCGCAGCCGTTGGATTGTAGGCGGGATGGCGGAGATCGCGCCACGCGTCCCTGCGGTATATGCATCTTACCGCTTCCGCTTTCGTTCGTCGGACTGCTTTCCGCCGTCGGATCAAATAGCTAACGGGCACGATCGTGCCACGTCGCCCTTGGAATCGAGCCCGCCTCATTGAGTTCATCCGCATCCGCATCCGTTCGATCGCGAATCAACGCTTAAAAGTAAGCCACGTCGCCCGTCAATCTCGATTGCCGCTGCTTGATCCGCGTTCGAGTGGGGAAAAGGCTGGCCGTTGGATTGAGATCCAACGGCGGATGAATTTCCAAGCGACGAAATTTGCGCGCCGTGCGATTGAGCGGGAACCGTCCAGATTGTGCCACGTGGCCGCCTGTGATTGGATGGCGACCGTATTTCGCGTATTTTGAGCGTATTTCTTCATTTAAATGGTATTCTGCATTCAAAAATACACAGTAATTAGCACAAATCTCAGTAAAATACAAATAAATAGTCGTTGGAATCGTGAGATCAAGACGGTGCTAGGAAAAATATAAAAAGGCAGAAATACTCAATAAAATTCGTGTTTTGTGCACAAATAAAGTAATTTCTCTAATAAATAATGATGAGAAAAATATGAATGCATTAGAGAACAATTAGGCATCATGTAGGCACAAAATAGGACTAATTAGGGGGTTAAATACGCAATATTCACTCCGAATCACACACCCCAACTAGCGTTTTGCTAGTCCCTAGCAAAAAGAGCGATAAATACGGATGATCAATAAAAATAATTCTATCAATCGCTTATGGCCTGGCTCAACAATACGCTTTCCAAAATGATTTATACCATCAATATACACGATCCATGCACAAAATCAATCTCACGATATTTTCTCTAATTTAGTATGAATAAATAACGTGTAAGCATCGTTTTGCAAAAGCGAAAGTATAACACGTTGTTTTTCTCTAGTTTTCTTGTTTCCAAGGAATTGGCTTATCAAAATAATCATTCAAGACATGGGTATTGAAGTTGCTTAGTATTTTCACCATTTCTTTTCTTTTATTCGTTCCGCGTAACGCGCATCAAGCAACATTCGCAGAAAAAATGTATAACTTGGATCGCTCCATCAAATAAGTGAGTTTCCTGTCAATGGCTCCCAAATCAGACGATAATAGGGCATTAGGCCAAAAAGGACCCCTCGGACTGTACTACTCGAGCCAACCAAGTTATTTATTAATGACATACTTATTCATTCATTTTTCATCATTCTTTTGTCATTCATTTTTCTTTTCTTAAGCAACTCAATACCCATCATTCTTTTTAAACAAAGCATTAATAACAGAGGCCAAATTCCTCTTCAACTTGAAGACTTTTCAAAAAAATCGTGTATACTCAAGCTTTTTTCATCACATCAGCATGCATGAAATAAATTCAAACTATTTCGAGATATTAATCATGACAATCAAAATTTTTTCATGAATAGCATATTAACGGTAATTCATGAAGGAAAAAAAAATTAATTCAAGCCATAAACAATTTTTAGAACTCCGTTAATGCATAATCATCCACATTTGAGTTATACGAAGGAGTTTAAAATGGTGAGATTGGTGGTTCATTCTTTCCTTATGCCATGCTTTTGAAAAAAAAATATCCTAAGGTCTCATACACACCCCCCAACAAAAGATGGACATTGTCCTCAATGTCGAAAGGGGTACAAGTTTATTCAAGCAAGCATCCTAGAAAGCAAATAAAATTCTACGCTACTGGAAAGAACACGCCGTGTTCAAATGGCGGATCCTGAATCTTTAATGGTGGAGGAATTTGTTCAATTTGATCCTTGCGCTCCTCGGCGAGTAATCTTCATCCTTTAGCTAAATTGGACTCCAGCAACACAACTCCAAGCATCTCTATAAGCTGTTTACCAATGTCCTGCAAGAGATGAGTTATGTCAGTCCAAATTATTTTAAAATTCTTCGCTACGAACATATTCCAAATATAGTCATCAAAATAGGTGAAGTAAAATAGAGCATGGTGATGACAACTCCCTGAAAAATGTGCACTACGCTTGGTATGATGCTCAGTCAATGTGGAGAGTGGTAAATGATCTTGGGAAAAAACTGTGGAAGGGAATGGTTCGGGCTCCATAGCGATATTCTTTAAACCAATGTCCCTAGTCGTCTCCTCCTCCTGTTCATCCAAAATTACTCGCTCATCCTCTACTTTGCACACACTTCCTGCCATGTCAATGTTTTCATTCGTGACTTCATCGTGACATGGCTCGCTCGATATACCTGCAATAGAAGATGAAATCAAATTAGATTTTGGAAATTGAATTTCAAACGAATTATTTTCTTCTACGCAAGTGGAAATCAGCTTAAGGTTTTCAATAGATTGCTGAATCTGCCGACTCCGAGCAAGGAAGTTTTCTTGGAATTGATGGGATGTGGCCTCCTGTGTCTGAATGAGCAATTGAACTTCCTCTTTCAAGTGGTGCAAAGGTACGTCTACACTTTGCTCCTCTGGATCAAGGCTTGAAGGCTCCGTTGAATCGCACTCTGAAGTCTCTTTCATGATTTCTTCGTCCTCTTGCAAAGACTCCATATAATTCCACGCCTCTGTCGGCGTCATGACTCCCAAGAATTCCTGCAGCTGTGGTCGTAGTCCACCTAGGAATGACTCCATAAGCTCTTTCTTTGTAAACCCATGCTGCGGATAGCTCGATATTATGTCTGTGAACCTCCTCCAGGCCTGAAAGAAAGTTTCACAATCATTCTGATTAAAACCAACAATCTTGAGCTTCTCCATCCTATGTTTGTGTGCCTTATCATATTCTGCATCATACAAATTGTTCGTGTAATAGAATTTCATGTATTCCATATCCTCCATTTATTAAAGAGAAAACAAAAAAAATAAAAAAAAATCCTAGACTATAAGATGGAAGGATCTCACCGAATGTTCCTCCAAACGAACTGAAATCGTAGATCGCAAGTACTGTTGTCCCCGACAACGGCGCCAAAAACTTGCCTCGTCTCAAATGATGTGAGAACTACTCCCAAGCGCAGGAGATCGTGCAAGTAATATCCTGGTGAGTCCAGGTATCGAATCCGCTGGACGATTGACCTGCAAAACTACGAACGTCAATCTGAAAAGAGTAATAATACGATGTTAGCCAACCACCAATCAAACACAAAGATATAGGGTCAAGAGTATCAAATAGCAAAAGAAAACGATATTTACGGTGACTTGGAGAGGGATACAAGTATGGGGATCATGTGTTGGGTCTGATTTCATTAGGGTGTGTGCAACCAATGAATATCAATACCTTTTCTATAACTCAACGTCTCGTCCGATCAGGGCACGAGAACGTCGAAAAGTATGGCGATCAAGCGTATGAAAATGTGCCAAAGAACTAATCAAGTGCAAATAGGGCGAAAAGATATAAGCATCAATAATTACGACACCCTAACTACGTCAACACCGACACATATAAAGTGGATGTGCTACGGTTGTGATTTCATAAGGAGTTAATAATCGCTGAAATATCATGTCTTTTATATAGCTCAACGCTTCGTCCGGTCAGGGCACGAAGGCGTCGGAAGATGAAACGATGAAAACTAGTCGAAGTGGTCGTATACGCATCACTAGCAACATTGATTTCATTAAACGATAAACTCAACGATAAGTTCAGATTAGTGAACATAAATATGCTAGCCTTGTCAGGGCCTAGCCATACGGGATGTAAATAATATCGACAATAAGCAAATACCCAACAAATACGTTGTAGAAATCAATGTTACGAGTGATTTTGACATGAAAATAGGGCTAAAGACATGAAATTCATCAAATAAATACTCCTAATTACATCACAACCATAGCACAAGAAGATTAGCCACACATGGTGCAAAGAAAATCAGATTTCATAGCCAAATACATCGTTATAATAGCCAAAATACGATAAAATACACCAAATACGGGGTATAAGTTCAAGAATTTATCACCAAATCTCCACTTTAAAGCCCAAAACTCCTTTAGAATAGGAAGAATAGCCTCTGGAATTTTTCAGAATTTTTCCCTGGAGAAATACGCACAGTAGCCGCTCCAAAAGTCCCAAAATACGCCAGAATTCCCCAAAACCCCTAGAAATACGCTTATATAGAGGCATTGCGGGTTTACTGTGCTTAACGGGTCAAAACCCGCTCCGAATTCACTTAAAACCCGCACCCGCACGCCTCCTCAGTTCTCTGCCGTTCGATCTGGACGGGATCTGATGAGATCCCGCCACGTGTCCACCGTTATCGGGCACCCGCAACCGCTTCACTCGAATCCGAATATAGCTCGGAGCTGACAGCAGCCGTTGGATGAAGATCGAGTGGCCGTTGCTTGGCCACGTCGCCCGCTTGAATTCCCGCTCTATATGTACATCGCCCGCTCGCAGCCGTTGGATTGTAGGCGGGACGGCGGAGATCGCGCCACGCGTCCCTGCGGTATATGCATCTTACCGCTTCCGCTTTCGTTCGTCGGACTGCTTTCCGCCGTCGGATCAAATAGCTAATGGGCACGATCGTGCCACGTCGCCCTTGGAATCGAGCCCGCCTCATTGAGTTCATCCGCATCCGCATCCGTTCGATCGCGAATCAACGCTTAAAAGTAAGCCACGTCGCCCGTCAATCTCGATTGCCGCTGCTTGATCCGCGTTCGAGTGGGGAAAAGGCTGGCCGTTGGATTGAGATCCAACGGCGGATGAATTTCCAAGCGACGATATTTGCGCGCCGTGCGATTGAGCGGGAACCGTCCAGATTGTGCCACGTGGCCGCCTGTGATTGGATGGCGACCGTATTTCGCGTATTTTGAGCGTATTTCTTCATTTAAATGGTATTCTGCATTCAAAAATACACAGTAATTAGCACAAATCTCAGAAAAATACAAATAAATAGTCGTTGGAATCGTAAGATCAAGACGGTGCTAGGAAAAATATAAAAAGGCAGAAATACTCAATAAAATTCGTGTTTTGTGCACAAATAGAGTAATTTCTCTAATAAATAATGATGAGAAAAATATGAATGCATTAGAGAACAATTAGGCATCATGTAGGCACAAAATAGGACTAATTAGGGGGTTAAATACGCAATATTCACTCCGAATCAACCGGCTCTGGGTAGTTGGTCGCTGTGCGGTCTGAGCCGAGGCGTTACGGGGATGTCGGTCTTTGCCGTGTTTTACTGCTGAGGTTGCATATTTTGGCTTCTTGTGTGAGTTACACAATTACTAATTATGCCCCCAACATTCCCTTGTCCGAGATCGCGAGGTCTGGGGGAAGGGAATGTTGATGGTTTGTGTTGTCTTTGGGCGGGGCGGGGAATTGTCGAAAAGGTTCGGGATGAGGCATGCCGCCTTATCACGATTTGACCTTGGGCGGAAATGGTCCCGCAGGGCGGGCCTCCGTTCACTTCTGTCCCTTTTGACCGAAAGTTGTCGTTGACTTTAGTTGGCGAGGGGTCTTGGTTGGAAGCGTAGTATCGAGGGGGTCGTGCTGCGGGTGTAGACTTCCTGGGCGTCCTAAGCTAGTCCGGGGAGTGCGTTGCGTCGTTTCTACTTTCCACGTCGTGAGGGGTGGCGAGCTCGCCCGGCACTTGGCGGGGGGATCGCTTCACGCTATGGTATTCTCCGAAAATCAAAGCGTATCTGACAAGGGTGAATGTTTTCATTTAAATTTATAAGAACTGATCTATGGCTTGTTCATGAGTTCTTAGATTATCGCCCGTTGTGGGGTAAGAGCCGGCCCTAGGATGGGCTGTAGAGCTGTCCTCGCCCGCGGTGAACGACCTCCGGATCTAGGGGTCACCTTCTGTAGGGTGGGCCTTTTTAACTCGAGTTGTTCTTGGCGCACAGGTGAGCGATTGCCTTCCGTGCTGAAGTGTTGTAAGGTCTCCTCGGTCCGGTTGAAGCACTGGGGGGATCATCAGGGAAGCCGTCTTTCTGGGGGTTGTGTCTTGGGGGGGTCTTTGATGATCGGGCCGCCCTCCCCCCACGTCTCGCTGTTTGGGTTTTTGGGTGGGGTTCGGGGCCTGATCGTGTCGGGGCAGGCTGACACGTCGTGACTCGCCGTTTGGGCTCGCCAGGGATGCAGCCTTGCCGAGGTCCCCGTCCGGAGGTCGACGGCGAGGAGGTACTGGCTTGCAAGCCCAGGGGGCTCTCGCTTTTCCTGTCGGTGGGGGTCGGATGCCTACCTTTCTCCGACTCGTCCTTGTTTAGGGGGGACGGAGACGTGAAAGGTGGATTACCCTTGTGTAAGCGGAATATCCTGTTGGCGATCCGTTTGTAAGAGAAATATCCTGTCGGAGGTGGTGGAGACGCGGGAACCGCCACCCTGGGCGATGGGAACCACTGATGGCCGGTGACTTCTCTTTTGTTAGGGCGTTGTATTTCGGCCCATTTCCCAGCGGGTGGGGGGGATAAGTGCCGATTTCTCATGTTCTCCGACTCTTTGTTCTTTTTCTTTCGGAAGGGTGAGTGGCATCTTTATAGGGAGATCTCGCTGACGGTTTCCCCCATATTTATTGCGCTGAGTTGGCCTTATTAATTGGCTCCTCGGATTCACGCCCGTGGGAAACCGCTTTTGCCAGGTGGCTCCTACGGATCCTCTTTTGGAGTGTACCATTAATGGTGGCGTATTTCTCGAGCGTCCTTTCGTTTCGTCGAGTCACATCGGGGCCGCCTACTCGGGAACTGACGCCATTTCGTCCCGGTTTATGTGCCCTTGTCCTCTTTCGATTTTTCGAGGGTCATGGGCGCGTAGCCCTCTCTGGTTTGGGTGGCTAGGGTTGGCCCTGCCCCAGAGGTCTTGAGGGGGGGAGCGGGCGCGTAGCCCGGCCCGTGCCCTTCTCTGGTTTGGGTGGCTAGGGTTGGCCCTGCCCCAGAGGTCTTGAGGGGGGGAGCGGGCGCGTAGCCCGGCCCGTGCCCTTCTCTGGTTTGGGTGGCTAGGGTTGGCCCTGCCCCAGAGGTCTTGAGGGGGGGGGAGCGGGCGCGTAGCCTGGCCCGTGCCTTTCTCTGGTTTGGGTGGCTAGGGTTGGCCCTGCCCCAGAGGTCTTGAGGGGGGGAGCGGGCGCTGATTCGGAGTGAATATTGCATATTTAACCCCCTTATTAGTCCTATTTTGTGCCCATATGATGCTTAATTTATCTCTAATACATTCGTATTTTTCTCATCATCATTCATTAGAGAAATTACTCTATTTGTGCACAAAACGTGAATTTTATTGTGTATTTCTGCATTTTTATATTTTTCCTAGCATAGTCTCGATCTCACGATTCCAACGACTATTTATTTGTATTTTTCTGAGATCTGTGCTAATTTCTATGAATTTTTGAATGCAGAATACCATTTATTGGAATTAAAATAAGTTTGCACGAATCTTGGGGCATTGCGTGGCACCATCTGGTCCATTCCCGCTCGAATCTAGCGGCTGCAGCTAAAGAGGCGACGCGGTCGGTTCTCAGCCGTCCGATCAAGATCGGACGGCGATCGTTGGCCCCGCCTTTTGAAAGCTAGAGTCGATCTGCACCATACGATCTCGATCGGACGGCCATGATCGACTCCAGACCAACGGCGACGTGGCGCGTTCCGGAGCGACGGATCGCGATCCTACGGATGCGAACGACCCCGCTCGAAGTCGAAGCAGCGGGCGATTTCATCTGGCCACGTGGCTGAAATCTGGCAACTTCCGCCCAGATCCGATGGCGAGCGGAGCGAGCAACGCGAAGCTTTGAAGGTCGTTGGATGCAGATCCAACGGTGAGAAGAGAATCCAACTGCGAGGCGAATTCGGAGCGGAGCGAGCGAATCCGCTTCGTTGCGAGGCCACGTGTCGAGCTCACAGCGGATCCCGCCCAGATCGAACGACGGAAAATTGATCCGACGATTGGGTCGGGTTTTGAGCGCTAATGGGTTTGGTTTTTGAACCCGTTAAGCCCCCAAACCCGCAATGCTAATATATAAGCGTATTCTAGGGGTTTTGGGCGTATTCTGGCGTATTTTGGGACTTTTGGAACGGCTACTGTGCGTATTTCTCCAGGGAAAAATTCTGAAAAATTCCAGAGGCTATTCTTCCTATTCTAAAGGAGTTTTGGGTTTTAAAGTGGAGGTTTGGTGACAATTTCTTGAACTTATACCCCGTATTCGGTGTATTTCATTGTATTTGGCTAGTATAATGATGTATTTGGCTATCAAATTTGATTGTTTTTGCACCATGCGTGGCTAATCTCTTTGTGCTATGGTTGCGATGTAATTAGGAGTATTTAGTTGATGAATTTCATGTCTTTAGACCTATTTTCATGTCAAAATCACTCGTAACATTGATTTCTACAACGTATTTGTTGGGTATTTGCTTATTGTCGATATTATTTACATCCCGTATGGCTAGGCCCTGACAAGTCTAGCCAATTTATGTTCACTAATCTGAACTTATTATTGCTTTTATCGTTTAATGAAATCAATGTTGCTAGTGATGCGTATACGGCCACTTTGACTAGTTTTCATCGTTTCATCTTCCGACGTCTTCGTGCCCTGACCGGACGAAGCGTTGAGTTATATAAAAGACATGATATTTCTGCGATTATTAACTCCTAATGAACTCACAACCGTAGCACATCCACTTTATATGTGTTGGTGTTGACGTAGTTAGGGTGTCGTGATTATTGATTTCTATATCTTTTCGCCCTATTTTAATTGTATAATTCTTTGGCACGTTTTTATACGCTTGATCGCCATACTTTTCGACGTTCTCGTGCCCTGACCAGACGAAACGTCGAGTTATAGAAAAGGTGTTGATAATCATTGGTTGCACACATCCTAACGAAATCAAACCCAACACATACTCCCCATACTTGTATCCCTTCCGAAATCACCGTAAATATCGTAGGATTTTCATTTCTTATCCCATACTCTTGATCCTATATCTTTGTGTTCGATAGGTAGTTGGTTAACATCGTATTATTACTCTTTTCAGATTGATGATCGTAGTTTTGCAGGTCAGTTGTCCCGCGGATTCGATACCTGGACTCACCAGGATATTACTTGCACGATCTCCTGCGCTTGGGAGTAGTTCTCACATCATTTGAGACGAGGCAGGCGCGTAGCCCGGCCCGTGCCCTTCTCTGGTTTGGGTGGCTAGGGTTGGCCCTGCCCCAGAGGTCTTGAGGGGGGAGCGGGCGCGTAGCCCGGCCCGTGCCCTTCTCTGGTTTGGGTGGCTAGGGTTGGTCCTGCCCCAGAGGTCTTGAGGGGGGGAGAGGGCGCGTAGCCCGGCTCGTGCCCTTCTCTGGTTTGGGTGGCTAGGGTTGGCCCTGCCCCAGAGGTCTTGAGGGGGGGAGCGGGCGCGTAGCCTGGCCCGTGCCCTTCTCTGGTTTGGGTGGCTAGGGTTGTCCCTGCCCCAGAGGTCTTGAGAGGGGAGCGAGCGCGTAGCCCGTGCCCTTCTCTGGTTTGGGTGGCTAGGGTTGGCCCTGCCCCAGAGGTCTTGAGGGGGGGAGCGGGCGCGTAGCCCGGCCCGTGCCCTTCTCTGGTTTGGGTGGCTAGGGTTGGCCCTGCCCCAGAGGTCTTGAGGGGGGGAGCGGGCCCGTAGCCCGGCCCGTGCCCTTCTCTGGTTTGGGTGTCTAGGGTTGCCCTGACCCAGAGGTCTTGAGGGGGGAGCCGGCGCGTTGCCCGGCCCGTGCCCTTCTCTGGTTTGGGTGGCTAGGGTTGGCCCTGCCACAGAGGTCTTGAGGGGGGGAGCGGGCGCGTTGCCCGACCCGTGCCCTTCTCTGGTTTGGGTGGCTAGGGTTGGACCTGCCCCAGAGGTCTTGAGGGGGCCGGGGGAGCGGGCGCGTAACCCGGACCGTGCCCTTCTCTGGTTTGGGTGGCTAGGGTTGGCCCTGCCCCAGAGGTCTTGAGGGGGGGAGCGGGCGCGTAGCCCGGCCCGTGCCCTTCTCGGGTTTGGGTGGCTAGGGTTGGCCCTGCCCCAGAGGTCTTGAGGGGGGGAGCGGGCGCGTAGCCCGGCCCGTGCCCTTCTCTGGTTTGGGTAGCTAGGGTTGGCCCTGCCCCAGAGGTCTTGAGGGGGAAGCGGGCGCGTAGCCCGGCCCGTGCCCTTCTCTCGTTTGGGTGGCTAGGGTTGGCCCTGCCCCAGAGGTCTTGAGGGGGGGAGCGGGCGCGTAGCCCGGCCCGTGCCCTTCTCTGGTTTGGGTGGCTAGGGTTGGCCCTGCCCCAGAGGTCTTGAGGGGGGGAGCGGGCGCGTAGCCCGGCCCGTGCCCTTCTCTGGTTTGGGTGGCTAGGGTTGGCCCTGCCCCAGAGGTTCAGAGATTTACGCTGCAAAACTTATGTAGGAACAACAAGGTTGGGGAAAGCGGATAGATGTGTATTTCGTATGTATGAAAAAGAAAAACTCACAACTATTGGTAGAATTTTAGCAGATGCTTTGCGTTCCAAGGGTGGGCCAGTTCATTCCCTTCGGGGGTCGCCAAGATGTACATGGCTGGTCCGACAATATCGACGACCTTGTAGGGCCCTTCCCATTTGGCAGCCAGCTTTCCCCGCTGGGCGGTCTCGGGGCGGAAGGTGGCGTCTCTGAGGACCAAGTCAGCGATCCTGAAAGTCTGCGACTTCACCCGGGAGTCATAGTATCGTGCCATCATCTGGCTGTGTTTGACGAGGCTCGTCAGGGCCCGGTCTCTTACCTCGTCTATTAATTCAAGACTGAGGCCGAGTCCTTCCCCATTGATCTCTTCGTCTAAGAGCTTTAATCGGAGCGTCTCTTCGCCAACCTCCACGGGAACGACCGCCTCCGATCCGTATGCTAGCATGAATGGGCTTTCTCCCGTCTAGGCCTTGTGGGTGGTTCGATAGGACCATAGGATTTCCGGCAGCTCGTCGACCCACGCCCCCAGGGTGGCGTCCACCTTTTTCTTCATTGGGTTCAAGATGCATTTATTCACGGCCTCCGCCATTCCGTTGCCCTGTGGGTGGGCGACTGACGCGAACTGGAGTTTGATCCCCCAGCCCGAGCAGAAGTCACGGAAGGCTTCGCAATCGAACTGCTTTCCGTTATCCGTGACTATTGAGCGGGGAATCCCGAATCGACATATAACGGATTGCCAGATGAAGCCCTTCATGTCCGTCCACGTGATACGCGCTAGCGGCTCCGCTTCCACCCACTTCGTGAAGTAGTCCACGGCAACGACTAGATATTTCCTTCCTCCGGAGGCCTTTGGGAAAGGCCCAAGGATGTCGAGTCCCCATTTGGCGAAGGGGATCGGGCTCACGATGGGCATCAGGTTGGCCGGAGGTGCAGTCGTCCGTCGGCAGAATTTCTGGCACGCCTCGCACCTCTTGACGTACTGAACCGCGTCCCGGATCATTATCGGCCAATAGTACCCCTGGCGCATATTTTGTGGGCGATTGTGCGACCGCTATGGTGGTTTCCGCAGAAGCCTTCGTGCACTTCGTGGATGACTTGCTTAGCCTGCTCCGGGCCCAAGCATTTCAGATAGGGCAGGACGTCGAAATTGGCGCGACGGCGGCGGTACATCACTCCATCGAGGAGTACGAATGACAGGGCTCGCCTCTCCACCTGTTTAGTCAGCATCCGCTCCTCGGGCAGTTCCCCCGTCTCCAAGTACTTCACAATGGGGGTCATCCATGTCGTCACTGTTCCCGTACACATCAGTTCTCCTTCGTCAATGGTTGGGGTCGATAGGCTTTCAACGTAGATGGCCTTCCCGATCTCGGCCGCGGAGGAGGAAGCCAGCTTAGACAGGGCGTCCGCCCGGAGTTTGTTGGAGTGGGACAGGTGCTGGACGTCCGCCTTCTTGAACTTGCGGATTTCGATCTGGATGCGCCTAAGGTAACGTTTCATTGTTTCTTCTTGAGCCTTGAAGCTCCCTAGGATTTGTTGGACGACGAGCCGTGAGTCACTTAGGAGCAACACGTTCGTCGCCCCCACCGCCTTAGCGAGTTTCAACCCGTTAACCACGGCCTCGTACTCCGCGACATTGTTGGTTGCCGGGAAGTTGAAGCGTAGGGTGTACTCCAACGAGCACCCGTCAGGTGTTTGAATGACGATACCCGCCCCGGTCCCGGATCCAGTCGCGGAGCCGTCGACGTGGATGGTCCACAATTCATCCCTGTCCACCTGGGGGGCTCTAAGGGTTCGCCCACCCCGGTCCCCCGCGGGGACGCGGTCGCCGAGGGGAGCTCTAGCTGGTTCCCCGGTGTGCCCCCTGCGGTGCATTCCACCACGAAGTCGGCCAGCGCCTGGCCCTTGATCGCCGTCCGGGCCTTGTATGTTATGTCGAACTCGCTGAGCTCGACACTCCAGTTGAGCATCCTTCCCGACCGCTCTAGTCTCTTCAGGTTTTTCTCGAGGGGCATGTCGGTGTGGACGGCTATGGGATGGGCCTGGAAGTATGGTCGGAGCTTTCAGGCTGTGGTGACTAGGCAGTAGGCGGCTCTCTAGATGGGACTGTAACGAGTCTCCGCCTCCCGGAGGATCCGGCTGGCGTAGTAAACGGGGCGCTGTACCCCCCTTCCTCCTTGATTAGGACGGAGCTAACGGCCTCCTCATTGGTCGCCAAGTACAACCCTAGGGGTTCGCCTTCCTCCGACCGTGCGAGGAGCGGTGGGCTCTGTAGGTAAGCCCTCAGCTCCGCGAACGCCCGCGCACAGTCGTCGTCCCACGGGATCACCTTCCTTTTGTCCTTAGCCTCGCCAAAGGCTGTGCGCAAGACCCTGAAGAAGGGGAGCGACTTCTCCGCAGATTTTGACAGGAATCGCCCCAGAGCAGCGATCCGGCCGTTCAGTCGCTGCAAGTCCCGGATTGTCCGGGGATCCGCCATACTGATGAGGGCCGTCACCTTGTCGGGGTTCACCTCGATCCCCCGCTTCGTTATCATGAAGCCCAGGAATTTTCCCGACTGCACGCCGAAGATACACTTCGCGGGGTTTAGTCATAGGTTGTATCGGCGGACCCTTTGGAAAGTTTCCTGTAAGTCGGCGAGGTGGTCTGGGGCCCTCCTACTCTTTACCAGCATGTCGTCGATGTAGACCTCCAGGTTTCGCCCCACCTGAGGGCCGAATATTTGGTCTACCATCCGCTGATAGGTCGCCCCGGTGTTCTTCAGTCCAAAGGGCATCTTGGTGTAACAGAAGGTGCCCTTGTCGGTGACAAAAGACGTCTTTTCCTCATCCTCCTCCGCCATCGGTATCTGGTTGTACCCCGAGAAGGCATCCATAAAGCTTAACAACTCGTAGCCGGACGCCTGATCCACCAAGCGGTCGATCCGGGGTAGGGGGAAGCTGTCCTTTGGGCATACCTTGTTGAGGTCGGTGAAGTCGGCGCACATGCGCCACTTTCCACTGGGCTTCTTCACCAAAACGACGTTGGCGAGCCAGTCCGGGTAATCCACCGGCCGGACAAACTTGGCTTCGAGGAGCCGCTCTACTTCTTCCTCGGCCGCCCTCTTCTTTTCGCCCCCCGCACTTCTCTTCTTCTGTCGGACCGGTCGGGCTTCTGGGTCCGCATTTAACCTATGGGAGATCACCGTCCGGTCAACCCCCGGCATGTCGGCGGGTGACCATGCGAATATATCCGCATTTTCTCGGAGCAAGGCGACGAGGGTCGCCCTCAGGGCGGCCGGGAGTTTTGTCCCGATGGAGACGGTTCTCTCTTCATTCGCGGCTACGGGAACCTCTTCGACCTCCTCGGCCGGGGTCGGCCGCTGGTCGCAGAAGTCCTCCCTTTCGTCGGGGATGAGAACCGTCTGGGCCCGCCCCGGGCTCCCACGCCGGGCTGGCCCACGGTCGCGGCCCCCAGGCACCTCCTGGCCTCCTCGCACCAGTCCCACCCCCTGTGGGGTCCGGAACTTCATCATCTGGTGTTGCAGGCTGGGGAGCGCCTCGATGGCCGTCATGTATGGACGCCCTAGGATTCCATTATACGCCGATGCAACGTCGACGATGACGAAACGCGTCCCCCTGGTGACGACCCTCGGTACCGCCCCCAGAGTCATCGACAGGGTGATCGTCCCCACTATGGGGATCATATGGCCGGTGAAGCCGACAATGGGGCCCGCGCAGGGCTCTAGGTCTGCGCGCCCCCACCCCATTCTCTCGACCGTCGACAAGAACAGGATGTCGCAGGAGCTACCGGTGTCAATCAGGAGCTGGCCGACGACAACCGCCCCGATCCGAGCCTCGACGATGAGGGCATCATCGCTCTGGCTCCCCACCTCCCGCCGGTCTCCCTCGGTAAAGGTGATAGGGGGTCGGGGTGTCCTTCTCCGCTTCGGCCGGCGGCTGGCGCCCGCCACCATCACCTGTCGGGCACCGGCCCCTGAGACCGTGGGCGGCGTCCCCACTGGGGACGGCCCCCCGATTATCATCTCAATTCGCATGATCGCCCCGGGGGGGCGTGGCTCCTCCCGATCGCGGTCCGCTGGCGGTTCTGGCCCCCGCCCCTCCGGGGGGGCTCTCTCTCCTTCTGCTGCCCGCCTGTCCGCCACGAAGTTTCCCAAGTGGCCCGCCTGGATCAGCCGCTCGATCTCTCTCTTAAGAGTGTAACAACGGTCGGTGTCGTGACCGTGGTCACGGTGATATCGGTAATACCTCCAGAGATCCTGCCTCGCCGGATCCGTCCTCATCTCCCGGGGAGGCTCCGGCAGTAATCCGGCCCTCGTCGCCGCGGCCAGAACCTCCATCATGGGGGCGTTGAGCTGCGTGTAGTGCGCCCGAAGGGTTCCTTCCTGTCTTGGGAGGGCTCGGGTGGCGCCTCGGGCCGGGGCGAACTCGCGCACCGGGTCAGGGTGGTCTTGCGGGCGTTGCAACACCGGTTCGTGCCTTGGTTGGGTTAACCGGTCGTGACCTCGGTGCCCCTCTTCTTGCCTCGGCCGAGGGTGAGACCGGTGCTCGCCTTGGAGCAGCTTCGTCGGGGGGAATAGGGCCTTTGTGCCGAGAGTCTCTTCGATCAACGCATGCCTCTCCGCCATAGCAACCAACGCCTCATAGTCGGCCGGCGGATCCCGGAGCAGGTATTTGTGGAGGCTCCGAGTCCGCAACCCCGTCTTGAAGGCCAGCATAAGCACCTCGTCACCGCATGTCACCACCGCCCGTCTTTCATCCTGAAAGCGGCGGAGGTATCTGCCCGTTGTTTCCCCCTCTCATTGGACTATCATGCTGAGATAGTCTAAGGGCTTCTTTTTTGTCCGCCCCGCCTGAAACTCTTGGCAGAACTTGTGGTATAGCTCGCCAAAGCCCCCCACGGATCTCGCAGGTAAGCCGAAGTACCAGTCCAACGCGGTGTCCCTCAGGCTTTGGGAGAAATGCCGGCATAGGAATACCTCATTCACATCCTGCGCCTCCATGGCCCCCCCGGTACTGCTGCACGTGCGTGAGGGGGTCGCTTCTTCCATTGTACGTGGCCAAGTGAGGGGGTTTGAACCTTATGGGCCTTGGGGCGGACGTAATCCACCGTGCAAGCGGCGTGGCCTCCTCCGGATAGGTAGGGCGATCGGGCGCCTCCCCTCTCCGCCATTCGGGGGTCTGGCTTCGGTCGCGCATCGGCCGCCGACAGTCCTCCGGCCCCGGGGAGTAGCCCGAAGGTCGCCTGGCGGGGCTCCCTCCCCGGGTCGAGGATTCGACGGGTTGCGGGCTACGGTTCTCCCAGCACCATCGCCTCCCGGCCGACTCCCCTCGGGCCTCCATCCGCTCCCGATTCTCCCGCTGAAGCCTTTCGCGCTCGGCGGTGAGGAAGCGTAGTTGGCGACAAACGGCTTCCTCGTGTAGGCGATCGGAGTGGTGGTGCAAGCGATGCGGGCTGCCTCCTCCTCCCCGTGGGGACCTAGCCAACAACGGGTCCCGCCCGTCCCCGAGCCGCCAACCCATCGCCGTCACCTCCAGGATTTTCCGGTTGCTTTCGTTCTCCCTCCTTAGCCTCTCGCGCTCCGCGATGATAAAGCGGAGCTGGTGGCGGGCGGTTTCTTCGTCCTGGTAGGCCCTCCGGACGGTCTCGGCCGCTTCGTCTAAACGCCTTTGCACGGCGGCCGCCTCCTCCCTGCGCCTCCACAGCCGCGCGACCTCTATTTCCTCTTCCAAAAGCTTCTGCTGGGCCGCAACCTCCTTGGCGAGACCCCCGTCTTTCCCTTCCTTCTCAAACTGAGGGTGGAGACTCTGTCTCACGTTCTGGGGCTCCGAGGGGTCGGGCCGTGGCTCCGCCACCGCCGCCGGACAGCCTCCCATCGCCTGAGTAACGGCCTCGAAGCTCTTCAGGACTGTGCGGGCCGAAGTATGGTTTGTCTCGGTGCCCATCCCCGGGGGGGGGGGGGGGGGGGGGGTCGGGGCGCCTGGGTGATTAGTAGAGAGAGCGGTTCCTGACCCACGGGATCCTTGCCGTGGTCAGGGTTCCGAGTGATCGGCATGGAGTCTAACATGGGTGTGACCCTTCGTTCCCACAGACGGCGCCAATTGTTACGAGGTGGAACTCGAACACAATGAATTTGTATTGAGGGAAACCAAGGGCACGGTGGTTCTGTTGAGAAGAGGGTTTAGGTGGGCTATTTAACAAGTGATTAGTGGGGTGAAGAGGTTGGACTTGCCGCCGGAGGTGGCCACGGAGTCAGATCTCTCCGGACGCGGCGGAGGAAGATTGGATGGTGGGAGGCTGAAGTTGATGTCGACCAAGGGGTGAGCTTTCCTGCAGCACGAGCAACTCGTCAGAAGGGCGGGGTTGGGTTTCAACCCTTAGCACCTCCGATGCCTAAGTCAGTAATAGGACTTAAAACGGGGGCTAGGCACGTCGGTCAGACTCAGGGTGTGTCGACCGTACGTGGCGAGCTATAAGTGGGAGAACAAAGATATGGACGACCTTTGCTCTCGTGTGTGGATAACAGATTGAGAGAGAATTTTCCAACACCCCACCTCGCAAGAAGTAAGGGGGTATTTATACCTGATGGGAGACGACTAGATGGGGCTGACCTGGCATGCTGACTCGATGTGCTGAGTTGGCTCGGTTGTCAGCGGAAGCTTCGGACGAGGACGTCAGGAACAGGAGTGCCTGACCTGCTTTTGTCAGATGGCACAACGGCCAGGGGCACTTTTGTCAGGATGTCAGGGCCGAAAGCATTAAGTGTCAGGGGGCTCAGCTGCCAGGGGGTGCTTTGTCAGATGGTCGGGCGGCGTTAGTGTCAGTCATGTCCTTATCCTAGGTTGTTTGTCATTGGTGATAAACTATAGGTCGGGCTATGCCGTCCCTGGCGCCGCGGTTCATGGGGGCCGGCTGGGTCGATTGACTCAGTGGTTGTCCGGCCCGGCCCCACCCTCTTTTCGGTCGTGGCTTACGGGCCAATGGCACGGAAGGACACGCACATACCTGTCAGCACATCCGACGGTACTGTCCGGGCACTCCTCAAGCGCCCTGCCCCCGGCGGGCCGTGCAACCGCGGTTGTGTGCCTCGGCCGGGTGGGGGAAGTGCTGCGAGGTGCGCCCGTTCCCGTGTAGCTTCGGTCTTCCGGGGAGGCGGCCCTTTCGTGAAGGGGAGAGTTAGTGGGGTATGTCAGCGGATCCGGGCGGGATTCGGATTCTTACGATCTTTAGGTCGTAACAGCTTCCATTGCCCGTATTGTTGCATGGTAAAGACCCGACGAGAGTTCCTCGAAATGCTCAACGATGGTTTTAGCACCGTTTTTAAGAGCCGTTACATACAAGTATTCTTTGTCATGTTTGTTCACCGTTTCTAGGTGGTATCCGTTTAAACGGATGTCTCTGAAACTTAGTAAGTTTCTGTGCGAGCTTGGAGAGAAAAGAACATCTATTATTAAAATTTATGTTTTATTGGGGAGCAAAAAGTTTGCTTCCCCATCCTTTTATTATACTTGATGGACCAAAAATAGTATTCACGGTGCCATCGTATTGGTTGATGCTTTGAAAGAAGCAAATATCTTGAAGGATCGTGTGTGTAGAAGAACTGTCCACTATGCATTTATTATTCATCTATAGCAAGAAAGAAAAAGCATAGCAGTATAAGGCACAAAATAAGTAACTGTCATTCAAAGTCTGAAAATTGAACTAACATGCTTGATAGAAATAAACAACTAGAAATGAAATTGTTTTTTCAACTACAACAAATTGCAGAAATAGATAAGGCATCATTCTAGCAGGTCATCGGTTGAGAAGTCCTCGGCGATGTACATAATTGGAGCCAGGTCTTCTTTTTCCACCAGGTTTGTTTCAGCAGACTTCTGGCTAGCTTGGTACAAACCCTGGAGGTGGCGTGGAGTGCGACAGTTTCTGGACTGGTGTCTAGTCATGCCACATCTGTGGCATTTGTCTTACCAATCTTTCCTGGGTGCAGATGTCTGGCCGTTGTCTTTCATCTTCCACACATTTTTCCTGTTCCCCACATTGTTGGTCTTTGGAGGGGGTCCTCTAACCTGCTTCTTCAATGCCTTTCCCTTCTGGGGTTTGCCGTTGAATTTATTCTTCTTCTGGGAGGAGACATTGTGCGCTTCAGGCGCAAGTGCAGTGCCAGCAGGGCGCAAGTTATGGGTGACCAGCAAGAGGTCTCTATTCTGTTTTGTCATCAGAAGGCATGAGAGAAATTCAGAGTATTTCATGAATTTCCGTTCACGATACTGTTGCATGAGGATAACATCCTTCTCGTGGAAAGATGTATAAGTTTTCTCTAGAATGTGTTCCTCTGTCACTTTTTCACCACACAACTTCAGGCGTGAGGTGATGCTGAATAGTGCCGAGTTGTACTCGGCAATGGACTTAAGGTCATGTAGACGGAGGTTCTCCAATTCATATCGCGCTCGAGGAAGGATAACATCTTTTTGATGTTTGTATCGATCCTCGAGGGCGGACCATAACTCGTACGAGTCTTTCACTGTGAGGTACTCGGCCTTCAGGGTCCGATCGATATGGCATCTGATATAGATAATTGCTTTCACCTTATCTATATCAGAAACCGTATCGCCAACAGCAATGGCATGACTCAATCCCTGCGAGCGCGAGTGGAATTTGATATCCAACTGCCAGCTCAAGTAGTTCTTGCCTGTTGCATCCAATATGTCGAAGTCGACGCTCGTTATCTTTGCCATTTATCAAAGCATGTCAAACAGACAGTAATTGAATATTTGAAAATAAATAATTATGCATTTCAGACGCAGATATTTATTGTGTGGATCGGCTAGTTACCATTTTAAAGTACAAAATAAAGTCCATTTACAGTCCCATTTAAAAAGAAAATACAACTCGGGAACCGCCATGGGCCCCTCTTCTTCTGGAAGTAAATCTTCATCACAGTGGGACATGCGCTGGACTTCAAAATTTATACAATTTAATCTTCACTACAATTTTGCTCAAAAAGAAAGAAAAATGCGAGGAAAATAAATGGTGACAAATAGCCGATCCAAAACCATAACCAAATATTAACAACCGTCACAGAGACATCAACAATGCAACAGGCATTTAATTATTCATCACAGGCATGTAGTATGTGTAAAACGTAATTTCATGCTACCGGCAATGAAAATATACAACATCCCATGCATTTGTAATGTAATGAAATATTTTTATTTAATAATTAATCGGACCACGTGGAAACGTCATACCCCGTTAGGTTAGCTGACTAACAGAAGAGCGGTCTCAGGATCCTCATAATTATTAAACGTAATAATAATAATCAATTAATCCAAGAAATGAAATTAGTGATGATTTACACATATGAAGAATCAGATTTATTTAGGGGAAAAATTGATCAGGAAATTCTAATTAATGTCTGAAAATAGCATTTTAAGTAAAAAATCCGGAAAAACTCTAGTTAGGGTTTCGTTGCGACGAGGCACGCATGGGAAGCGCGTGGTGCAGGTGTCAGGCGTGCGGCGGCAGAGAGCGCGCGTTGGGGCGGAGCATGCGCGTGCGTCAAGCGCGCATCGGCGGGGCGCGGCGCGTGTGCGTCAGGCGCACGGCAGCGGGGCATGCACGCGTGCGTCAGGCGCACGGGGGGGGGGGGGGGGGGGGGGGGGGGGGGGGCACGGCGCGCGCGCGTCAGGCGTGACAGCAGGGGTGCATCGCGCGCTCGTCAGGCGCGACGGCAGGGGGCGTATCGCGCGACGACAGGCAAGGCTTCGCGCGCGTCAGGTGCTGCGGTGGGCAGTGCTTTGCGCGCGTCAGGCGGGCGTCGGCGGGTAGCGCTTCGAGCGCATCAGGCGCGTCGGTGGGGGGCGCATCGCACGACGTCGGGCGGTGCTTCGTGCGCGCGTCAGTAGCGGGGCGGGCGGCCCATCGCACAACGTCAGGGGGCGCATCGCGCTACGGTGAGATGCGCTTCGTGCGCGTTTCAGGTGCGGCGGTGGGCAGCACTTCGCGCGCGCGTCGGGTGCGCGCGGGGTAGCACTGTGCGTGTGCGGGAGGGGTGCCAAGTCCTCTAGATTCATGGATTTCAGAGGAAAAAATCGATTTTTATTGTAAAAATACAATTTTTAATCTTTGAATCAACGTTTTTACCGTAAAAATATGATTTTTAGCGTGAAAAAGTTGATTTTTCATCCAAAAAATGATATAAAAAATCTTTTTTTTGAAAAGAGATCTATATTAAAAATGTGATTTTTCATTCAGATCTAAGTAAAAGAGAGATCTAATTAAAGGAAATCACAGATCCATTATCATGCGCATGAAAAATTTAGATCTAGGGGATAAAGATTACCTCAAGATCCTACCCATCGGATCTAGCAACATTTGGTGAAGTAAGGCCTTTCGCGTCGCGATTCGTCCGTCGGCAAAGTTTCGGCTCAGCTGTCAGCATGCCGATAACGTGTTATGAGAGGGACGGCTACTGAAGCCGTAGCCCTCTATTTATAAAAAATAATTGCAAAATGGGTCTACAAAAGCCCGTCCATAACACATAAAGTGTTGTGAGTTGAGGGAGGCTTTTGGCCTCCCTCCCCTCATCATCTCACCATTACTCCCCACTAAGTTAGTGGGGAGTCCCTTGGACTCCAAATCCCATGATGAAGTGAATATATTGAGAGCCATGGCATAAGCCATGGCTACTCCGTATGGAGAGATTATTTTACTCTTTTTCTATCTCTCTCAACACGTTATCAGCACCGAAGCTCTCATTCTTTTGAGCTTTTTCTCCCGTATCCCCTCAAAATTAATCTCCTACTAGCGAAGGAATCTTGTTTGTTGCGGCAAAGTTGCGACGACAATCGATTGATTACGTGCAAGGCGTTGCATGAGCGGGGATATTATTTTTCTATCTACGGATTCTATTGGTTCTTACCTAGATCATTGATCTAGAGGTATATTCCTTGGCTCGTAGATATGGATTATGCATAATATATATCCAATTTTGATAAATATCAAATACATACACCTCTTGAGGTGAGAAACAATCTAAAACAACACGTTTTATCCCCAAATTTCCACGCCTGATGAACATGCTGAACCTCAGATAACCATTTAAAATTCTATCGGAATTTGGGTGGGGGTTTTAAGAATTGCGTCAAAAAAAAATTTGGGTGGGTTTAGAAACACCTTTTATCCACCCAAGCCTAAACTCATCTGCATCTAAAACAAACATGCTGGACGGTACAAAAGTATCAAAAAATTCTGAAGGGTCTCGTAATAGAGAAATATCATATGAAAATACTCATGGGATATCATTTCTATCGGGGATTTTAGTGAGAATTGACGGGGTACTGAACCCCCCCAGTCGGGGGGCATCCGCTGACGCGCCACCCCCCAGTCGGGGGTGGTTATCTGCCACGCCCCCCTTTAAGGGGGGCCTTCCCGGCGTTTGTATGCGCCACCCCCTGTCGGAGGGCTCCGTCCAGTCGTTCGTCTGTGCCGCCCTTCCTGTCGGGGGCTCTTTGATGTGAACGTTTCAAAGAATAAAATAATATTCTTTGATGTGAACGTTGAGGAGAGCCTAGCGGTTTTCTTTGAACCATATAACATTGACAATAATGACAGAGTGCAGCTACTCACATTAGGCATTTTGCTAGCAACGCAATATTTATTAACGAGTTTGCTAGAAAATGTTAATAAATATACAAACTCGTAAACGTGGGGGGGCATGTCGCTGTGTCACCCCCTGTCGGGGTGGCCTCCCATTGTCGGAGATATTCTGTCGAGAGGGGCTCTGTTTGGATTTTGGGTTATTGTGGACTCTTCATATACCCTAACAAAAAAAAACTTAAATTTTGATTTAGGACTTATGTTAATATTTCCCTAAATTAAATTTTTTGATCATAACAGTCTATGGGCCAGAAGCCCAAAATTTTAATAAATTTGATAGCCTGTTTATTTGGGCCTGGAGCCTATTTGTAACCTTGTTTATAAATTCTATGGGCCTGCAGCCACATTTACCTAATAATTATTTTTGCCTATCAAAAACGGGCCCGAAGCCTAGTAATTCTTATTGCAATCTTTAAAGTGTTAATTAATATTTTGACACTGGGCCTGCAGCCCAAATGTTAATTTGACTTATTAGGGCCAGAAGCCATGTAAATCCTATTGCAATAATTAATTTGTTAATTTTTGGCAAATACCCAAATATAAATAAAATATTACATATGATTAATTTTTATGGGCCTGCAGTCCCATTCAAATTATTAATTTATTTTTCCTTGTCATGTGCCTGTCGCCCAGCCTTTCTTATTGCTAAATTCATAACACTATTGCATTATTATTAAATTATGGAATATTAGGATTTTTAAAAATATAATTATCGTAAGGATCCTGCGACCGCTCTGCCGTTAGTCAACTAACCTAACGGTGTATGACGTCTCCTCGTGGTCCGAGAGATTATTATATTTTATAGTCTCTTTTTCCCTATTATATATGCATGTGTTATATAAACTGCGTGGTTGCTTATTTTGTGCCTGTAGCATATTATAAACTGCGTTGGTGTTAATATAAGCTAAAATGTGATTTTTGGGATCGGCCATTTTGATACCCTTTTTAAATTCCTTGCAATTTTATTTTCTTTTTGAGAGAATTTGTAAGTGAGGATTAAATGTATTAATGCCAAAGACCGGTGTACCGATAAATGAAGACGGAGGCGAAAATTGGAAAATATAGGGACCCTTCTGGGTTTCCAAGTTGTATTTTTCTTTTATTTATGGACTGTATATTCGGACTTTGGACTTTGTATGTCTTTGGGTATCTGGCCGATCCCCACATTTTACTTATTTTATTGTTTATGCATGAATTTACACTTTAATTAATTCATGCTTATTTTAAATTGCATAGATAAATGGTAAAATTGGCAAGCGTCGATTTCGAAGTTCTTGATGTTGCATTAAATAATTACATGAGTTGGCGAGTGGACCTGAAGTTCCACTTGCGTTCGATGGCCCTCCTTGGCTCAATTTTGGCTCCTTCATCGGTCCCAGCAGCGACCGATGCTTCTGCTAGTAAGGCCCCAGAAGCGGAACAATCATCTAGCAGAACTCCTACCACCGTCTCTGATGTGGATAAGGCGAAAGCCATTATCTATATTAGGAGACATATAGATCGGACCTTAAAGGCCGAATATCTAACTGTAGAGGACCCAATGGAGCTGTGGACAGCGCTGGAGGCACGGTATAAACATCAAATTGATGTAATATTACCGTGTGCCAGTTATGAGTGGGAAAACCTCAGACTTCAGGACTATAAGTCCGTCGCTGAGTATAACTCTGCACTTCATAATATCACCTCACGCCTGAAGTTGTGCGGTGAAGAAGTGACAGAACAACACATGTTGGACAAGACATTTACCTCGTTTCACGAGAAAGATGCAATCCTCATGCAGCAGTATCGTGAACGTAACTTCACAAAAATCTCTGATCTGATCTCATGCCTACTTAGGGCAGAGCAGAATCAAGATTTACTGCTAGCCCCTCATAATTTACGTCCAGCTGGCACTGCACCTATCCCTGAAGCCCACCATGTTTCTCCCCAGAAGTGGAAAAACAAGAAGAAGGCAAATAATAACAAAGGGAAAGCTGTGATGAAGAATGAACGAGGAGCAGCACCCTCGTCCAATAACAACAATACAGGAAAGAGTAACTTCACATGGAAGCAAAAGAACACTGACCTAGTGTCACTTCCTAAGAAGAACTGGGAGGATAAATGCCATAGATGCGGCATGACTGGAAATTGGTCCAGAATCTGCCGCACTCCTCGCCACCTCTAGGCACTATATCAGGCGAGCCAGAAGCCTCTGCCTAAAACAAACTTGGCGGCTGTTCAGCCACCGACGATGTTCACTGCAAAAGACTTCGAGAACGACGACCTGCTCGATTAAGCTTCATCTTTTATCTATGCATTTAAAATTCAATGTTGCTTCATCTTTAATTTGCTTAAGTACGAACTTTTATTTTGAATGTCTTTTTCATTGACTTAAATAAAATTTCGTTTTGCTTATAGATGAAGTAGTCAATATTATGGACAGTGCATCGTTGCACTGGTGTAGCATTAATATTGCTCCCACATACAACGAGACTATAAGATGCAAACTTCTCCCCTTAAACATATAGGAATTTTCCAAGTTTCAAGGATATTTCGTTTAAACGAACATAACTTGAAAACTGTGGATAATAAATATTGAATATCAATATGTAACTCGTAATGAGGATGGCCAAAAGCCCATCTACTTACGATTTCATTGGACCCCCGTCGGGCCCCTATAATTACAGATATTCATCCTATAGAAAGCCAACTTGACTGAGCACCAGAAGTGCCTTTCATTGCCATTGTTTTTAACTCTGGCAAAATTGACTTAGTCATCTTGGATCAGCGATGATGGACGCATCATCAAATGAATCCATTGGAGAACCTGAAGATTCTTCAAAAGATTGAGTTTCCTTTGTCGTAAGGGCATACTTTGAGAGAGACCTTCCCTCCTGAATGTGGGATGAGTGTCTCCTGGCTTCATTGAGAGAATACATTGTGACCTTTACGGGCCTATTCACCCCGCAAGTGGCCAATTTTCAGTACTTCATTGTACTGACTGATGCATCTACTAGATGGTCTTATGTGTGCTTTTTATTCACTCGCAACATAGCTTTCTCAAAGCTTATAATGTGGGTGAATTCACTACATATATCTTTAAAGACTTCTGCCAAGCAACTGGCATTGAAATTGAACATCCTGTAGCATGTTCATACTCATAATGGGTTATCAGAGTCTCTGGTAAAGAGACTCCAATGGATGTCACGTCCATTGTAAAATCACAGTTACCTGTTGATTTTTAGGGACCATCACACTGCATTCCGCATCGCTTATCACGATACGGCCCGCTTGTTGCCATATCTTATTGCTGATGCTGCTTGCTTATGGTTTACCACCAAGTCTTGATAAATGTGAATTTGATGAGAAAAATCTCATTGAAATAGGCACGCAGTCTAAAGAAGCCTGAAGCTTTTGAGACCATATCATGGACACAAAAGTCCTAATCTCGTTATGATCCGCATACTTTTTCTGTGTGAAGATGAGATCCAGAAGACCCTTCACATTCAGACTAAAGTACATCAATATTTGTCGGATAAATTTGCGGACAACCAGAAGATTGTTCGTTCACACGTCCCCGTTGCCAACACGCCAGCTAGGATTGACATTCCTAAAGATGGATGCAATCCACCGGCAGCAGAATTGGCTGTACCTCAATTGAAAAGAGGACGCCTGCCAGGTTCAAAATATAAAATTCCTTAAAAGAGGAAGATTCCTGGATATATCAAAATGATCCAACCACAGGATGCTGAGCTCAGACCAGCAACCTCTCCCCTCCTAATTTCCCCTGCAGAGGAAACAACAGGAGAAACATCATTATATTACGTACGTACTGGAGAGGTACTGGACAGATATAGCACAGTCGTCGACGACGGTTTTGCTTTCGCTATTGCCGTTCACGTCGCTGAATACGACGATGATGTCTACCCACTTTTCTATAGCGTAAACGCATAGAATGGCCAAAGTGGGACGAGGCAATAAGAGTAGAGCTGGACTCACTCTTGAAAAGCAAAATCTTTGGACCTGTGGTCCATACACCTAAATGTGTAAAACCTGTGGAATATAAGTTGGATTTCATAAGAAATTTAAATGAAGGAAATGTGATCATTTTCCTACTAAATCCTAAAATTCTCTGAAAAATCCAATAAATGCAGCTCATGGACGTTGTGACTGCATACATATACGACAATATAGATATAGAGATCTATATAAAACTTCCATAAGGGTATACTCTACCCCCAGAGATGAAAGAGAGACGTAGAAACGTCTTCTCCATAAAGGCTACAAAGATCATTAGTTGATCTTAAGCAATATTCTGCACATGTATCTTTTTCGAAAGATCGTTGATAGGATTTGTGATATTCGCCGTACACATGGTCTACTTAAAGCTAATAGGATCTCCTGCAGAGACCATTGAGATATCAGATAGCTTTAAGCATACCTTGGAAATGAAAAACCTAGGTATAACAAGGTATTGTCTCGGCTTATATATTTAACACCTTCTTGGTGGAACCCGTTAATATCCTTTATACACCTGGAGTTTATGAAGAATGATGTCCATTTGCAACCTATTAAATTAGATGCTTATTTATGACACCTACCAGTCGTTGGAAGAGGGGGAGGACATCCTAGGTCCCGAAGAGCCTAGCTTTAGTGTACTTGTTACACTTCTTTATCTGGCTAACTGCACGTGTCTTTGATAGAACGTCTGTAGTAAAGTTGTTAACCAGATACAGTGTTGCCTTGGAGAGCACCACTAGACCAAGGATAAGCTGCTTCTGTGCAACTTCCAAGGGTCAAGGAATATATATTGCAAATGCAGGTTTAAAGATCATCGCGATGACTAAAACACAAAAGGCCGGCCACCTACCAAATATCTACACATCATCCTCCAAAGTCTACATCTTCTGAGAAGCTCATCATCCAAGAAACACGTATTGAAAATGCTCAGCCAGGTCCAGCAGTACCTTGCAGACACAGTGAAGACTGATTCAAAGAATACTTCAGTGGAGTCATCTACCAACTTCAAAGAGCATTCCACTCCAGAGCGCCACTGCTTTCCAATAGCCGCTAGATGAGTGAAACTTGTATAAATGAGTGATGATTGTATTTGCTTTCAGAACATGATGGATGTATAGACAAATAAGAGATGATTGTATAGATACATAGGAGATCTGCAAGCCTGAAGCTTGTACAGATCAGGGGGAGTCCCTCGATAGTTATACTCTTTTTCCCTTAAGCTGCTGGTTTTTCCCACTGGGTTTTCCACAGCTAAGGTTTTAACGAGGCAACCACAGTGGCTCTGGATCCAGAAGTATCCACCCTATTAGCATACTGAATCCTGAAGTATTCATATGATTAACCCAAGGTAATGGAGAGATGAGGGGGAGTGTTGTGAGTTGAGGGAGGCTTTTGGCCTCCCTCCCCTCATCATCTCACCATTACTCCCCACTAAGTTAGTGGGGAGTCTCTTGGACTCCAAATCACATGATGAAGTGAATATATTGAGAGCCATGGCATAAGCCATGTCTACTCCGTATGGAGAGATTATTTTACTCTTTTTCTATCTCTCTCAACATAAAGCTTTTTTTTCTGTTTTTTAAGCCAGTACCTTGAAATTTTTGTGGTGATTGCCCTGAGCACAAAGTACAAAGGCAAAAACGTTATTTCACTCGTGGGAAGTACTGGCTCGGGTCGTGGACTCGTGGGGCGTGACTCGCGTGCTCCAATTGTAAAAAGCTCTGGACATAAAACGGGGTTGACCGTTTGCACGTGAAATGATTTGCCGTTTGCGAGTAAGTCAAACTACGGCCCCAGTCAAACCGTGTTCGGGGGCCCCGACGAAATATCCACCGGCTACGGCGCTGCACCGCAACACGAGGATTGGCCACGCGGCATGCATGTAAGCGCGTACTTCGGCTGTAATTAGCTACATCGCTTTTCGGCAGAAACCACCACCGCCCTTCCCCGCTGTTGCACTCTCTCTCTCTCTCTGTGTGTGTGATTATCAATGGACCGTGTTATGGTTGGGGATCAAATTGAGAGAGGTGGGGAGGGAGAGAGAACCCAAAAAATCAAAAAAATTTGATTAAAAGATACAGACGTAGACTCATTTGAGATGACATTTCTGGCTCCGACCACTAATTCCTAAGGCCGCGGCCACCTTTCACATATGTATGTTTTGGCCTTTTGTAAATTTCCTAACTTCTAGTAAATAGCTGCAAAGAGTACGTCGAGACATTTTTTTAAAAAAACTAAAATAACACTTTCCGACGTACATGGACATGTTGACGCATTGATGCATGGATTTTCGCGGGGCCCATGCATGTCAGGCCGTGGGGACGAGCAATCCGACAACAGAGCACCCGATCAGCCTATGATGCTTAAGTTAGAATCAAGCGAAGGAAGGAGATGTGCTGCTAGAGGTAGCCGCCGCTAGGTTTTTTTTAAGAGATGAGAATATTAGAGTTTGAGTTAGATGATTTGAACGTATCTGATAGAGGGTGGCTTCGTCTCTATTCATAGGATCGGGGGGACGGCCCTGCCACGTTAGCCACGTTAGCAGACCCTCTATGTCCCTAGACGACAAACCTGTTCGTTGGGACATAGAGCGTCATGTGTAACCACCCCCTAACAAGGGTGACAGCGTGTTGCCTGACAAAAGGGGCAACACTTCGCCCCTGATAAGGCTGACATCGCACTGTTTGATAGGACAGGCTGCGTGTCTCCTCTGATAAAGATGACCGCGACGCACTTGGAGTAGGCCCATTGATAAATCGGCCCACCTGCTCGAGACCGTGTCATGGGACGCAGGCCAGTCTTGATCGAGTAGGTGGGGGCTTGGACCGTGGAGTAGTAGGGGCCGAACGCGAGGGGTCATCCCAGGAGAGCTACCATCGAGGGGGCCGATCTGCCGAAGGTCGGTCCTACGAGGTGGAATTCCTGACGGAGCTGACCCTGCGGGGCCGCCTTCGCCGAACTGTGCCATCGAGGGGGCCGGCCTCATCGGGGAGTCGCGGAGTATGCTGAGTCGCTTGTCCTGATTAGGTCAGGCTGGCCGCCAAGGGATGCAGGTGGTCCTTGACGGGTCCCATCTCGTCCAACTCAGCGGGGCCCCGCTTCAGCAGGCCGCAGCCGAGGACATCATCTGCAACGCCCAAAACTAATAATAACAATATAGGGACCATGCATTGTCACGATAGTGTTCACTGTTCACGATGGCATGATGGCGATATGGCAACGGAAATTACTGTTAGCGTTGGCACAAGGACGTCAAATACAGTGTGAACTGTTGTCATGATGGGAGTGGATGATTGTAATGATATCGGTGTTGAAATGGTATTTGCAATGGGAGCTTGAGATGGGGGAGTCCGAGCCGAGTATAGCTCGTAGCAGCGAGAGACAGTCAAGGATAGCAGCAGAGGCCGAGGCGGGGGACTCGATCACAGTTGAACGACACTTCTTTGGTTTTGACGTTATCATTATTATAAAGGATATATATTATTATTGGTAATGTCATCGTCAGTTTGTCAACTTGTTCACAACCTGTGCATGGAGAAAATATGGGGGGGGGTTACAGGTTACAACTTACAACTTACAAATAGGAGAATAATTTATTACCCTCGTTTCCTCACCAGTTTCAGTAGCACACTGTAGGCTGTAGGGGAAGGACTTGTTAAGTGCCATAAATCACACAAACTCAATGTAGGAAGACAACAGATCAAGTAGACTTTTTTCTTTTTTGGTTACGACCCAGCTCATTAACAAAGAAGAAGAAAAGCTGTGAATTGGCTCAATATGGGACCATGACTCGTTCCATGTGCCATCCAAATGAACAGGAGAGTGATTGCGTAATTTGTTCCTTTTCAGACTCCATCTTCAACTCTTAGCATATCTCGTGTACCATCAATCTTGGCTTCACACAGCCGCAAACTTGGGTTCAAGAGCCCACGTAATTCCCAGCTTGGAGTACTTTGCAAGATAAGTTGACTCTATATGGTGCATCAGTGCATGGTGAGGTGGCAAGAAACTGGATATTATATTATTGCCACGAGCTAGGGTACTTTGCCTTGAGTGATCCATACGGATATCGAAAATACGTCATCCGATCATCTCCAACGTCCGTTCCGTTGAGCCCTAGCTTGCGTCGATACGTCCCTTGTGATAAAAAGGGGGTTTAAACAAACATATACATGTGTAGAAAAAGTTCACACCGAGTGACTGTGAAAGCATCGCTGGCCAAGTTAATTAGGTCATTAAGTAATGCTAATTGTAACTAAACATGCCTTCATCAAGACGTAAGCATCATGTAATGCTCGCAAACACAATGATTGGGCTACCACTTACCAGTGATTGCTTGTGTTCAGCTCATGAGAAAAAGAAAGAGCAGGAGAGGTTAATTTACTTCTCCACCCAATCTGGGTTAAAATCTTACATTTGCTTAGCAGCAGATTAAGCCATGCTATTGGGCATTGACTCAGCCTATGAATTACTACGTTGTGAAATGAATCGGTTGATATTTCCTGTGATCCCACTAACAAACTTTTAACCCTGCACACGCTTGGGAAAATGTTCTGAACAGTGCCAAGTAAACTTCAACACTGAGGTTAATTTAATTCCATTGACTGTTAAGGTTTTAGATGTGGGTATGATGTAGGCATTGGATGATCCATCGATCGTACATGTTGTAGGTTTGAACTTGATGTGTTTGGTGCCCGCCCAAGGTATATCCTGCTAAAGAGGGGGTTCTTGTGGCGGACGATCATGAGGCTTTGATTGGGTAGAGCTTTGTTGTTTGTCGATATACAAAATAGATGAGCACGTCCATGGACTAAAACTGTGGTCCGACCAAATTCACTCCGATGCTTAAGTCAGGCCATATCTTGTTAAGGTCAAAATTGACCAGGACAGTTGTTAGGCTGACGGAGACTCGAAGCGCCGAGCTGGGTCTTTGTCAGCGTCTGGAGTGGGACCCTTGGTTGGAGGAATCAGGGTCGAATGATGGTGGTTGGGGGTGATGCGACCTTCGATCGACCTACGAGCAACCGCTGCGTCGATCGTTCGAGGTTGAAGGACTTGACGTCGACCTTTGATGTTGGATAGTGATCGTCGATCTGCACCACAGGGAGTCATTAGGGGGTCGGATCTGGGTTCCGACCCAAATCCCATCCGATGCTTAAGTTAGGGTGGAACTTAAGGAAGAGAGGGAGCTTGGTGTAGCTGAGATCGACCCACGGAGGTTCGTCTCTAGACTAACGACGCAAGCTCGAATGTAAGAATGGTAAAAATGAGAAGATAGAGTTCTATATCTTAGACCTCGTACCTTGAAGATGGGACCCTTTCCCCTATTTATAGAGGTTCGGGGTCCCTTTAGAGACATTGGGGAGATAACGGCCACCCATAATGGGGCCACGATCTTCTACCATAAATGAGAGTAAACGTTACCCACGTCCTGAGATTTCCGAACACACCTTTAATCCCACGTTTGCCTGATGTGGACCCAACGGTCGACTGGCCATTCGGGCTTTGACTGAGTCGACATCGGGTTTCTTTGGTGGGCCTGGTGGGCCTTAGTCATCGTTCGACCGAGCTGTCTCGAATGCCGGCTCAAATGGCTCAACAATGGCCCCCCGTCGCATGACCTTGAAGGATCCATCTGCTGAGGTCAAGCGACGTTATATCGCATTTAATGGGGCACGACATTCGAGAAAATAGCACTCGAGTTCTAGGCGCCAAAATGCCCACTTCGTCGATTCAGATGATTTGCCGGTTCGAAATCCAAGACATTCTGGGTCCCTGGATCTTTGACACGTGTTCCATCATGTGGTTGTTGCTTTGCCCATATATGACGGTTCCAGTGGCAGAGTGCAGGGATACCTTCTCCATTCTCTCGATTCGGATTCTCCTTCTCTCGAAAGTAATGGCTTCGTCTTCTGCCTCCAGAAGGAACGTGGTCACCGCCATCCAGAAGAATCAGGAAGGGGTCATGGAGCCGGGCTTGCTGGTGAATGTGAGGTCCAAAGTTAAGGCCAGCCAAATCGACGCCCTTCAGAAGAACTGTGTTCGTCTCGATTATCAAATCAGACTGCCCGGGAGGGACAAGAGGGCTCGTCATCCCGGCGATCGGGAAGTGGGGGTCTATGTCAAAGCCTTCGAACGGGGCCTTCGATTTCCTATGCATCCCTTCCTGTGGTACTTCTTGTGTACCCTGAACATTTTCCTCTGCCAGCTGATGCCGAACGGTATTGGCATGTTGATGGGCTTCATAGTTTTGTACGTGACGAAAGGAATCGAGCCATCAATGTGTCTGTTCAACCACTTCTTCTGGATCCCTCCCCTTAAGACTCCAGGGTGGTATACGATAATGGCCCGTCGGGGGAGGAAGTTGCTGGAAGATCTTTCCACCTTCAATCCCAAGTGGAAGGATGAGTTTATGTTTGTGGTCTTCCAGGGGAGGCAAGCTTCTGCACCTGTTGGGTTGCCCCCAATTTGGGGCCTGCCGTGGATAAGCCGCTGACCGTCGAGGAGAGGAAAGCCACCGACACTCTAAAGAGTCTGCCAGAGGGCATGAGGCCGGTCGAGTGGCTATGGTCAGACGATGTACACGAAAGGTTGGTTCGACTGTGCTCGCCAACTGTTCGACCTTCGTCACTCGAACTAACTCATAATTCGTTGCTCTAGCAGGGATGACCAGTGCGAATTACCAGGTAGACCCCATACTGAAGGATGCGGTTGATGCTCCCATCAGAGAGGCGGAGTCGAGAATGCTGTCACCCCAGGCGCCGATCATGTCGAGGTCAATGGCCCAGCCATCTGGAGATCACCCCCTGATCATTGAGGGGATTACCAAGGTGGCTCGACCTCAACAGAAGAGGAAGAAAGGGCCTCCCTTCGAGTTTGAGGTGGTTGCACTAGAGGGGGGGCAAGAAAAGGCGGATGATCCTTCTCAGCGACTCGGAGCCGTCTGGGTCAAACGCAACCGCGGAGCATGTCCCTCAGCCAGGGAGTGATGCTTTTCACGAGGAGGATTCTAGGGAGACTCAGGTTCCGTCGAATCTTCGCATGCACCGAGACTCATGGCCTTGGGGGTCTGTCACCTTCCGTGGGGTTGCCCGAAGACATCCCTGAGGAGTACAGACCGATATTGTTGGATGGCCGATCTCCTCAGGCCCCCCTCGACTGTTCCGAGGAGGAGCTCGTCAGGGCGAGATTCCCATTGAGGATTGAAGATTCCGCTCTTCTAGATTGCAGGGCCGCTTCCCGCATCGTCGAGAATGCGACCCTTCCACGGGACAGGGCTGTCGTGAAAAGGGTCGATTATGAGCGGCTTGCGTCAATAGCCGTCCATGTCAGCGTCCAGTTAATTATCGTCTGGGCATCTATCGATGTTGATATCAGCACACAAGCTGACCATCGAATGTTGTTTGCAGACTCTTGTGGCGACCGTGGCGTTGCGTCGTCAAGCTTCGGTGGTGGCTGATCATGGTGTCACCCTGGAGGCCGTCAGGTCGAGGATGGAGAAGTCTAAGGCTGAGCTAGAAAGTATCAGCCAACTCTATGAGACGAGGTCGTTAGTCGTTCAGAAACTCGAGCACGAGCTAAGCGAGTCTCGTAAGAGGGAGGCTGAGCAAATCGCCTTGAGAGAGCGAGCGGAAGATGCTCTGCTAGAGGAGAGAGTCGGAGCCGATGTCATTGCGGAGAAGGCGATCCGGGATTTCACGGATGTGTTTCCCGACTTTGACAAGCTATATAAGCAAGGTTACGAGCGAAGCTGGTTGGAGATGAAGAACCGATTCCCTGACCTCACCGTGGAGATCGACGAGATCCCGGTGGTTTTTTCGGACCTCGGTGAGGATGAGTCTAGCCAAGGCGACGACGACTCGAGCCGAGGCATAGAGGAGGCAGCTCCCGTGGACGAGGCTACCACCATAGCCGGCAACAAAGAAAGAGCAGTTGATACGAGGGAGCCGGACCCCCCGGTTGTGTTGGAGGGAGATCAATGGCCTGAACGGCCGATGTAAGATCTGGCCTGCCTGATAGAAATTTTTGAATGTATAGGGGGGTCATGTAAGTGAAAACATTATTTTGTAATGAAGAGTGACAAGAGAATTGTCATGTGTATTCTCGTATGCCATAGACTCTTTTTATTTGTTATCGCTCACGCCCCGTGATGGTCTCAATGCCTGATGGTCCCATTCGATTGGTTAGGCTCTACATCGGGATGATCGAGGTAGGCCATCGAACCGCATTTAGAATTTGACCACAATGTCCCATGGAGATGGAGAGAACTACCCGATTTGTGGTTGACGAAATGGGGTTTGGGTCGTTCAGTAGCGAAGGAGTGGCCCCTTCGACTTACGGCTGACGACCGCTGAGGAGAGCTGTCCATCAGCGAAGGGGTGGCACCTTCGACTTACGGCTGACGCTTGTCTAGGAGAGTCGTTCAGTAGCGAAGGGGTGGCCCCTTCGACTTACGGCTGACGATCGTTGAGGAGAGTCGTCCAGTAGCGAAGGGGTAAACCCTTCGACTTACGGATGACGCTCGTCTAGGAGAGTCGTTCAGTAGCAAAGGGGTGGCCCCTTCGACTTACAGCTGACGATCGTTTTGGAGAGTCGTTCACTAGCGAAGGGGTGGCCCCTTCGACTTATGGCTGACGCTCGTTCGAGAGAGTCGTTCAGTAGCGAAGGGGTGGCCCCTTTGACTTATGGTTGACGCTCATCTAGGAGAGTCGTTCAGTAGTGAAGGGGTGGCCCCTTCGACTTACGGCTGACACTCATGTAGGAGAGTCGTTCAGTAGCAAAGGGGTGGTCCCTTCGACTTATGGCGGACGCTCGTCTAGGAGAGTCGTTTAGTAGTAAAGGAGTGACCCCTTCGACTTACGGCTAACGCTCATCTAGGAGAGTCGTTCAATAGCGAACGGGTGTCCCATTCGACTTACGGCTGACGACCGTTTTAGGAGAGTCGTTCAGTAGTGAAGGGGGGCCCTTTCGACTTACAGTTGACGCTCGTCTAGGAGAGTCGTTCAGTAGCGAAGGTGTGGACCCTTCGACTTACGGCTGACGACCGTCTAGGAGAGTCATTCAGTAGCGATGGGGTGGCCCCTTTGACTTACGGCTGACGACCATTTAGAAGTCATTCGCATCCACGTAAGTTTGTTTTTCCCGACACCTCTTGAGGATCGGGTCCTTTTTCGAGGAGAGTTTTGATTGGGTAATCTCTACAAACTTTACGAAGGCTCAAAGAAGCGAAGTTTTTTTCGATAAAGGAAATATGCTTTATTGACGAAAATAAAAATGGAAAAGGCGTACAGGTGTTTTCCAACCAATGTCGGAGCTGTTGCTGTTCATTTTATTCGACAGGAGTTTTAGATGGCTCATCAGTCGACCACCTTGGTGACGGGCGATCTCGTCATCTTGCCCTTCTGTTTCAAGGATCCTTCTTTGCTGGGTGGATCACTGGCCTGGCCTTTGGGTTGTCCCCATTTGACTAGGACGTCGATATCCTTTTTGAGATTCTAACAGTCGTTAGTGTCGTGCCCATAATCGTTGTGGTATTTGCAGAATTTGTGGTCGTCCCTCTTCTCGTATTTGCCCTTCTTTGCAGCCTCTTGGATCAGCTCTTCTCGTAGGACGTATGCGAGGACTTCTGTCTTAGGGCCGACCAGCCTAGCATAGGCAGGACGCTCCTTACTTCGAGGTCTTCTCTCCTTAGGCCTCTTGTCCCAGGACTCCTGGCGAGGGGTTCTCGAGTTTGGTTTCTCTCGCCTCGTGTCTCCGCGGTGGGAGGGAGTGCTCTTCGCATTGGCACCAGCTGGTTCTTCTACCTCCTCGGATGAAGTGAACCGATCTATTATGTTGAGCATCTCTCCCACGGTATTAGGGGGGACTGATGATGGGTCCTCCTTAAGTTCTTGTTCCTGACCGCCTGGGTAAGCGCCGCTATGATGGTCACATCCTGCGTTTCTTCTACATCGAGCCGCTTGTCGTTGAATCTCTGGACGAAGGTTCGGATTGGCTCGTTCTCATTTTGTTTGAGCGAGAAGAGGTAGGACGACCTCTTCTTGTGTCGTCATCCGACAGCGAATTTCTTGCAGAACATTTCTGCCAGTTCATGGAATGAGCCGATGCAGCAGCGGGAAAGCCCTTCGTACCAGATTTCTTCCATCTTGGTCTGGGTGGCATTGAAAGCTCTACAAATGTTCGGCTCGTCGGCTCCGTGGAGTAGAATGAAATTCAAATACTTCTGAATGTGTAACCATGGGTCGCCTCTGCCATCATAAGCTAGTAGGGCAGGGAGCTGGAATTTAGGAAGGAAAGGAGCGGAGAGGATATTCTCCTTCATGGGAGTCTTTCGAATAGTGGATTGGACCAGCTCGGATCCTCCCGCTCCGGTTTACGAGAAGTTGGCTCTGAAGGATCGATTCAAGATCTCATCCCTTCTTACGAATCCACCTGCAAGGTTTAGCGGGTTATAACCTGGAGGTGCCCCGTATATTACCTGATCTAGGATGTTGCTGGTCGCCACTCTGTAACCGGAGTTGGTGGGTTATTGCTAGAGCACGAAAGCTCGATTATCTACCCTAGCTTTATATTGGTGGGCTGGGGGGACGAACTGTCTAGGTTAATCACTGCCCATGGGTCCCCTAGATCTCGGAGGTATGATGAGCCCCTCGTTGGCATCATGTACGGATTCGAAGGCAGCGGCGGATCATTTACGGGGGATGGGCACCCCATGTTTTGGCATACTAGAGCTGTCAATGTGCCTAAGTTCCTATTGATCTGCTCGGTGAATTGGTTGAATTCTCTTCGAGTCACCCCAGGCTCCTTTGCCTCCTCCGTTGATCGAGGTGGTGGTGTTGTGGAGTCTGCTGCATCCTCCATCAAGACGATGTTTGCTCTTGGCTTCTCCATTGGACCTTCGACCGGTCCGGCGATGCTGGGTCCAGCTGTCATAGCTTTTGGATTGCGTTGTGATGTCAAGATGGTTAATGTTTCCCACAGACGACGCCAAAATGTTAAGGCCAAAATTGACCAAGACAGTTATCAGGCTGACGGAGACTCAAAGTGTTGAGCTGGGGCCTTGTCAGCATCTGGAGTGGGACCCTCGGTTGGAGGAACCAGGGTCGAATGATGGTGGTTGGGGGTGATGCGACCTTCGATCGACCTACGAGCGACGGCTGCATTGATCGTTCGAGATTGAAGGGCTTGACGTCGACCTTCGATGTTGGATAGCGATCGTCGATCTACACCACAAGGAGTCGTTAAGGGAGTCGGATCTGGATTCCGACCCAAATCCCCTCTGATGCTTAAGTTAGGGTTGAACTTAAGGAAGAGAGGGAGCTTGGCGTGATGGGTTTTGAGGGACCATTAGGGCACATTTCTATGCACGTCCTACGTCGGACGGACGATAGAGGCAAAAGAAAATCATGTAGAGGAAAAAATTGTTAAACTATAACATGCAACCCTAATGATATCAAGACCCTAGCCAGGACCTCTACTATCTTGGGTCTGACCATCCTAAGATAGATCTAAGCTACTGCAATATTATAAATACTATGCTTAATTAAACTATATACCCGAAACCTTGCTTGCACCGACAACGTGTACCGAACAGCATCTCGAGCCGCTTCCCGTCCCGAGCCGAACCGCTCCTGATCCCGAGCCGAACCGCTTACCAAACCGCACTGCATCCCGAGGTGAGCAACCCCATTGTCGCTGAGCCAACCACGCGTCGAAGAAAGTTTCACTTGAGTGGATCCTCCGTTAAGACTTTGAATCCGATCCGAGCCCATTCGTGGCTTTGTTAGAGCCCTTCAGGAGCAAGGCAGAAATTTTGGGAGAGGAGAAAATATTTAATTTAAGCTTACATCCGAGCGTACTCCATACTTTTGGGAGCCGCTCAGATCTAGAGCTTGGGATGAGTTTAGAGGAAGGGGGCATGCCCCTATTTATATAGGCGACTGACCCCTCTCCTTTGCTCCACTTCCGATGTGGAACTAATTATTTGGAGTTAAATAATTCAAGTTAGTTTGCCTTTCATAGATACCAAATTTCCATGAATTTTAACTCCCTCACCGTTGAGCTTCACATTTGATACAATCTATCAAATCAAGAGCACTGAACAGTGAATGCGTAGGAAAAAACGGCGAGTCAATCCGAGTCCGTTTGACCCTTCAATTGATAGTCCAAAGATCAGCCCAAAAGCCATGTTTGGCTGAAAAATCACCCGCTAAGGGAAAACTGCACCTAGGGTTCGCAACCCTATGTGTAGGGCCCACGCAGGGGCCCATGCGTCAACTGCGCATACAAATCACGCGGGGCGTGTGCTGCGCACGCACCCGGTGTGCATGAGTTCGCGGGCGGGCCCCGCCCGCACGAAGCAGGCGGGCCCCGCCCGCTGCCAATGGGCCCTGCCCGCATGAATGCAGGCGGGCCCAGCTCGCTTAATGCCCGTGGTCGGGCTTAAGCCCGCCCCTGGTCACATCTGGCGCGCGCAAAAAAAGGCCCGGCCCCAATGGGCCGGAACTATGGCTTGCCCCCCTTTGCCTTCCTTTGTACACTGTTTTGGATATATTTAGTGCGTTTGACGTCTGATTTGGATGTCGTTCGAACCGGTGTTTAGACCGGGACATTCCCATCTTACACGTAAACTTTTTCTCGCGTTTATCACATTAAATATGGTCGTAAATAATTTACGAAACATTTAAATCTGTTTGCATCATATGCAAAATAATCCCTATCTAAGCTTAAAATCCTCTACTTGCACAGGATCTTTTATCCCGAATGTAGAGGCTAACTGCAAACTCTTTGCAGTTTTCTATGCCAGGCATCAAATGTATTTTCTCCATAATTACTACCTATTACTAGACGAAGGTCGCACTCTGTGTGAGACCTTACAGCATGACCCTACTACAGGTGGGGCTCGTAGCCCCAGATGGCTGTGACCACAAGCAGCAGTTGCCGCCCCAGATTACTCTGTCCGTGATTAATATGTTGGAAACTTAAAGTTTCTCTTCTTATAAAGTTTTTAATGATACAATCATTTATATATATGTGTGTGTGTGTATACTAACTCTTTAGATGCAGATTATCAAGCTCAAACTCTCACATAATGACAATTATCAAAGTTACGTAGCAAGAACAAGCATCAAAATGCACGATGAAGCTCAAGCAATGCATTCTTATCTCTTAAGTAAGATGATGTAATTTTATCTGTTATTCTTGCAGAACTTTAGATTGTTAAAGCCTTGATAATATGCTATCTTAGTTCTTTAGGATTTAGCCTCAAAATCCAAACTTCAGAAAAATTAGCAGACTAATATTTTTCCTAGTCGACTAATAATTTTTATATGTAAAATTATTTTTTGGTCAAAAACTATTTTCTAAGCATAAGGATCATTTTCTAAAAAATTTCTCAAAATTTTATTTTTAGTCGACTAATAAGTTTTCCTAGTCTGCCAGATAGTTTTCAGATAGTTATAACGTCAGTTATTATAATCGATTTCTATTAAATAATTTTTTATTATTTACTTATAGTTAGAAAATATCTTCCAAGTCACTTTGTCAGTTCCTAGCCGTTTCTGTCCGTTTGTGGAAGTTTATTTCCGTTGTTCTATCAATGGACACTTCTACAGTCATTTTCTGACCTATCAGCACTATTAGTCTACTAATATTTTTGACTAGTCGACTAATTTTTGGAAATACATCTCAATTTTTTTTTGAAAATTTAGGCAGTTGTCCAACGTTCAAAAACTAACTTTTTAGACTATAAATAGACCCCCAGACCCCTGCCTAAATTACACGAAAATTCTCTCACTTTCTCTTTTCTTAAGGTTTCTTTCTCTCTCTAGACAGAGTGAGATTTTCAGATTTCCATAGGAAAAACTCCGTAGAAATTCAGTCCCTATAGGAAGTCCAATTTTCAAGAGTGTTCTACCACAGTTCACATCTTGAACCTTGAGATTCCATCAATCACCAACCTAGCGCAATAATTCTATCAATTATCAAGGCTATATGTGATATTGTTTCAACTCTTTCTTTTACTTTATTTGGTGAATCTCTTGTTGAAGAGATTGTACAAGTTTGCAACACGGGAAGTGTTGGCATTTTTGTATGTTGATTACTTGCAGGGAGCAAGTGTTTTAGTGGATTCAAATCTCTACGGGGTAGAGGACTGGACGTAGGATCACAAGGATGCGAACCAGGATAAAAATCTCGGTGTTTACATTTGCATTTTCTGGATTGTGTTCTTTTATTTTCCGCACTCGTATTGCAATTTTTTTTATTAACTTTTAAATTTGCAATATCATCGTGATTTACACTATTCACCCCCTTCTAGTGTATTTGGTGTGCCAGGAGATCCAACATTTGGTATCAGAGCAAGGTTAAGATGACCTACACCTACCCGACGCACACTTCAAAGTCTTCATCACAATTTCCAGAAGGGCACTCTACTACAAGGCCTCCACTATTCAATGGTTCCAACTACTCCTATTGGAAGACAATAATGACAATCTATCTTCAAAGTATCGACTACGAACTTTGGAACATGTTGGAAACTCAATACGAGAAGCCTACCACTCCATATGCCCAATGGACCACTAATGACAAAACCGTCGCAACTCGAAACTCCAAAGCAATGAATGCACTATTCTGCGCCATGGACAAGAATGAGTTCAACCATGTTTCCCAGGCCAAAACTTCATATGACATTTGGCATACACTCCAGGTAACACATGAAGGAACAAATAAAGTTAAGGAAACTAAAATCTCTGTTCTTGTTCACAGGTTTGAGTTATTCAGAATGGAGGAGAATGAACCAATTGGAGAAATGATCACTCGTTTCACCGACATTGTCAACTCTTAATTGCCCTTGGCCAAACCTATTCTCAAACAGAACAAGTACGGAAGATCCTTCGTGCCTTGACACCAGAATGGGAAAGAAAGACTACATCAATAGAAGAATCCAATGACTTATCAACACTCACCGTTGAAAGCCTCGTTGGAAATTTGATGGCCTACGAAGTACAACGTCAAGATCGCAAAGAACAAGCAGATACAAAGAAGAAAACTCTTGTCTTCGCCGCTTCATCAGACACCGATGATTCAGACATGGACGATGAAGCCATGTCACTAATAACTAGAAACTTTAAGAAGTTTCTACGAAGAGGTAAGTTTAAAAGTTTTAAGCCTAAAACTACTGATGCTTCTTTATGTTTTCAATGCAACAGACCAAGACATATGAAAAAGGATTGTCCACTTCTTAAGCCTAAAGAAAGGACTTTCAACTACTTTAGAAAGGATAAGAAGTTCGAAAAGAAAAAGAAGGCATTAGCAGCAACATGGGACTCTTCATCTTCAGAAGAAGAAGAAGAAGAAGTCAACGACCAATCAAATGAAGAAAATGCCCATATGTGCTTTATGGCACAAGATGATAATGAGGTAAGTATTTTAAATAATGAAGAATTACTAGAAGCCTTTAATGATTTATATATGAGATTCAAGAAATTGAATTCTCGACATAAGGCATTAGTTCTTTCTCATCAAGAACTAACATCTTCATCTTCTTCATTAGATAGTATTAAAATTGAAAAAGATTCATTATCTTCTCAAAATACTAAGTTAATACATGAAAATGAGATTCTCAAATCTGAGAATCATAATATGATTACACGTATTTCTACTTTAGGTAAAGACATTTCTTCTTTAAAATTGAAATATGATAACATGTCTTCTAATATTAGCAAATTCAATAAAGGAAAGAATAATCTTGATGATTTACTCAAAATACAGCATCATGCAAACCATAGACAAGGATTGGGTTATGAGAATACACCTAAATCCAATATTCTTGGTAATATTATTTCAGAAAAGAAAAGCATGTATTTATTAATGCAAAGAAAACTGATTCTTCTAATTTTACAAAAAGGGATATTATTCATATTCAAAAGAAGATCAATTTTATTTGTTCTATGAAAACAATTATGCATAATATCTGGGTTCCCAAAGATATTTGTTTATATGATAAAGATACATATGTTTCTAACTTTATGAAAAATGTTATTCTTTCTCCAGATTATTTAAAGAAACCAAATTCCACTTGGGTTTGGTTTCCTAAGGACTAATCCTAAGGACCCATATAAAAGGGTACCAATATTTATTATTTATCTTTCAGGTACCTATAAAAGAAAAATGGATTCTATATAGTGGATGTTCTAAACATATGACCAGATATTATGTTTTCTGTTTACATATGTGCTAGATATCAGTCAGACCCTAAGGTATCACATTTGACTGCTGTCAAAAGGATAATTAGATATATCAAACATACATCTGATTTTGGTTTATATTACCCAAAATCAAATTCATTTGATTTAATTTCATATAGTGACACAGATTTTGCTGATTGCAAAACTGATCGTAAAAGTACAAGTGGAACTTGTCACTTTTTAGGATATTCATTAGTTTCTTAATTTAGTAAGAAACAAAATTCTGTTTCTTTATCTACCACGGAAGCGGAATATATTGCCGCTGGTTTAGCATGTGCACAGATTTTATAGATGAAACAAACAATTTTAGATTATGACATTAAATGTGACACATGTCCTATAATGTGTGACAACACTAGTGCTATAAACTTGTCCAAAAATCCAGTACATCATGCACGTATTAAGCACATAGATATACGTCATCATTTTTTGGAGATCATGTACAAAAAGGTGATATTATTCTTAAGTATGTAGACACTAAGAATCAAATTGACGATATCCTGACTAAGCCTCTTAAAGAAGAGATTTTTCTAAAATTTAGAAGAGAACTTGATATAGTTAGTGAATCGGAATTTTAAATATAAATTATAGTTACATATTATGTTAATATCAATATAGAATTTTTCTGGAATTTTCAGAATTATTTTATATTTTTATTAGTCGACTAGCAAATAGTTCTGGTCGACTAGGCCGCTAGATATTCCTATATCTTAGATATATATATATTATTATTATTATTATTATTATTATTATTATTAATTAAGCTAGTCAGTCAACATATTTTTAAAAAAATTCACTACAAAACAAACCACCTACGTTTTGTTTTCCCTCCACTTTTTCAAAAGCACCTTGGTACTACAAGATGTCTAGTACACAACACCTTGGAAAGGGACTTTTCAAAGTCAAATTAAAGTACACCCTATCCATAGCCCTATGATAGAAGTCAGGTCCTTTGTGTACTCTTTTTTGACCGGTTATATGCGTTAAAAATCCTCAGTTTTCGCGTCCTCTCTTTACAAAATTTTATGCGCATCGATTAGTCGACCAGACATTTCGACTAGTCAACCAGAAAATTACAGTTTTCCGTAGAACTGCGATTTTGACCGTTTTCTTCCACCGTTTTTTGCGCCAATCAGTTCTTCAACGTCTAGAATAGTTAAGAGAAGTTTCCATTGATTCTCTTTCAGTTTTTGATGACTCAAAATTTCGAATTTCCCTCCTCAAATCCTTATTTAAACTCCATGGTTCTTCATTTCTTCAGGAGGAAAACAAAATTCGAATAACCTCTTCATTTCAGAGAAAGATACTACGAACTCCTCAATAGGTTTTCTTCATTCTTCTCTAATGTTTCCATTTTCCAATCCTCGTTCTTCTCATAGATTCAATCCAGCCGAAGAAGCTCGCACGAAATATGTCGCCATGGAATTCACTCCATTCTATCCCGAATAATCCATCGACTTTAGTGATCCGAAAATTCAGAACTTCAATCTCCATCATCTTTGATATACCGTTTCTCTCTTCCACCTTTGGTGTGAAGACATTCCATATTATCCTCTTCTTGTGAAGCAATTTTACTCTAATATGATTGGTTATCAAGATGACGGATAGATCTATTTCGACACCAAAGTTCAAGGTATAGATATGCATCTCACCTTTGGAACTCTTGCCGAATGTCTTGGGCTTCCTCGATCAAATGATCAAACTCTCGGATTTGCCATGGATCATCAACCCACTCTTGATTTACTTAGTCCAAATTTTCGACCTTCCGGTATGATCATCATGGACTTACATCCAACTCCTAGCCTTCTCCTCAAGATCATAACTTACAACCTTCTTCCAAAGGTTGGGTCTTTCAGCTCCATTGGTGAAACTCACCTTCACATTCTCTATGCCATCATGCGTGGCATAAAAACTGATCGGTCTGTCTCTCTCATGTTAGCCTTAGTGAAACCTGTTTCAAACTACATCATCCTACCTTGCACGATCACTCGTATTCTTCAACATTTTGATGTTCCACTTGATGATGAAGTGGGCGTTTATAATCCACTTTGCTTTGACCACTCTATCTTGAGTTGCATGGACCTTCATCCAATTCCATAAGTTGAAGAAGAGCAACCGATCGATTCACACTCTCGTCGTCGCACGATTCCCATGTCCCTAAATGTTCGCCCTCATTCATCTTGGTTCTCCCTCCAAGAACAAATTGATCATCTTCAAGATAATATGCATATCGGTTTTGCAGGAGTTCAAGAACATATGCATGGTTTTGAGACTAGTATTGCACAAGTTAGGAATGACATGCATACAAGCTTTAACAACATACAAGGGACTCAAGCCCAGATTATGTGTCTCCTTTCACAATTAGCACCCTATGCCCCATCCACATCGCAGCACCTTCGTCCCCCATTTTTAAGCGATTTCGGAGGATTTCGCTTCTTAGTTGACTAAGGAAATCAGTTGGTCGACTAATCGTGGTTCTCAGCAGTTTTTAGTTGTTTTGTTTGGTTGTTGTTTTTCAGTGGTGATGGTTAATGTTTGGTGTTAAGTTGTTTCCAAATCAGTATGTATGTTGTGTTGTCAGTATGACTAAGTTACCTTTAAATGATGTATTTTGCTTTTTGTTGTTGGTCTACCCTGTACTTCAGTTAGTCCTTTGAATGAAGTTTAATGAAGTAGTAATGGAATTTCAGTTTGTTTAGTTCATACTCTTCTCGGTTTTTTAGACTTCTGCAATACTTAGTCGACTAGAACTTTTTATTAGTCGACTAATTCACTAAATATGCAGAAATTTATCCCATTTTTGATAATTTCAATGGGGGAGAAACATATGAAATATGCAGTGTATAAACATACATTTTTACAATCAGCATATATATGTTTATCACATATCACATTATATGCATCAATATACATGTCTATCACATTTGGCAAAATAGTTATGTCTATCACATTTGGCAAAATAGTTAACCTCTTTCACTACAAGACATCTTTTTAATAAATCTGCATTTGCTAAATTCATTAACTTGTTATCACACTCATTCCCATTTAGCAAAAGATTGTTCTATTTATCAAGCATAAATTCAGGGGGAGCTTTTCGATTATAAGTATCCCTTACAAACACATATATTTCATATTATATTAACATATATTGTAATCATCAAAAAAGGGGGAAGAATGTTGGAAACATAAAGTTTCTCTTCTTATAAATTTTTTGATTATACAATCATTTATATATATGTGTGTATACTAACTCTTTGGATGCAGATTATCAAGCTCAAACTCTCACATAATGACAATCATCAAAGTTACGTTGCAAGAACAAGCATCAAAATGCACGATGAAGCTCAAGCAATGCATTCTTATCTCTTGAGAAAGATGATGTAATTCTATCTTTTATTCTTGCAGAACTTTAGATTGTTAAGCCTTAATAATATCCTATCTTAGTTATTTAGGACTCAGCCTCAAATCCAAACTTCAGGAAAATTAGCAGACTAATATTTTTTCCTAGTCGACTAATAATTTTTATATGAAAAATTAATTTTTGGTCAAAAACTATTTTTTAAGCATAAGAATCATTTTCTGAAAAATTTCTCAAAATTTTATTTTTAGTCGACTAATAAGTTTTCCTAGTCTGCCAGACAGTTTTCCAGATAGTTATAACGTCAGTTATTATAACTGATTTCTATTAAATAATTTTTTTATTATTTAATGGCAGTTAGAAACTACCTTCCAACGTCACTTTGTCAGTTCCTAGCCGTTTCTGTCCGTTTGTGGAAGTTTATTTCCGTTGTTCTATCAATGGACACTTCAACAGTCATTTTCTGACCTGTCAGTACTATTAGTCGACTAATATTTTTGACTAGTCGACTAATTTTTGGAAAAACATTTTTTGAAAATTTAGGCAGTTGTCCAGCGTTCGAAAACTAACTTTTTGGACTATAAATAGACCCCCAGATCCCTGCCTAAATTACACGAAAATTCTCTCACTCTCTCTTTTCTTAAGGTTTCTCTCTCTAGAAAGAGTGAGATTTTCAGATTTCTATAGGGAAAACTCTGCAGAAATTCAGTCCCTATAGGAAGTCCAATTTTCAAGAGTGTTCTACCACAATTCACATCTTGAACCTTGGAGATTCCATCACCAACCTTGCGCAATAATTCCATCAATTATCAAGGCTATAGGTGATATTGTTTCAACGATTTCTTTTACTTTATTTGGTGAATCTCTTGTTGAAGAGATTGTACAAGTTTGCAACACGGAAAGTGTTGGCATCTTTGTATGTTGATTACTTGCGGGGAGTAAGTGTTTTAGTGGATTCAAATCTCTACGGGGTAGAGGACTGGACATAGGATCATAAGGATCCGAACCAGGATAAACATCTCGATGTTTGCGTTTGCATTTTCTGGATTGTGATCTTTTATTTTCCGCACTCTTATTGCAATTTTTCATTAACTTTTAAATTTGCAATATCGTCGTGATTTACACTATTCACCCCCTCTAGTGTATTTGGTGTGCCAGGAGATCCAACAGAATACCGCAGTTATAGTCTATTCGTTAAAACTATGTCGTTTAACCTCAAGCCTCGGGTACGGCCAATCTGTCAAACCCAATTGCTCGAAGCCGGTTAGTCTCCATCGATCTTTAGTCAAATAATGTTGGATATCTGCCAACATACTCTGGCCAGAGTTTTCACTAAAGACCGAACTAACTCTACGACCCTAACTCCCATTGACCGGGAGAGACGAATTCTATCTTGGTCATTACTCTCCTCGCATGCTTCAAATGTCACCCAACCAAAGACCTTTCGATAGGACTTGCCTCGAAGCTAGGTCAGAGATCTAAGTGACACCGTTCACGTACAGGTTCGTACAATGACCTCAAGTTAAAAGACCAACTCGCCTAACATCACTGAGAGTTATCATTGACAGAGTGGTCAATCATAACCATATGATAACTCTTGTTGGGTCGTTCAGTGAACTCATTCTCCAATGAGCACCTGTGTCTCGTCTCTGACTTCGCCAAGTCGAACGACAATGAGATCATCGTCACCGCTACACGGTGAAGACAATGACACAATGGTCTATCCGATGTTTCGATATCCTTTTCTCGAAACATCTAATACCACGAACATTTTTAGACTTATGCTATAGACTGTCAAGCACTTCTACATGATCGAGATCCTCATCTCGATACATGTTTGGCCTTGCATTAAGTCTCGGGACTTTACCTAAGTTTCTAATGATAACTACATTATGATTTAACTTAGATGAATTCTTACCATACAGCTTACTGTAATTTTGAACAAGATAAATTGCCTCGAGGGCATACATCTCCCAACATGGTGTAGCTGAGATCGACCTACGGAGGTTCGTCTCTAGACTAATGACTCAAGCTCGAATGTAAAAATGGTAAAAATGAGACGATATAGTTCTATGTCTTAGACCTCGTACCTTGAAGATGAGACCCTTTCTCCTATTTATAGAGGTTCGGGGTCCCTTTAGAGACGTTGGGTAGATAATGGCTACCCATAATGGGGCCGCGATCTTCCACCATGAATGGGAGTAAACGTTACCCATGTCCCCGATATTTCCAGACATGCCTTTAATCCCACGTTCGCGTGATGTGGACCCAACGGTCAACTGGCCATTCGGGCTTTTACTGAGTCGACATCGAGTTTCTTTGGTGGGCCTGGTGGGCCTTAGTCATCGTTCAACCGAGCTGTCTCAAATGCCGGCCCAATGGCTCAACATAGCTCAAACAAACTAAAGTTTTAAATGTGAGTTACATGTTCTCACTGTGGTTGTTGGTTTTTATATGAGATGACAACATCGTAAAAAGTTCATTTTAGGTCAGTGGGTGGCACTGTATTTATGTCCCTCTGACTAGATGTGCTTCGAGCACGCGTGCCTCTTGATGGGCATCCACGTAGTCGAGTGGGCGAGACAAGCTCCCTTGGAATTTTGTAATTGATTTTGTAGGTGGGCTTGGGCCAAGTCCATAGCCATAGGCCTAACACAATGTGTTATATGCGACTGTAGTGTTTGCCTGATACTTGTTGGACATGGTATTTGTTTCGGGGTGTTTTCTTACCACATAAGTTTGTTGAAAAATTAGTTCGGATGCGGTTGTTGACGTTGGAGATGTGGGCAGCTTTCTGGACACTGGACGAGCGAACCTCGAGATTAAGAGACCCAAAGCCGAGCTTGGAGGTCGAATTCGAGCTATCTACCAACTATATATCTGCAACACTGGAAGCTTGTCAGGGGGTCGGATCTGGGGTTCGATAAGAGGCTCAGTGAAACTATGTCTAAACTATCGGGAGGTCGTCTGTTAGTTCTCAAGCCGAGTTATGGAGGAAATGTAAAATTGGTGGATTAGATGTTAAGTATAAGAATACATGCGTATTGGATCTCTGAGATTTGTCCCGTCTCTCATTGTTTAAGGGACTATTTACAGGTGGTGGTTCTTCGAACGTCGTTCCGAAATAATGTTCACGCATTGAAGACACGTTAATGCATTTGGTCCAAGCTGTCATTCTTGATGGCGAGCCAAACGACAAGTCATGAATGCCCTCATTGATGAAGAGCGTTACAGTCGGCATTGATAGATGATCTTAACGGTCTCGACTGGCACTTCAAATGGAGTAAGCATCGGCCTCACGTGAGGGTCACGGGGCAGTTGGGCTGAAGTCGTTGGCTTTTCTGGGCACTTGGGCTTTAGTCAACTAAAATATAGAATTAAGTCTGGGCTGTCCCAATGTAGCAATAGTATCGACTTTGGTGAGTTGATGCTTCTAATTAATGCTTAATTTTTAAAAAGGCCTCAACATTGCTTTGTTTTCAAAAAAAATCCCAATTACTTTTTAAACCCTCACTGAACTTCATCATACTTTTATGAAATGCTTCATTGCCACCTTCTTATGAAAAACTGGTAAAGCTAAGTATGAAAAAAGTTGTTATTGTTATGAATAGGCCCATTGGGCCAATTGGGTATCCAACCCACTATTGAAAGTTATAAATACAAGGGTATGGGGCTCTTAACCCTCTACACCTATTCTCCCTATATTTCCCTTCACAACACGTTATCAGCACGATCACGCTCGTTCGAGGAGACGGCGGCTCGCGGGGAAGGAGATCCATCAATCGCTCAGATTCAAGAAGATCGTAATCTTCTCAACGGGGAGCGAAAAGGGCATCCTTCACCAACCGTCGCCTATATTCCTCGTCGAATCTAGAGGTAAAAATCAAAACTTTTTAGATCTAAACTTGCTTTTCTCATTAGATCTTCATGTTTTAGGATCAAAAAGTTTACAAACACGGTAAAATTCAATTTTTTATTAGATCTGCATGCCTAAAAACAATAAAAATCTGTTTTAGCGATCTAAATAGTTGAAAAATCCGTTTTTAACCCCCCGCCTTTGATCCAAAAATCGCACGCCCGTAGGGCGGAACGGCGGCGCGTCTCTAGCGCCGTCGGCGGAAATCGCAGCCGCGGCCGCGGCCTGATGCCACGGCACTGCGCCGCGGCCCGCAGCCACGGCCCGTCGCCGCCACGGCGGCCGCGTCCTACGCGGCCAGCCGTCGCGGCGACACGCCGCGGGCCCCCCTAGGGTTTCCTGAAACCCTAACCCTAACGGGCCATTTTTCGGGGGAGGCCAAATTTTAACCCTAATTGGTTGTTTTCATGGCCCAAAGGCCCGAAAATTAGCCCATTCACATAAATTATTTTTCTTTTATTTTTGGCCCTAAAAAGCCCAAAATAATTAAAAGAAATTTTAAAAGGGTTTTATAGCGGTAAAATAAAACATTAAAATATGGATCAAAAGGTAAAAGTTTTTCAAAAAAAAAGGTTTTTTGCACGTCGCACACAAATTTAAATTATTTTAAAAGCCTGTGTTTTGATTATCTGCGTGGTTGTATGTCTCGAATATATTATCTGCGTGGATGTGCAATATTAGGCTATGTTTTTAGGGATCAGCCAGGTTTCCGACACCGTTTTAAATTCCTGCAATTTTTCTTTTTTTTGCGAGAAATTTTGTATGTGAGGATGAAAATGTAAAAAGAGGACCGAAGGACACCAAAAAGAAGCTGAAGGCGTTCACTCAATGAAGATAAGGGCTTCTCTCTGAAGTTCCCGAGTTGTACTTTATTTTTCATGCATTTATTTTGATGTAACTTTGGACTGTACTTCTTTCTTTCGGTGTCGGCTGGCTGATCCCCATAGTCCTAAGTCATTTTTCTGTTTCATTGTTTATGCATTAACTGCGTGGTTGTTAATTAGCTTAAATACCATGTTTAATATCACAATGAAACTTCTTAACAGCATGCATGAATGTTAATCTTTATTAATTAATTATTCACATTATCTGAAAAAAAGCATGTATGTTAAAATCACATTAATTAAATTCATGCTATGAAAATGTTTACATTACATGCGTAGATGTCTATCTTAATCAGTCTTAATGATACATGTTGTTTTTCTTTACATTGCTAGATCATTAAATGGCCAGACTCGCAAATGTCGACTTCTCGGTCCTGAAGGCCGATGGGTCAAACTACCTGAGTTGGCAGTTGGACCTGAAGTTCCATCTGCGCTCTCATGGTTTCAGTCTCACACAGACTGAAAAGGCAACAATAAGTACTGCCCCAGCAAACAAGGAGGCTTCAGTGGAAGCACCTCATACAGAGGAAGTTTCCGATATATTAAAGGCGAAAGCCATTATATATATCAGGAAACACTTAGAATCGACCTTAAAGGACGAGTACCTCACTGTAGAGGACCCTTACGAGCTGTGGGATGCACTCGAGGAGAGGTACAGACATCAGAGGGATGTCATACTCCCCCGTGCATAGTATAAGTGGACTCACCTCCGCATACAGGATTTCAAATCCGTAGCGGAGTACAACTCAGCTCTCTTCCGCATCACCTCACGCCTGAAGTTGTGTGGTGAACCAGTGACGGAGAAGATGTTGCTGGAAAAGACGTTCACGTCTTTCCACGAAAAGGACATGATCCTTATGCAACAATATAGAGAGAGAAAGTTCACAAAGTACTCTGACCTGCTTTCATGCCTGCTTATGGCTGAACAGAAAAGAGACCTGTTGGTTGCCACCCACAACCTGCGCCCTCCTGGCTCCGCTCCATTGCCACCTCCTGCAGAGGCTCACTTCCAGTCTTCCCTGAAGAAGAAGACGGACAAAAAGGCAAAATTCCAGAAATGGAAAGAACAGAAGCAGCGGAAGAAGGCCACTCCCCCAGCTCCTCCTCAGAACCAGAAGTTCGTGGACAAGAAGCAGAAGAGGATTCCCAACAAAGGTGGCACTCCCAAGAAAGACTGGGAGGACAAGTGCTCTAAATGCGGAATGACGGGCCACTGGTCCAGAATCTGCCGCACAGCAAAACACCTCCAGGACCTCTACCAGGCAAGCCTCAAGCCTCGAGCTGAGACAAACCTGATTGAGAGCGCAGCGTTGGCAGAGACCTCATGGACTCCTGAAGACTTCATGGGAGATGACACTCTCTAGATCTGGACCACTTCTATGCACTAGCAATGTATCTTCTATTTTTATGCATCGTATCTAGTTTTATTTCCATGTCAAAACAATATTTTGAGCATTTATCTTTATGAAAGTAGATCTTTTCTCTTCATTTATTGCTTGAATGTCTTTCCCCTTTTTAGATATGGAACTTATCTTCCTAGTGGACAGTGCATCGACGCACTCGATCCTTCAAAACATAGACTACTTCACGAGCGTAAGTAGCTATTCTGGCCCACTGAGAACAATCTCAGGACCAGCAAACATAATCGAAGGATCGGGGGAAGCAATTATATTGCTCCCCGGCAACACACAAATAACACTTAAAAATGCGTTATACTCCCCTAAATCCATCCGAAACCTCCTAAGCTTCAAAGACATCCGTTTAAACGGATATCACTTAGAGACGGTCGAGGAAGATAAAAGGGAATACTTGCTTGTAACGGCTCTTACAAATGGTTCAAAAACCATTGTGGAACATTTCAAGGGACTCCCCTCGGGACTCTACCAAACAAGTATACAAACTCCAGAAACATCTATGGTGGAGCACCTGCAGTGCCCCCAAACACCAGAATTCCAACTCTGGCACAGTCGACCGTGTTGAATATTGGACTCCCCGGATTTGGTTTTGATGATGAGCAAACATAAATAATCCATGAACTAACAATTTGTGAGCGCAGTATTGGAGATCGTCGCCAAATTCACGAGAACAATTAAAGCGACATCTCAAGACTTCTCAAAGCTCGTATTCATGCCTAAAGCTTCGTTGAAGCTCTTGCGCCGTTTTGGAAGTCATGAAGAATTAATCGAAGCTCTCGAAGACCGTTCTTTAAGGTTTTATTTATAGTCTTTTAAGCTTCGATCTATAGAATGTTAAGCCTTGAGTATATCTTACGTTTCTATCTTCATATCGCTCATATCGTAGCTCTAGGATCTTAGTACAAGTTCATTCTAACTTCCTCGAAGCATCGCGCTTCGATTCGGACTTGTTTGTGCATGTTAGTTGGTACAAGAAGAAGTACTGACCGACTAGATGTTGATCTAGTCGGTCAGCAAAGCTTCTTGGACTGACTAGTGTGAGTTAATCTTTTCCTGTTCAGTACTGTTTACAGTTAGTCGGTCTACATTGACTCACCGACCGACTAGTTTGTGAACTAGTCGGTCAGTGATGCTTCTTTGACCGACTAGTTGTGACTTACTGTTCATACTAAATTTCTCCTAAGCTATTGTTTATCGTTAGTCGGTCTAAGAACGTTTGGTGACCGACTAGTTGATAATCTAGTCGGTCAACTTTTGTTCTTGGACCGACTAAGTCAATTTGTATTCAGACTATTTGTTTTGCCTCTTAGTCGATCTACGTTCACTGACTGACCGACTAGTTGTGAAACTAGTCGGTCAGAAAGTCTTCTTGGACCGACTAGATTTCTAGGTCTGAATTTCTATCTTTTCTCAGTTCTTCTCTTAGTCGGTCCATGTTGTTTGACTGACCGACTAGTTGATGAACTAGTCTGTCAGTGGTTGTTCTTTGACCGACTAGTTGCCTCAGATTTATATCCGTTGGAAATTGACCTAATTTGTTTTTATGGGACCCTATAAATACAAACCTAGGTCATTTCTCTCTAGGTTAGAGCCGCCATTAAGAGATTCATTGAGATAGAAAGAGATAGCCATTCTCACTCATTTCTAAAGCTCTCTTCCTCACAAGAAATCCATTCTCTCACTTTCTAGATCTAGAATCCATCTTGAGAGAAGCTTGTTCTTGGTGAGCCCTTCAAGCTCTAGCTTGAATCAAGTCTCCAAATCACTCCTAGGCACCTATTGCTGGTCATTTCCTTGGTGCTAGGTCTTGGTGACTTCATCTTCCTCAAATCCCTCCTTGCACCTATTTGGTAAGAAAACTCAAGGTATATGAATTTGTGGTAAGATTGTTTATTTCATTATAAACTTGTTTATATTGCTTGTTGATTCTCTCGGTTGTGAGAGAAGGTTGTGATCCCGGGTTGTGGGATTCACTATTGCCATTGCATGTATGATTTGAGCTTGTGAAGGTTTTTCACAAGATATCATAGTGGAAATCTTGGGTTAAGGTTTCTAACCTAAGTATCCGGAGGGGATCCGGGTGGTTGGGACGTAGGATCACCGGGAACAAGTCGGGGAGACTTGGGTGGATCCGAACCCATTAACATCATTTGTTAGCATTGTTAATTTTGTTGTTGTCATTCAATTTAAGCTTCCGCAAATTGATTTGGTAGTTTTTTGCACTATAATTTGGAATTATACTCCTTGTTATTTTTAAAGTACTATTCACCCCCCTTAGTACTTGTGCAGTAGCTTGTAGGGCATTACAGACCGGGACACCCTGGTTCTGTTATGATGTACCGCATCATAAAGAACTCCAGGGGCATTGACCTGAAGAACCTGAAGATTCTTCAAAAAGGAAAATTCCCATGTCCATCCTGTTACAAGGGTAAACTGATCACGAGACCCTCTCCACTGAAAGTGGATGTGGAGTCCCCCAGTTTTCTGGAAAGAATCCACGGAGACATTTGTGGGCCGATTCACCCATCAAGTGGTCAGTTCAGGTACTTTATGGTCCTGATAGACGCATCTACTAAGTGGTCACATGTGTGCCTACTGTCCACCCGTAACCTAGCACTATCTAAGCTTTTAGCTCAGATAATCAAGTTACGGGCCCACTTCCCCGACTACCAGATAAAGAAACTTCGTCTGGACAATGCGGGGGAGTTTACGTCACAAGTGTTTCTAGACTATTGCCAAGCTCAGGGAATTGAAGTCGAACATCCTGTAGCGCATGTTCACACCCAAAATGGGCTAGCAGAATCTATAATTAAGGGACTGCAATGGATCGCTCGTCCATTATTACTTCAATCCCAGATGCCAGTGAATGCGTGGGGTCATGCAATTTTGCATGCTGCATCTTTAATAAAATTAAGACCCTCTGTGTTGGATATGGAAGACGTTTGTACACCCTTGTGGGGGATGTACGAGGGAATACGGACCTCGAACGTCGCGTACACGAAGTCGTGTGCAAAGGGAATCTGTTCCCTTGCGGAGAGGATCTCTGTATGAGCGGGAAAGTCGCATTATATATGCATAAGTGCATGCGACATATGGCTAATAAAGGGGGAATATCTTAAGCTTATGTTGTACCATGCATATGGTACAACTTAAGCTTATAATGTGCCATGTATCATGGTACACCTTAATTAAGTTGTTCCAAAGGAACAACTTACCCTAAAATAACTACCTTGGGGGCTATAAATAAGACCCAAGGGTAGCCATTTTCTTTACACATTTGCATGAAATTCATGCATGCATCTTCTTCATAGCGAAGCTCTGCAGAAATATTTCCTCTCCCTCCTTCCAAGTTCTTAATCTAAAATAGAGATTTAGATTGTGGATTAGTAGCCTTACTCCGTTCGTGAGAAGACTCGATCCGTCGTGGCGAATCCAAAGGCAAAGTTCCGAGACTATCGTTCCGCATACGCAAGTGTAAGTCTACACTTTAATTATCGATCCTAACTTTGTTTTGGATAGGATCCTTCATTGGTATCAGAGCCATATGGGTTCGCCCCGGTCAATCCACCGCCCCGTCGAAACTACGAACGAGTCGTTGTCTTTTTCACGAATGGGTCTCCTACTATTACGGATATAGTAGGAACGCTTCGTGACGGAGAGAACGCAGCGGTTGTTCTTTTCACGTTAGGGTCTCCTATCATTACGGATATGGTAGGAACTCTCCGTGACGGGAAGAACCGACCGTTCACGTAGTACGTTAGTCATTTTTTTGGCACACGGCCATTAGGCAATAACTAACTTCATCGACGAACGGGTGCTTCATCGAGGAAGATGATGGAAGTTATTTCCATCGGGTAAGAGGAAAATTTGGTGCATGTGTACCATGGCCAAATGGGCTATGAAGGCCATGCATCCCCTCTCCCCATGCGGAGGGGGTTGGCTACGGCCAATAACCACCGGCGACCACCCCATCAAGGGGGAGGAATGAGTGCGGCAACCCCGTTTAAAGGGGGTGGCCGGCCATGGCCAAAGGGGCCATGGCCGGCCAACGCCGAATGGCCTTGGCCATGACCGGCCATGGCCAAGCCATGGCCGGCCATGGCCAGGCCGACAGTGGCCGGCCAAGGGCCAGGCCGGCAGTGGCCGGCCTTGGCAGAGCCTTGCCGGCCAGGCCGGCCCTGGCAGTGGCCAGGGCCGGCGCCCTGGCCTCAGGCCAGGGCCTGGCCGAGGCCAGGGCAGGAGCCCTGGCCCCGGCCAGCGGCCTGCCGGCCCTGGCAGAGGCCAGGGCCGGCGCCCTGGCCTCAGGCCAGGGCAGGAGCCCTGGCCCCGGCCAGCAGCCTGCCGGCCCTGGCAGAGGCCAGGGCCGGCGCCCTGGCCTCAGGCCAGGGCCTGGCCGAGGCCAGGGCAGGAGCCCTGGCCCTGGCCAGTGGCCTGGCCGGCCGGCCCTGGCAGAGGCCAGGGCCTGGCCAGCCCTGGCCGAGGGGGCCAGGCCCCCTGGCCGGCCAGGGCAGAGGCCCTGGCCGGCCTTTGGCCAAGCCCCGGTCAGGGCAGAGGCCCTGACCGGGAGGGAGAATTTGTATTTCAAAAATTGGTCGACCAATTTTGTGTTTTTGGTCGACCAATCTGACAGATGGTCTGGATCGATTGCAAACTTGCCAGATGACTCATACAGGGTAACAAATGGCCTTGGTCAAACTCGAATGTGTCGATTAGTCCATACGGGACTAACCACAGTGCCGAATAGTTCATACGGGACTAACGTTTTAATGAAGTTTTTTCATTTGGGCTCTACTCCTTGAAGATTAGCCATAGTGCTCTACTTCATGCGAGATTAGCCATGTCATTGTGCTCTACTCTACGGAGATTAGCCAATGTACTTGTGACGTTGTGCTCTACTCTACGGAGATTAGCCAACGTGCTTTCAAAATTTTTTGGAAAAAGATGTTTTTTCAAATAGGTTATGTCCCGTCCTCAAATCGGGATAGCGCAATTTAGAATTCCAAGTCCTACCACGATCCGGCCATGGTTATCTAACCCATGGGTGTGTAGAACAGGTCTCGTGGCTTGGAAATTGTTGCGTTAAAATTCTTTGCGCTAATTCTCACCTATTCTATTTTGAAAGATAAGTTTTTCAAAGTGATTTTCCGCTGCTAATACCATACGGGTATTATTTCTGATTTCTTTTTACTTGAGATAAGTAAGAGGGATACTTTGAAAGTTACTACTAGATGGTAGTTGGGAACGTAGTGAACTTCTCGATTCTAGAGTAACATTTCAACGCATCCAAGGAACTTATCAAGTGTTTAAAGAATCGAAACTTTATGCATAGAATTTTGATCGTGTTTTTCATTCTCTTTGCAGTTTTTTGAATCGAAAATGTCTACCGCTTCTAAGAATATTGTCGCAGAGCTTAACAAAGGTAAAAAGCTCAACGGCGACAATTATAAACTTTGGTCAATAAAGATCCAATATGTTTTGGAGGAGCAAGATGTGCTCGAAACACTCCAAAACATAATGGTAGAACCTGAGTTGGGCAATACGGCCCAACACAAAAGGGACCGGGAAGCTTATGACACTTGGACTCGAAAGAACAAAATAGCACGTATTACGTTACTGTCCGCGATGGACAATGACATAATGCGCCTATTTCGGGAATTCGACCTAGCTAAAGACATATGGTCTGAGCTAGAGATAAAGTTTGGTGGAACTTCGGTTACCAAACTCCGCTCCTTGAATATTCAATTTGATTCGTACAAGATGCGGCGAGATCATTCTATGAAAAAGCATCTCCGCCACATGGCGAATCTTATATCTGAATTAAAGGATGCAGGTGTTACGCTGTCTGACGAACAGCAGATCCAAGCGGTCATTCGTTCATTCCCAGATAGCTGGGATAACATGAAAATGCATCTCACTCATAATGAATGCATTAAAACTTTAAGCGATGTTTCGAAACACCTCGAACTCGAGGAAGAGCGGATTCAAGCCGCAAAACCAAGTGCAGAAGTGCACGTGGCCGCTAGTTCCTCACATGGAGGAAATAAGCGGAAACGCTTAAGGTTTGTGAACGAACGTAAGCAAGAACCGGAGACCTCAAAGAAGACAAAGAACAAAAAGTGGCAAAAGAATGTGCACTCAAAGAAGAAAAACTTGAAGAAGATCAAGTGCTTTAAGTGCAACAAGTACGGTCACTTCGCCCGTAAGTGTACGGATGGAAGTGACAAGGTAACTTGTAGGGCTAGTTACATATGTGTTTCTAGTTTCGTGTTTCTTGCTGAATCTAACTATTTTTGGTTGATTGATTCAGGGGCCACAGACCACGTTGCGAAGGACAGAAGGTTCTTCGTAGAGTATCGAAAGATAACTCAAGGAACAAAGTGGATATACGTCGGCAACAACACACGTGTTGAAGTCAAAGGCGTCGGAACATGCAAGCTAGTTCTCGACAACGGCCGGACTTTATTATTGCACGACGTCCTCTTTGCTCCAGATATTAGAAGGAATATCGTTTCCGTGGTCATGTTAATGTCTTTAGATTATGAGTGGAGGTTCTATAAACAATATGTTGACCTTGTTTGTAATAATTCTTTGATTGGTTCTGGTAATGTTTGTAATGGATTAATTGTTTTAAATACAATGTATGATGTTGCTTCTTCCATTAATGAAAGTTTTCATTTGACAAATGCTTCTAACTCTGAGTCTGAAATCATTTGTTGGCATGCAAGACTTGGTCATATTGGACCAACTAGAATGGATAGACTTGCCAAAAGTGGCTTGCTATCTAATGTTTCAAAAGTTGAAATGTCAACTTGCGAACATTGTCTTGTAGGGAAAACTTGTCGCAAGCCGTTTGGAACTGGCACAAGGGCCGAAGTTCCATTACAGCTTATCCATTCGGACATTTGCGGTCCAATGAATGTTAAGACAAGACACGGGAAGTCCTATTTCATCACATTCATTGATGACTTCACCCGTTTCGGACATATCTATTTGATATCCCACAAAAGTGAAGCTTTGGCTTGCTTTAAAAACTATATGAGTTTAGTGGAGAATCAATTAGATCGCAAGATTAAGGTTTTGCGAACCGATAGGGGCGGTGAATATCAATCAATAAGTTTTAAGGAACTTTGTGATGAAAAAGGCATAGTACATCAGGTAACTATGCCTTACACTCCGCAACAAAACGGTGTTGCGGAAAGAAGAAATAGGACATTGATGGAAATGGTCCGATCAATGATGTCTCAGGCAAATTTTCCTATCACCTTTTGGGGTGACGCATTATTGACGGCAGCATTCATCTTAAACCGTGTACCCTCGAAGTCGGTAAGTTCTACTCCTTATGAGTTGTGGAACAATAGAACTCCAGACTTAAACATTCTAAAACCTTGGGGTTGTGCCTCTTACGCACATTTATCCTCTCACAAATATGGCAAACTTGGGCCACGTGGGAGGAAGTGTATCTTCATCCGATACGCTGAAAACTCCAAAGGATATGTTTTCGTCGGTCAAGAGGACAATGGGGGTCTAATAGAATTCGAATCGAGGGATGTTGTCTTCTTGGAAAAAGAGTTTCCAAGACAGGGTGAGATAAGTCAAGACTTATCCTTGTTTGAGACTTGGGATCAAGAAGGATCGGAACGTTCGAGTGGGAGAATCCTTGGTGAAGAAGAAAATACGTTTCAAACTTCACCAATGGATGATACGAACGATACCAATCCTAATCCGAGTGGGAGTGATGTTATTCCAAGTGGGAGTGATGTCATTCCAAGTGGGAGTGATCAAACTCAAACAAGACGTAGTAATCGAACGAGGCTAACACCTCTGAGATTTGAGGATGAATTTCCTCAAACATTCATGACATTACTACAAGATGATGACGAACCTGCAAACTTCAAACAGGCCGTCACATGCCCTGCTAAAGATAAATGGATAGCGGCAATGGAAGAAGAACTTCAATCCATGAAAACAAACCAAGTCTGGGACTTGGTTGATTTACCTAAGGGACGTAGAGCCATTGGGAACAAGTGGGTTCTCAAAATCAAGCATAAGGCTGATGGCTCCATCGAGAAATATAAAGCTCGCCTTGTTGCGAAAGGTTTCACGCAACAGGAAGGAATAGACTACGAAGAGACTTTCTCTCCTGTCGTGCGTTTTACCTCGATTCGCTTAATTCTGGCAATGGTGGCTTGTTTGGACCTCGAATTACATCAGATGGATGTAAAGACTGCCTTTCTTAACGGAGAACTAGATGAGGAGATCTACATGGAACAACCAAACGGGTTCGTACAAGAAGAAAACAAACATAAGGTTTGTAAACTTCGTAAATCCATATATGGTCTTAAACAATCCTCAAGGCAGTGGTATATGCGCTTTCAAGAAGTTGTTTTGTCGTATGGATTCTCCATGCTCGACGAAGACAATTGCGTATATATTAAGAGGATTAAAAACAAGTATATAATTATGTCTCTTTATGTAGATGACATACTTATAGCCGGAAATGATAAGCGTCTTATATTGGATATCAAAGCTTGGCTTTCATCCGTCTTTGAGATGAAAGACATGGGTGAAGCTGCATATATCCTTGGGGTTAAGATCTCAAGGAATCGTTCCAAGAAACTTCTTTCTCTCTCTCAAGAGACGTATATAAAGAAAGTTTTAGAACGGTTTAATATGCAGGACTGCAAGCCAATTGATACTCCAATAAGCAAAGGCGAGGGTCTATGTTTGGAGATGTGTCCCAAAGATCCAAAAGAAAAGAAAGCTATGGAAAAAGTTCCATACTCCAGTGCTGTCGGGAGTCTGATGTACGCCATGATGTGTACTAGACCCGACATTTGCTATGCTGTTGGTATGGTAAGCCGTTACCAATCCAACCCAGGGCAGGCACACTGGAAAGCGGTGAAGAGGATATTAAGATACCTCAAAGGGACTGCGGACTATGCGTTATGCTATCAAGGCAATACCTTGAGACTCGAAGGCTATACCGATGCTGATTGGGCGGGTGATCTCGACGAGCGAAGATCTACCTCAGGCTTTGTTTTCTTACTCGGGAATGGTGCAATACCCTGGAGCAGCAAGAAACAAACCTGCATCGCTCTATCAACCATGGAAGCCGAGTTCGTAGCATTCAGCATGGCGGTCCAAGAAGCTGTTTGGCTTAGGAAATTCTTAGACAGGCTGACGAATGCCTCTGACTCGAGCACTGTTCCTATATACAGTGATAGTCAAGCTTCGATTGCCTATGTCAAAGATCCTAAATTTCATTGTAAGACCAAACACATTGACATTCGATTCAAGTTTGCGAAGGATTATGATAAACGGAAGGAAGTAGACATAGGATACATATCCACGCATGAGATGATAGCGGATCCCCTTACTAAGGCGATCCCCAGAGATGTGTTTTTCAAACACTTATCATCTATGGGAATGCGTAGGTGCTGAGCTGTATCATGTAATATTTCCCATGTCTATAGAAGATCAAAATTTAATTTGCATACAAGTTTCTTACAAATGATTTTATATACATTTGTGTTTAAGTCTCAGCTATTTTTTTGTGTATGTCGGACAGATTAAGGTTGGCTCTCTCACATGAGCAACCGTCTTATCTTATCAGATGGATAAGATAGAGATGAGACTAGTTTAAAGTCAAAATCATTAGACAAATGATTTAGAGTCATGACTTAAACAAGATAGTCGAATAAAAGATCTGCATCATACGGATGCTTACAAAAGATCTGAGATCTGTATCACAAGGATATAAAGATCTCATTGGATTTTTTAAATCCTATCTGTCTTATGCAGGATGAGAGTCCGTGAATATTTCACGAGTAGTAAGGGGACTCAAAAAGATAGGCACTGTGGTGTCTGATCTTTTCATCCGTACAACATCATTAAGACATACTCTCCCTGGGAAAGGAGTGATGTTGTAATACGTGTTCATACCACGTATGCATTTCGACCACTGAGTTAGTAGCAATAGTGTTTGCTATTATGTGAGACTCAAAGGCCATATGGGTCTTAACTCTTACCCTCAAGGACTCCAATTGGTTCCTTTAGATTTGACGAGATGATCGCTATCTTAGCGTGTTACTAATGGGCTATGGTAATTCGGCTCGGCGGGGCACGTTAGAAAAGCGAATCAAGTCAAGATCAGAAGGTTCACAAGAAGAGGAAGATTGATTTCATATTCACATTTGGACTTTAATGATTCAAAGCTGGCCAGCCAATTGTAATCCAGATGGGATTCAATTGTTGAATATAAAGTATAAGAAATGTGAAGAAATAATCTAGGGTAAAGCATGCGTTGAACTACTCAACTTTGCACCTTCGAGGTCGTTGTGTATCTCTAACAAGTGCACAACAACAGATTCTACGTGCATGACGGTCGCACGGTCTATTTCTCGGTATGATAGATGAAAGAACTAAGGGAAAGACGTTCTCTTACAATCCCCTCAAGTGTAAGTGGGAGATGTTGGATATGGAAGACGTTTGTACACCATTGTGGGGGATGTACGAGGGAATACGGACCTCGAACGTCGCGTACACGAAGTCGTGTGCAAAGGGAATCTGTTCCCTTGCGGAGAGGATCTCTGTATGAGCGGGAAAGTCGCATTATATATGCATAAGTGCATGCGACATATGGCTAATAAAGGGGGAATATCTTAAGCTTATGTTGTACCATGCATATGGTACAACTTAAGCTTATAATGTGCCATGTATCATGGTACACCTTAATTAAGTTGTTCCAAAGGAACAACTTACCCTAAAATAACTACCTTGGGGGCTATAAATAAGACCCAAGGGTAGCCATTTTCTTTACACATTTGCATGAAATTCATGCATGCATCTTCTTCATAGCGAAGCTCTGCAGAAATATTTCCTCTCCCTCCTTCCAAGTTCTTAATCTAAAATAGAGATTTAGATTGTGGATTAGTAGCCTTACTCCGTTCGTGAGAAGACTCGATCCGTCGTGGCGAATCCGAAGGCAAAGTTCCGAGACTATCGTTCCGCATACGCAAGCGTAAGTCTACACTTTAATTATCGATCCTAACTTTGTTTTGGATAGGATCCTTCACTCTGGAGGTCAGTCATCTTCTCCAATGCAACTAGCACTTGGAGCCCCACCAATTGTCTCACATTTGAGAATATTTGGTTGTGCAGTATACATCCCCATAGCACCACCACAAAGGACAAAGATGGGTCCAAAACGTCGCCTAGGCATTTATGTTGGGTTTGACACCCCCTCCATAATTAGATTCCTAGAACCCCTTACAGGGGACGTCTTTAAGACACGTCTAGAAGACTGTGAATTTGATGAAACATCATTTCCAAGACTAGGCTCACAGACAAAGAAGCCAGAAGCTTCAGAAAGTATCACTTGGGATACAAAAACTTTATGTCACTTTGATCCGCCAACAAGCCAGTGTGAGGAGGAGGTCCTGAAGATTCTCCACATCCAAAACACTGTCCATCTCTTGCCAGACAAATTTACTGACAACCAGAAGATTGTCAAATCACACGTCCTTGCTGCTAACACTCCAGCTAGGATTGACATACCGCAAAATGGATGCAATCCGCCTGCAGCAGAAATGGTTGGACCTCTCAAAAAGAGAGGACGACCACCGGGATCCAAGGACCAAGTCTGTCGAAAGAGTAGGACCCTTGGCAATGGTAAACAAATACCACCACATGATGCTAATATAAGCCCTGTTACACCATCTCTCCCAAACTCTCATGAAGAGGAAAAACCGGGAGAAAATGAAGTATCGATACACTATGTACGAACTGGGGAGTATTGGGATAGAAAGAGCACAACAATAGATGACACATTTGCGTGTAATATTGCCATCAACGTCGCGTACTGCGACGATGATATTGAACCACGCTCTCTGACAGAATGTCAAAGTAGAGATGATTGGCCAAAGTGGAAAGCGGCAATAGGAGTGGAGTTGGATTCACTCACCAAACGCAAGGTCTTCGGACCAATAGTCCAGACACCAAAAGGTGTAAAACCTGTGGGTTATAAATGGGTATTTGTTAGAAAACGAAATGAACAGAATGAGATCGTACGCTACAAAGCAAGGCTTGTAGCGCAGGGTTTTACCCAACGTCCTGGGGTGGATTTTGAAGCCACATACTCCCCGGTCATGGACGTGATCACCTTCCGATTCCTCATTGGCTTAACAGCACAAGAGGGTTTAGATATGCAACTCATGGACGTGGTTACTGCATACCTATATGGCAACCTAGACCGAGACATCTATATGAGATTGCCCGACGATTATTCTTTGCCTGCAGCACTAAAAGAGAGAGAACGTGACATCTACTCAGTAAAACTACAAAGATCATTATATGGTCTAAAACAATCCGGAAGGATGTGGTATAACAGACTAAGCGATTTCCTTGCACAGCAAGGATTTAAAAACGACCCAGTCTGTCCTTGCATCTTTATAAGAGCAAAGGCAACAGGATTTGTAATTATAGCCGTCTATGTAGACGACTTAAACCTCATCGGATCTCCTGAAGAGATCGCAAAGATTTCTAGAAGCCTGACAGAAACCTTCGAGATGAAAGACCTCGGAAAATCAAAATTCTGTTTAGGTCTTCGGATAGAACATCTTAAAAGATGGGATCCTGTTACACCAGTCAACTTACACATCGAACTTATTGAAAAAGTTTCAGATGGATAAGTGCCACCCCCTGAGCACTCCGATGGTCGTCAGATTATTGGATGTACACAAAGACCCCTTCCGGCCGCTGGAAGAGGGGGAGGAAGTACTAGGCCCCGAAGTGCCTTATTTAAGTGCTATCGGTGCACTCCTTTACCTGGCTAACTGCACTCGCCCTGACATAGCATTTGCAGTAAACTTACTAGCCAGAAATAGTGCTGCACCTACACAGCGGCACTGGGCCGGAGTTAAGCATCTTCTGCAGGAAAGGGGCATCAACTGGTTTAGTTGGTTATGCTGATGCATGTTACAGGTCCGATCCTCATACAGAGAAGTCTCAGACCGGATACATGTTCACATATGGCGGCACTGCCATATCCTGGAGATCTGTGAAGCAGACCATGACGACAGTCTCATCCACTCACTCAGAGCTACTAGCGATCTTCGAAGCAAGTAAGGAATGCTTCTGGCTACGCTCGGTGATCCAGCACATCCTCACCTCCACCGGCCTGACGACCGGCGTTCTTGCACATACTACACTCCATGAAGACAATGCAGCATGTATAGCCCAGCTATAGGACGGCTACATCAAAGGTGACAAGACGAAGCATATCTCTCCCAAGTTCTTCTGGACGCACGACCTTCAGAAGCAAAAGCAGATTGAGGTACAGAAGATCCAATCATGTAATAACTTGGCGGATTTGCTTACCAAATCCCTGCCTACTAGTATCTTTGAGAAACTTATATATGGGATTGGGATGAGGAGAGTGAGTAAATGTAAACTGGGTCAGGATGAGAGAACTATGAACTCATAGATACATAGGAGACTGATGTATAGATTCATCGGAAATCTGCAAGCCTGAAGCTTGGTCAGATAAGGGGGAGTCAACTGTAGTGTTGTACTCTTTTCCCTTGGCTACAGGTTTTTTCCCACTGGGTTTTCCGTAGTCAAGGTTTTGACGAGGCAACCTCGTTGACTCTGGATCCTGAAGTATCCACCCCTAGACACATCCCTAAAACAGGGGAAGTTATGAGTTAACTGTTCTTTCTTTAACAAGACAGTTACCCTAACTCGGATCCTGAAGAATCCACCCCTTATTCAATGTTGGTTGGATAAGGGGAAGTGTTATGAATAGGCCCATTGGGCCAATTGGGTATCCAACCCACTATTGAAAGCTATAAATACAAGGGTAGATGGCTCTTAACCCTCTACACCTATTCTCCCTATATTTCCCTTCACAACAGTTATAGAATAGTGAAACCATTTCTTTTAAAAATAAGGTAAATTTCAACGGGATTTTCTAAAAAAATTAATTGGGGGTTTTTTTAAATAATAAAAATTGAGTGAGATTTCTTAGAATTTAGCATCTGGATAATTATGGGATTCCCTATTATGCTTGATATGGAAGGATCATTATTTAGTTTTCCAAAAGGACTAATAATATGTCATAGTTATTAAAATCTTACTACTTGTGGTGTGACACAGATCTTGCAGATCTGATTACAAACATTAAAGTTATGTACTATAGGATTCAAGCATATTACTCTGTTCAAACCTTTTCTCGTAGGTTTCAAATTTTAAAAGAGACCTCTCTTATGGTCTAAATGAACAGATTAACATATCAGCTAGGTTGTGGTGGGACTGCTAGCAGCCCTACTTCGACGCTCAAGCTTGGTGCTTCATAGGGGAGGAGATTATGGTAGTAATTGTCGACAGTGAGAAAAACAATGGATAAATATGGTTGTTATGGGGTCTCTTGTGTCGTGCATTTGCTGTGTAGTTTTGCATGTTTATTTATATCAACTTATGCACGAAATGTGTTGACGAGTCCAACTCAAACTTAGTGCTCAAGTTTGGTTAACGTAGATTAATTAGCGGCCATGGTTATCTCTTGAATGTCTACTTGCTGATAAGCTATAGAATCATCCTTGATCGATGACTCCAGAACTGGCCTATTCTTTTACTCGGCTACGGAAGAACATAAGCTGCGCTTATCTGGGACGAACAAAGAGATCTAGTAGGCTTGAGTGACTTACTGTGCCTAGATAAAACAAGATGCATGTAACCATGGTATATAATTCACTTTTAGGGTTTGGAGATCATGGAACCAACACGTTGCAACAGCTCATATATCACCGGCCAACAAAGGTCAAACACAATATTGGAAGAGAACAGATCATTATAGCAGACTTTTTCTTTTTGACACGATCGAGCTAATTAACAAAGATAAAAGAGAGAGGCTTGGCTCAAATATGTGCGATCATATTGGACGGTGACTTGTTGCATGTGCCATCCAAAGACTTTGGAGAGTGATTGATTAATTTGTTCCTTTTCAAACTCGATCTTCAACTATTAGTGTATATATCACTCTGACCATTTATTTGGCTTCAGAATTGCCTGTCGATGTTCACAACTCTTTGTTACCCCCCTTTGACCTATAAAAGGGCGATTGTGTAAGGTCTGGTAATTGGATGATTAAATCAATCACTCACTTGAAGATAGAGAAGTAGATAGGGCCATCTTCAAGGATGTCCAAGAATGGTCATTCTCTCGAGTGTGTTATCCTCTGCTGAGATCCAGATAGAGTTTATATTCTCATTTTCTATAATAGAAGAATTTTGCCTTTTGTATCGTGGACAAAGGCATGTTTTCACGGACCACATAAAGCTTATTGTCTGTTTTCCTTCTTGTTCTTATTTGCGTCTTTCTTCATCTTATGAGATTGGTTTAAGGAGTTTCGTTATCCACAACACACACACACACACACAGAGGGTAGTGATCATGTGCAAAATTCCGCATCTGATTATGGTGTAAAAGTGTTCTTATTTTTTTGTATTTTTTTTCCCATTTTTAAGGTTTTGTTGACGGGTAAATCCGTTACACAGTACAGTGGTGCTGACGAGGACACTTCCAATGACGTGGCGCTTCGTCGATAGAGAACGCGACCAGTGGAAGGTTGAATCTGGGTCTGGGAGATCAATACTTGAGCAATTGAGCTGAAGCCCGACCTAATTCCGAGCGATCTCTGCAGGCCTGCAGCACGGTAATCATCAGGGATGGTCGGATCTAGGTTCCGATCCAAATCCCCTCTGATACTTAAGTTAGTAAAAGACTCACAGGGAGCTTGGGGGCAGCTGGGTCCGACCTATATGGAGGTCGTCCAATCACTGTCACACAGAGCTATAGAGGTAGAAATATAAAGTGAAAGTAGTAGTTTCAGTTGTTAGAGTACCTTAGTAGTTTATAACTCTGGAGATTCATCCTATGTCTCATCGTCGTTGTCGCTATTTATAAGTAAGCGTTTCTCTTTTGTCCCGTTAGGGGATAACGGTTTTGCCTTTATGGCGGCATGATTATCCCTAAAAGGGGGGATAACGGTCGACCATTTACCTCGTCGTCATTAATCGACCCATTATTAACCGATCACTTGACACTCGGAAGCTCAACGGACAGATAAGCTATCACTTTGACTGGGTAAGCAGCTGGCCTTCCATGTGAACTTCTTGGGCTTTTGGGCCAAGGCATTGTGCTTCTTACAAGCTTCTTTATTTTGAAGAAATATGCTTCGTGGGCCAACCCATTGTAGTAACAAGTTTAATACACACACACACAGGCTTAATACACACACACACACACACACACACACACACACACACACATGAGAGAGAGAGAGAGAGAGAGAGAGAGAGAGAGAGAGAGACAAAAAAGGAAAAACAATAAGTGAATCTTAGGGGAATTGACACACAATTAAGGAATTACAAATTGAACTACTTTAGAACATTAGAACTTTTGCAATAATTCAATCGAGTGATGAATAGAGGAGATTTTTTTATTTTTGGTATGTGCATGTATTAGCATGTGCATAACAGATTAAATGGCTTGGATCTTGAAACACTCCAAATATGAATGAACCCTAAGAGTATTTGACCCTCAATCTATTAGTTACAAAAAGTTCTATTGTTCTAAAATTGTTGAATTTGCAACTAGTAGATTGAGTGCCAAATAGCCTGGGATTCATTATATTTTTGGTGTGGTGATCATCCATGATGTATAGAATATATCCCAAAATTTATTTTTAAAAAATAAAAAAATAACGTTTATAAGCATCAACGTGGGAAATTTTTCTGCACTGACGACACATGTACATATTTCTCATATACATGATGTACATATGCTACAGTGTGGGGAATTTTCTCGCACTGATATACATATATATTATATTTTTATTTTAAAATTTTTAAAGAGTTTTACACATCATGAATGAACATACCGAAACTATAGTGAATCCAATGCTATTTGATACTTAATCCGATTGTTACAAATTTAATTGTTCTAGAACAATAGAACTTTTTGTAACAAACGAATCGAGGTTTAAATTCATCTGTGGTTCACCCATATTTGTCATTTTGGCATTTTAGAATGTGTACAACAACACCAAATTTTTTTATAAAATTAGAAAGTGTTGTGGTTTTGGTGCTGCCAATGTTTGAAAATTCTTACGCTCACAGCACATATCTAGTATCATACATACACAAAATAATGTATATGTGATGTTAGCTTGGGAAATTTTACCATGTTGACACGCACATACACATTTATATTTATATTTCAAATTTTTTTCAATACGTTCTACCCATCACGGATGATCAACATACCAAAATCCAAGTGAATTCAACGCTATTTGATGCTTGATCCACTTGTTGCAAATTCAATGATTTCAGAACAATAAAACTTTTTGTAAGGAGTGAACGCAGTGTCAAATCGTCGCTAGCTACTCACCCATAATTTGATGTATGGAATTTTAGAATGTATACAATAACCTCAATAATTTAAAAAAAATCTGAGAAAATAGGTTTTTGTGATGTCAACGCATGAAATTTCCTGCGATGATAGCACTTGTATATTTTCCTCGTGTGTGTATGTGTCTGTGGATATCGTATGACATATGCGAGATATCTCTCATATGTGACGACGTGTCACATTCTCCAATACACAAGACATATATGTGTGACAACATATAATACCTTCTATTGTATGAAGAAAAAAAAATGTCAATTTACTTCATATGAGATATCTCATATGCCACATGATTCCCTCTATATGCATTTGTAACTCTTAATGTCCTCCAAATAACATTTTCTAATAAAAGAGTAATTGCGGTATATTATGTTTTAGACCTAGTCGAGGAAGGAGTTAATTTTATATATTTGGATATGCATTTGGTACGCGTATTAAATTTAATTAGGGATATGAGTTGGTATAATATTTTGAGATTAATGTAATATAAGGTAGCTAACTAGCTACTAAATATTTTCTTTTAGTTCTAGCTGACGCGATGACCTATTATTGGGTAGAGTAAAAAAAAGCACATATGTTGCTCGTTGCTTTATTTATGATCCATCCAATAAGAGGCTGCCACATAAGCGATAATTAAGAAAACTTGTTAGTTGGATCAAGATACCAATTAATATCTAATATTTAATGTGCACCATTTGAACACATATTAGTAGCACCGAGCTTAGAGAAAGCATATACATCTTTTGACGAATATGGAAACAATATCGAGACAACAAACAGTTACATTGTTATGATTGTTGTGAGTTGAGGGAGGCCTTTGGCTTCCCTCTCCTCATCATCTCACCATTACTCCCCACTAAGTTAGTGGGGAGTCCCTTGGACTCCTAAAACCTATTCTCAATGAATATATTGAGGGCCATGGCTTGTGCCATGGCTACTTCTTATAAGAGATCATTTTACTCTTCTTCCAATCTCTCTCAACACGTTATCAGCACCTACGCTCTTATCTTTTTTGAGCTGTTCATCCCGTATCCTCTCAAAAATCAAACCCCTAAACGCGCTAATGAATCTATTGTTGCGGTGTACCGTTGCAGCGATCCGTTGCGGCGATCCTGTTTGGCGTATTAGGAGCTTGGATTTCTCTTTCTACGGATTTTCTGTTTTTACGATCGTCCCTAGATTTTTTAATCTAGAGGTAATATTTTTCGATCCCGTAGATAGCTACAAATATTAGCTACGATTATACCTCCCAATGGGGGGAAGGGGGGCTCCGGCAACAACCCCCCTACCCGACTGGGGGGGCTCCGGCATCAACCCCCCCCGATCGGGGGACTCCTGCGATGAAACCCCCCCCCCCCCCCCCCCCCCCCCCGATGGGGGGGGGGGTCCGGCGATGAAACCCTCCCCCGATGGGGAAGGGGTCCGGCGATTATACCCCCCCCCCCCCCCCCCGACGAGGGGGATCCGGCGATCAAACCCCCCCCGACGGGGGGGGTGCTACGGCGCCGAACCCCCCCCCCCCCCCCGGCGGGGGGGGGGGGGGGGGGGGGGGGGGGGGCACCGCTGCGCCGAACCCCCCCCCCCCCCCCCCCCCGGCGGGGTGGGGGGGGCCTCTGCTGCGCCAAACCCCCCCTCCCCGCGGCGGGGGGGGGGGGGGGGGGGGCTATTAATCGTGGCCTACGGCCTCTGTAATCGGCGGGAGGTGGAGAGACTTTTGCTGAGGGGGTCTGTTTGTATTTTGGGTTATTGGGGACTCTTCATATCCCCTAACAAATATACTAAAAATTTGATTTAGGGCTTAAGATTAATATTCTCTAAAATTAAAATTTTGATTATTACAGTAGTCAGGCTGTTTATTGGGCCTGAAGCCCAGATTATACATGAAAATAAGTTTTATTGGCCTGCAGCCCCATTCAGCTTAATTATTATTTTTTCCCAATTGGGCCTGTTACGAGGTGGAACTCGCGTACAATGAATTTGTATTATGGGGAACCAAGGGCACGGTGGTTATATGGAAATGAGGGGTTAGGTAGGCTGTTTTACAAGTGATTAGTGAGGTGAAGAAGTCGGGTCCGTCGCCGGTGATGCCCCCGGGGTCGAATCTCGCCGGAAGTAGTTGGGGAAGGTTGGACGGCAGGGGGCTGAAGCTGACTCCGATCAAGGGGCGAGCTCTCCTGCAGCACGAACAACTCGTCAGAAGGGCAGGGTTGGGGTTCAACCCTTAGCCCCTCCGATGATTAAGTCAGTGATATGGCTTAAAAAGGGGGCTAGACACGCCGGTCAGACTCTCTGTGTGTCCGCCGCCCGTGACGAGCTTTAGGTGGGAGAGCAAAGATATGGAAGACCTTAGCTCTCGTGTGTGAATAACAGAATAATGGGGGAATTCTCCAACCTCCTTTCCGTAAGAGGAATGGGGGTATTTATACCTGACGGGTGATGACTAGGCGTGCTGAGCTGGCGTGTGTGTCAGCGGAAGCTCCAGACAAGGGCGTCGGGACTCGGGTTACCAGACCTGCTTTCGTCAGGCGGCGTGACGGCCGGGGGGGCTTTTGTCGGGGTGTCAGAGCCGAAAGCATTAACTGTCAGACGGCTCAGCCGCCAGGGGGTGCTTTGTCAGACGGTCGAGTGACGTATGTGTCAGTCGTGTCCTTATCCTAGGCTGTTTGTCGTTAGCGACGAACTAAAGGCCGGGCTGTGTCACCCTAGGTGCCGCGGTTCGCGGGGGTCGGGCGGGCCGTCCCGATCGGGGGTTGTTCGGCCCGGCCGCGCCCCTCGGTCGGTCACGGGGTATGGCCCGCCGGTACGGAAGGGTACGTCCGCGCCCGTCAATAGGCCTGGCCTAGGTACCCGAGCGTCCCCAAGCGCCCTACCGCGATGGGTCGGGCGGCGGCGGTTGTTCGCCTCGACCGGTTCGGGAAACGCTGCAAGGCGCGCCTAACTCCGTGATGCCCCGGACTTTCGGGGCGGCGGTCTTTTTGTGATATGGTGAGTTAATGGGGTATGTTAGCGGATCCGGGCGGGAGTCTGACTCCTACGACCCTTAGGTTGTAACAATTGCCCCCGGCATTCGAGTGCGAAGCGGAAGCCCGGTTCGGCTCGGATGGCGTAACGTTGCCGTGATACTACCTTTTACTTGTGACTTGGACCTGGATCTCAGCTCCGGGGGGTGACGCCGGCCCCGCGGGGTGTGTCCCGCTATAGCGGGATCACGAGGTCTCTCCCTGACTCTGAGCTAAGCGGGGGGCGTTGTTCGAAAAGAAAAGAAAAGGGGGAGTATTATGCACCAATCTTTATCGGAAGTCTCGGTGATATTTACAAGACTTAGGAGAAGATGTGTGGGATGGAGTGTGGTCCACATTTGTTGTTCGCTTTACCGGGAGGAGCAGATCCCTGCGTCAGGGCGGTCTTCCCGTATGTCGATTACCGAATTCCTACCGCCACTGTCCAGGGGTGAGCCGAGGAGCCGACTCACGGTCGCAGGAGGGGATCCTCTTCTTTTCCCCTTCTTTGCTTCCTCGCGTTCTGCCTCGCTGTCGCCGTGCTGGGGGGTTGCGCGGCCTCGCCGGGGACCCCGCACACCGAGGGGGAACCCCCGGGTGGCTGAGGACGAGGTGGCGGTGGTGGCGCCGCTAGGCGAGCCGTTGAGGGGTTTTCTCCTTCTCGGCACCCTGTCAGGATCGCAGAAGGTGACGGCGTTAATTAGGGTGTTGCGGCCCGCGGCCGGCTATCTGGACCCGCCTTTTGATATAGTAACAAGCAGGAGGAAAGCTGGCGGGCGGTGCCTCCCATGTGTAAGGGGAATATCCAGTTGGAGGTGGTGGGGCATTTGGGGCCGTCTTGTGCCCAGAGTGAGGGTATGGGAATCCCCTGCATCTCTCTTTTTTCCCCTTTCCCCTGGCCTATGGAGGGGGGGGGGGGGTATTTATAGCGAGGTTCTGCGGAAGGGTTTCTCTTGAGTAATGCGGGGGATTAGCATTTCTAAGGGGCTCCGCGGAATCACGTGCTTTGGGAATCGCTTTTCCCCGGCGGTATCCGGCACTCTGGCCTCTCGGGGAGCGTGTTACTGCTGACGACGCGTCGACCGAGCGGCCTTTCGTTATGTTGAGTCGCATCGCGGCACTGTTCTGACGAGACAGGGCGCTGCCTTTTCAGGACTGGGCGCATACTTCGCGGCCTCTGCCTCGGGGCCGAGGGCGCTGCCTTTTCAGGACTGGGCGCATACTTCGCGGCCTCCGCCTCGGGACCGGTCCGTTCCGGGTCATGTTGTTTTGGCATCTTGCGGAAGTCGCGCAATTACCAATCATGCCCCCAACATTCCCGTGTCCGAGATCGCGAGGTCTGGGGGAAGGGGATGTTGTTGGCTTGTGTTGCTTTTAGGCGGGGTGGGGGGTCGGCGGAGTGGCTAGGGGCGATTCACGCTATCCTATCGTTATTCAATCTCGGGTCGACCCTGTTACACGGGGCGGGTTCCAGTGCATCTCTTCCCCCTGGAGGGAAAGGTGTCGGTGACTTTTAGTGAGCGGGGCTCGCGCTGCAGGCGTAGATTTCCCGGAGGTCCTATGCCAGTTAGGAGGGGTAGTGCGGTGCTAACCCAGAGCTTGACGGGGGGATAGCTATTCGCTATGGTGTTCTCTGAAAAATCTGAGCGTATAAAGAAGAACATTTTTATTTAGGTTTGTAAAGGCTGATCTACAGCTTGTATAGGAGTTCTTAGTTTATCGCCCGTTGTGGGGTCCGACCCGGCTGGGGGGGAGCCATAGAGCTGCCCTCGCCCGTGGTTTAATGACCTCCGGATCGGGTTATCGCTGTGGGCTGGGTGGGCCCTTCGTAACTTGCATTGAGCTCGGCGCGGAGGAGAGTGGCCGCCTTCCGTGCTGAAGTGTTGCAAGGTCTCTTTGGCGATCGTGCCGCCTCCCCTTCGTTGCGTTGTCATCTCTTTCCACGGACAGGGTTTTCCTCGGTCCAGGGGAGGCGCCGAGGAGGGAAGCCGTCTTACTGAGGCTTGCTCCTTGGGGAGGTTCTTAAGCATCGGGCCGTCCCCCGCTGCCCTGAGCCTCACTGCTTCGGTTTGAGGGTGGGGTTCGGTGCCCGATGGTGCATGGGCGAGCTGACACGCCAGGACTCGCCGTTTGGGCTTGTCGGGGATGCAGCCTTTCCGAGGTCCCCGGTCGGAGGTCGAGGGCGGGGAGGTACCTGCCGGCTGGCGCTGGGGGCTCTCGCCCGCCCAGTCGGCTTTGAACGGATGCCATTCTTTCTCCGACTCGTCCTTGCTCAGGGGACAGAGGCGTGAAAGGTGGATTTCCCTTGTGTAAGTGGAATATCCAGTTGACGATCCGTTTGTAAGTGGAATATCCTGTTGGCAGTGCTGGAGATGCAGGCATCGCTGCCCTGGGCGGCGGGAACCATTGATAGCCAGTGACCTCTCTTTTGTTAGGGCGTTGTATCTCGACCCGTTTCCCAGTGGGTGGGGGGATCAAGTGGCGGTTTCTCATGTCTGCCGGTTCTCTTATTTTCTGGAGGAGGAGTGGCGTCTTTATAGGGGGATCTCGCTGACGGTTTCACCTTTAGTTATTGCACTGAGTTGGCACCATTAATGGGCTCCTCGAATTCATGCCCGTTGGAAACCGTCTTTGCCAGGTGGCTCTCACGATTCCTCTTTTGGAGCGAATCATTAATGGTGGCGTGTTTCTCGAGCGGCCTTTCGTTTCGTCGGGTCACATCGGGGCCGCCTACTCGGGAACTGACGCCGTTTCGTCCCGGTTTGTGTGCCTCTATTTTTGATTTTTCGAGGGCCACGGGCCCGGTCCCCTCTCGGGTTTGGGTGGCTAGGGTTGGCCCTGCCCCAGAGGTCTGGAGGGGGGGGGGGAGCGGGCGCGTAGCCCGACCCGTGCCCTTCTCTGATTTGGGTGGCTAGGGTTGGCCCTGCCCCAGAGGTCTGGAGGGGGGAGCGGGCGCGTAACCCGGCCCGTGCCCTTCTCTGGTTTGGGTGGCTAGGGTTGGCCCTGCCCCAGAGGTCTGGAGGGGGGGAGCGGGCGCGTAGCCCGGCCCGTGCCCACCTCTGATTTGGGTGGCTAGGGTTGGCCCTGCCCCAGAGGTCTGGAGGGGGGGAGCGGGCGCGTAGCCCGGCCCGTGCCCTTCTCTGGTTTGGGTGGCTAGGGTTGGCCCTGCCCCAGAGGTCTGGAGGGGGGAGCGGGCGCGTAGCCCGGCCCGTGCCCTTCTCTGGTTTGGGTGGCTAGGGTTGGCCCTGCCCCAGAGGTCTGGAGGGGGGGAGCGGGCGCGTAGCCCGGCCCGTGCCCTTCTCTGGTTTGGGTGGCTAGGGTTAGCCCGGCCCCAAAGGTCTGGAGGGGGGGAGCGGGCGCGTAGCCCGGCCCGTGCCCTTCTCTGGTTTGGGTGGCTAGGGTTGGCCCTGCCCCAGAGGTCTGGAGGGGGGGAGCGGGCGCGTAGCCCGGCCCGTGCCCTTCTCTGGTTTGGGTGGCTAGGGTAGGCCCTGCCCCAGAGGTCAGGAGGGGGGGGAGCGGGCGCGTAGCCCGGCCCGTGCCCTTCTCTGGTTTGGGTGGCTAGGGTTGGCCCTGCCCCAGAGGTCTGGAGGGGGGGAGCGGGCGCGTAGCCTGGCCCGTGCCCTTCTCTGGTTTGGGTGGCTAGGGTTGGCCCTGCCCCAGAGGTCTGGAGGGGGGGAGCGGGTGCGTAGCCCGGCCCGTGCCCTTCTTTGGTTTGGGTGGCTAGGGTTGGCCCTGCCCCAGAGGTCTGGAGGGGGGGAGCGGGCGCGTAGCCCGGCCCGTGCCCTTCTCTGGTTTGGGTGGCTAGGGTTGGCCCTGCCCCAGAGGTCTTGAGGGGGGGAGCGGGCGTGTAGCCCGGCCCGTGCCCTTCTCTGGTTTGGGTGGCTAGGGTTGGCCCTGCCCCAGAGGTCTTTAGGGGGGGAGCGGGCGCGTAGCCCGGCCCGTGCCCTTCTCTGGTTTGGGTGGCTAGGGTTGGCCCTGCCCCAGAGGTCTGGAGGGGGGGAGCGGGCGCGTAGCCCGGCCCGTGCCCTTCTCTGGTTTGGGTGGCTAGGGTTGGCCCTGCCCCAGAGGTCTGGAGGGGGGGAGCGGGCGCGTAGCCCGGCCCGTGCCCTTCTCTGGTTTGGGTGGCTAGGGTTGGCCCTGCCCCAGAGGTCTTGAGGGGGGGAGCGGGCGCGTAGCCTGGCCCGTGCCCTTCTCTGGTTTGGGTGGCTAGGGTTGGCCCTGCCCCAGAGGTCTTGAGGGGGGGGGGAGCGGGCGTGTAGCCCGGCCCGTGCCCTTCTCTGGTTTGGGTGGCTAGGGTTGGCCCTGCCCCAGAGGTCTGGAAGGGGGGAGCGGGCGCGTAGCCCGGCCCGTGCCCTTCTCTGGTTTGGGTGGCTAGGGTTGGCCCTGCCCCAGAGGTCTGGAGGGGGGAGCGGGCGCGTAGCCCGGCCCGTGCCCTTCTCTGGTTTGGGTGGCTAGGGTTGGCCCTGCCCCAGAGGTCTGGAGGGGGGGGAGCGGGCGCGTAGCCCGGCCCGTGCCCACCTCTGGTTTGGGTGGCTAGGGTTGGCCCTGCCCTAGAGGTCTTGAGGGGGGGAGCGGGCGCGTAGCCCGGCCCGTGCCCTTCTCTGGTTTGGGTGGCTAGGGTTGGCCCTGCCCCAGAGGTCTTGAGGGGGGGAGCGGGCGCGTAGCCCGGCCCGTGCCCTTCTCTGGTTTGGGTGGCTAGGGTTGGCCCTGCCCCAGAGGTCTTGAGGGGGGGAGCGGACGCGTAGCCCGGCCCGTGCCCTTCTCTGGTTTGGGTGGCTAGGGTTGGCCCTGCCCCAGAGGTCTGGAGGGGGGAGCGGACGCGTAGCCCGGCCCGTGCCCTTCTCTGGTTTGGGTGGCTAGGGTTGGCCCTGCCCCAGAGGTCTGGAGGGGGGAGCGGGCGCGTAGCTCGGCCCGTGCCCTTCTCTGGTTTGGGTGGCTAGGGTTGGCCCTGCCCCAGAGGTCTGGAGGGGGGGAGCGGGCGCGTAGCCCGGCCCGTGCCCACCTCTGGTTTGGGTGGCTAGGGTTGGCCCTGCCCCAGAGGTCTTGAGGCGGGGAGAGGGCGCGTAGCCCGGCCCGTGCCCTTCTCTGGTTTGGGTGGCTAGGGTTGGCCCTGCCCCAGAGGTCTTGAGGGGGGGGAGCGGTCGCGTAGCCCGGCCCGTGCCCTTCTCTGGTTTGGGTGGCTAGCCCCAGAGGTTCGGAGTTTTGTCGAACTGCAACACTTGTGTAGGAATAACCATATTGGGAAGAACGGATGGATATGTATACTACGTATAAGAAAAGAAAAACTCACAACTATTGGTAGAATTTTAGCAGATGTTTTGCGTTCCATGGGTGGGCCAGTTCGCTCCCTTCGGGGGTAGCCAGGATGTACGTGGCCGGCCCGACAATGTCGATGACCGTGTAGGGTCCTTCCCATTTAGCGGCCAGCTTTCCCCGCTTTGCAGTCTCGGGGCGGAAGGTGGCATCTCGGAGGACCAAATCGCCGATCCTGAAGGTCCGCGGTTTCACACGAGAGTCGTAATACCGCGCCATCCTTTGGCTGTGCTTGACGAGGCTAGTCAAGGCCCGGTCCCGCACCTCGTCTATCAACTCCAAACTGAGACCGAGTCCTTCTCCGTTGGTTTCTTCGTCGAAGAGCTTTAGCCGGAGTGTCTCCTCGCCGATTTCCACGGGAACGACCGCCTCCGATCCGTATGCTAGCACGAAGGGGCTTTCCCCAGTCGAGGCCTTGTGGGTGGTACGATAAGACCACAGGATCCCCGGCAGCTCGTCGACCCAAGCCCCCAGAGCGGCGTCCACCTTCTTCTTCATCGGGTTCAGGATACATTTATTCGCGGCCTCCGCCATTCCGTTGCACTGTGGGTGGGCGACTGATGCGAATTGGAGTTTGATTCCCCAGCCCGAGCAGAAGTCGCGGAAGCCCTCGCAATCGAACTGCTTTCCGTTATCCGTGACAATGGAGCGGGGAATCCCGAAGCGGCATATGATGGATTGCCAGATGAAGCCCTTCATATCCGTCCACGCGATTCGCGCCAGCGGCTCTGCTTCGATCCATTTTGTGAAGTAATCCACGGCGACGACTAGGTATTTCCTTCCCCCGAAGGCCTTTGGGAATGGCCCCAGGATGTCGAGCCCCCACTTGGCGAAGGGGATCGGGCTCAAGATGGGCATTAGGTTGGCTGGGGGTGCAGTTGTCCGCCGGCAGAACTTATGGCATGCCTCGCACTTCTTGACGTACTGTACCGCATCCCAGATCATCGTCGGCCAGTAGTATCCTTGGCGCATTACTTTGTGGGCGATGGTGCGCCCGCCATGGTGGTTTCCGCAAAAGCCTTCATGCACCTCGCGGATGACTTGCTCAGCCTGCTCCGGGCCCAAGCATTTCAGGTAGGGCAGGACGTCGAAATTGGCTCGGCGGCGGCGGTACAGCACTCCGTCGAGAAGTACGAATGAAAGGGCCCGCCTTTCCACCTGTTTTGCCAGCATCCGTTCCTCGGGTAGCTCGCCCGTCTCTAGGTACTTCATAATGGGGGTCATCCATGACGTCCTCGTGTCCGCGCACATCAGTTCTCCCTCGTCGATGGTGGGCGTTGCCAGGCTTTCCACGTAGATTGCCTTCCCGATCTCGGCCGCCGAAGAGGAAGCCAGCTTAGACAGGGCATCCGCCCGGAGGTTGCTGGAGCGGGGTAGGTGTTGGACGTCCGCTTTCTTGAACTTTCGGAGTTCGATCTGGATGCGATTCAAGTATCGCTTCATCGTTTCCTCTCGGGCCTTGAAGCCCCCCAGGATCTGTTGAATGACGAGACGGGAGTCACTTAGGAGCAGCACATTCGTCGCCCCCACTGCCCTAGCGAGTTTTAACCCGTTAACCGCGGCTTCATATTCCACGACGGTGTTGGTGGCCGGGAAGCTGAAGCGCAGGGCGTATTCCAACGAACATCCGTCGGGAGTCTGAATGACGATACCCGCCCCCGTCCCGGAGCCTGTGGCGGAGCCGTCGACGTGGATGGTCCATAATTCGCCCGCTGCCACCGCAGAGGGCGCTGAGGGTTCGCCCACATCGATCCTTTGTGGGGATGTGGTCGCCGATGGGAGCTCTATCCGGTCCCCCGGTGGCGCTTCCGCGGTGCATTCCACCACGAAGTCGGCCAGCGCTTGGCCCTTGACCGCCGTCCGGGCTTTGTACGTTATGTCGAACTCGCTGAGCTCGACGCTCCAGTTGAGCATCCTTCCCGAACGCTCCAGCCTTTTCAGGTTCTTTTCGAGGGGTATGTCGGTGTGGACGATTATGGGGTGGGCCTGGAAGTAGGGTCGGAGCTTCCGGGCCGTGGTTATTAGGCAGTATGCGGCTTTCTCGATAGGGCTGTAACGAGTCTCCGCCTCCCGGAGGATCCGGCTGGCATAGTAAACGGGGCGCTGCACCCCTCCTTCCTCCTTGATCAAGACGGAGCTAACGGCCTCCTCGTTGGTCGCCAAGTATAACCCCAGGGGTTCGCCTTCCCCCGGCCGCGCGAGGAGCGGTGGGCTCTGTAGGTAAGCTCTCAGCTCTGCGAACGCCCGCGCGCAGTCGCCGTCCCACGGGATCACCTTCCTATTGTCTTTAGCCTCGCCTAAGGCTGTCCGCAAGACCCTGAAGAAGGGGAGCGATTTCTCCGCAGATTTCGACAGGAACCGCCCCAGAGCCGCGATCCTGCCATTCAGTCGCTGCAGGTCCCGGATCGTCTGGGGCTCTGTCATTCTGGTGAGGGCCGTTACCTTGTCGGGGTTCACCTCGATTCCCCGTTTCGTTATCATGAAGCCCAGGAATTTTCCCGACTGCACGCCAAAGATACATTTCGCGGGGTTTAGCCTCAGGTTGTATCGGCGGACCCTCTGGAAGGTTTCCTGCAGGTCGGTGAGGTGGTCGAGGGCCCTTCCGCTCTTCACCAGCATGTCGTCGATGTAGACCTCTAAGTTTCGCCCCACCTGAGGGCCGAATATTCGGTCTACCATCCGTTGATAGGTCGCCCCGGCGTTCTTCAGCCCAAAGGGCATCTTGGTGTATCAGAAGGTGCCTTTGTCGGTGACAAAAGACGTCTTCTCCTCATCCCCTCCTGCCATCGGTATCTGGTTGTACCCCGAGAAGGCGTCCATAAAGCTTAACAACTCGTAGCCAGACGCCTGGTCCACCAAGTGGTCGATCCTGGGCAGAGGGAAGCTGTCCTTCGGGCATACCATGTTGAGGTCGGTGAAGTCGACGCACATGCGCCACTTTCCGCTGGGCTTCTTTACCAGAACGATGTTGGCGAGCCATTCGGGGTAGTCCACTGGCCGAACGAATTTGGCTTCGAGGAGTCGCTCTACTTCTTCCTCGGCTGCCCTCTTCTTTTCGCCCCCCGCACTTCTCTTCTTCTGCCGAACGGGTCGGGCCTCCGGGTCCGCATTCAACCGGTGGGAGATTACCGCTGGGTCCACCCCGGGCATGTCAGCGGGCGACCATGCGAATATGTCCGCGTTTTCCCGGAGCAAGGCGACGAGGGCCGTCCTCAATGCGGACGGGAGTTTTGTCCCGATGGAGACGGTTCTTCCTTCATCCGAGGCCACAGGGATCTCTTCCACTTCCTCGGCCGGGGTTGGCCACTGATCGCAGAAATCCTCCCTCTCGTCAGGGATGAGAGTCGCCAGGGCCTGCCTCGGGCTCCTACACAGGGATAGCGCATGGTTGCGGTCTCCGAGCGTCTCCCGCCCTCCCCGCACCTGTCCCACCCCCCGCGGGGTCCAGAACTTCATCGCCTGATGTCGCAGGCTGGGGAGCGCCTCGATGGCCGTCATATATGGACGCCCTATGATTCCGTTATACGCCGAGGCGACGTCGACGACGACAAAATGTGCTTCCCTGGTGACGACCATCGGTTCCTCCCCCAGGGTCATGGGCAGGGTGATTGTTCCCTCGGTGGGGATCACATGGCCGGTGAAGCCAGTGACCGGGCCCACAAAGGGCTCTAAGTCTGCACGCCCCCACCCCATCTTCTCGACCGTTGTCAGAAACAGGATGTCACAGGAGCTACCGGTGTCAATCAGGAGCCGGCCGACGTCAATCGCCCCAATCCGAGCCTTGATGACGAGGGCGTCATTGTTCTGGCTCCACGCCTCCTGACCGTCCTCCCCGGTAAAGGTGATCGGGGGTCGGGTTATCTTCCTTCGCTTCGGTCGGCGGCCGGCGCCCGCCATCATCACCTGTCGGGCCTCGGCCTCCAGGATTGCGGGCGCCCGTCCCACCGAGGTTGGGCCTCCAGTTACCATCTCAATTCGCATGACTGCCTTCGGGGGGCGGGGCTCCTCCTTATCGCGGCTTGCCAACGGACCCCGTTCCCCCTCCTCCGGGGGTCTCTTTCTCCTGTCGCCATCCGCCTTCCCGCGACAAAGTTCCCCAGGTGACCCGCCTGGATCAGTCGTTTGATCTCTCTTTTAAAGGAGTAACAATGGTCGGTGTCGTGACCGTGGTCCCGGTGATAACGGCAGTATCTCCGGGGGTCCCGCCTCGCTGGGTCCGTCCTCATCTCCCGGGGAGGCTCCGGCAGTAACCCGGCCCTTGTCACCGCGGCCAGGACCTCCATCATGGGGGCATTGAGTCACGTGTAATGCGCCGGTGGGGGGTCTTCTTGTCTTGGGATGACTCCGGGGGGCCTCCGCGCCGGGGCGAACTCGCGCGCCGGGCCAAGGCGATCTCGTGGGCAAGGCTCGGGCGGCTCCCGCCGCGGTAGGGCCACCTGATAGCGGCCTCGGCCCCTCTCTTGCTGCCTCGGCCGAGGGTGCGGCCGGGGTCCGTCCTGGGATGGTTTCGCCGGGGGGAATACGACCTTTACACCGAGGGTCTCTTCGGCCAATGCGTGCCTTTCCGCCATTGCAACCAGCGCTTCGTAGTCGGTCGGCGGGTCCCGGAGCAGGGATTTGTGGAGGCTCCGAGTCCGCAACCCCGTCTTGAAGGCCAGCATTAGCACCTCATCGCCGCATGTCACCACCGCCCGCCTTTCTTTCTGAAAGCGGCGGAGGTATCTTCCCGTTCTCTCCCCCTCTCCTTGGACTATCGTGCAGAGATAATCCAAAGGCTTCTTCTTCGTCCGCCCGGCCCGGAACTCTTGGCAGAACTTGTGTGACAGCTCGCCAAAGCTCCCGACGGATCTCGCGGGCAAGCCGAAGTACCAGTCCAGCGCGGTGTCCCTCAGGCTTTGGGAGAAATGTCGGCATAGGAACGCCTCGTCCACATCCTGCGCCTCCATCGCCCCCCGGTATTGTTGCACGTGTGTGAGGGGGTCGCCTCTTCCATGGTACGTGGCCAAGTGAGAGGGTTTGAACCTTTTGGGCCTTGGGGCGGACGTGATCCACCGTGCGAGCGGCGTGGCCTCCTCCGGATAGGTAGGGCGATCCGGGGCATCCCCTCTCCGCCATTCGGGGGTCTGGCTTCGATCGCTCCACGGCCGACGACGGTCCTCTGCCCCCGGGGAGTAGCCCGACGGTCGCCAGGCGGGGCTCCTTTCCTGGGCCGAGGACTCGACGGGTTGTAGGCTACGGCTCTCCCAGTGCCAGCGCCTCCCGGCCAACTCTCCTCGGGCCTCCATCCGTTCCTGATTCTCGCGGAGGAGCCTTTCACGCTCGGTGGTGAGGAAGCGTAGTTGTCGACAAACGGCTTCCTCGTGCAGGGTATCGGAGGGGTGGTGCTGGTGATGCGGGCCGCTTCCTCCAGGCGAGGACCTATTCAGCAACGGGTCCCACCCGCCCCCGGGCCGCCGGCCCGCCGCCGTCTCTTCAAGGACCTCTTGGTTACTCCTGTTTTCTCTCCCTAGCCTCTCGCGCTCCGTGATGACGAAGCGGAGTTGGCGGCGGGCGGCCTCTTCTTCCTGGTAGGCCCTCCGGGCGGTCTCGGCCGCCTCGTCCAAACGGCTTTGCGCGGCGGCCGCCTCCCCCAGGCGCCTCCACCGCTGCGCAACCTCCATCTCTTCTTCCAGGAGCCTTTGCTGGGCCGCAATCTCCTCAGCGAGCCCCCTGTTTTCTCCCTCCTCCTCGAACTGAAGGCGGAGGTTCCGCCTCACGTTCTGGGGCTCTGAGGGGCCGGGCGGAGGCTCCGTTCCGGTCGTCTGATAGCCTCCCCTGACCTGAGTGACGGCCTCGAAGCTCTTCAGGACGACGTGAGATGAAGTAGGTTCAGTTTCGGTGCGCACGCCCGGAAGGGCGTCGGACGCCGGGGTGATTTGTAGAGAGAGTGGTTCCTGGCCCACGGGATCTTTGCCGTGGTCAGGGTTCCGCGGGATCGGCATGGAATCTAACATGGGTGTGACCCTTCGTTCCCACAGACGGCGCCAATTGTTACGAGGTGGAACTCGCGTACAATGAATTTGTATTATGTGGAACCAAGGGCACGGTGGTTATATGGAAATGAGGGGTTAGGTAGGCTGTTTTACAAGTGATTAGTGAGGTGAAGAAGTCGGGTCCGTCGCCAGTGATGCCCCCGGGGTCGAATCTCGTCGGAAGTAGTTGGGGAAGGTTGGACGGCAGGGGGCTGAAGCTGACTCCGGTCAAGGGGCGAGCTCTCATGCAGCACGAACAACTCGTCAGAAGAGCAGGGTTGGGGTTCAACCCTTAGCCCCTCCGATGCTTAAGTCAGTGATAGGGCTTAAAAAGGGGGCTAGACACGCCGGTCGGACTCTCTGTGTGTCCGCCGCCCGTGACGAGCTTTAGGTGGGAGAGCAAAGATATGGAAGACCTTAGCTCTCGTGTGTGAATAACAGAATAATGGGGGAATTCTCCAACCTCCTTTCCGTAAGAGGAATGGGGGTATTTATACCTGACGGGTGATGACTAGGCGTGCTGAGCTGGCGTGTGTGTCAGCGGAAGCTCCAGACAAGGGCGTCGGGACTCGGGTTACCAGACCTGCTTTCGTCAGGCGGCGCGACGGCCGGGGGGGGGGCTTTTGTCGGGGTGTCAGAGCCGAAAGCATTAACTGTCAGATGGCTCAGCCGCCAGGGGGTGCTTTGTCAGACGGTCGAGTGACGTATGTGTCAGTCGTGTCCTTATCCTAGGATGTTTGTCGTTAGCGACGAACTAAAGGCCGGGCTATGTCACCCTAGGTGCCGCGGTTCACGGGGGTCGGGCGGGCCGTCCCGATCGGGGGTTGTCCGGCCCGGCCGCGCCCCTCGGTCGGTCACGGGGTATGGCCCGCCGGTACGGAAGGGAACGTTCGCGCCCGTCAATAGGCCTGGCCTAGCTACCCGAGCGTCCCCAAGCGCCCTACCCCGATGGGTCGGGCGGCGGCGGTTGTTCGCCTCGACCGGTTCGGAAAACGCTGCAAGGCGCGCCTGACTCCGTGATGCCCCGGACTTTCGGGGCGGCGGTCTTTTTGTGATATGGTGAGTTAATGGGGTATGTTAGCGGATTCGGGCGGGAGTCTGACTCCTACGACCCTTAGGTTGTAACAGGGCCAGAAGCCCAGTAAATCCAATTGCAAACTTAATTTGTTAATTAAAATTTTGCCAATGAGCCTGAAGCCTAAATATTAATAATAATTTAATTTGGGGTATTGGGCTAGAAGCCATGTTAATAAAATTGTTATTAAATTGATTAATATTTTACTTATGGGCCTGCAGCCCCAATCAAAATATTAATTTATTTTAATTTCTTGTTATAGGCCTGTCGCCTAGTTTGTCATATTGCTAAAATTATATCACTCTTGCATTATTAATTATATATGGAATATTTGGATTTTTCAAAATATAATTATCTTAAGGATCTTGCGACCGCTCTGCCGTTAGTCAACTCACCTAACGGTGTATGACGTCTCCCCGTGGCCCGAGAGATTATTATATTTTATAGTCTCTTTTTCCATATTAAATATGCATGTGTTATATGCGGGGTTGTTTCTTTTGTGCCTGTAGCATATTATAAACTTCGTGGATGTTTATATAAGTTAAAACATGATTTTTGGGATCGGCCAGTTTGATACCTTTAATATTCCTTGCAATTTTATTTTCTTTTTGAGAGAATTTGTAAGTGAGGATTAAATGTATTAATACCAAAAACCGGTGTACCAACAAATGAAGACGGAGGTGACATTTGCAAAATATAGGGACCCATTATGGGTTTCCAACTTGTATTTTTCTTTTCTTTATGAACTGTATATCGGACTTTGGACTTTGTACGTTTTGGGTATCTGTCCGATCCCCACATTTTACTTATTTTATTTTTATGCATGAATTTACATCTTAAATTAATTCATGCTTGTTTTAAATTGCATAGATAAATGGCAAAATTGGCAAGCGTCGATTTCGAGGTCCTTGATGTTGCAGGGAAAAATTACCTGAGTTGGCGAGTGGACCTGAAGTTCCACTTGCGTTCGATGGCCCTCCTTGGCTCAATTTTGGCTCCTTCATCGGCCCCAGCAGCGACCGATGCTTCTGCTACATCTAGCAGCACTCCTACCACTGTCTCCGATGTGGATAAGACGAAAGCCATTATCTACATTAGGAAACATATAGATCGGACCTTAAAGCCGAATACCTAATGGTAGAGGACCTAATGGAGCTGTGGACAGCGCTAGACGCACGGTATAAGCATCAAATTGATGTAATATTACAGCGTGCCAGTTATGAGTGGGAAAACCTCAGACTTCAGGACTATAAGTCCGTCGCTGATTATAACTCTGCACTTCATAATATCACCTCACGCTTGAAGTTGTGCGGTGAAGGAGCACCCCATGTTGGAAAAGACATTTACCTCGTTTCACGAGAAAGATGCAATCCTCATGCAGCAGTATCATGAACACAACTTCACGAAATTCTTTGATTTGATCTCTGCCTCCTTAGGGCAGAGCAGAATAGAGATTTACTGCTTGCTACTCATAATTTACGTCCAGCTGGTACTGCCACTATCCCTGAAGCCCACCACGTTTCTTCCCAGAAGTGGAAAAACAATAAGAAGGCTAGAAAGAACAAAGGGAAGGCTGTAATGCAGCCAGCACGAGGAGAAGCAACACAGACCAACAACAACAGAGAAATGAGAAATCTCACATGTAATCGTAAGAACATTGACCAAGTGTCAATTCCTAAGAAGAACTGGGAGGATAAATGTCATCGTTGTGGCATGACTGTACATTGGTCCAGAAACTGCCGCACTCCTCGCCACCTCCAGAAACTGTATCAGGCGAGCCAGAAGTCTCTGCCTGAAACAAACTTGGCGGATGTTCAGCCGCCAACGAATTTCACTGCAAAATACTTCGAGAATGACGACCTGCTCGATTGAGCCCTATCTTTATTTATGCATTTAAAATTACATGTAGCTTCATCTTTAGTTTGCTTTTGTACGCGAATGTCATTTTACATTTACTGAAATAAAATTTCGTTTTACTTATAGATGAAGTATTTAATATTGTGGACAGTGCCTTGTTGCACTGGTGTAGCATTAATATTGCTCCCACATACAACGATATTATAAGATGCAAACTTCTCCCCTTAAACATATAGGAATTTTCCAAGTTTCAAGGATATTTCGTTTAAACGAACATAATTTGAAAACTGTGGATAATAAATATTGAATATCAATATGTAACTTGTCAAGAGGATGGCCAGAAGCCCATCTACTTACGATTTCATTGGACCCCCGTCGGGCCCCTATAATTACAGATATTCATCCTATAGAAAGCCAACTTGACTGAGCACCAAAAGTGCCTTTCATTGCCATAGTTTTTAACTCTGGCAAAATGGACTTGGTCATCCTGGATCAACGATGATGGACGCATCATCAAATGAATCCATTAGAGAACCTGAAGATTCTTCAAAAGATTGAGTTTCCTTGTCCCCCTTTGTCGTAAGGGCATACTTTTAGAGAGACCATCCCCTCTTGAAAGTGGAATGAGAGTCTCCTGGCTTCATTGAGAGAATACATGGTGACCTTTGCGGGCCTATTCACCCTGCAAGTGGCCCATTTTCGGTATTTCATTGTACTGATTGATGCATCTACAAGATGATCTTACATGTGCCTTTATATTCACTCGCAACATAGCTTTCTCAAAGCTTATAATGTGGGTGAATTTACTACACATATCTTTGACGACTTCTGCAAAGCAACTGGCATTGAAGTTGAACATCTTACAGCATGTTTATACTCAGAATGGGTTATCAGAGTCTCTGGTAAAGAGACTCCAATGGATTTCATGTCCATTGTTAAAATCCCAGTTGCCTGTTGATGTCTAGGGACCAACACACTGCATTCCGCATTGCTTATCACGATACGGCCCGCTTGTGGCCATATCTTATTACTGATGCTGCTTGCTTATGGTTCACCACCAAGTCTTGATAAATGTGAATTTGATGAGCAAAGTCTCATTGAAATAGGCACTCAGTCTAAAGAAGCCTGAAGCTTCTGAGACCATATCATGGGACACGAAAGTCCTAACCTCGTTATAATCTGCATACTTTTTCTGTGTGAAGATGAGATCCAGAAGATCCTTCACATTCAGACTAAAGTACATCAATTGCCGGATAAATTTACGGACAACCAAAAGATTGTTCGTTCACACGTCCCTGCTGCCAACACGCCAGCTAGGATTGACATTCCCAAAGATGGACGCAATCCACCGGCAGCAGAATTGGCCGTACCTCAATTGAAAAGAGGACGCCCGCCAGGTTAAAAACATAAAAAGTTCCTCGAAAGAGGAAGATTCCTGGATATTTTAAAATGATCCATCCACAGGATGCTGAGCTCATACCAGAAACCTCTCCCCTCCTAATTTCCCCTGCAGAGGAAACAACAGGAGAAAAATCATTACATTTCGTACATACGGGAGAGGTACTGGACAGAAATAGCACAGTCGTCGTCGACGGTTTTGCTTTCGCTATTGCCGTTCACGTCGTTGAATACGACGATGACGTCAACCCACTTATCTATAGCATGAACGCATAGATTGGCCAAAGTGGTACGCGGCAATAAGAGTAGAGCTGGACTCACTCTTGAAAAGCAAAGCCTTGGGACCAGTAGTCCATACACCTGAATGTGTAACAGTTGTGGAATATAAGTTGGATTTCATAAGATATTGAAATGAAGGAAATGTGATCATTTTCCTACTAAGCCTAAAACTTCTCTGAAAAAGCCAATAAATGCAGCTCATAGACGTTGTGACTGCATACATATATGGCAATATAGATATAGAGATCTATATAAAACTCCCAGAAAGGTATACTCTATCCCAGAGATGAAAGAGAAACTTAGAAACGTCGTCTCCATAAAGGCTACAAAGATCATTAGTTGATCTTAAGCAATATTTTGCACGTATATCTTTTTCGAAAGATCGTTGACGGGATTTGTGATATTCGTCGTACATGTGGTCGACTTAAAGCAAATAAGATCTCCTGCAGAGACCATTGAGATATCAGATAGATTTAAGCATACCTTGGAAATGAAAAATCTAGGTATAACAATGTATTGTCTCGGTTTACATTTTTAACACCTTCGTGGTGTAACCCCTTAATATCCTTCATACACATGGAGTTTATGAAAAATGATGTCCATTTGCAACCTATTAAAAATGGATTCTTATTTATGACACCTTCCAGTCGCTGGAAGAGGGGGAGGACATCCTAGGTCTCGAAGAGCCTAGCTCTAGTGTACTTGTTACACTTCTTTATCTGGCCAACTGCACGTGTCTTTGATAGAACGTCTGCAGTAAAGTTGTTAACCAGATACAGTGTTGTCCTAGAGAACACCACTAGACCAAGGATAAGCTGTTTCTGCACAACTTCCAAGGGTCAAGACATATATATCGCATATGCATGTTTAAAGATCATCGCGATGACTAAAACACAAAAGGCGGGCCACCTCCTAGATATCTACACATCATCCTCCAAAGTCTACATCTTCTGAGAAGCTCAAGATCCAAGAAACAAGTATTGAAAACGCTCAGCCAGGTCCAGTAGTACCTTGCAGACACATTGAAGATTGATTCAAAGAATACTTTAATGGAGTCATCTATCAACTTCGAAGAGCATTTCACTCCAGAGCGCCACTGCTTTCCAATAGCCGCTAGATGAGTGAAACTTGTATAGATGAGTGATGGTTGTATTTGCTTTTAGAACATGATGGATGTATAGACGAATAAGAGATGATTGTATAAATACATAGGAAATCTGCCAGCCTGAAGCTTGTACAGATCAGGGGGAGTCTCTCGATAGTTGTACTCTTTTCCCTGAAGCTGCTGGTTTTTCCCACTGGGTTTTCCACAGCTAAGGTTTTAACGAGGCAACCACAGTGGCTCTGGATCCAGAAGTATCCACCCCATTAGCATACTGAATCCTGAAGAATTCATATGCTTAACCCAAGGTAATGGAAAGATGAGAGGTAGTGTTGTGAGTTGAGGGAGGCCTTTGGCCTCCCTCCCCTCTTCATCTCACCATTACTCCACACTAAGTTAGTGGGGAGTCCCTTGGACTCCTAAAACCTATTCTCAATGAATATATTGAGAGCCATGGTTTGTGCCATGGCTACTCCTACTGAGAGATCATTTCACTCTTCTTTCAATCCTCTCAACAATGATCAAATTTAGCAAATAATTAGTGTAGTGTGGCACAATGCTGCTTGAAAAAGTCTCACACTGGGCGATCGTGTGAAAGGATCACCGGCCAAATTAAGCAGATCATTAAGTCAGGCTAATTATGCTTAAACATGCCTTGTTAACTTCCGCGTACAACAAGTCGTAAGCATCATTTAATTATCTTCCCAGTTTAGGTTAAAATTTTACATTTGCTTAGCAGCTTAAGCCATGATACTGAGCATTGAGTCATCATATGCCTCTGTTGAGATCTGTTGTGATCCCACTAAAATTTTTAATTCCATGAGCTTGTAAAATTTTCTGTACAGTGCTAAGTAAACAATGTGTCAAGAGACAGCAGTTTAGCTTGACACTTACGAGACATGGTATCGACTTTTTGCTGTGTTGTTGCTTTTGAATAATTATGGGGTTCCATGATATGGATTGAGATGTGTAGTTGCTTACTTAACCGAAAGGACTAATAATATTATTATGGAGTTCTTGCATATATGCATGTTTGGTCTTGGAAATCGGTGCATGGAGAGTCGAATTAATTTGGTAGGGATACAGGTCATAAATGGTCACATCACCCTACAATAATATTACTGGGCGGAGTTATCAATTCTTCGTAGTAATGTCATCGTCAGTTTGCCAGCTTGTTCACAACCTGTGCATGGAGAAGATATGGGGTGGTTCGAGATAGGATAATAGTTTATTACTCTCGTTTCCTCACCGACTTGAGGTGCAAAATTTAGGGCAATGACAACAGATGAATATACTCTCTCTTCATTCACATGAATGAAATACGCGCTAGAATAATGTATAATGTGAAGCAAGCAAAGTCTTCATCCTTCAAAAAGGCAGCCACGACCACCGGCCTGTGGCCGAGTGGTATGATCCCACCTCCCCTAGTGTTAGGTTCCGGTGATGATTCCTTGTTGGTGACGATCCCCGGTGGTGTTACTTTCCGACGTATCAAAAAAGAAGAAAAAAAGAAAAAGGCAGTCACCGCCATCCCAATGCATTCATTCCAAACAGGCAATCAAGAAGCGTGCATCTCACCTAATGCAAACCAAGCCACGTCTTTTCATTCAATCTTCAATATTCAACACCAAAACCTTAATAAAGAATAATTGGTGACCAAGAATATAATTAAGGAGGCTGACTTTAAGTTGCTTGCAGTAGAACACCACCCGACTCCCTCAGACACCAGTCTTAAGTTTTGACCTAGTTACTCTTGGGGATTAGGAAACCTTGGAGAATTTTGAACAAATATTGAGGATTTGACCACTAATCAACCTTGATTTGTATTGTCGAGGTCATCGATGACCACATCTAATGGAAGTCTCCTTCACGATGATTGACTCCATGAAATGGAAGGCCAGACGTGGCTGACAACACTACAGTTTGTTAGTTGGATTTTGGAAAAATCTAATGAAAATCTTTCCGCTGATCTTTTGATCTTTCAAGTAATATGGGATATTGACGTAAACTTGCTTCTCTTTGTTTTCTTTTTCCAACTGTCCCTCCGACATTCGGCCAAGATTTATGTAGATGTGTTTGGTTGCCCTACGTTGGATGTGTGCTTAAGGCCCCACTCTTCTACACTTTTCTCCTTAGTCATGGCCATGCATGGCTGTCTCATTGACATCAATGAAGTCAACCCTAGAAGGAGGTTCCGTAGGAACAACTATGTATTTGTTAAACATAAAAAGAAAACTATATTTATTACTGCCCACAAGGTGTACATCAGTACATGTGCTTCAACCATTTGCTTTGAGAAAATTATTACAGGAGGAAGTAAAATCCATGAATTGATCACACCGTCTCTACACCGTAGGAATTACGAGATCACACCAAAGACGCCTTCGGTATCTAAGGATCACAGGCTGAATATAGACCTTCTTCGAAGAACTACACCATTTGATCCCTCACTTAGCGGAATTTTTTTAATAACTTAAAGATTTAGTGCCAATGTATCGAAATACCAAAAGTATAAATAAATCTTGGTAAAACAAGACAGATTTGGTTCCATGTGTTTTGCTCGTTCATCCATCCGACTCAAATTTAACGGTTTTGCATGAACATAACTTTTGCAAAGGGTTGATGAAACACATGGGATCGGGCTGAAAATTGGTGGGTCAGGGTTTTAGAGGGTGGAGATCAAGATGAACGGTTCGGATCTTCCGAAAAAATAGGGTGGCATAGATTTTTTGATATGTTGTGAACGGTTATGTAACCGTAGTTGGGTTAGATTCTGGGCTATCCTAGAGATAGGCCCATATCATTGTAAGCCCATATTTGTTTTCCCCCAATTGCCTATAAATAAAGAGCTGGGGGCTCCTCCCCCTAGTAGTTGATTCATAACACGTTATCAGCACGATCCCTGCTGCAAAAAACTCCAGCTAGGATTGACATCCCCGAGAATGGATGCAATCCACCAGCAGCAGAAGTGGCTGATCCTCAACAGTAAAGAGACAGACCACCAGGCTCCAAGGACAGAAACTCCTGGAGACCTTAAGACAATACTACCACAGGACAATGAGCTACTGTCCACACCATCACCCTTCCCGGAATCCACTGCAGAGGAATTGCCGGGAAAAAGTGAAATTAAGTAAATGTTGTACGTACTGGGGAGGTGTTGGACAGATAGAACATAAATTGTCGACAAATGTATTCACGTACCATATTGCCATATACATCGCAAAAGCGACGATGTTTGTAAATTATCGTTCCACACTCCGTTGCTAGAAGGCAAACGTAGAGATTGGCCAAAATGTGGAACGTGGCAATAAAAGATGAGCTGGACTCACTTATGAAACGTGAAATGTTCGGACCTGAAGTCCTGACACCAAAAGGTGTCAACCCTGTGGATAAAACAAAGTATTGCACACATAAGAAAAATAAATACAAAATCGTATGCTATAAGGAAATCGTATGCTATAAGGTACAACATATAGCCCGAGGAAAATTTCGCTGAAACAAGGGATCGAACAAACTCAAATGAGCATGTCTCATAAATGATGCATCAGTCTCCCTAAGTCATCAAAAGCGAATACCTTACGATTTGACGAAGGAAAATTATGGATATGCTGTTATTGGATGTTGTAACAGCATACCTTCGTGGATATCTAGTAAAGATAATTTCCACATTTCCTTAAAATGCCTGAATAGACTTCGGGACGTCTATTCAAATGAAGAAAAATAATAAGTATAATAAATAAATGTACAACCAAGAGAATCATTTGACAAGTCAATGATTCCTACTGAAGGTTGTCTTTGCATCTGTGCAAAGAATAGGATTAGAGATCATAGTTGGAGACAACTAAAATCTCATCGGATCTCCCGAAGAGAAAACCGAACTACATAAACAAGCCTGACTTTTAAACATGAAATAAAAAGACCTAGGCAAATATAAAGTCATGGCTCATAGAATCTTGTTACAAACGCCCAGAAGTGCGTTGGAGAAATTAAAAGGACCATTGTCATCCAAAGTACACCTACGGTAGTACACTTACTAGATGTACAAAAAGAACCATTCCGATCGCTGGAAGAGGGGGATGATATAACTGGTCCCAAAGTCCCTTACCTAAGTGCAATCAGGCACTCCTGGCTAACTGCATGCGTCCCGATATAGCAATTGCATTAAACTCATCAGCCAGAGATAGTTGACACCTAAAAAGGGCCAGTAGACCGGAGTTAAGCCTTCTGCGTTTCCTCCAATGGTCGAAATATTTGGACTTACAAAATGTAGTAGCATCCTCCAATGTTTATGTGAATGCACACTACAACAAAAATGGTCATTGACAACTTCTTAAAAAAGGTTGTAATAGGGGTCAGACAACTTTTTAACAAACGTTGTAATATGCGAAGTTGTAATAGGTTCGGCTCCTTCGACCACTTTTTCTACATGTTGTAAGAAAAAGTTGTAATTGATACATATTACAACTTTTTGGAAAAGTTATGTAAACTTCTATTACAACGTTTCGAAAAGGTTGTGTATAAAGATATTACAACCTTTTATAAACGTTGTGTAAACTTCTATTACAACTTTTAATAAAAGTTGTAATAAAAGTTTACACAACCTTTCAAAACGTTGTAATATGTATCTATAACAACTTTTTCTTACAACATGCAGAAAAAGTGGTCGAATGAGTCAACCCTATTACAACTTCGCATATCACAACGTTTGTTAAAAAGTTGTCTGACCCCCTATTACAACCTTTTTAAAAAGTTGTGTAAACTGCTATTACAACTTTTATAAAAGATTGTAAAAACTTTTATTACAACTAATTTAAATAGTTGTTGTAAACTCTACTACAACTTTTATTAAACGTTGCGAAAAAAGCACAAAATTAAAAAAAATACGCGGTTATAGCTGTACCAAATCTCCCTGCAGTAGCTATACACATCATGATAAACACACACATAATATTATTCAAAAACAATATTAATTAAAAATTTATACATAATAATTACCAAAAACAGTATTACATTACCAAAAACACTATTACATAAGTTGTTACCCAAGTTGTTGCTACACAAGTTGTCGATGTTAAAAAATTAGACTTTACAAGTATCATCCAGACAGACACAAAGACAGAGTGCCTTCAAAATTCAAGCAACAAAGATAAAAATTGTATAAATATAGTTTTAAATGGTTGTCTACAGTAGATGTGATAATGCAAGCTATTTGATCAATACCAGGGAACCTGCATCAATAGTACAATTGAAGTAGCCTCTCTGCCTCTTGCTCGATGACGCATCCAAAACCTCATCTTTGCATTTCGAATGGAGCTTAACCTCTCGTGCAGATGTGAAGGCAGCCTTACCACATCCTTAAGATGTAGATTACTCCATGCAGGATTGGCAAACAGTGGTTTTGTGTGTGTGAGGGATATCAGAAGATTTCAATTTTCAGCATCATCCTGAAACAAAGATGTCTTGATCAAGTAGAGAAAACTTCAAAACACAATTCTACACTGAAATGAGGTCTTAAGACTATAGATGGAAGAGGAATTCAGATACCTTAACTCCATGGGAATCAAGAAAAGTCTGAATTGCAGCAAGGACATGCCCACCTAGCGACATCCCATCAAACCTAGCACAAGCCTCATGAGCACGTGAATGAATGGTCTTCATACTGTTATATTCACTCAGGCCAGTCATTAACGAAATGGTGCATTGGTTTGACATGGTCACAAAGTTGTATGCATGATCTTTGAAGCCACCGATGATGTGATTATCTCCCAGTGTTCAACTATTACTTCTTTGTTTTAGGCTCTTCCCTGCTGGAAAGTGAGCTTTGCGTTGTCTCCTCGTATAGGGCAAGTTCCTTTCTCTTGAATCCCATTCAGTAGAAAATCTTTCTTGTTGGTCTATGGCATAATGTAGTCCAAAATTCCATCAACATTGTAAATATACTGATCAGTATATATTCTTGCCTTTGCCCTGGAGATAGACGTAAAGAACCCTATGAGAGTCACAAATCAACAAAAAAGAGCTTTATGTTTTTATTGAAAAATCAAAAAATTCAATTTTGCTGCCAATTCCATCAATCTCTAAACAGTTTCGAATACAGATAAATTTCACTGTTCTTACAATCGATTTTTAGTACCCATTTTCCGCTCAAAATAGATGTAAGGACATCTTTTGAGCTGCTGCATCTACCATGCTCATCGGTGGAAACAATTATATGGGTCACGTCTCTCTTCCACTTCCTGCTTACAGATATAAGTGTCAAACTTGCAAACTTCTTCAGGAGTTTCTGTATAATGGTCAAAAAAGAGAAATGGGTAAGTAGGAATCGAAGGAGAAAGACAAAGCCTAAGACTAGCAAACCAGTAAACCACCAAAAAATGAAGATTAAAGATAAACTCCCTCAAAAAAATATATTTATAGAACTTTCTTTAACTTCAAAAGGAACAAATAAGTTGGTGATAACCTCTTCTAGTGGGGAGAGATCAGATCCACATAACAACCATTCATTGCAAGCACCAAATGAAGTCATCCAAATATCACGGAATTGTTGTTCGAAAATAGGGCTATCTACCAGAAAATTATGATTGCTAGGAAGAAAAAATGGAATGAAAATTAGCAAGACTGAAGGCGTAAGGAATGTTAATAAATCCAGTATCAGTCGATCATCAAATAAAAAGCAGTCTTACATTAGAGATGATGAAGTGTTGATCTTCTCTTCGGTATCCCGGTTAGGTAAATTGAATGAAGCATGCAGGACATGGCTGTCATGCTCACTACCATCCGTGCAATTCAATTGCTGTCTCTTTGATAACCCAATATTATCTGCATCTCGTTGAGAAGATGGTCTAAAACTACTTACATGCTTTGATTTTTCAGAAGATGGTCTCTCACAAGGATCTGCACAAGGAAGTAGTAAACCTCTTTTCCCGTCGGTCTCCGTTTCCATGTTTTTCTTTTGTGAAGTGTCCATGGACAATATTTTGCTTCCCTGCAACAGATGAAAGAGTTAGCACAAATACGATGCTTGTATTAGCTTTGCTCTGTGTGTGCATGAGTACAAGCGCGCTTGTGTGTGTTTTGGCATGTGTTTCTACCATGTGGAACATATCGAGAAGTTATTATTGCTCGTCTCATATGTAATAAATGTTGCAGACAACAAGGCTTGCATATCCTAGCTAATTCTTTGCATAGAAAAACTAATGCCATGCATTGTGAGGTTAGGGATAAGAGTTAAATTTTGTGATCATTTCTAATAAAGTTGGTGCACCGGCTATGATGATAAATCCATGAATTTTAGGTACCGAATTAACATCATCTCAATCTCTCTATGGGTTCAGTGTATGTATATTATACAGATGCATATACATGCAAATACATGATTATATCATCATGTCCCAATGTCCTATCTTTTAATAATTTGTCATGTCCCATGTCCATGTCCGTGTCTCCTGCCCGTGCATCATAGCGGGCAATAAAAAAATCATTTACAGGGCAGTGGACCAAAATACCCTAGAGGCACCCGTCACTAAACCTGAGCATCTAATGGCACTTTATCCGAAAGTCTTATTCAGTATGGCAATGTAGCATGTTGCAACTTTCTAAAGTCTTGCACTCATTTTGTTTGGTAAAATATGGAAACAAAAAAAACTCAAACACACGCGCGTGTAAAGGCATTCTTTGAACATTAAATCAATTATATAAAATTACCAACGATCCATCGATTGATCTTGTAGATGGATGAAAAAAAATGAAAGAAACTTTCAAATTCAAGGTGGATCACAGGAACTCAGTAGTATATAAATAGATGTCTTCAAGTTCGGTTTTCATTTTACTACTCTTATTTGTGCTATCAGTATGAATATAATTGAAATTGTGTTACCTTTGCTCTGAGGTACATATTGTCATTTTGAAGTTCTGCTTCCTGCATGGGTGCAAGAAAATTACTTTTAGGGAGACAAACACAGACCAGAAGGATATCAAGATAACAATAAAACTGTTTTTGGGGAAACATAAAAACAGAGTATTACCCTTTTCTGCATGTATTCGATTTCCGTAAACAATAGCTCGTGCTGATAAACAGCGGTAAAATCAGCTTAGAAGCAGTGTTAGAAGCATAAAGCAACAGATATCAACTGAAGTAACTGGTGCCTAATGTGGCAAGTGCCCTAACTCCAAATGTTTCTATAGACCCATTTATTATCAGGAAAACAAATGTATTCATGGCAGTGAATATTTTAGCTTTCAATGAATACTTGATGAAAATTCCATAATGCAAATTGTATTGAGTCTGATACGTTTTCATTGAACCAGAAACTCCATAGAACCATTTATTACCAAGAAAACAAATGTATTCATAGACGTGAATCTTAAATTTCATTGAATGCTTGATGTAAATTCCATAATGTACACACTATATTTAGCCAGACACGCATCTGGTTTTCATTCGAACCGTAAATCTTCCAAATCTTCCAGAAAAATAGAGCCGATGCTTTTAAAACCACACAAGTGATATACTTGCTCTATACTGTTTCAAAGGTCTTTTGTTTGATATACTTTGAATGCTCAATAATAATAGATGACGTGTCATGACACTTCATCTTATTTGCTCTATTGATATCTGGGTTTTTATGAACAAAGACATGCATGTGATATACACAGACACACTCATCAAAGATCAATGTGCCCTTAAATAGAAGACAAAAAAAGAAGAAATTCAAAGTACTGGATACATCTATGTGAAACTGCTTCAAATCTGTCATGTTAGATTGTAAAATTAATGCTGGCATGGTTTGGATCAAACCCAATATCTGGCTGTTCTCATCAGTTTAAGGGTATACAGTGGCTCTTTCTCATTTTGTATAAATAAATACCATGCATTGATTATGTATATTTATTTATAAGTGGTCATGTTATGTTGTTATTTAGTTATTAATATTTGAGCAACAAAAAACATGCAAATAAATTTTTTTGGAACTTCCTCAATATAGGCAAGCTAATCGCAAGTTGCTGTAAGTTGTATTGTAACATGGAATGAACCGGGGCACATATTTTGAATGTAGCAGGGCACGTTTTGTATCTATGTTGGTCAAATTTTTAGGAGGGAGGGGGCGATTCAAATTAAATAAATAATGGTCAATCGTAGGAGAGCTCGGTACCTGAACAAATGCAAAATGTGCATTATAGGCCTTATAATATTTCAATATGTGGATTTATTTACTGTGTTCTGATGTCCTCAGCATCTTTATTTATTCATGGTGACACATCCTCATCGTTTTTGTATCTATAATGCGATTCGATTTCAATGCATCATTAGGTTACATAATTGTGGTCGACATAAAAACCTCATCGTGATTCTATGGTAATCTACCTTCTTTGACCTGATCCTGGTAATGTCCCTTTCAAGTTGGTTTTCAAGTTGTTTTTACTGTCAAAGAACTGATAGAATCACCCATTAAATGCCTAGAATACAAGTTTTGGAAACAATGGTTAGAAAAAAATTAGTTCAAGTCCTCATTGCTCAAAATCATGTGCATTGCTCTAGTTGTTGTTCTACATTTGTTGAGATGCCTACCTATTGGCATTTTGTAAGATCTGGATCTGATGGCGCAGTTTTGCCGCTTCTTGCATTTTGCCGCTTCTTGCTGCAGTCACCGTTGCAGGACAAATACTCAGATGAACGTGCAAACAATAATTTCAAGACATATATATGCTGATAAATCTTGTACACATGTTGATTAAAACTGGAAACTGTGAGTGTCTTTTTTTTCCAAACATAATATAACAATTGGGTGATGTTAAGAAACATGTTATTTCACGTTGTGTGGTTGTCTTTTTTTTTCAAACATTGCCCACAACTGTGTAGGGGGGTTTTCTTTAGTAACTAAAACATTTGAAGGGAAGGGGAGAATATAAAATAATGTATATATATGGGGACATGTCAAAAAAACGCAAAAATATATAATAAGTATACTAAAAACTTAAATAAAGAAAAGCAGGAAATTGTTTCAACAACTTGGATGTTGAACCTTATTCTCAAATGAAAACATGACCACACTTTCATTGCATGTTTACTATGCAAAAAGCTATGGTAATCACAAAGGTAACAGATGTTTATGAACCAAATAGACCCAAGCCAGAGAGCAAACATTACGCATATTAAGCAAAATATGTGTGCAATCTGTCCGCATTACTGTAAATTAGTTATCCTGGCATTGCTCACGATCAATCTTGTATAGCGTCAAGAATAAATATCAAGACAGGAAATGAGAATAAGAAATTGGAAATATTATTGTGACGTTACATTAGTAGTAATTACATACAGTATATTGCTAGAAATTTATGTGTTCCTATGAGAGCAGAACCGTCTCCCTTTTGTGCCAGGAAAAGCAAAAATCAACAATGTTGTGATGAAGTAAAAGTTTGATGAGGAACATTCTCCGCCCGGTACAACTGAAAGTTCACATGTCGGGTACTTCAGATTGTCATTCGGGCTCTATGATACTCCAATTTGTAGTTTTTCTAAAAAAAGAATGGAAACAAGTGAGCGGTGGTGATGGAGGTCAGGTCTTCTTTTCACTCACTTGATGATGCAAATATAGTCAGACTATACTTTTGAACCATGGGTCATAGGCTCGTAGGAGAGGAGCATTTCTATATGTAAATAACACCTTCATGATGATAGTCTAATGGGATGATAGAAACTGGTGCTTTAACCAGCATGAAGGGGATGCCGCCGAATATTGATTGTATGGTAACTGGCTACAAATAAGCTATGAAGCATAGACACTTCGAAAGAGGTCTTGTGTTTGTGTTGGGCATTTTGGACAAATCAATTGCATAACACTTGTTCAATACGTATTAGACACTTTGAAGCTATATTTAATTTAAACAATCCAAAATGTTGCATGTCCGAGCTGTATAAACTTTAAATAAATCTAAAGGTAATCTATTGGACACTTTAAATAGAATATTCTTAATTAAGAAGGTATTATGTCAATAAAGTTTATTTGAACCTGGAACCTATTTACAATCTCTTTGTAGAGTGCCCTATAGGTTTAATTTAGCAACTTCTCTACGTTCTACTCCGAAATAGTTGCCATAATCATTTTAATTTCAAGAAGTAAATATAAGATCATAATTTAAGAGACTCGGAAATTGTCGGAAAGCTTGGCTTCATTTAATTCATACCTTTGCATTATAAATCAATGTTGTTCCTCAAATTTACAAGGATGGAAGGATTTTCTTCCAAATAATCAACTGCAGCAATTGCAGCAGATGCTAAATAGGGGGCAAAGAGGCCGATAAAACATACCCAGAGCTGTTGAGATGCTACAAGGGAAATCAGCAATGCAATCAAGCAGGGAAGCCCAAATATTTGTTTCAAGAAACTGTGAAGCTACCATGTAGGTTTGTTTGTACTTGATGATCAACTACTTTGATGCTTCCAGTGCAAAATCCTCATTCAGTTGCCAATGCATTCCCCATAGCAGCAGTTATTATATCAATTTTCTCAATCTGCAAAAGTAAATTGGATTAAATACCAACCTTAAACAAAAACATACTGAGACTACATGAAAAAAGGATAAAAATTAATGTAAGACATATACCGGAATCCCATAATGTTCAGTGAGACCTCGTCGAGAATTTTCCAGCACACCAAATGAGTGACTTTCATCCATTACAAGTCGGAAACAGAATTTCACTTTTAGCCTGACAATCTTATCCAGTGGTGCTATTTCCCAGCACACCAAATGAGTAACTCTCCATGTGAATTAACCAACACTGGCATATCCATGAATACATGAATAAGTAGTTTTCAAATATCATTCCTCGAAGAGAACTAAAATATGAATCTGTGTAAAAAGTTGTTTATGCATTGGATTTGTGCATATGAAACATGATATCCACTGGTACTGGAAATGTTTTTTTTTTGTGAAAAGAAAAAACTTTCAAAGGAATGATAATACTGACATGGTTTTCTGATCTGGACTACTAGTACATTATATTGGGTGTGATATTGCACAAGAATTTACTCTCAGAAATTCCTTTGGTAGCATAGGTTATTTTTAATTTAAATCTCACAGATTTATGAATTCATGAAGAAAATTATGTGTGACATTATATTGGGTGAGATGCTCGATTCCATTGTACTTCAAATATTGTTAGACAGATAATAAAACAAAGGCACAATGAGCTAGACAAGAGAATCATAGACATTCACTAATATATGATAGAATATATGAATGATTGTGATCGAGGCAGCCGTGAATGATTATAATGATTATAGGTACTGACCGCTTGCAGATCAATTTATTCAGTCCAGCTGCAGGTTTCCTATACCCGTAGCCACAAACTTGATAACATGCCACACAAGCCACAAACTTGATAACATGCCACACATTGGATACAAAATCTGTATACACATAGATCCGCACTCAAGTCACAGATGAAACTATTCATCGACACTTGGAAAATAACCAAAGATTTTCAGCGGTTACATATCACACTTGTTCATAAGCTAATTAACAAGTGACCAAGATGTGCATGTCATTCTAAAGTCTGGAACAACAATGTATCATGCAAAAAAGGAACCATACTATAAAAATCTGCAATTTAGAACCATGTGAACTGAATTGCTTCCAGTAAAATGACAATGTATAGTTTTTTGTAGAAGCCAATTGTATCAAAGGTTGCTGAATCGCATTATCAGTTGTCGCTTGAATTGACCAGTCAATATCATGTATATTCTGCTCTCTATTTTTGCTACAGCTGATATACTTTCATCTCACCTCACTGTGGGGTGTATGGGTAATGTGAATATACAAGCAATACTCATAATATTTATCACCATCTGATTAATTTTTTGTTTAGCTTCTTTGTAAAATACAGTAACACAACAATTGATATGTCCATCGATGTACTGATAGTATGAGACTGTCATAATTCCATGAACACACAAGCAGCAATGAAAAGGTTTTACAGTAATTATTCATTATTCTTCTTATTAGCAATATATGTTCACTCTTAGCAGGTATTTCCCAGCCTTGAAGCATGAATAATTCAGTAGCAAAAATTCGCACCAAGTAAGGTTAATGATTAAATTCTAGCAGGCTATATTCTAACTACACAAACATTGCACCAATTTTTCAGCATCATATCAAAAATTCGCACCAATTTTTCAGCATCTTAGAAAAAAAATCATCTTTGAGTCGCACCTCTAGGGTTTAAATCTCACCTGTAATTAATCTCGAGTGATCTTGATGATGTTTCTGAGAAGTGGAGCAGTCGTGGACGAGGGTTAGCTGGTATCGCCCTCGATCTAGGGCTCCCACGATCGCGCCGTAGCTGAGAAGCGACGCCCTCGATCTAGGGCTTAGGGGATCGCGATGTAGCTGAGAAGCGGGTGTTTGGGGAACTCGAGAGGAAGATTAAAGGCTGGAGAGGAGTCGGGCGAGGCTGCGGTTTTGGGAAGCTTCGATTTTTCTCCAGCGATTTTGGGGTTTACGCACGGCGAGGGGGTTTTCGTCCGCGTCAGGTAGAAGGCCAGGGCTCGTGCTGCGAAATGGGGCTCATGTGCTGAACACATGACTTCGGGGGTTAGAGTCTTTGGGAATCTGAGCTGGGAGATCTGAGCGGTTGGCTCAGATCCGACGGCCAGTGCTGGTTTGCTCACTTTAAGATGGGTTTGCTCACTTGCTCACCATATCATCTCCCTATATTTCAATTGATAAATATAAATTAAAATGTCTTGAATACACCGACGAACATAACTGTTGGTGCATGCATCAATATTACCGACGGTTAGCCCGACTGTCGCTATTGTGGCATATTATAGTAGTGCTTCAATCATTTTTGTTTGCTAGGTGAAAATAATTGAGACATGATTAAGAAAAACAATAACAAGATTTTAGGCATTTAAACAAGAACATATATGTATGAAGGAAAAAGCTAAAGTTCATTAATAGATATTGAAGTGCAAATAGAATCCCTAATTAATTGTTTGTGTAACTCCAATTTTTAACATTTACAACTATTCACGAAAAAAGTTGTAATAAACATTTTTTACAACTTTCAGAAAACAAAAGGTTGTGGTTTCAAAATTAACATTTACAACTATTTCCAAAAAAAGTTGTAATACCCATTTTTACAACTATCCGCGAAAACAAGTTGTAATAAACATTATTTACAACTTTCAGAGAAAAAAAGTTGTCTTATCAAATTAACATTTACAACTATTCCAGGATAAAAAGTTGTAATAACCAATTTTTACAACTACCCAGGAAAAAAAAGTTGTAATAAACATTTTTTACAACCTTCAGGAAAAAAAAAGTTGTGGTTACCATTTATTACAACTACCTAAATAGAAACGTTGTCTTATGAAAGTTGTAAATGACTAGTTTTGTTGTAGTGGCAGTTTACAGGTCCGGTCCCTATACTGAGAAATCACAGAACAGGTTCCAACAGTGGGATGACCATCTACTACAAATATGCAAAGCAACTTATGAAGGCAACATCATCCTATCATTCCGAGATCCTCACCATTCCAGAATCACACCAATGGTGTATTTGAGGGCGCCTGGTGGTACATCACATCCCAGTGATGACTGGGATAGGGGCTGGTTCTGTGGAGCTGACCATATAGTCTGAAGACCACATCAGAGGCGACGAAACTTAGCACACCTCTCCAGAGTTTCTGGATTCAGCAGCTGCTTGATGGTGATAAAATTTGTAATCTGTGTACATTTTCGGAATATTGTAAATAGGAGTGATGAGATAAGCCTAAGAGATCTGAAAGCCTAAGAGCTTTTACAGATCAGGGGGGAGTTGAGGGAATTTGTACTCTTTTCCCTTAGCTATGGTTTTTCCCACTGGGTTTTCCATAGCCAAAGGTTTTAACGAGGCAAATCAAATCAACTCTGGATCCCGAAGTATCCACCCCTCTGTGACGCTCAGAATCCAGAAGTATTCATGAGCAGAGTCACTTGTACAAATCAGGGGGAGTTAAAGAGCATTTGCACTCTTTTTCCTTAACTATGGTTTTTTCCACTGGGTTTTCCATAGCTAAAGGTTTTAACGAGGCAAATCTCACCAACTCAGGATCCTGAAGTATCCACCCCATGTGCGACTCTTCTACGCTCAGAATCCTGAAGCATTCACGAGCAAAGTCCACACCTATGGATGGATAAGGGGGAGTGTTGTGAACGGTTATTTAACCGTAGTTGGGTGAGATTCTGGGCTATCCTAGAGATAGGCCCATATCATTGTAAACCCATATGTGTATTCCCCCAATTGGCTATAAATAAAGAGCTGGGGGCTCCTCCCCCTAGTAGTTGATACATAACATGATAGGGGATTTTCTTGGGGGTTATTTTTGGGGTTATTTGATCCCTCATATATATATATATGTGTGTGTGTGTGTGTGTGTGTGTGTGTGTGTGTGTGTGTGAAAAAGGGGATCTAAGGTGCCTCCTTAGATGAATATCTAAGGAGGCGCTCCCCATTTCCCCCATCTTCTACAATTTTTTTGGGAATTTTTTTTCATGGGGTTGTTGTTCACATCATGGATGATCAACATACCAAATTTCAAGGGATTCCAATACTTTTTGAGCCACCATCTACCCTTTACAATTTCAACGGTCTAAAAACGTGCTGAAAACCCCACAAAGTTGCAAGGGGTAGATGGGGGCTCAAAAAGTATTTGAATCCCTTGAAATTTGGTATGTTGATCATCCATAAGGTGAACAATAAACCCATGAAAAAAAATTTTAAAAAAAATGTGTGAGATGCGTGGAAATGGGGGCGCCTCCTTAGATCGAATCTAAGGAGGCACCTTAGGATCCCTTTACCCATATCTATATTATAAAAGAGGGATGTTATCAAGAGAAATTGGATAAGAGATATTGAAAAAGAGAAATTGGATAAGAGATATCTATATTATAAAAGAGGGATGTTATCAAGAGAAATTGGATTAGAGATATTGGACATAAGAAATTGGATAAGAGATATCTATATTATAAAAGAGGGATGTTATCAAGAGAAATTGGATTAGAGATATTGGACAAGATAAATTGGATAAGAGATATCTATATTATAAAAGAGGGATGTTATCAAGAGAAATTGAATAAGAGATATTGGACAATAGAAATTGGATAAGAGTGATGTTATCAAGAGAAATTGGATAAGAGATATCTATATTACAAATGAGAGATGTTATCAAGAGAAATTGGATAAGAGATATTGGACAAGAGAAATTGGATAAGAGATATCTATTATATAAAAGACGGATGTTATCAAGAGAAATTGATAAGAGAATTTAGACATGAGAAATTGGATAAGAGAATTTGGATATCTATTCTATAAAACAGGGAAATTGAATAAGAGAAAATATAAGAGATGAGATTTTGCGGGATAAAAAAGGAGGTGGGGAATTTTGCACATACAACCCCGGTTTTTGTATTTTTGCCTATGAACCCTCTCCACACACACACCCACACTTTTTATTCTCACCCCTTCCGGCCATTTTATTTCCAGTTCTATGAAGATTTTGAATCTTATCCTACTAGGACAAAGCTTTGTCCTACGTGGCAAGTTTGTCCTAGGTGGTAATGACAATTTTGGGGGACTTAAATTTTGGGGGAAAACTTAAATTTGGGGGGAAACTTGAAATTTTGTGGGAAAACTTGAAATTTGGGGGAACTTGAAATTTGTGGGGGAGAAAAACTCAGCCATTAAATAAACTGTGCCCTATGGGCACGGGTAATGACTAGTATACACACACACACACACACACACACACACACACACACACACACACACACATATGTATACATATATATATGTATACATATATATATATATATATACATATAGGAAAATTTTCAAATGAGAACATTTCGCACCGTGCGAAAATGTTTTTATCTTTTTTTTGAAATTTTTTTTTCAAAAATTCTTTTTCCTACCCTCATTATATGTTGTTATACCCCCCTAAAAAATAATGGTTGAGAAATAATGTCATTTGGCCTTCGATCAAGCCATTTCATCAAATTCGCACGTTTTGAGACCGTTAAATTTGTAACGGGTGGATGTGTGCTCTAATGCCTAACGGGTTCACCCATTATTTTCCCTGGGGTATATAATTGTATGGATTAAACATCAAAAAAAAATTTTGAAAAAAAAAATTTCAAAAAAATAAAAAAAAGTTTTCGCACGGGCTTTCGCATGAGTTTTTTCGCACCCGAAGATCACTCTATACATATATATATATATACATACATATATATATATATATATATACTAGTCATTACTCGTGCCCATATGGCACGGTTTATCTAATGGCTGAGTTTTTCCCCCCACAAATTTCAAGTTCCCCCAAATTTCAAGTTTTCAGACAGAGTTTCAAGTTCCCCCCCAAATTTAAGTTTTCTCCCAAAATTTAAGTCCCTCAAAATTGTCATTGCCACCTAGGACAAACTTGCCACGTAGGACAAAGCTTTGTCCTAGTAGGATAAGATTCAAAATCTTCAAAGGACTGGAAAACAATGGTCGAAAGGGGGGAGAATAAAAAGAGTGTGTGTGTGTGGAGGGTCCATGGGCAAAAATGCAAAACCCGAGGTTGTATGTGCAAAATTTCCCACCTCCTCTCTTATCCCTCAAAATCTCATCTCTTATATTTTCTCTTATCCAATTTCTCTTGATAACATCAATCTTTTATATAATAGATATCCAAATTCTCTTATCCAATTTCTCATGTCCAAATTCTCTTCCAATTTCTCTTGATAACATCCCTCTTTTATATAATAGATGTATATGTATGTATGTATATACTCTTGTCCAATTTCTCTTATCCAATTTCTCTTGATAACATCCCTATTTTATAGAATAGATAGATATATATATATATATATATATATATATATATATATATATATATATATATATATATATATATATATATATATATATATATATATATATATATATATATATATATATGAGGTGGGATCAAATGACCCCCAAAAATGACCCCTATCAAAAATCCTATGCCCCCCATTTTTTCGGAAGATCCGAACCGTTCATCTTGATCTCCATCCACTAAATACATGACCCACCAATTTTCAACACGATCCCATGTGTTTTGCCCGTTCATCAACCATTCGCAAAAGTTCTGTTCATGCGAAACCTTTAAATTTGGGTCGGATGGATGAACGGGCAAAACACATGGGATCAGGTTGAAAATTGGTTAGTCAGGTATTTAGAGGGTGGAGATCAAAATGAACGGTTCGGATCTTCGGAAAAAATGGGGGGCATAGGATTTTTGATAGGGTGTCATTTTTGGGGGTTATTTTTGGGGGTCTTTTGATCCCTCCTATATATATATATATGAATATACTCTTGTCCAAGTTCTCTTATCCAAGTTCTCTTGTCCAATTTCTCTTATCCAATTTCTCTTGATAACATCCCTATTTTATAGAATAGATATATATAATAGGGATGTTATCCGAAGAAATTGGATAAGAGAAATTGGATAAGAGAATTTGGACAAGAATACATACATACATACATACATACATATGCATACATCTGTTCTATAAAATAGGGAGCATCCGTGTCGCTAAATATTTTTACGCTAATTTGTTCCGCGCAATTTTGGCTGTAGAAAGAATTTTTTGGGGAACAAAGATTTTGCGGGGGAAAATCTTAAACGAACCGTGCCCGCGGGCACGGGTTATGACTAGTATGTATATGTATATGTGTGTGTGTGTGTGTGCGTGTGTGTATTTATGAGAATAATGGGTATCATATGCCATATGAGAGGGTCTCTCATATTTCCTCTCACATAAAGGGGCAAGTACAACAAGTACAAGCCCATGTGGACTTGTACTTGCCCCCTTTATGTGAGAGTGAATATGAGAGACCCTCTCATATGACATATGATACCCATTATTCTCTACATATATACATATACATATACATACTAGTCATAACCCGTGCCCACGGGCACGGCTCGTTTAAGATTTTCCCCCGCGAATTCTTTGTTCCCCAAAAAATTATTTCCACAACCAAAATTTAAAAGAACAACAAATTAGCGTAAAAATATTTAGCAGCACGGGCGCCTTCGGAAAAATATAAAAGAACAACAAATTCGGCGCGGAACAATAAATTAGCGTAAATGTGGGGGGCCTTCGGTGCGAAACAACAAATTAGCGTAAAAGCGGACGCCTTCGACGCAGAACAACAAATTCGACGGGAAACAACAAATTAGCGTAGAACAACAAATTCAATGCAGGCACCTTTGGCGCAGAAAGACAAATTAGTGTAGAAGTGGACGCCTTCGGTGCGGAACAACAAATTAGCGTAGAACAACAAATTCGGTACGGAACAACAAATTAGCATAAAAGCCGGTGCCTTTGGCGCGAGAAATTATTCTTATCTTGTTGTCTCATGCGTCGAAGAGACGGTGGGCCCCGCGGTGAGGGAGAGATCATTCAATCTGCATTGCATTCGATCTGCAGCATTAAGTGCAAGGTAATGTTTTCCCCCAAATGCATTAATTACACTCATATTCCCCAAAAACTTTCATTCCCCAAAAATTTTCATTTTCCCATAAACTTTCATTTCCCAAGAAATGTTGTTCCCTCCCAAAATTTTCACAAACTCTCATCTCAACCGTTGATTTTCCAAGGTTAAATTTTAACCATCCTTCTATCAACATGTTTGTCATAGTCAGCCCTAGAATTCAAAAACAGTTGTGTTTTAATATAAAGATGTATATACTCTTGTCCAAATTCTCTTATCCAAATTCTCTTGTCCAATTTCTCTTATCCAATTTCTCTTGATAACATTCCTATTTTATAGAATAGATGTATATGTATGTATGTGTATATATATATATATATATATATATATATATATATATATATATATATATATGCATATACTCTTGTCCAAATTCTCTTATCCAATCTCTCTTGTCCAATTTCTCTTATCCAATTTCTCTTGATAACATCTCTATTTTATAGAATAGATGTATGTATATGTATGTATGTATATGTATGTATGTACATGTATATATGTATATACATGTATATATGTATGTACATATATGTATGTATATACTCTTGTCCAAATTCTCTTGATAACATCCCTATTTTATAGAATAGATATGTATATACATACATATAAATACACACACACACACACACACACACACACACACACACACACACACACACATATACATATGTGTGTGTGTGTATTTATTCTATAAAACAGGGATGTTATCAAGAGAAATTGGATAAGAGAAATTGGACAAGAGAAATTGGATAAGAGAATTCTATAAAACAGGGATGTTATCAAGAGAAATTGGATAAGAGAAATTGGATAAGAGAACTCTATTCTATAAAACAGGGATGTTATCAAGAGAAATTAGATAAGAGAATTTGGACAAGAGAAATTGGATAAGAGAATTTGGACAAGAGAAATTGGATAAGAGATGAGATTTTGAGGGATAAGAGAGGAGGTTGGGAATTTTGCACATACAACCCCGGTTTTTGCATTTTTGCCACTGGACTCTCCCCTCTCACACACCCACACTTTTTATTCTTCCTCCCCTTTCCGACCATTTTTTCCAGTCCACGTGCACGTGTGCACGGGTTATTTGCTAGTACACACACACACATGTACACACACACACACACACACATATGCACACACACACACATACTAGTCATTACCCGTGCCCGTAGTTACACAAAGAGTAAAGTTACGGCTTTTAATCTTAATTAGCATGCGATGTGGGGGTTCCTACGGTTCAGAGATTACCCTTAGCACGACGTGAGAGCTACACTGACGTCGGGTAACGACGTCAGGGGTTGGACTCCGGTAGCGCGAACGGTACGGCGGACAGCGGTGACGAACGAAGATCAACCAGGTAGCGGTACGATCACCGAACAGCGACACGAAGGGGATGGACAGCGGCACAGCGTCCTACGACGGCGTGAAGGCACGAACAGCGGCACGGGAAGCACGAGAGATGGCAGACAGATCTGACCGTGGGTTCGAGTAGCGCAGATCTGAAGTTGCACGTGAATCTGAAGTTTACACACGCAAGAGAAGAGCTCAAGGGGTTGCATCGGCTAGGGAAGGACCTACACGGACAAGGGGAAGGCCTGAGGGGCAGCCGGCGGTAGCAGGGTGGCCAGCGGCGACAACAAGAGTCCAGGCCATTGGTTTTTGTTAGGGCAAACGGCAGTTTTTGGCGTTTCTGGGTGTTTGCGCGCTGTTTGCAGAAGGAGGAGGAAGAACTGATGCGAGGGGATGCTGGTAATGGATAGGAGACATCGAGGTGAGGTCACCGGTAGTGGGTACGGCCAACGGCGGCCTGGAAGGGGCTCGCCGAAAATTCTAAGGGAGGAGGGCTGACAGTTTTTCTTGGGGTTTTAGGTGTTTGCACAGAATTTAAAGCGAGGAGGTGGTGGTGGTTGACGAGGGGAAGGTTGCCAGAGGTGGAGGACGTCGAGGGGAGGCTAGGCCGCGGGTTTGGTAGCCGGTGGTGGCCTGAGGTGGCCGGGCGCGGGATTGGAAGGTGGCGGCTGCGTTGGGTTCTAAAACCCTACCTTCTATCGGGTTATTTAAGAGGATGAAATGTGCTATACAGACCTAGTGTTTTGTGATTTTAAGGGTTATAGGAGGAGAGAGGGAGAGATAGAGGGGTATAGTTTAGTCCCAAATGGAAGATGAATAGCCAAAAGTGGTGAACATAAGAAAGTTGTTTTGATAAACGGTTTTGAAAGTGGGGTACGCTTAGGTGATTGGAGAGAGAAGTTGTGAGAGGGAGGGGGTAGACTTAGGTTAATATGGAAAGGCGAATAGCTATGAATTATTTTCATGAAACATATTAACCCTATAGTTTTAATTAGGTTAGTTAAACCATCAAGTTAATTAAGCTAAGTGTATTAGAAGGGGATTAGGGGAAAAGTGGGTCTAACGATGTCCGATAATTATAAGAAAAATACTGGGACGACCATGTAACGACGGGCTAGGGTAACAGAAATCGGAATTAAAAATAAAAAGGTCTAACGACGAAGGTAAGAGCTACGACACCTCTTCAAACATAGTTATTTTGTGGGAGAATGACCAGTGATATGCCGTTCACAAAAAATCCCACAAATAAGTACTCTCTCAGAGGGTCACAACGACATATCACATCGCATGTTTGGGATACAAGAAGAGGCGACTAAAAATACGCGTACGAAAGAAAGTACGCTCACGAAAAACGTACGATCGAAAAGCGACCGTGACATTGTCGCTGCCCCTTTCAGCTGGTTGGTTTTTCTTGCTCGGCCCCTCAGACAGCCGTCGGGGTTGGGTTTTCGATTTCGCACGTCATAATTGCTTCCTTTCGACGGTGATGCTCTGATGTCTATTTCTGGTTTGATATTATTTGGCCTTTGTTTTGCTACTAATCTCTTCCCTGGATTGATTTTGCATACTTCTACTAGACTTGCAAGCCATTGTGTTTGGCTTCCCTGTAACCTGCACATGTTGATTTGTTTTCAGGCTTGATTAGTTTCGTTTGGGTTGGAAATTCAGATCTGTTAATGTTCATAAGCTTAACTCAAAACATTTCCCCTTGGCTGGTAGACTGCAGGACTTTAGTGGGCTGCCAAAATGTAAATCTGATCCCACCATTCTTTGCAATAACTTGTTCTTAATAGTACTCTCCAATCTTTGTTTTAATCATAAACTCATTATCTTTAATTCATTTGTTTACGAGTCTCTTGTTTCAGTCTTATGCTTTAACTGATTTGTTATGCAAAATATCGATATGAGTGTTACTGTTGGACATTATTAATTGATACTTGATTCGCTATAAACTTGGACAACGTTACTGAGAACTCGAGGAATGCCTGACACCAAACCAACAATTAGTGTTACATTACAGTTAGCTCATTGTCCAAGGAGTGTGAATGTGATAATAGACAGTATTCGTTTTACCACTCTCCTAATGGAAGTGTGTCATATTATCAATTTACCTCCTCCTTTTATGTAACGAAGGTTAAAATGCAATTTTCCTCTTTCATCTGAAACGAGTGGTTCAATTTCAATTGTCTGCTATCCACACTAATAGCGGGGTTACAAAACTAGTTAATGCATCTAACTCCCTTGGACATGAGTCACGGCTTAGAATGGTTAGTTTACCCTTTACCAACTCTTGAAGACATTAATGATTCGTTACTCTTTGATTTGAACTGTTTTCGTTATATGCAAACTGATAGTTTGGTTTAGATGTTATCTACTTTTCTAAACTCTGCTATTTATCTTCTCCTCAGGTTTAGTAGGAGATTTTACATCTTGTGTTCGTGCATCAAGTTTCTAAGATTGATCGTACATATATGACTTTAATTTCGGTATTAATTTCTGCTTAGGCCTATTCTGCTTTCACAGGTAACGAGCAAGATCTGCAAAATTATTGTAAATTGTGACGGCCCCCGAAACTGGGTCGTTACAATGATCAAAAGCTTTCCTCTTTGTATATTGGCACCTACAAGACTCTGGAGAGGATTGTCCCAATAGCTTAAAAGTTGCCTCTTCATGAAGGATCCAAATTCATGCAGTGTTTCATATTTCTCTAGAATTCACTTATCTACCAACTTGCCAGGCTTAAGGATGGAGGATGATGAACTTGATATAATCTTAGAGAGGCAAGCTAGGGTGGTGAAGAGTAGGCTAATTATTGAAGTTCTCATCCAATGTAAGCATGTGATGAACGAAGAAGCCACATGGGAATTATATTTAGGCACTGATCGCTCCGGGATGTAACCCAAAGAACGGTTGTAGTTTTACAGCAAGCGCACGGTATAGCGGCGAGCGGGATATCGAACACAGGGAGGACGAATGACCGTGCTTGTTCCAATCAACCTGGCTATTTAAGAAGAGAGAAATTTGCCTTTGGCGATCCTGTCACAATCGTCAGACAAAGTACAGAAATATCAAATCAAATAAAGAACGTCTAGGGAATGGGGAATCCCCGCCACTCACCGTATTTCATAAATGTGGGTCGTCAGTATCAAAATTGCTAGAATAAGATTTTGGATGAACTAGTTGCAACTGAATGTAGAACCTAGCTCACGCTCTCGCGCTGTTGCCGGTCTATAGCTACCCTAGGTTCGGGTCCAATCTCTTGCAAACCCTAGCATAGGAAAGCTAACATTAGGATCAACATCATCGTTCAATCGCGTACCGAGCCCAATCTCTTGCAAACTCGGGCCACGACCTAGGTTGGGATAGTTCCTACCCGTCCAATCTCTTGCAAACGGGTATTGGCACGGAATTGCAACCGGAAACCCTAGTATCGGTCCAATCTCTTGCAAACCGATACTACGGAAATTCGATTCCAACCCAATTTGGATTTCTAGGGTTTCCTATCGAATTGGGATCCAATCTCTTGTAAATTCCAATCGGTATGAACTCCTAGCTAACCGTAGTAAATCGATCCCAATCTAATCCCTAAATATCAATTCTAGCAAAATTTCTACTAATTCATCACAAATATGAAATTGGGCTTGTAGGGTTCATCCCCACGCCCCAAGACGTGGCGACTACTCACAATTCATAGCGAGATCACAAAAATAAACAATGAAATAAGCAATAGAATTCATCACAATACTAAGATATGCAATAAAAATAGAATTTTTAGAGAAGAGAAAGGCAAACCAATGGAGTTCTTCAATTATTCCAACAAAAATCAAATTTTGTCTCTTCTCCAATCTCTAGAATAAATCTAAAAAGTTAATCTAAAAAGCTGCAAAAATCTAAGAGAAAAGCTCTCTAAAACTAGGGTAAAAACAGGGGTTAAATACCCCCCAAAATCGTCCAAAAACTGTGACCAAAATACCCATGCGCAGCCTGTTTTCCGCAATTTTCGCTACAGGCAGCGCGTCGCACTCGGCCGAGTGACAAAAGTCGCTCGGCCGAGTGAGAAACCCTGTAATTTTCTAGTAAGTCTTGATCTTCAGGGGTCTCTACTTCGGGGGCGGCTCGGCCGAGTGAGTTGTCGTCACTCGGCCGATGGCTTCATGGTACTCGGGCGGACGGGATTATCCACTCGGCCGAGTGGGTCTTCTGAAGCTCAGGCAGCCGAAAAATAGTAACTTGGCGATTTTTGAATGGCTTCGTCTGGGCGCCACTCGGGCGGACGGGATCTCGTCACTCGGCCGATGTGGTCTCCGTCGCTCGGCCGAGTGCACATATGAATCGTGTCTGATCTGGTCGGCCGAGCGGTGTCTCGCTGGTCGGCCGAGCGGCTCCTCCACTCGGCCGAGTGGGACACCAAAAATACCCAATCAGCTTGTTTTGGCCTCCTCGTCGCTCCTGCGACATCCGTTCTTCTTCCGCTTCTCTCCAACAGCAAAATACCCCTTGGGGAGGTCGTCGGCGACCCTCTGGAGTAAGCGCATCTCGAGATCACTCCAAATCGTGCCAAAGCACCTGAAATGCGACAAAAACAACAAATCGTGAAAAGCATCGCAATAGCGTCGATATATCGTGAAAAACATGATTTGGGCGATCTAAATGGCATGCAATCATGCGGAAAAAAGGTGTAAAATAAGGAGTGATCAAAATCCCCCAAGCTTGCCTCTTACTCGTCCTCGAGGAAGATAAGTAAAAGGCGAACCCGGTGGATTCGGAAAACGAAAACGGCGAAAAAATGAAAAAAGAAAACGGAGAAGAATGAAAACGAAATAAAAATAAAGTAGAAAGAAAGAAGCGAAGAGGTAAGCTGCTAGATCATTTTCTCAGGACGTGGGTTCCGCTTACTCATATAGCGTGCACCGAATGAAAAATACATGTCAAAGAGTTTTATTTTGATATCATAGTATAATAGTGCAAATAGAAATAGAAAACCCACGAACAACGATATAATCATGAAAAACGGAATAATTTTAGAATTAACATCGTCTGAATCATTTAAAGCGGTATATAAATCGCAGATCACACACTTTTCAATTGAATGCTTTCTATGAGGAGTATAAGAGTATCACACAATAGAATAGAGAGAATAGAAAAGTGTGGATTTCATGATATAAATGCTAGGCTTAGATTTCTGGACTTAGTAAAGCTAAAAACAATCTCACCGAGTATAGAATATTACTTAGCCTAGGTTGTCGTGCAACGTCAAGTAGTCACTCTCTCACACATCAATGGATTCCCTCCCCCAAGCTTATCTATAAGCATGGTGGCATAAAAAATATTCACATCCCCATTTTTATAAAGCTCCAAAAGTAATAAAAAGAAAGAAGAAAGAAAGAAAGTGAGATGGGATCTTTTATTGAGGATTTTTCCTCTTTTCCCTTTTTTTCTTTTGTTTTTTTTTCTTTTCTTTTTTTTTGATATAGCATATATACACAACGATCCCAACTCAAAGAGAGATAACGATATACAAGAATATTTTTCTCTCTTTTTTTAGAGAATAAGAAATTTGGAGCTAGGAATGAATAGCGGGGGAAATGCAATATAATAGAATCGCTAAGGGGAGATTCACTAATGATTTTAAAAGTAGAGAAATGAGGTTCAAGATTTATGGAGAAAGAAATAGATATATCTCTCGATTCACTCTATAAGACATGCACGACAACTTCAGCAGGGTAATCTAATCTACTCAGTTTCGATCACAAAAAAGCTAACTAATCCAGGTTTATCATAGCTAACATCATTCAATCATCCTGAAGTGAAATGTACAATTCATGCATATAGAAGTGATATAGGAAAAGAAATCGGTACTCCAGATATAAGCATTCAATGCGTGAATCTTGGTGTGTTTTCTGTGATAGCATACGTATAAATATTCAGACTCAGCTAATAATAAAATTTCATCCATTTTCATGTGGCAAAAGTGTGGGTTACTATCTCTAGATGCAAGGCAAGTCATAGCATATGATATCAGAAATAAAGTCTAAGACATGACAAATATAGTATGCATATAAAAGAAGCTAACTCCACGTTATCATCATCATAGAAAAGTCATCTCTAGCATGAGATGAAAAAGAAATAAAGATAAAGGGAAAATAGAACTATTTACAATGCAGCACACAGAAAAAATAAGAGAAACGTGATGCATGGTAAAATAAAAGAAAAATGATGAAAATAAGTGCAAAAGCAGAAAATGGTGTGAAAAACTAAAAAATAAAGGTGGCAAATCGAGAAAAAGAACGTGAGAACTCACTCCCCCAAGCTAAATGGCACAGTGTCCTCAATGTGCAAAGTGTGGCACACCGAGAGACAAGTAAGGTGAGGGGCAAGTGAGGATGCATGCATGAGGGAAAAAATGAAAATAAAAAGAAAAAAAAAGAAATGAAAAATATGATGCGGACATGATGCATGCAAAGATAGGAGTGATACAGATATATAGGTGGCACCAAAAACTCTCCCTCTCTCCCAAAAAAGATATATATAGATATGATCAAAATGAGAATCTCAAAATAAGTGAGGGGAGGGGGGGTGGACAAAAATGCAACAGGACCCAGCAGAAACAGGCAGCACAACGGTAAAAATAATCGATGGCATCAAGGGTGCATAAGAAGGTGGTGCTGCGCCGTCTCCGTCCTGAGGCGGAGGTCGTGGTGGTGGTGCAGGCTGCTGAGCGGGTGTGGGTGTGGAAGTGGGGGTGGGGACCTGCTGGGTGGGCGGGGGTACGCGTGGGAGATGCTCCAGGACCTGGGTAAGACAATAGTGAATCTGCGGGAGCAGGTCGAAGCGGTGAGCCATATCGGTGACGGTGGCGGACAGGGTCCGAAGGTCGCCTCTGAGGCCACTCACCGCCCCCTCTAGAGCACGAATGCTCTGAAGTACGGTGTCAGGGGGAGGTGGTGCAGAGGGACGCACCGGTCGGGGCTGTGCAGGTCGGGGCTGGCGTACTCTGGTGGCGTAGGTGACGGGCTCAGCAGGCAAGGGAACAAAAGGTGCTGCACTCGCGAGTGGGGGCCTAGCCTCAGTGCGAGGCTGGGCAGGACGGTGAGAAGTGGAGGCAGCAGCAACGAAAGAAGAATACAAAAGTGGCAGCGAGACGGCCAGAGAGTTCGATGGCACAGAAGCGTGGACAGACGCCACGACACTCTCGGAAAACACAGCAGCAGTGGAGACAGAGGCGGAGACAGAGGTCTCAATGGCGGTGGCAAAAGAGGGCTCTCCGCACTCAACTATGGTCGGCGGGCGCTCGGGTGGGGCAGAAGAAACAGGCTCAGCAGACAGAGGGCCGGTGGTGGTGGTGACAGCCATGGAAGTGGTGGAAGTGGGCTCAGCTAAGGTACTCCAGACACCGACAGAGGTGTCAGGAGCGGCGGAAACAGCAGGGATAGGCTGAGGGGCCACTGGGTCAACAGGCTCGGCAGCAGCCTCGGCAGGGGCAACAGGGTCTGCGGGGGCAGCGTGGGCAGCGTGGGCCTGCTCGGCCTCCTCGGCCTCGAGCACGTAAGCAGCTGGGATGAGAACATCCATCGCAGGGAGCCAGTCCACATGGGCTGGTGCAATCTGAGTCCAAGCTGGGCTTGGAAGAATCATGTAATCGGTACTGTAAGGGCCGTGCAACCAGACCCAGTGTCGCTCACCGTGCGGACGAAGCATCTTCATCCGGGCCATAACATCAATCGACAGAGAAGTGGGGCCCGGTGCTCGTCGCAGGTCGTTGGGGAAGTCCTCGCCGGTCATAAGAGCACGCAAGGTGATCAGGCCGCCGCAGCATATCGGTGAGCGAGCGCCCACCGATACAATGATGCGGTCTAAAAACCAAGCCGCGACATCAATCACGACAGCGGGGACCAGCTCATCGCCATCCCTAGATAGAGCTCTGGGCCGTGTCATCGCGTAGAGCATGTAGAGCTCTGGCGTGGACATCGTGCCTGGCTCATATCTGGCCAAAAAGGTCGTCGCCATAAGGCGCTGAGCTATACGGAGGCAGGGATGGACAATGGCCGAGGCCTTGGCCCTACTAGGGTCAAAGGCAGCGTGAAGACCCATAATCCGGGCCCAGAAGGCACCGGCGTCGAAGGAAGGTGGGGGGATATGGGTGGGGGCGTAACCTCGGTCGGCCCCGGGGATATCGGGCCCCGAGAAGAAGGCTCACATCATACCGAGAGTGACCTGGCACTCCCGGTCCATGAACCGAAACGAGCATCCCTCGTCGGTCCGGGCGATCGAACTAAGCACCTCAAGTTTCGGGCGGATAAACGTGTCCGCCGATACCTGAAAGAAATCTCGCCAGCCCACGTTGTCGTACAATGTGAGCATCCCCTCTAGTACCCCCAGACGTCCTAGGTCGGCAAGGTGTGTAAACCTGGAGGGTACGATCGAGCGCAGGGAGATACGCTCGAAAGCGACGCGGTGTGCGTCGTTTCGGAACGTGATCCCCAGCGGCCCGATCAGTGGAGCCGGAGGTGGTGGCTGTGGAGCGGCAGGGGGCGGCTGTGCTGGGTGTATGGGCTGTGCGGGCTCTGCAGGCTGTGCGGCGTGTGCGGGCATCGTGTGGGAGAAGGCGGAGGAGAGTCCTCCAACTCGTGGGAGGGGCCGGCGTCATCCGACCGCTTCCGCTTGGCGGAAGCTCTCCTCGACCGCGGCCGTGTCCGGGGCGGCATATGGGCCCCGAGCGAGCGCTGAAAAACGTGAAAAGTGCGGCATGTGCAAAATAAAGGAAAGAGTGTACCACGTCACACCGCGAGTGCTAAGCAATGGAAGCGTGCGAAGACAGCGCCTCCGCGAAACCCGAATCAGTCCCTAGAAGCTCCCCTGGGCTCCCCTAAGCTCCCAAAAACAACCTGCGCATGAAATGGAGATATCAGCGGGTAATATTCAAAACGTAAGGAGCATTAGGGGTATAATAGATAGATATAGAAATTAATTTGGGTTTGGGGTTCGTTGATCGCATGGATCCTCGAAAAATACACAAAAAGAGGAGAAAAAGGCGAAATAGGCGATACCGGAGGTGGTCGGAGCGGCGGCCGCCAGCGGCGACTCGGGCGAGGCGCGGCGGGTGCTCGGCCGGCGGTGGCTAGCCGAGCGACGGCGCGGCGGTGGTCGGCCGGGCGAGTGAGGGCGCGAGCGAGGGGAACGGGCGAGGGGAAATGCGAAGGGTCGCGGGCGAGTTCGAGATTTTTTCGTTTCGAAAAATGTGCCCCCCCTCGGCCCCTTATATAGCAAAAGTTACGACTCGGCCGAGTGACTGGGTCACTCGGCCGAGTGAGATCAATGGAAATTTCCTCCCCACTTACGCTTCGGCCGAGTGGCCTTGCCAGCCTCGGCCGAGTGGAGTAAGTCCATTCGGTCGAGTGGCTCAAGCTACTCGGCAAGACTCGCCCTAGGAGCGTATCCGTTTTACTCGGCCGAGTGAATATATATACTCGGCCGAGTAGCAGTTATACTAAAATCAGGAAAATAAACAGAGAGTTGGGTACAACAGACTTCCCTCGTTCGTGAGCGGCTCGGCCGGACGAACTTGTGTACTCGGCCGAGTGACTAGTATACTCGGCCGAGTGTGCCTTGTCTTCTGCTGTTTATCTTCGTTTGGGCTCTAAACTCCGTCTTTCTTCCTCTAGTCGATTTCATCTTCCTCCTGAGCATCGAGCGCCTTCCTGGGGTGCTCCTTGTCGTCTCGTTCGTCCTCCTCATGATGGATTTACCTATCTCCTCTCCAGTCAAGCAAAATAGGACCCGTTATCACAAAATTTTTGGGCGAACGACTCAAAACACTAAAAATTTCTAAAACAAAAATAAAAGAAAAGTGAAAATAAAGCTAAAACCGTCGGGTTTCCTCCCGACAAGCGCTCGTTTAAGGTCGTGAGCTCGACCCCCTATGATTTGCAATTAATGCGGGATGTTTGGTGCATATGAGATGTACCCATCAAACTTTCCGGGGAGAACGCTTGGATTCGGACGTGGCGGCGGCGTGTTCTCCCTCGGTGGTCTCCCGTCTCGAATAGTGTTGGGGGGAGGCTCCCCCAAGCTAGCATTTGCTCTGGTCAATGGCTTCACCGGTGACGCCGATTTCCGTATCGGCGGAGCTTCCTTCGGAGACTTCAATTTCGAGAGCTTGCAGAGCTCTCGAATCCTTGCGACATCAGCATCGCCTTCATCATTTTCAGCGGAGAGGTCAGGGGAATCATCTTTCTTCTCATCTTGGCCTAAATCCGGGCATTCCTCGAAATCTTCATTGAAAAGAGCGCCAATCGAGTGGGGGGTCGCTTCCTCAATCACCTCATCAAGGAGGTCCATGTAGTCAAGTTCCTCGTGGTAAGGCATGTGTTTCATAGCCTTAGGAATGTGAAGCTCCACCTCGATGTTGCCGACGTTTAAAGTTAGGGTACCTTCGCGCACGTCGACAATGACTCCGGTGGTGGCGAGGAACGGGTGTCCAAGTATCAATGACGTATCTCCCTCCTCCTTAACGTCCATGATCACAAAGTCACATGGCAAGCATATTCCCCCCGGGACTTGTAGCGGGATGTCTTCGGCGTTCCCTACCGGCCTTGTTATCCGCCCATCGGCCAATTGAATGCGCATGTCGGTAGGTTTCAACTTCGTCCCGGTGTTTAGCCTTAAGAACATGGAGAGAGGCATGCGTCTTACACTAGCCCCTAGATCAACCAACGCCTTTTGAAGAGGGACGCCGCCCAAGGTGCAAGGAATTCGAAAACTCCCCGGATCTTTGAATTTGGCCGGCTCCTTTTCTCTCTTGGTGAACCAAGAGCCCTCCTCGGCTAGCATGATCTTTTCCTTCCTCTCCCCCCCCCCCCCCGAGATCAAATCCTTTAGGAATTTAGCGTATGTGGGGATTTCCACGATGGCGTCGAGGAAGGGAATGTTGAGGCTAACCCCTCTTAGATACTCGAGAAACTTTGCTAGCCTTTTCTCCATTTTCGCTCTAGCGAGCCTTTGTGGGAATGGGACCGGTGGCATGAAGCGCATCTCCTCAATCAATTGCTCCGCTCTAGATTTCTCCTTTTCTTGTGGCTCTTTCTCCTTATCAACTTCAACTACCGGCTCAATTGGCTCCAAACTTTCCTCCACGGGCTCCTCGGTAGGAATCATGGCGGGGGTGGTATCCTTCCCGCCTCTGGTAGTAACGGCAACTACGGCATTGATGTGGCCGGTGTTGCCCTGTGGGTTTTGCTCGGGTTGCGCCGGCAATCGTTGAGTGTTCCGATTGAGCAACGCCAATTGCTCCGATATTTGAGCCACAACGGTATTAAGGGAGTCTTGCCCCGCCTTCAAGGTAGCATTGACCTTATTTTGCTCGACCATAAACGCCTCCACTCTAGCTTCGAAGTCGGATCGTTGTTGAGCTTGTGGAGGGTTTTGATTTTGATTCCTCCACCCTTGATTGTATCCGGGCGGCCTATATGGTGGAACTTGTTGCTTCGGTTGAAAATTTTGTTGTGTAGGCCCCCTCGGTGGATAGTGTTGTTGTTGGGGTGGTGGTGTTGGTCGAGCTTGTTGAGGTGGTGGTTGTGGCGGGTTCAAAGCTCCTTCATTGTTGGCGTAGGAGAATCCGGGATGATTTCTTGCGGCCGGATTGGCCCAATACCCTTGGTTCCCCGCGACATATTGTACTTGCTCCAAGGATCCTTCTCCTTGCTCTCCTCCCACATACATGGCTTGAGATTGGTCTTGCCAATCACACATTTGGTTGGTTGGTGCGGAGGTGGAAGGGGCTCCTTGGGGCTCCGTGATAAACTTCTCCAATCTCTCCACTACCTTGTGGAGAGAATCAAACTTGCTTGTAAGCTCCGCTACGGCCTTCGCTTCATAGATACTAGTCGGCTTCAAGGAGGACGTAGAGTGTCCTCGCTCATCGCCCCATTGTTGATTGTTTGAGGCCATCTCCTCAATTAGGGCCGTAGCTTCTTCGGGAGTCTTTGATAAGATAGCACCATTCGCCGCGGCATCAATAATTTGTTTGGTCCCCGGTTGGAGACCGTTGTAGAAGCTATGAACTAGCTCCGAATCTTCAATGCTATGGTGCGGGCATTGATGCCTCAGATCCTTAAAACGCTCCCAAGCCTCATAGAACGTCTCTTGGGGTCCTTGCTTGAAGGACATGAGAGCGCTTCGGATCTTCACCGTCTTGGAGGGCGGATAGAACTTGTCAATGAATGCACTCGCCAACTCGTCCCAAGTGGTGAAGACTCCCTCAGCTTGCGTCCTCAACCAATAAAGTGCCTTGTCCTTTAGCGTGAAGGGGAAGAGACGCAGTCTGATGGCATCGATGGAGACCCCCGGCATCTGAAATGTGGCGCACTTCGACAAGAATAACTGGATGTGGTAGTGGGGGTTTTCATGGGCATTCCCATGAAATGGATCCTGCTGCATCAGAACCACTAATCCAGTCTTCAGCTCAAAGTTCTTGTCAGCCGCCAACTCCGGCATGGCAATGAATGAGGTCGTAGAAGAGGTCTTAGGCCGAAGCCTATCTCGAATAGAAATTATCCTCGCCATCCTTGCCGCTAATTGGTCCGCAGTTTCCGGGTTGGTCATAAACCTCCCTTCCGGATTTTGTCTCCTTTCCGCTCTAAGTCTCCGCGCGGTACGTTCGATCTCGGGATCAAGTAATATAGCTTCAGGGTCCGCCGTAGATCTCATGTACATGCACAGGGAAAACAGAGTTTCAAAGAAATGATTAGTACCGTGGAAGGGTTAGGTAAAAATAAATAAATAATAATAATAATAATAATAATAAAAAGGAAATAGCTAGGGTGGTAAGTTCAAACGCAATCGCCTCCCCGGCAACGGCGCCAAAAACTTGATCGCTCCGGGATGTAACCCAAAGAACGGTTGTTGTTTTACCGCAAGCGCACGGTATAGCGGCGAGCGGGATATCGAACACAGGGAGGACGAATGACCGTGCTTGTTCCAATCAACCTGGCTATTTAAGAAGAGAGAAATTTGCCTTTGGCGATCCTGTCACAATCGTCAGACAAAGTACGGAAATATCAAATCAAATAAAGAACGTCTAGGGAATGGGGAATCCCCGCCACTCACCGTATTTCATAAATGTGGGTCGTCAGTATCAAAATTGCTAGAATAAGATTTTGGATGAACTAGTTGCAACTGAATGTAGAACCTAGCTCACGCTTTCGCGCTGTTGCCGGTCTATAGCTACCCTAGGTTCGGGTCCAATCTCTTGCAAACCCTAGCCTAGGAAAGCTAGCATTATGATCAACATCATCGTTCAATCGCGTACCGAGCCCAATCTCTTGCAAACTCGGGCCACGACTGATCGCACCCCGGATACACACCCGGAGCGACGGTTGTAGATTTACCGCAAGCGCACGGTATAGCGGCGAGCGGGATATCGAACACAGGGAGGACGAATGACCGTGCTTGTTCCAATCAACCTGGCTATTTAAGAAGAGAGATTTGCCTTGGGCGATCCTGTCACAATCGTCAGACAAAGTGTGGAAATATCAAATCAAATAAAGAACGTCTAGGGAATGGGGAATCCCCGCTACTCACCGTATCTCGTAAATGTGGTCCATCGGTATCAAAATTGCTAGGTTAAGATTTTGGATGAACTAGTTGCAACTGAATGTAGAACCAAGCTCACGCTCTCGCGCTGTTGCCGGTCTATAGCTATCCTAGGTTTGGGTCCAATCTCTTGCATACCCTAGCCTAGGGAAGCTAGCATTAGGATCAACATCATCGTCCAATCGCGCACCGAGCCCAATCTCTTGCAAACTCGGCTCGCGATCTAGGTTGGGATAGTTCCTACCCGTCCAATCTCTTGCAAACGGGTATTGGCACGGAATTGCAACCGAAAACCCTAGTATCGGTCCAATCTCTTGCAAACCGATACTACGGAAATTTGATTCCAACCCAATTCGGATTTCTAGGGTTTCCTATCGAATTGGGATCCAATCTCTTGCAAATCCCAATCGGTATGAACTCCTAGCTATCCGTAGTAAATTGATCCCAATCTAATCTCTAGATATCAATTCTAGCAAGATTTCTACTAATTCATCACAAATATGAAATTGGGCTTGTAGGGTTCATCCCCACGCCCCAAGACGTGGCGACTACTCACAATTCATAGCAAGATCACAAAAATAAACAATGAAATAAGCAATAGAATTCATCAAAATATTGAGATATGCAATAAAAATAGAATTTTTAGAGAAGAGATAGACAAACCAATGGAGTTCTTCAATTATTCCAACAAAAATCAAATTTTGTCTCTTCTCCAATCTCAAAAATAAAGCTAAAAAGTAAATCTAAAAAGCTGCAAAAATCTAAGAGGAAAAGCTCTCCCAAACTAGGGTAAAAACAGGGGTTAAATACCCCCCAAAATCGTCCAAAAACTGTGACCAAAATACCCCTGCGCAGCCTGTTTTCCGCAATTTTCGCTACAGGCAGCGCGTCGCACTCGGCCGAGTGACAAAAGTCGCTCGGCCGAGTGAGAAACCCTATAATTTTCCAATAAGTCTTGATCTTCATGGGTCTCTACTTCGGGGGCGGCTCGGCCGAGTGAGTTGTCGTCACTCGGCCGATGGCTTCATGGTACTCGGGCGGACGGGATAATCCACTCGGCCGAGTGGGTCTTCTGAAGCTCAGGCAGCCGAAAAATAGTAAGTTGGACATTGTTGAACAGCTTCATCTGGGCGCCACTCAGGCGGACGAGATGTAGTCACTCGGCCGATGTGGTCTCGTCGCTCGGCCGAGTGCACATATAAATCGTATCCGATCTGGTCGGCCGAGCGGTGTCTCGCTGGTCGGCCGAGTGGCTCCTCCACTCGGCCGAGTGGGACACAAAAAATGCCCAATCAGCTTGTTTTGGCCTCCTCGTCGCTCCTGCGACGTCCGTTCTTCTTCCGCTCCTCTCCAACAGCAAAATACCCCATGGGGAGGTCGTCGGTGACCGTCAGGAGTAGGCGCATCTCGAGATCACTCCAAATCGCGCCAAATCACCTGAAATGCGACAAAAACAACAAATCGTGAAAAGCATCGCAATATCGTCGATATATCGTGAAAAACATGATTTGGGCGATCTAAATGGCATGCAAACATGCGGGAAAAAAGTGTAAAATAATGAGTGATCAAAATCCCCCAAGCTTACCTCTTACTCGTCCTCGAGGAAGATAAGTAAAAGGCGAACCCGGTGGATTCGGAAAACGAAAACGGCGAAAAAAATGAAAAATGAAAAACGGAGAAGAATGAAAAACGAAATAGAAATAAAAATAAAGAAGAAAGAAAGAAGCGAAGAGGTAGGCTGCTAGATCATTTTCTCAGGACGTGGGTTCCGCTTACTCATATAGCATGCACTGAATGAAAAACATATGTCAAAGAGTTTTATTTTGATATCATAGTATAATAGTGCAAATAGAAATAGAAAACCCACGAACGACGATATAATCATAAAAAACGGAATAATTTTAGGATTAACATCGTCTGAATCATTTAAAGCGGTATACAAATCGTAGATCACACACTTTTCAATTGAATGCTTTCTATGAGGAGTATAAGAGTATCACACAATAGAATAGAGAGAATAGAAAAGTATGGATTTCATGATATGAATGCTAGGCTTAGATTTCTGGATTTCGTAAAGCTAAAAATAATCTCACCGAGTATAGAATATTACTTAGCATAGGTTGTCGTGCAACGTCAAGTAGTCACTCTCTCACACATCAATGGATTCCCTCCCCCAAGCTTATCTATAAGCATGGTGGCATAAAAAAAATTATTCACATCCCCATTTTTATATACCTCCAAAGGCAATGAAAAGAAAGAAGAAAGAAAGAAAGTGAGATGGGATCTTTTATTGAGGATTTTTCCTCTTTTCTCTTTTTTTTTCTTTTGTTTTTTTTTTTGATATAGCATATATACACAAACGATCCCAACTCAAAGAGAGATAATGATATACAAGAATATTTTCTCTTTTCTCTCCCTTTTTTTTATTTTTTTAGAGAATAAGAAATTTGGAGCTAGGAATGAATAGTGGGGAAAATGCCATATAATAGAATCGCTAAGGGGAGATTCACCAATGATTTTAAAAGTAGAGAAATGATGTTCAAGATTTGTGGAGAAAGAAATGAATATATCTCTCGGTTCACTCTATAAGACATGCACGACAACTTCGGCAGGGTAATCTAATCTACTCAGTTTCGATCACAAAAAAGCTAACTAATCCAGATTTATCATAGCTAACATCATTCAATCATCCTGAAGTGAAGTGTACAATTCATGCATATAGAAGTGATATAGGAAAAGAAATCAGTACTCCAGATATAGGCATTCAATGCGTGAATCTTGGTGTGTTTTCTGTGATAGCATACATATGAATATTCAGACTCAGCTAATAATAAAATTTCATCCATTTTCATGTGGAAAAAGTGTGGGTTACTATCTCTAGATGCAAGGCAAGTCATAGCATATGATATCAGAAATAAAGTCTAAGACATGACAAATATAGCATGCATATAGAGTAAGCTAAATCCCACGTCATCATCATCATAGAAAAGTCATGTCTAGCATGAGATGAAAAAGAAGGAAATAAAGATAAAGGGAAAATAGAACTTTCTACAATGCGGCACACAGAAAAATAAGAAAAACGTGATGCATGGTAAAATAAAAGAAAAATGATGAAAATAAGTGCAAAAGCAAAAAATGGTGTGAAAAACTAAAAATAAAGGTGGCAAATCGAAAAAAGAACGTGAGAACTCACTCCCCCAAGCTAAATGGCACAGTGTCCTCAATGTGCAAAGTGAGGCACACCGAGAGACAAGAAATGTGAGGGGCAAGTGAGGATGCATGCATGATGGAAAAATAAAAATAAAAATAAAAATAAAAAGGAGAATTAAAGAAATGAAAAATATGATGCGGACATGATGCATGCAAAGATAGGAGTGATACAGATATATATGTGGCACCAAAAACTCTCCCTCTCTCCCAGAAAAGATATATAAAGATACGGGCAAAATGAGAATCCCAATAATGAGTGAGGGGAGGGGGGGTGGACAAAAATGCATCAGGACCCAGCAGAGACGGGCAGCACAACGGCAAAAATAATCGATGGCATCAAGGGTGCCTAAGAAGGTGGTGCTGCACCGTCTCCGTCCTGAGGCGGAAGTGGTAGTGGTGGCTGGACAGGCTGCTGAGCTGGGGTGGATGTGGAAGTGGTAGCAGGCTGAGTGTGTGTGGAAGTGTGGGTGGGAACCTGCTGGGTGGGTACGGGTACGCGGGGAGACGCTCCAGGACCTGGGTAAGACAGTAGTGAATCTGCGGGAGCAGGTCGAAGCGGCCAGCCATCGCAGAGACGGTGGAGGACAGGGTCCTAAGGTCGCCTCTGAGACCACTCACCGCCCCCTCTAGAGCACGAATGCTCTGAAGTACTGTGTCGGGGGGAGGTGGTGCAGAGGGACGCACCGGTCGGGGCTGTGCAGGGCGGGGCTGGCGTACTCTGGTGGCGTAGGTGACAGGCTCAGCGGGTAGGGGAACAAAAGGGGCTGCACTCGCGAATGTGGGCCTGGCCTCAGTGTGAGGCCGGGGCACCGGCTGGTGAGAAGTGGAGGCAGCAGCGACGAAAGAAGAATACAAAAGTGGCAGCGAGGCGGCCGGAGAGGTCGGTGGCACAGAAGTGTGGACAGACGCCACGACACTCTCGGAAAATACAGCAGCAGTGGAGACAGAGGCGGAGACAGAGGTCTCAACGGCGGTGGCAAAAGAGGGCTCGCCGCACTCAACTATGGTCGGCGGGCGCTCGGGTGGGGCAGAAGAAACAGGCTCGGCGGACAGAGGGCCGGTGGTGGTGGTGACAGCCGTGGGAGTGGTGGAAGTGGGCTCAGCTAAGGTACTCCCGACACCGACAGAGGTGTCAGGAGCGGTGAAAACATCGGGGATAGGCTGAGGGGCCACTGGGTCAACAGGCTCGGCAGCAGGCTCGGCAGGGGCAACATGGTCTGCGGGGGCATCGTGGGCAGCGTGGGCCTGCTCGGCCTCCTCGGCCTCGAGCACGTAAGCAGCTGGGATGAGAACATCCATCGCAGGGAGCCAGTCCACCTGGGCTGGTGCAATCTGAGTCCGAGCTGGGCTCGGAAGAATCATGTAATCGGCACCGTAAGGGCCGTGCAACCAGACCCAGTGTCGCTCACCGTGCGGACGAAGCATCTTCATCCGGGCCATAACATCAATCGACAGAGAAGTGGGGCCCGGTGCTCGTCGCAGGTCGTCGGGGAAGTCCTCGCCGGTCATAAGAGCAAGCAAGGTGATCATGCCGCCGCAGCATATCGGTGAGCGAGCGCCCACCGATACAATGATGCGGTCCAAAAACCAAGCCGCGACATCAATCATGACGGCGGGGACAAGCTCATCGCCATCCCTAGATAGGGCTCTGGGACGTGTCATCACGTAGAGCATGTAGAGCTCCGGCGTAGACATCGTGCCCGGCTCATATCTGGCCAAAAAGGTCGTCGCCATAAGGCGCTGAGTAATACAAAGGCAGGGATGGACAATGGCCGAGGCCTTGGCCCTACTAGGGTCAAAGGCAGCGTGGAGACCCGTAATCCGGGCCCAAAAGGCACCGGCGTCGAAGGAAGGTGGGGGGATATGGGTGGGTGCGTAACCTCGGTCGGCCCCGGGGATATCGGGCCACGAGAAAAAGGCTCTCAACTGGCCGAGAGTGATCTGGCACTCCCGGTCCATGAACCGGAACGAGCATCCCTCGTCGGTCCTGGCGATCGAACTAAGCACCTCAAGTGTCGGGCGGGTTAACGTATCCGCCGACACCTGAAAGAAATCTCGCCAGCCCACGTTGTCGTACAACATGAGCATCCCCTCTAGTACCCCCAGGCGTCCTAGGTCGGCAAGGTGTGCAAACCTGGAGGGTACGATCGAGCGCTGGGAGATACGCTCGAAAGCGACACGGTGTGCGTCGTTCCGGAACGTGATCCCCAGCGGCCCGATCAGTGGAGCAGGAGGTGGTGGCTGTGGAGCGGCAGGGAGAGGCTGTGCTGGGTGTGCGGGCTGTGCAGGCTCTGCAGGCTGTGCGGGGTGTGCGGGGCCTGCAGGCTGTGCTGGGTGTACGGGATGTGTGGGAGAAGGCGGAGGAGAGTCCTCCAACTCGTGGGAGGGGCCGGCGTCATCCGACCGCTTCCGCTTGGCGGAAGCTCTCCTCGACCGCGGCCGTGTCCGGGGCGGCATATCGGCCCCGAGCGCGCGCCGAAAAACGTGAAAAGTGCGGCGTGTGTAAAATAAAGGAAAGAGTATACCCCGACACGCCGCGAGTGCTAAGCAATAGAAGCGTGCGAAGACAGCACCTCCGCGAAGCCCGAATCAGCCCCTAGAAGCTCCCCTGGGCTCCCCTAAGCTCCCAAAAACAACCTGCGCATGAAATGGAGATATCAGCGGGTAATATTCAAAATGTATGGAGCATTAGGGGTATAATAGATAGATATAGAAATTAATTTGGGTTTGGGGTTCGTTTATCGCATGGATCCTCGAAAAATACACAAAAAGAGGAGAAAAAGGCGAAATAGGCGATACCGGAGGTGGTCGGAGCGGCGGCCGCCGCCGGCGACTCGGGCGAGGCGCGGCGGTGCTCGGCCGGCGGTGGCGGGCCGAGCGGCGGCGCGGCGACCGGTGGTCAGGCGAGTGAGGGCGCGAGCGAGGCGAGCGGGCGAGGGGAGCTGAAGGGTCGGGCGATTTGGTTTTTTTTTGCGTTTCGAAAAACGTGCCCCCCCTCGGCCCCTTATATAATAAAAGTTACGACTCAGCCGAGTGACTAGGTCACTCGGCCGAGTGGGATCAATAGAAATTTTCTCCCCGCTATCGCTTCGGCCGAGTGGCCGTGCTAGCCTCGGCCGAGTGGAGTAAGTCCATTCGGCCGAGTGGCTCAAGCGACTCGGCAAGACTCGCCCTAGGAGCGTATCCGTTTTACTCGGCCGAGTGAATATATATACTCGGCCGAGTAGCAGTTATACTGAAATCAGGAAAATAAACAGAGAGTTGGGTACAGCAAACTTCCCTCGTTCGTGAGCGGCTCGGCCGGACGAACTTGTGTACTCGGCCGAGTGACTAGTATACTCGGCCGAGTGAGCCTTGTCTTCTGCTGTTTGTCTTCGTTTGGGCTCTAAACTCCGTCTTTCTTCCTCCAGTCGATTTCATCTTCCTCCTAAGCGTCGAGCACCTTCCTGGGGCGCTCCTCGTCGTCTCGTTCATCCTCCTCATGATGGATTTACCTATCTCCTCTCCTGTCAAGAAAAATAGTACCCGTTATCACAGAATTTTTGGGCGAACGACTCAAAACACTAAAAATTTCTAAAACAAAAATAAAGAAAAAGTAAAAATAAAGCAATAACCGTCGGGTTGCCTCCCGACAAGCGCTCGTTTAAGGTCGTGAGCTCGACCCACTATGATTTTCAATTAATGCGGGATGTTTGGTGCATATGAGATGCACCCATCAAACTTTCCGGGGAGAGCGCTTGGATTCGGAAGTTGCGGCACGTTCTCCCTCGGTGGTCTCCCGTCTCGAATAGTGTTGGGGGGAGGCTCCCCCAAGCTAGCATTTTCTCCGGTCAACGGCTTCACCGGTGACACCGATTTCCGTATCGGCGGAGCTTTCTTCGGAGACTTCAATTTCGAGAGCTTACAGAGCTCTCGAATCCTTGCGACATCAGCGTCGCCTTCATCATTTTCAGCGGAGAAGTCGGGGGAATCATCTATCTTCTCATCTCGGCCTAAATCCGGGCCTTCCTCGAAATCCTCATCGAAAAGAGCGCCAATCGAGTGGGGGGTCGCCTCCTCAATTACCTCATCAAGGAGGTCCATGTAGTCAAGTTCCTCGTGGTAAGGCATGTGTTTCATAGCCTTAGGAATGTGAAGCTCCACCTCGATGTTGCCGACGTTTAAAGTTAGGGTACCTTCGCGCACGTCGACAATGACTCTGGCGGTGGCGAGGAACGGGCGTCCAAGTATCAATGACGTATCTCCCTCCTCCTTAACGTCCATGATCACGAAGTCTCATGGCAAGCATATTCCCCCTGGGACTTGTAGCGGGATGTCTTCGGCGATTCCTACCGGCCTTGTTATCCGTCCATCGGCTAATTGAATGCGCATGTCGGTAGGTTTCAACTTTGTCCCGGTGTTTAGCCTTAAGAACATGGAGAGAGGCATGAGGCTTACACTAGCCCCTAAATCTACCAACGCCTTTTGAAGAGGGACGCCTCCCAAGGTGCAAGGAAATCGAAAACTCCCCGGATCTTTGAATTTGGCCGGCTCCTTTTCTCTCTTGGTGAACCAAGAGCCCTCCTCGGCTAGCATGATCTTTTCCTTCCTCTTTCTCCCCAAATCAAATCCTTTAGGAATTTAGCGTATGTGGGGATTTCCACGATGGCGTCGAGGAAGGGAATGTTGAGGCTAACCCCTCTTAGATACTCGAGAAACTTTGCTAGCCTTTTCTCCATTTTCGCTCTAGCGAGCCTTTGTGGGAATGGGACCGGTGGCATGAAGCTCCTCTCCTCAATCAATTGCTCCGCTCTAGATTTCTCCTTTTCTTGTGGCTCTTTTTCCTTATCAACGTCAACTACCGGCTCAATTGGCTCCGAACTTTCCTCCACGGGCTCCTCGGTAGGAATCATGGCGGGGGTGGTATCCTTCCCGCCTCTAGTAGTAACGGCAACTACGGCATTGATGTGGCCGGTGTTGCCCCGTGGGTTTTGCTCGGGTTGCGCCGGTAATCGTTGAGTGTTCCGATTGAGCAAGGCCAATTGCTCCGATATTTGCGCCACAACGGTATTAAGAGAGTCTTGCCCCGCCTTCAAGGTAGCATTGACCTTATTTTGCTCGACCATAAACGCCTCCACTCTAGCTTCGAAGTCGGATCGTTGTTGAGCTTGTGGAGGGTTTTGATTTTGATTCCTCCACCCTTGATTGTATCCGGGCGGCCTATATGGTGGAACTTGTTGCATCGGTTGAAAATTTTGTTGTGGAGGCCCCCTCGGCGGATAGTGTTGTTGTTGGGGTGGTAGTGGTGGTCGAGCTTGTTGAGGCGGTGCTTGGGGCGGGTTCAAAGCTCCTTCATTGTTGGCGTAGGAGAATCCGGGATGATTTCTTACGGTCGGATTGGCCCAATATCCTTGGTTCCCCGCGACATATTGTACTTGCTCCAAGGATCCTTCTCCTTGCTCTCCTCCCACATACATGGCTTGAGATTGGTCTTGCCAATCACACATTTGGTTCGTTGGAGCGGAGGAGGAAGGGGCTCCTTGGGGCTCCGTGATAAACTTCTCCAATCTCTCCACTACCTTGTGGAGAGAATCAAACTTGCTTGTAAGCTCCGCTACGGCCTTCGCTTCATAGATACTAGTCGGCTTCAAGGAGGACGTGGAGTGTCCTCGCTCATCGCCCCATTGTTGATTGTTTGAGGCCATCTCCTCAATTAGGGCCGTAGCTTCCTCGGGAGTCTTTGATAAGGTAGCACCATTCGCCGCGGCATCAATAATTTGTTTGGTCCCCGGTTGGAGACCATTGTAGAAGCTATGCACTAGCTCCCAATCTTCAATGCTATGGTGCGGGCATTGATGCTGCAGATCCTTAAAACGCTCCCAAGCCTCATAGAGCGTCTCTTGGGGTCCTTGCTTGAAGGACATAAGAGCGCTCCGAATCTTCACCGTCTTGGAGGGCGGATAGAACTTGTCAATGAATGCACTCGCCAACTCGTCCCAAGTGGTGAAAACACCCTCAGCTTGCATCCTCAACCAATAGAGTGCCTTGTCCTTTAGCGTGAAGGGAAAGAGACGCAGTCTGATGGCTTCGATGGAGACCCCCGGCATCTGGAATGTGGCGTACTTCGACAAGAACAATTGGATGTGGTAGTGAGGATTTTCATGGGCATTCCCATGAAATGGATCCTGCTGCATCAGAACCACTAGTCCAGTCTTTAGCTCGAAGTTCTTGTCAGCCGCCAACTCTGGCATGGCAATGGATGAGGTAGTAGAAGAGGTCTTAGGCCGGAGCCTATCTCGAATAGAAATTATCCTCGCCATCCTTGCCGCTAATTGGTCCGCAGTTTCCGGGTTGGTCATAAACCTCCCTTCCAGATTTTGTCTCCTTTCCGCTCTAAGTCTCCGCGCGGTACGTTCGATCTCGGGATCAAACAATATAGCTTCAGGGTCCGCCGTAGATCTCGTGTACATGCACAGGGAAAATATAGTTTCAAAGAAATGATTAGTACCGTGGAAGGGTTAGATAAAAATAAAGAAATAAAATAATAATAATAATAATAATAAAGAAATAGCTAGGGTGAAAAAAATCAAACGCAATCGCCTCCCCGGCAACGGCGCCAAAAACTTGATCGCACCCCGGATACACACCCGGAGCGACGGTTGTAGTTTTACCGCAAGCGCACGGTATAGCGGCGAGCGGGATATCGAACACAGGGAGGACGAATGACCGTGCTTGTTCCAATCAACCTGGCTATTTAAGAAGAGAGATTTGCCTTGGGCGATCCTGTCACAATCGTCAGACAAAGTGTGGAAATATCAAATCAAATAAAGAACGTCTAGGGAATGGGGAATCCCCGCTACTCACCGTATCTCGTAAATGTGGTTCATCGGTATCAAAATTGCTAGGTTAAGATTTTGGATGAACTAGTTGCAACTGAATGTAGAACCAAGCTCACGCTCTCGCGCTGTTGCCGGTCTATAGCTATCCTAGGTTTGGGTCCAATCTCTTGCATACCCTAGCCTAGGGAAGCTAGCATTAGGATCAACATCATCGTCCAATCGCGCACCGAGCCCAATCTCTTGCAAACTCGGCTCGCGATCTAGGTTGGGATAGTTCCTACCCGTCCAATCTCTTGCAAACGGGTATTGGCACGGAATTGCAACCGGAAACCCTAGTATCGGTCCAATCTCTTGCAAACCGATACTACGGAAATTCGATTCCAACCCAATTCGGATTTCTAGGGTTTCCTATCGAATTGGGATCCAATCTCTTGCAAATCCCAATCAGTATGAACTCCTAGCTATCCGTAGTAAATTGATCCCAATCTAATCCCTAGATATCAATTCTAGCAAGATTTCTACTAATTCATCACAAATATGAAATTGGGCTTGTAGGGTTCATCCCCACGCCCCAAGACGTGGCGACTACTCACAATTCATAGCAAGATCACAAAAATAAACAATGAAATAAGCAATAGAATTCATCACAATATTGAGATATGCAATAAAAATAGAATTTTTAGAGAAGAGATAGACAAACCAATGGAGTTCTTCAATTATTCCAACAAAAATCAAATTTTGTCTCTTCTCCAATCTCAAAAATAAAGCTAAAAAGTAAATCTAAAAAGCTGCAAAAATCTAAGAGGAAAAGCTCTCCCAAACTAGGGTAAAAACAGGGGTTAAATACCCCCCAAAATCGTCCAAAAACTGTGACCAAAATACCCCTGCGCAGCCTTTTTTCTGCAATTTTCGCTACAGGCAGCGCGTCGCACTCGGTCGAGTGACAAAAGTCTCTCGGCCGAGTGAGAAACCCTGTAATTTTCCAGTAAGTCTTGATCTTCAGGGGTCTCTACTTCGGGGGCGGCTCGGCCGAGTGAGTTGTCGTCACTCGGCCGATGGCTTCATGGTACTCGGGCGGACGGGATAATCCACTCGGCCGAGTGGGTCTTCTGAAGCTCAGGCAGCCGAAAAACAGTAAGTTGGACATTGTTGAACAGCTTCGTCTGGGCGCCACTCGGGCGGACGAGATGTAGTCACTCGGCCGATGTGGTCTCCGTCGCTCGGCCGAGTGCACATATAAATCGTATCCGATCTGGTCGGCCGAGCGGTGTCTCGCTGGTCGGCCGAGTGGCTCCTCCACTCGGCCGAGTGGGACACAAAAAATGCCCAATCAGCTTGTTTTGGCCTCCTCGTCGCTCCTGCGACGTCTGTTCTTCTTCCGCTCCTCTCCAACAGCAAAATACCCCATGGGGAGGTCGTCGGTGACCGTCTGGAGTAGGCGCATCTCGAGATCACTCCAAATCGCACCAAATCACCTGAAATGCGACAAAAACAACAAATCGTGAAAAGCATCGCAATATCGTCGATATATCGTGAAAAACATGATTTGGGCGATCTAAATGGCATGCAAACATGCGGGAAAAAAGTGTAAAATAAGGAGTGATCAACGACCTAGGTTGGGATAGTTCCTACCTGTCCAATCTCTTGCAAACGGGTATTGGCACGGAATTGCAACCGGAAACCATAGTATCGGTCCAATCTCTTGCAAACTGATACTACGGAAATTCGATTCCAACCCAATTCGGCGGGTTTCCTATCGAATTGGGATCCAATCTCTTGCAAATCCCAATCGGTATGAACTCCTAGCTAACCGTAGTAAATCGATCCCAATCTAATCCCTAAATATCAATTCTAGCAAAATTTCTACTAATTCATCACAAATATGAAATTGGGCTTGTAGGGTTCATCCCCACGGCCCAAGACGTGGCGACTACTCACAATTCATAGCGAGATCACAAAAATAAACAATGAAATAAGCAATAGAATTCATCACAATACTGAGATATGCAATAAAAATAGAATTTTTAGAGAAGAGAAAGACAAACCAATGGAGTTCTTCAATTATTCCAACAAAAATCAAATTTTGTCTCTTCTCCAATCTCTAGAATAAATCTAAAAAGTTAATCTAAAAAGCTGCAAAAATCTAAGAGAAAAGCTCTCTAAAACTAGGGTAAAAACAGGGGTTAAATACCCCCCAAAATCGTCCAAAAACTGTGACCAAAATACCCCTGCACAGCCTGTTTTCCGCAATTTTCGCTATAGGCAGCGCGTCGCACTCGGCCGAGTGACAAAAGTCGCTCGTCCGAGTGAGAAACCCTGTAATTTTCCAGTAAGTCTTGATCTTCAGGGGTCTCTGCGTGAGTTGTCGTCACTCGGCCGATGGCTTCATGGTACTCGGGCGGACGGGATTATCCACTCGGCCGAGTGGGTCTTCTGAAGCTCAGACAGCCGAAAAACAGTAACTTGGCGATTTTTGAATGGCTTCGTCTGGGCGCCACTCGGGCGGACGGGATCTCGTCACTCGGCCGATGTGGTCTCCGTCGCTCGGCTGAGTGGACATATGAATCGTGTCTGATCTGGTCGGCCGAGCGGTGTCTCGCTGGTCGGCCGAGCGGCTCCTCCACTCGGCCGAGTGGGACACCAAAAATGCCCAATCAGCTTGTTTTGGCCTCCTCGTCGCTCCTGCGATGTCCGTTCTTCTTCCGCTCCTCTCCAACAGTAAAATACCCCTTGGGGAGGTCGTCGGCGACCCTCTGGAGTAAGCGCATCTCGAGATCACTCCAAATCGCGCCAAATCACCTGAAATGCGACAAAAACAACAAATCGTGAAAAGCATCGCAATATCGTCGATATATCGTGAAAAACATGATTTGGGCGATCTAAATGGCATGCAATCATGCGGAAAAAAGGTGTAAAATAAGGAGTGATCTGGCACCGACGATGAGGTTTCAAATATTTAGACATACGCATAGACAAGGAAGAAAATGCATCACTGATTCGAAATTCTTTGTTATGTAAACAGGGTGGAATTATACGTAAGAACGCAAACGAGGGTGATTGGGATATGAACAGATTCACTTCGTTTGGGATATGAACAGATTCACTTCGTTTCCAAAAATTTAACCATATTATAAACGGGCTTTAGGTGGCCCAACCCGTTAGTGGGTATCCACCCATTATGTAACCCTATTGCTATAAATACAGGGCTATGGATTCCATAGCCACCAAGTTTACAACACGTTATCAGCACGCTCGAGGCTGAGCCGAACCCCTGCCGACAGACGAACGCGATGTGAACGGGCTTCCTTCACCGAACGTCGCTAGATCCGGCAGGTATGATCTAGAGGTAACTTTTTTCCCTAGATCTAAATTCATGTGCGCCTATGTCTAGATCAAAATTCTTGGATCAATTGTTTAAATTAAAATCAACGTTTTTATTGTTAAAAATCAACTTTTTTACAATAAAACCCGCTTTTTTGGAAGATTAAAACTGGTTTTTCCCAATAAAAATCGGATTTTTACCATCTTTTTCCCCAAAAAAACGCCAAAACCCTAGTGGGATTCTTCCTCGCCGCGCGTCCGGAAGCCGCCCCGCGACCCCCGTCGATCGCAGCGGCGGGAGATCCCGCCGCGTGCAGCGGCGGGCTCCACCCGCCGCCTGCGACGGCGGGCCCCCGCCGCCTGCGACGGGCTCCCCCGCCGCCTGCAGCGGCGGCCCCCCTCCCGCCGTCGCCAGCAGCGGCAGACGGGCCCCGTCGCCCGCAGCGGCCCCACCCCCCGGTGCGCGCGCATGTCCGGAAACCCTAGCCGCCTGAAGCGGCAATCCGCGCGACCAAAAACCCTAACTAGGGTTTCACCCCGAAAATTTCCTATTTTCAAATCTTTTTCAGATTTAATTACGATTTTTTTTCGTTAAAATCTGGACAAATTACATGTGATTTTATTCATCGCATTTTATTCGGAATATGTGATTTTTAAACGTTTAAAAATTAGGAAGATCCTGCGACCGCTCTGCCGTTAGTCAACTAACCTAACGGTGTATGATGTTGCCTAGTGGTCCAATAATTTTCAACGAAAAATTTTCATTTTCCATTATAAACTGCCTGTGATGATTAATTGCCTGTAATGTATAAACTGCCTGTGATGATTAAATGCATGCTGCATTTTTTCTGCCTGCGACGAATGTTTATATTTGATGTGGTTTTTGATCGGCTAGTTATCACCATTTTCTTTTCCTTGCATTATTTTCCTTTTTTTAAAAGAGAAAAATGTAGTGATGATACTTTTGTAAAAAGTACAAGCCCGGCGGACGCCTCAAGAAGATGAAGGACCATTCTAGAAGAATAGGGGCCCCATGGGGGTTCCCGAGTTGTACTTTCATTCTTTTTGGGACTGTATGGACTGTAATTAATATGGTGATTAGCCGATCCACGCAGCAAATATCTGTGTCTGAAATGCTTAATTATTTATTTTTCTGCGAAAATATCTAATTATTGCCTATTTTTATACATGCTAGAGGATAAATAGCCAAAATTGCGAGCGTCGATTTCGACGTATTGGATGCTACAGGCAAGAACTACTTAAGCTGGCAGTTGGACATAAAATTCCATCTGCGAGCACAGGGACTGAGCCAAACAATGTCCAGAGGGTATTAAAGGCAATGAAGAAGCAGGCTAGAGGACCCCCTCCAAGAACCAACCATAAGGGAAAGAAGAAAAATGTGTGGAAGAGAAAGGATGACAGCCAGACTTCTGCCCCCAGAAAGGACTGGGAAGATAAGTGCCACATGTGTGGCATGACTGGACACTGGTCCAGGAATTATCGGACTCCACTCCACCTACAGGACTTGTACAAAGCGAGCCAGAAGCAAGCTGAGACAAACCTGGTGGAACAAGAAGACTTGGCACCAATCAGGTTCATCGCTGAGGACTTCTCAAACGATGACCTGCCCGACTGAGGCATTATCTACTTTTTCCATGCATTGTAATTTTTGTTTGAAAAACAATTTACTATCTGCTTGTTTTTATTTCTAGCATGTTGCATGAACTTTTCAGACATTGAATAATTATTCGTAGTATATCTTCTCTTGTGCATTATACTGCGAAAATTTTCTCTTATAACTAGATGGATTATAAATGCCTAGTGGACAGTGCCTCTACGCATACGATCCTCCAAGACATCTGCTTTTTCCAAAGCATTGATAAATACGATGGAACCGTGAATACAATATCCGGTCCATCATGAATTATTGAAGGATCAGGGGAAGCACATTTTATGCTCCCCAACAAAACACAACTACTAATAAAAGATGCGCTTTTCTCTCCTAGCTCACATAGAAATCTGTCAAGCTTTAAAGATATCCGTTTAAACGGATACCACCTTGAGACGGTGAGTAAACAAAACAAAGAATTCCTGTATGTAACGTCTCATAAAGACGGTGCTAAAACCACCGTAGAGCGTTTTGAGGGACACCCGTCGGGTCTCTACCATACAAGAATAAGAGCAATGAAAGCAAACACACTCGAGCACCAGAAGTGCAATAATCAACCAGAATTCCAACTCTGGCACAGTAAACTAGGACACCCTGGAAGGAATATGATGCGTCGCATCATATCCCAATCCCGTGGAATTAACTCGAAAAGCCTGAAGTTACTTCGAAAGGATGCATCTCCTTGTCCCCCTTGTCACAAAGGGAAATTGATTACGAGACCATCCGCCCTGAAGGTGGACTCTGAGTCTCCGAGCTTCCTAGAGAGAATACATGGTGACATTTGTGGGCCTATTCACCCCGCAAGTGGACCATTTCGGTACTATATGGTACTGATTGACGCATCTTCCAAATGGTCGTACATGTGCCTCCTGTCCACCCGCAACGTAACCTTTGCAAAACTACTGGCACAAATCATAAAGCTGCGGGCACATTTCCCAGATAACCAGATCAAGAAATTGCGTCTGGACAACGCTGGGAAATTCACATCACAAGTCTTCCTAGACTACTGCCAAGCAACCGGCGTAGAAGTTGAACATCCTGTAGCTCATGTTTACACCCAGAATGGGTTGGCCGAATCTCTTATAAAGAGACTACAATGGATTGCGCGTCCATTGTTGATGCAATGCCAGTTGCCGGTAAATGCATGGGGACATGCCATCCTGCACGCTGCATCGCTAATAAGATTACGACCGTCAGGGAGTCAATCTTATTCTTCGATGCAACTTGCATATGGGAACCCGCCGGATATCTCTCACCTGAGGATATTCAGATGTGCTGTTTATGTCCCCATAGCACCACCCCAGAGGACCAAGATGGGTCCTCAACGACATCTAGGTATCTACATTGGTTTCGACTCACCATCGATCATTAGATACCTAGAACCCCTTACGGGGGACGCCTTCAACGCCTTCAAGACATGTCTAGCAGATTGTGTGTTTGATGAAAGCACTTTTCCCAAACTAGGCATTAACACACAGAAGCCAGAAGCTTCAAAGACCATTTCATGGGACACAAAAACTTTATCCCATTTTGATCCGCGTACAAACCAATGTGAAGATGAGATCCTGAAGATCCTTCAAATCCAAAACACAGTTCACATTTTACCGGACAAATTCACTGACAACCAGAAGATTGTCAGATCACACGTCCCTGCTGCAAATACGCCAGCTAGTATTGACATACCCAAAGATGGATGCAATCCACCTGCAGCAGAAGCGGCCGTACCTCAACAAAAGAGAGGACGACCTCCAGGATCCAAAGATAAGAACCCTCGAAAGAGGAAAAATCCTGGAGCAATAATAACGATACCACCACAGGATGCTGAGCTCAGCCCAGCTACCTCTCCCCTCCTACCAACCCCTGAAGAGAAAAATGTAGGAGAAATATCATTAAATTATGTACGTACTGGGGAGGTACTGGACAGAAAAAGCAGAATCATCGATGATAACTTAACGCTCATTATTGCCACTCACGTCACTGAATACGACGATGAGACCGATCCACGCTCTCTAGCAGAATGCAAACGCAGAGAGGATTGGCCAAAGTGGAACGAGGCAATAGGAGTAGAGCTGGACTCACTCTCGAAGCGCAAAGTTTTTGGACCTGTAGTCCTCACCCCAAAGGGTGTTAAACATGTGGGATATAAATGGGTATTCGTGAGAAACAGAAACGAGAATAATGAGATCGTCCGCTACAAAGCGCGCCTTGTTGCACAAGGCTTCTCCTAACGGCCAGGAATAGACTATGACGATACATATTCCCCGGTTATGGATGCGATCACCTTCCGTTTCATCATTGGCCTATCTACAAAGGAAGACCTGGATATGCAGCTCATGGACGTTGTGACTGCATACCTATATGGAAATATAGATACTGACATCTATATGAAAATCCCAGACGGATATAAACTACCGACAAAAATGACAGAAAGACCTCGGGACGTCTATTCTGTCAAACTCCAAAGATCACTGTATGGTCTAAAACAGTCAGGTAGAATGTGGTATAACAGACTCAGTGAATTCCTAGTGCAACAAGGATTCACAACAAATGAAGTCTGCCCTTGCATCTTCATAAGAGCAAAGGGACCAGGATTCGTAATTATTGTCGTCTACATAGACGACCTAAACATCATCGGATCTCCCGAAGAGATAGGTGAGATATCCAAAAGTCTCACACAGACTTTTGAGATGAAAGACCTTAGCAAAACGAAGTTCTGCATAGGCTTACAAATTGAACACTTAAGCGGAGGAATCCTGTTACACCAATCGACATACACAAAGAAAGTGCTGAAAAACTTTCTTATGGACAAATGTCATCCGCTTAGCACACCAATGGCCGTCAGATCATTGGTTGTTGATACAGACCCCTTCCGACCGCTGGAAGAGGGGGAGGAAACACTGGGTCCTGAAGTACACTACCTAAGTGCAATTGGAGCACTCCTATACCTGGCAAACTGCATGCATCCCGATATAGCGTTCGCAGTTAACCTACTTGCCAGATATAGTTTAGCACCCTCAAAGCGCCACTGGAACGGAGTGAAGCAACTTCTGCACTACCTCCAAGAGTCTGTGGACATGGGACTATACTTCAAGAATGGTGTATCCTCCGACTTAGTCGGTTATGCAGATGCAGGATACAGGTCAGACCCACACACCGCAAAGTCCCAGACCGGTTTCGTGTTCACGTACGATGGGACAGCCATCTTATGGAGATCCGTGAAGCAGACATCGAGAGCGACCTCATCCAACCACGTCGAGCTCATTGCGATCCACGAAGCTAGCAGAGAATGCTTTTGGCTTCGATCAGTCATCCACCATATCCTCAAGACCACCGGCCTGAAGACGGGAGATCTTGGACCTACCACCATGTATGAAGACAATGCTGCCTGCATCGCTCAACTACGAGGTGGCTACATCAAAGGTGACAGGACGAAGCACATTTCCCCCAAGCTCTTCTGGACGCATGAACAGCAAGTAGGTAACCAGATCGACATCCAGCAGATCCAGTCTTGCAAAAACCTAGCAGGTCTATTTACTAAAGATTTACCTCGCAGTACCTTTAGAAAACTTGTACTAAGAATTAGGATGAGGCAGATGAGAGATTTACAAGCCTGAAGCTTGTACTCTTCAGGGAGAGTTAATGTAGTGTTGTACTCTTTTTCCTTGGCTATTGGTTTTTCCCACTAGGTTTTCCATAGCCAAATGTTTTAATGAGGCAGCCACATCAACTCTGGATCCAGGAGTATCCACCCCTGATGTTATCCATCGATTAGGGGAAGTTACAGAGACTTGTACTCTTTTCCCTTAGCCACTGGTTTTTCCCACTGGGGTTTCCTTGACAAAGGTTTTAACGAGGCAAGTACTCTTAAACTTGAGACCCAGAAGTATCCATGGACTCATGATCAGATAAGCTCTGTGAACCCTGAAGTGTTCATCACAGCTTACAACAATGGATGGATAAGGGGAAGTGTTATAAACGGGCTTTGGGTGGCCCAACCCGTTAGTGGGTATCCACCCATTATGTAACCATATTGCTATAAATACAGGGCTATGGATTTCATAGCCACCAAGTTTACAACAAACCAAACCTTGCGTAGAGAAAAACGTAAAACATAAAAAATGAAAATTCAGTTCATGCCATCGCTGCAAGCTTTAGGCCTGCTGCATGGGCTGCTTTTCGTGGGCTACAGAGCAAGTACCTTTCTGCTAGGCCGTATTTAAGCCCAATAGTATTTGGGCTTAAAAAGAGAGGTCTGAGTCTTTGTGGGTACTGATTGGGCATAGCTAATCACTTCAAATTAATGACGAGAACTAAACTTTAAGGTGGAAACGAGATGAATAAAAACTATAGTGGAGAAAAGTGCCATTGGGAGAAACTTGAGGGAGATAAATGCAACTTATGCCAATTTAAAATCAAATATTTATAGTTAGACTTTTGCAAGCTTAGTAACCTACCATACAGAATAAATAGAGAACCAAACAAAAATTTGTAGCCAAGGGCTCAATCAGAGAACGAGAGAGAATGGAGAGAATCAATTGAAAGACATGCTACGTGCAAAATGAGAGAGAAAATTTGATAAATAGGGCACAACTAGCTGCTACAAGATCTCTGAAGGATTCATGGCTAATTCACCGGTCTCTATATCTCAGGGTCCCATCGCACGCATGCCCATCATCCACAATCTCTTGCCCTCTCTGAGCACCTCACTGAAAAAGCAAAGCAAAGCAAAAATAACAAAAAGCAACATCTGTCGCTTTGTTGCTGGATCTTTCACTGGCTCTTTGCTCCTGCTACGGCAATGGTTTCATGCTCATTCTGTCTCTTTCCCCATCGCACCGACATGCATATCTTTAAGCTTGGGCCGTGCGTGTGTTCTCAGCATAGCATGTATGCAGTGCTCGTTTGATCTGATCTTGGATACATGAGATTAAGGTTATGTCGGGCCTCGGGCCTCGGGCCTCGGGTCTCGGGCCTCGGGCCTCGCCGCGTGCCCTGTCCTCGCACTAATGTCGGTAAGGGTGTTGGCCTGCAATGGCCCAACTAAACAAAAACCGGCCCGTTTACTGCCCGGCCTCTTAGTTGAGATATCTGATGGATTTCCTCAACTAACGGGAAGATTTTGATTTCTTAACTATCTCTCGTGTTAGTGGAGGAATATATAGGCGGTTATTGGGAGTGGAGGGAGTGTGTTTACGTGTGTTTTCTCACCGTTGAATTGTTGACCAGAGTACGTGAGGTCAACGTGATCAAGGGGAACACGTGGGACCGCCGGGATCGGTCGGGGGCGCGTTTGCTCGATAAGGGACGCGCGGATCCTCGCGTCGGCTTCCCGAGGGGTAGCCTCGGCGAAGCGGCGGTCTCCTTGTGGTGGGGGCGAGCGGACTCGTTGCCGAGGACGCCCGGCTTCGGTTGGAAGGGCGCTGAGGGGTAGCCTCGGCGCCGCTGTTTCTGCTTGACCTGTATAGACGAGGAAGCTCGTCAGGGGGGTCAGACCTTGATTCCGACCAAGTCCCCTCCGATGCCAAAGTCAAAACGGATCTGAAGGGAGCTCGGCGGGATCGGTTTTACGGCTCGTAGGGAGGCCGGTACGCGAGTCCTCGGACCGAGCTATGGAGTGGGCGTGTAAGGTGGAAGACAAAGTCGTGTAAATAGAATACCTCCGCGTTTCGGTATCCTGGAAAGTGCCCCTTTGGGTCGCTACCCCCCGAGTCCTCTTATAGGAGTCATCCCACGTTTGCTCCCCCTCAACATCCCCTCCTTCCGCCCCCATGATCCGCCTCCTTGATGTCATCTTCATGTGTCATGAAGGTGGGCGTAATGGGGCCCCTTAATGGTGATTGAGGGCGCGCGCGTTTAGGGGAGCAGTTAGCTCCTGCTAATCGTGAGCTGATGAGGATGCCTGCCTCGATCGAGACCGACCCGAATCCAAGTCTTCGTGGGGGCCTCATCGTTGGGCACGCTCTCCTTCATGGCCGCCTGCTTACGATGTGGGCTTGGGCCACCTGATCGTGGGCCATCTCAAAGTGGTCGTATCAATTGCCCCCATCGCTCAGGTCGTTCGGGTGCTGACGGTTCGGGCAGAGGGATGTGATTCATGTGGATTTGACAGGCGCGTCAGTCGAGGCCAGGGTATTGAATGCCATCATGATACTGCCCGATTGGACTACTCCCGCCCTTGGGAGCGGAACTCGAAGCGCCACCGGTCGCCAGATAGCGCCTCGCGTCCGCCGTCGAACGACCCAGATCCTAGGATTATTCCTCGTATAAGACGCCGCCCTCCCGGATTTGATTTTTTTTTGCGCTTTTCGATCGGACCCTGTTCTTGCCAGTGCTGTTGAATTCTCCATCGTCTTTCTCCCTCCGGTCTCCCTTTAAGGTAATCCCCTTTTCTTTCTCCTGCCACACTTGATCTGTCACATGGCTGCACTTAGGATAGAAGGTACTGCTCCTAGGTCCGGGGTTCCCCCGGCTCCAGAGTCTGGTGACCCTCCGACCTCGGGGTCCGGTAACCCCCCAGGCTCTCCGTCCGACTCCTGATAAGGGGAAAAGCTTGCTGTTCGAAGATCTGTCCCGCAGAGATGACGCCCAAGCAGAGGAGAGGTTCGATGTTCCTCCGGTGATCCTTAGGTCGTCGTCCACCGTGCCTTTTTTGGCGGCCGAGGAGATCAGAGTGAAGTACTTATTCCACCCGTACGATGTCCGAGTCCTTTTTGGTGATGAGAGTATCTGCTTTCCAGGGAGCCGCGAGGCCGGTGTATACGTCGGGATGTTCCGCATGGGACTCTGCTTCTCCCTCCACCCTTTCATCATCCGGGTCATGGAGTTCTTGATGGTGGCCTTGTGTCAGCTGACCCCTTATTGGATAGCGGCGCTGGTCGGATTCATCATGATCTGCAGCATGCACGGCTTGGAGCCGTCCTTGCCCCTCTTCTTCCACTACTTCCAGATTCAGACGGTCGGCCGAGGATCCTGGCAGCACATCCGCGCCCAAGCGGGGAGGGAGTGTCTGTTAGGTCTTCCCCGTTGGGTGGGCAACTGGAGCTCGGATTACGTCTTTGTTGTTTTTCCCGAGGATGTGGTGATCCTTACAGGTTGGGGAGCCTTGTGCCAGTATGACCTGACGATGTCCCTCTCCGAGGCCGACCGGGCGGCAGTCAGATTGTTGTCGTCTTTACCCCGAGAGGAGAGGTTGGTCTGGCCCTTGCTGGACGACCTTCTCCTTAAGAACGTCATGTGGTCCCTAGGTATGCGCTTTTTATTTCTGCTCCCCTTTTTTCTTACCCTGATCGTCTTTCTTTCTGCAGAAATGACGGGTTGGGAATTCAGCCGCGACGTCGGCAAGCTTATTCGCCGGGGTGCTAGCATCAGGCGCGGAAATCCTTCCTGTCATGCGCCTCATCGCACGGTCGAGGATGAGATCTGTAAGGCCGACCCTACGGTGGGGAGGCTGGAGCCAGTGATCGCTGCCCCGCCACCAGCTCTAGTTGTTGCCGACTCCCCTGCGGGGGGGATGTGAATAGCGGCCCTCCTGGTTATGCCCGCACCGAAGGGGGCGACGGAGGTGCCGACCCGGGATCCCGAACCCCAGCTGGGTGTCGTGGTGGAGAGTAGAAACGCCCCCCTCTGGAGTTTGGGGGGCCTGAAGAGAGAAAGAAGAAGAGGAAGACCGCAGAGGTCCGGCCCACGACGGTGCCCGAGACGTCAATCATCTCGGGGGCAACCCTCCTGCTGGCGGAGCTGGCCACCGCTGCCAACCTTGCTGAGCCGTCTCCGGTTAGTGCTGGAGACGCCCTGTTGACGCTTGAGGTCGTCGCGGAGGCCACCCCCGGGGAGTCGGTCTTCATCGATCGAAGCATGGCCACCCAGTTGGCACAGGGCTCCGTCCTTCCGAGGGACTGCTCCCTCCTGAAGAGGGTCTGCTCTGATCACCTGGCGGACTCCCTGGTCTAGCAGCTCCAGCAGATTGATCTTTCTGTTGCATCCGACTCCGACTCATGGCATTCATGGCTCATACCTTCTATCTTGTAGGTTTTCGCAATGGCCGTGGAGGCACAGCGTCGCACGGCACAGGCGGTCAGTCTCGAGGAGTCCCTGGCATAGGAGCGTCTGAGGGCTGGGGAAACCGAGGTGGCGGCTGAAGAAGCCTGCATGGAAGCTCGTTGCTCACGTCATTGGATGGACGAGCTCACCTCCTAGGTGGAGGACTTGAAGGAGGCCCTGGCGGCCGCCCAGAGGTCTACCCAAAAGGCGGAGAAGGCGTTCCGCCGGGAGAAAAACGAGCTCTGGGCCGAGCTGGGGGCACTGCGGCAAGCACACCCCACCCGGCTCGTGGAGGAGGTGGAGAGGGGTTACGAGGGGGTTCTGAGGCCGAGGATCGCAGAAGCCCTCAAGGAGGCATTCGAGTCCTATGAAGACCTCCTGGCCCCGAGGATCGTGAGGGCCTTTCGGGACTCCTTTTAGAGGTTTGAGGAGAGGATCTGGCAGGCGCTTCCCCGTCCCCCACCAGGTCCCGAGGACCTTGCTCGGTCGGAGCAAGGCGAGGCTCCGGATGACGCCTCCTCCCGGGCCCTAGTGCCATAGGAGACGTTTCACCGCTCTTGTTTCCTCCCCTGTAAAAAAAGAACAGTTTTGAAAGTAATGAATAGTTTGTTTCGCGGGCCTTGCTGCCTTGCTGCACTTTCTCATGTTTTCATCAAGCGTCTTTCAGGTCTGTCCCGCTTTATTGCCCCCCCTCCTGCTGTTCAAGCCAAGGTGGCTCGCGGGCTTGGACCATAGGAGGGTTTTCTTTCTGCTGATTAAGTCATTGTCCTGAGGAGGGGGTGGCCCTTTACCTTGCGGATAACAGTAGTGATTATATGGCCCGGGGTAGCTCCCAAACTCCCAGGGTGATTGTAGTGGTCGGGTTAACGCATGGGAGCGGCCTTTCGTGGTTAACGTTCTCCTGTCCTCCCAAGGCACTCCTTTGTAGGCTCCTCATCCCCCGTTGAGTGGATGGGACAGGGAGTGTCACGTCGATTTGCCCGACGACTGGTCCGACGAGTCGATGCCAAGGAAGTGTCTAAGCCCACCAGATGTTTGGCCCACCGAGGGTTTGCCTTCGGTCTTAAGGACGAGCGAATTATCGCCCTGCTGAGGGAGTCGTCCCTGGGCTCTCTGTAGATCGATGGACCGGCCTGCTGGGGGAGCTGCCCCTAGCCTTACGGAAGGTCGGGTCGATCCACCCGCTGGGGAGCTATCCCCAGGCATACTGTAGATCGATGGACCGACCTGCTGAGGGAGCTGCCCCCAGCCTTACGGACAGTCGAGTCGGTCCACCCGTTGGGGGAGCTATCCCCAGGCTTACGGTAGATCGATGGACCGGCCTGCTGGGGGAGTTGCCCCCCAGCCTTACGAACGGTCGGGTCGGTCCACCTGCTGGGGGAGCTATCCCCAGGCTTAGGGTAGATCGATGGACCGGCCTGCTGGGGGAGCTGCTCCCAGCCTTACGGACGGTCGGATCGGTCCACCCGCTGGGGGAGCTATCCCCAGGCTTACGGTAGATCGATGGACCGGCCTGCTGGGGGAGCTGCCCCCAGCCTTATGGACGGTTGGGTCGGTCCACCAACTAGGGGCGCTATCCCCAGGCTTACGGTAGATCGATTGATCAGCTTGCTGTGGGAGCTGCCCCTAGCCTTACGGACGGTCGGGTCGGTCCACCCGCTGGGGGAGCTATCCACAGGCTTACGGTAGATCGATGGACTGTCCTGCTGGGGGAGTTGCCCCCAGCCATATGGACGACCCTTGTGATCGGCCTGCTGGGGGATTCGCCACAGCCTTACGGTCGATCGTTATAATCGATCCGATGGGGAGTCTCCCCCAGCCTAACGGCCGATTACTATGTCTGATCCGCTGGAGGAGTTGTCCCCAGCCTTGCGGGTGATTGCTGAGTCCGATACGGGGGGAAGGAGCATGGTTGCTTCAATGTGGACTAGCATTTCATTCTTAGAATCCGAGATTACATTCGAAAGGAAATAAGCAGGGAAGATAAAGGTGAGCTAATCTCGCCTGGAGGGAGGAGCTGCGGCTGATTGTCCCGTCTTCTTACTCAATGATACGCAGTGCAGCCTGGACGATATTCACCTTCTTTCCTTTGTCCATCTGCCTGGACGTCCCCTCTCAGAGGGGTGCCATCGAATCGTCGACAAAGTTCTTCAGGTGATCGCGGCTGACCAGCTTCTCTATATCCTTCTTCAGGTTTCAACAGACGTCGGTGTCGTGGCCGTTGTCTTTGTGGTACTTGCAGTATTTCTCCTCGTCCCTTTCGCATCTCTTCATTTTCGTAGGTGGCCTGACAAAGCGACCCTCTTTCTGAGCCTACTTTAGGATGACGTCCGGAGTAGCGTTCAGCCGGGGGGGTCGCGCCTCCTCCTTGCGATGCTTTCCCTTGGCCTTCTTCTCCCGCCGGTGTTCGTCCGGCTCGTAGCGCTCGCTTTCGTCTTACTTGGAGCCCCGCCTGGCCCCCGTAGGGAGACCCCCTTTGTCACGCCCCGCTTCCCAAAAATGTGGAGGCGAGACGTGAGAAGGTCCGCACAAACTTGAAGCTGTGAAGCTCCAAGTCTGATAAGCGTATAAAAACACGTATTATGGCAAGTCCTTGCAAAGCGAAACGAAACAACAATGATAATAAGGAAATGAGACGACATTTTATTGAATCTCCAAATGTCCATAAACAAATTACAATATCACAGAAAAGCCACCAGGCTAAAGGAAAAAGAGTCTAAGGCCCAAACATGGCCAACAAAGTATAACATACAAAACAAAGGTGCCACGCACCGATAACTAACAGGAATCCTAAAACATAAAGGAAACTCAACAAAGTCACCGGTGTCCACAAGACTCCTCCACAGCAAACACAACGTCCTCTGCAACAAGCTCTGGCTCTGAGTCTAACATGTGACACCCAAAAGAGAGAGGGGCACATGTCAGCAAGTCTAAAAAGACTTGTGCAAGGAAACAGAAAGAAAGGTAAACTAGCAACCTAGCAGTTATAGTATGATGCATGACATGACAAATATAGCATGGAAGTGACAAGTAAAGGGAAGTACAAGTAGCACGTAGCAAGTATGGCATGGATAACAAGTTTTGCAAGTTTAAACACGGACAAGTACAAGTCAAGTAAATCACGTCAAGTGAATCACGTCAAGTAACAAGTGGTAGTTGTGACATGTAACGTCAAGTAACAAGTACAAGTACAAGGGATCACCCACACATGGATGCCCTATTGCCCGCAGGCTGTAGTCATGTACAAGGGATCACTCAGAGAGTGCCCTATTGCCCGCAGGCTGTGTTCACGCATCAAGTACAAGGGATCACTCAGAGAGTGCCCTATTGCCCGCAGGCTGTGTTGAGCTCGTCTTCTGGAACACGAGCCAGAAAGTGTATTTAACAAGTATGGCGTAGGGGTGCACCTAGCCAGAACAAGTAGCACTAGTATGTAGCGATGCTACGCAATCACGATGAGTATTCAAGTATGCAATGACATGAGCAGATATTCGCGTACCGTTAATAGAAATTAAACGTGGCAGGTAAAATGCAATGACATGAACAGATATTCGCGTACCGTATATTGAAATTAGACATGACAGGCAAAATGCAATGGCATGAACAGATATTCGCGTACCGTTTATTGAAATTAGACATGACAAGCAAAATGCAATGGCATGAACAGATATTCACGTACCGTTTATTGAAATTAAACATGGCAGTTAAAGATGCATGGATGACATGAACAGTTAATACGCGTACCGTTAATTGAAATTAAACGTGACATACAAGCATGATGAGGGTGACAGACCAAGCTTCATTGTCAAGCTAGGTCAAAGGCGTCTAGACGGCTATCCTTTCACCGTCTAGTCTCTTTTACGCTAAAGCAAGGTAATGGCCTAAGACATGGCCCAAATCAAGAGATGCAAGTTTTACTTTCCTGGCACCGAGGAGAACGATCAACGAAGGCACATCGCACAAATTTTTTATCTACGGGAATGGATCACTGTCATGGAAAAACAACATTAGAATGGTAACTAATCCGTATTCACAATCAAACCCTACGATTTCTAATGATCCATTTTATTAGGGTTTCACAAATATCAAGTATGGGTTATGAGATTATTAAAGGAAGAATACTACCCGTGAAGAAGCGAAGGAGCGACGCCGAGAACTACGGCGACGGAAGGACGATCCGGCTCAGATCTGGAAATGGGGAAAATCTGGAGAAATGGGTTTGGATGAGGCTTTTGGGGATTTGATGAGGGTTTGAGGTTGAGGAGAGGTAGGATATGTGAAATGAGGGTTTGGATGATGATGGATGAGCTTGGGATGAAGGATCAATGGTTTGGAGAAGAAGGGGGCTCAATGGGGGAGAAATTAGGGTTTGGGGTGATGAGGAAGAAGAAGAAAACGTTTGGGGCGTATTTATAGAAAAGTGTGGCGGCTAGGGCAAAACTAGGGTTTCCTGGGCTGATTAGTCGGTCAAAGAAGGATTGGTGACCGACTAGTTGAGGATCTAGTCGGTCGGTCGTTCAACATGGACCGACTAAGAGTAAACAGTAGCTCGCTCAGGAAAACTGGACTATGAGTTAGTCGGTCGGTGAAGGCTTGTCAACCGACTAGTTTGAGAACTAGTCGGTCGATGAGTGTTCATTGACCGACTAAAGGCTGAATTCTGAGAGAGATCATGGAAATGAGAGTTAGTCGGTCTGAGAAGGATTCCTGACCGACTAGTTTAGCATCTAGTCGGTCGATGGTTGTTCTTAGACCGACTAAGAGTAAACAGTAACTCCAGAATAATTGATTGGATGAACTAGTCGGTTCCAGTTGATTTCCTGACCGACTAGTTTGGAAACTAGTCGGTCGGTTGATCTTCTTGAACCAACTAACGTGCACGAAAAGTCTCGAAATGGAGCGCGAAGGTCCGGGATGAATTCTAAGATGTCTAGGATCAACCTATCGCTAAGATACGATCGATATGAAGCTCGTCACGAGTGACTTACTCCAAGTTCAATGATTCTAAGGAAGAAGCTAGAAGATCACATTAAAAGGAATGAAAACGAAAGCTAGGAAATCTCAACGAGATGAATGAAAGCGAGAGCTATGGAAATGGAAACCACACAAGGAGAGAACCCACCATCACAAGCAAAACACACTGATAATCCAATCATACAAAAACCAGTCGTTACACCCTTCCTCTGCTGCCAACGCCTCATCCGTCAGCATGTGGCATTCTGTCCAGTCTATTACCTCAGCGAGGTCCCTCAGGGGCTCGTTGTGCAGCTACTTCTTCAGGCCCCTGTGTCGGAGCCCTTTCTTCAGGGCCGTTTTCACGACCATCTCGGGGCAGCTCTCCATGTTCAGTCTCTCGGTATTAAAGCGGTGCATGTAGCTTCTCAGGGATTCCTTGGGGCTCTGCACCACATTGAACAGGAGCTCCGAGTCCGGCTTTACCCACCTGCCGGCCATAAACTGCTTGCAGAATTTCTGGGAGAGGTCCTTAAAGTTGTTAATGGAGCGGTTGGGAAGGCTGTGGTACCAGCTTCGGGCGGATTTCTGGAGAGTAGAGTAGAAGCCTCGGTAAAGCAGGGCATCGTCGGCTCCATGGAACGCCATATCCCCTTTGTAGTCCATCACGTGGTCTTCGGGGTCCCCCGTACCATCGTACTTTTCTAGAGTCGGCACCTTGAATCTGGATGCTATCCATGCGTCTGTAATGCTCCTGGCTAATGGGCAGCGGTTGTCCCTAGAGCCCCCGGACCTCCCCTCGCGTCGACATGCATGCTGAGCTGCCGAGGCACGCTAGTGGGGGTTCGAGGGGAGTTTGCTCGGAACCCATCCGAACCGGGGATAGGTGCTGGTCATCTAGCGCTTCTCCTCTCGCGGCGGTTCCCCCGGCTCTTAGGCCTCCTCCGATGGGGGCTCTCGCACCGATTCAGCTGGTTCTCGGCGGTTCGACGGTCGGGTGACCATCGACGTGTCGAGCGGGGTGACTCGTCTCAAAATATGTGAGCACTACTCCCAAGCGTAGGAGATCGAACAAGTAATAATCCTGGTGAGTCCAGGTATCGTATCCACGGGACAATGACCTGTAAAATCACGAACTTAAGTTTGTAAAGAGTACTAAAACGATAATAACCAACCACCTATCAAGTATAAAGATATGGTATCAAGAGTTTAAAATAATAAAAGAAATCCTACGATAATTACGGTGAATTCGATTTTGGGGTACTAATATGGAGAGTATGCTTCGGTTGTGATTTCGTTAGGGTGTGTGCAATCAATGATTATTAATACATTTTCTATAACTCAACGTTTCGTCCGGTTAGGGCACTAGAACGTCGGAAAGTATGGCGATAAAGATCATGAAATAGTGACGAAAAGGTAATCATGTATAACATCGATTTCATTATGAAAATAAACAAAAGTGCCCTCTCGAGTCACGATACATCCTCTCGGATCGCATCACGAATAAGCCTGCAAGGGTCATATTTGATTCAAGCATGCCCACGTCTCCGTATAACATACTCAAATAACATATATGTAGAAATTGACAAAATACGTGATTATAACAAGCTAATAGGGCGAAAAGATATCAAAATCAATGAATACGACACCCTAACTACATCACAACCAACACAGATGAAGATTAACCACGCATGAAGAGAATATATTCAGTATTCATAGACAAATACATCATCACAACCTCAAAATATGTGAATAATACTCCAAATACAAGCCAAATACGCAAAATACAAGGCTAAAGATAGGAAAAATGTCACCAATTCTCTCCAAATAGCCCCAAATATCCTTCAGATGATAGATATGACCTCTGTCCCCAGGGCCTCCAAGTTTCACGTCGAAATACGGCTCCTAGAGCCGTAAATACGCCAGAATACGCCACAAAAACCTCTAGAATACCTTAAATACAAGTCATTGCGGGTTTAAGTCGCTTATCGGGTCCAAAACCGCACCCAATAAGCTAAAGAACCCGATCCATCTGGGCGTGACTGCGCCTGATGCCACGTGTGCGTCAAGAATCGTGCGCTCGCATCCGCTTCGCAAACCCGGGTACTATTCGATCTTCAATCTGGATCGTTGGATCTCCATCCAACGGTGACAACGCGTCCACATCACCGCTCAATAATTCAACCGCTCTGCTGTCGCTCCTTGAATCCAGTCCGTCGATCGAAGCGGGACGCCCTTGGGATCGTGACACGTGGCCTTTAAGATTCACCGCTCGATCCGCTTTCGAGACGCATACGGGCTTCTTTTAGCCATTGGATTTCGATCGAACAGCTGCTGTGTTACCGCGTCACCTGTTTATTTCAGCCGTTGGATCTGATTTCAACGAACACGATGGAGCCACGTCACTCGCCTTCAGCAGCATCTGGGTGATGATAAGATCCGTTGGATCACGATCCAACGGTCACTAAAGCGCCGCGCCGCCCGCTCATCTTGGACATTGGATACGGCGGGAAGCGACAGATGGCCGCTACGTGGCAGCGTCTGATTGGCGGGCGACCGTATTTCTCATATTTTGAGCGTATTTCTTCATTAAATTGGTATTCTGTATTCAAAAATGTACAGTAATTAGCACAGATATCAGAAAAATACAAATAAATAGTCGTTGGAATCGTGAGATCGAGATCTAGCCATGAAAAATATAAAAAGGGCAAAAATACTCATTAAATTATTGTTTTGTGTACAAATCAATGGTTTGGTCTAATAAATGATGATATACAAAATACGAACGTATTAGAGACCAATTAAGCATCATATACACATAAAATAGTGCTAGATAAGGGGTTAATTATGCAATATTCACTCTGAATCACACCCCCCAACTAGCGATATGCTAGTCCCTAGCAAAAAGAGCGATTAAGTCGGATGAATAGTAAAACAATAAATTCTATCAATCGCTTATGACATGGCTCAATAATACACTTTCCAACATGATTTAGACCATCAATATACATAATCCATGACTAAGATCAATCACATGATATTTTCTCTAATTTAATTCAAATAATTAACATGCAAGCATCGTTTTGTGCAAGCGAAAGTATAACACGTCGTTATATGTTAGTCTTCTTATTTCCAAGGAGTTGGCATCTCAAAAGATCGTTCAAATCATGTGTAATGAAGTTGCTTAGTTTATTCACCATTTCTTTTTCTTTCTTCTTTTCCATTTTTTCTTTTCTTTTGACGACGTAGAATGATCCATGTAGCGAGCTTTCAGTTAATGATTCCTAGGCCATACAACCTTCGGACATTAGGCTTAGAAGAGCCCCTCGAACTTAATACTCGAATCATCTAAGTTTTATTTCTCTTTTATTTTTTTGAATGCACTCCCCATTCATCCATCTTTCGACGCGAATCTCCAATGCTTCCTGAGGCACGAAGACCCGGCTAATCAATGAACTCAAGGGAACGATGCATTTTTTCTTTTTCACTTTTTTTTGCATTTTTATAAGAAACTCAACACCCATAAATATGAACATAAACATTAGTAACAAATGCCAAATTCCTCTTCAATTTGAAGACTATTCTAATAAATTGTGTATACTTAAGCTTTTTCATCACAGTAGCATGCATGAAATAAATTCAAACTATTTCAAGATATTAATCATGGCAATTGAAAGTTTTCATGAATAGCATATTAACGAGTAATTTCATGAAGGAAAAATAATTCATCCAAGCCATAAACAATTTTTAGAATTCAATCAATGCATAACCATCCGCAATTGTGGTGTGTGAAGGAGTTTTAAATGATGAGAATGGTGATTTATTCTTTTCTTTCGCCTTGTTTAAAAAAAAAATCCTATGGTCTCATACACTCCCCCCCAACTAAAGATGGACATTGTCCTCCATGTCGAAAGAGGTACGCGTTTATTCAAAAGAAAGCATCCTAGAAAGCATATAAAAATCTACGATAATGGAAAGAACACACCGTGGTCAAAATGGCGGATCACAGATCTTTAATGGTGGAGGAAGTTGTTCAATTTCCTTCTTGCGCTCCTCGGCGAGTAATCTTCCTCCAATGGCTAAATAGGACCCAAGCAACACAACTTTAAGCATCTCTATAAAGTGATTATGTATGTCCTGCAAGAGATGAGTTATGTCAGTCCAATTTAGTCTAAAATTCTTTGCCATAAACATATTCCAAATGTAGTCATCAAAGTAAGTAAAATAAAATAAAGCATGTTGGTGACTACTGATTCGGGTTGAATATTGCATATTTAACACCCTATTTAACCCTATTTTGTGCTCATATGATACTTAATTGGTCTCTAATACGTTCGTATTTTGTATATCATTATTTATTAGAGTAAACCATTGATTTGTGCACACAGTATGAATTTTAATGAGTATTTCTGTCTTTTAAAATTTTTCAAGGCTTGATCTCGATCTCACAATTCCAGCGACTATTTATTTGTATTTTTCTGAGATCTGTGCTATTAGTGTGAATTTTTGAATGCAGAATACTAATTAAATGGGGAAATACGCTCAAAATACGAGAAATACGGTGGCAAGCCAATCAGATACTGACACGTGGTGCGATCTGGTATTTCCACGCCCAATCCAACGGCTCACAAGCTCTGATCGTTACAAATTGAGATCAAATGGAGCGGCAACGTGGCCACTTGTACGATGTCCAATCTTCATCTGACGGCCTACAATCATCTCCGAGGCGATACAAAAGTGGGCCACGCAACCGTTGGATCTCGATCCAACGGCCCGCACGAGAGATCGGACGAAGCGGGCGGGCGATGTTTTGGCTGTTGGATCAAGACCCAACGGTCCGTAAGCGAGCAAAACGCAGCAGCGGGCGGCATATTACGAGGCTACGTGGCGCAATCGCATCATCTGCCCGCCCGATCCAATGGCAGATATTGATTCCGAGATGAACTCGGATGCAAGCGGGCGAGAAGCGGGCGCGACTTGGATCCGCTAAAGCTCGACACGTGGCACGACGAGAGCGCATCCCGTTCAGATCCGACGGTGTAGAATTGAAGCGGTTTGCGGGTTAAGTTTTTAGCAGGTTTTGACCCGATAAGTGATGTAAAACCCGCAATGCCCCTATATAATGTATTTCTAGGGGTTTTGAGCGTATCCTGACGTATTTTGGGGCTTTTGGAGAGGCTACTATGCGTATTTCGCCAGGGAAAAATTCTGATAAATTCCAGAGGCTATTCTTCTTATTTTCAGGGTGTTTTGGGCTGTATCTTGGAGATTTGTGACAAATTCTTGAACTTATACCCCGTATTTGGTGAATTTCATTGTATTTCGGTGTTTGAACGATGTATTCATCTATGAAATCTGATTTTTCTTGCACCATGCATGGCTAATCTCCTTGTGCTATGGTTGTGATGTAATTAGGAGTATGTAATTGTGAAATTTCATGTCTTTAGCCCTATTATCATGTCAAAATTGCTCGTAACGTTGATTTCTACATCGTATTTGTTGGGTATTCTTCATTGTCGATATCTTTGATGTTCCCTATGGCTAGGCCCTGACAAGGCTAGCTAATTCATGTTCTCTAATCAGGACATAAAATCATGCTTATCGTTTAATGAAATCAACGTTGCTAGTAATGCTTATACGGCTATTTTAACTAGTTTTTATCGATTCATCTTCCGACGTCTTCACGCCTTGATCGGGTGAAGCGTAGTGTGATATAAAAGACATGATATTTCAGCGATTATAAACTCCTAATGAAGTCACAACCGTAGCACATCCATCTCATATGTGTTGGTGTTGACGTAGTTAGGGTGTCGTAATTATTGATTTCTATATCTTTTCGCCCTATTTGCATTGTATAATCACATATTTTGTCAATTTCTACATATATATTGTTTGTGTATGTTATACAGAGACGTGTGTATGCTTGATCGAATCTGATCTTTGCGGACTTATTCGTGATGCGTGTTTATTTTCTTTATGAAATTGACGTTATACGTGATTAATCCTTTGGCATATTTTTATGTGCTTGATCGCCATACTTTTTGATGTTCTGTGCCCTGACCAGACGAGACGTTGAGTTATAGAAAAGATATTATTAATCATTGATTGCACACACCCTAACGAAAGCATTTCCAACCATACTCTTCATTCTTGTACCCCATACCGAAGTCACCGTAAATATCGTAGGATTTTCTTTTGTTATTCTAAACTCTTCATACTTGATAGGTGGTTGGTTATCATCGTATTATTACTCTTTACAAACTAAAATTCGTGGTTTTGCAGGTCAGTTGTCCCGTGAATTCGATACCTGGACTCACCAAGATATTACTTGTTCGATCTCCTGCGCTTGGGAATTGGTGCTCACATCATTTGAGACGAGGCAAGTTTTTGCCACCAAAATTGGAGGCCCTGGGGACAAAGGCTAGAACTACTATTTGAAGGAGATTTGGGGCTATTTGGAGAGGATTGGTGATATTTTTCCTATCTTTAGCCTTGTATTTCACGCATTTGGCTTGTATTTGAAGTATTTATCACGTATTTTGACGTTTTTATGATGTATTTGTCTATGAATACTGATTATAATCTCTCCATGCGTGGTTAATCTTCATATGTGTTGGTGTTGATGTAGTTAGGAGCCGTATTTTGCCACCAAAATTGGAGGCCCTGGGGACAGAGGCTAGAACTACTATCTAAACATATTCCAAATGTAGTCATCAAAGTAAGTAAAATAAAATAAAGCATGTTGGTGACTACTCCCTGAAAAATGTGCACTACTCTCGGTATGATGCTCAGTCATTGGGGAGAGGGATAAATGATTTTGGGAAAAAACTGGAGGAAAGAGTGGTTCAGGCTCAATAGCGATGATCTCTAAACCCATGTCCCTAGTTGTCTCCTCCTCATGTTCATCCAAAATTACTAGCTCGTCCTCTCCTTTGCACACGCTTTCGGCCATGTTAATGTTCTGATTTGTGCTGTCATTGTGACATGGCTCGCTCGATATACCTGCAATAGAAGATGAACTCATATTAGACTCTTGAAATTGAATTTTAAAAGAATTGCTTTCTTCTAAGCAAGCGGCAACCAGAGTAAGATTTTCAATGGATTGCTGAATTTGCCGACTCCGAGCAAGGAAGTTTTCTTGGAATTGATGGGATTTAGCATCATGTGTCTGAATGAGCAATTGAACTTCCTCATTCAAGGGTTGCAAGGGTACGTCTAAGCTTTGCTCTCCTTGATCAAGGCATGAAGGCTCCGTTGAATCACGCTCTGAAGTCTCATTAATGATCTGATCATTCTCTTGTAAGGACTCCATGTACTTCCACGCCTCTGTCGACGTCATGACTCCCAAAAATTCCTGCAGCTGTGGTTGTAGTCCGAATAAGAAGGACTCCATAAGTTCTTTCTTTGTGTACCTATGCTGCGGATAGCTCGATACTATGTCTGCGAACCTCCTCCAGGCCAGAAAGAAAGTTTCACAATCAGTCTGATTCAAACTAACGATCTTGAGCTTCTCCATCCTATGTTTGTGTGCAACATCGTACTCTGCATCATACCAATTGTTTGTGCGATAGAAATTCATGTATTCCATTTTTTTTGAATTTTTTAAAGAGAAAACAAAACAAAAAAATAATAAAAATCCCAAACTATAAGATGGAAGGATCTCACCGAATGTTCCTCCATACGAACTGAAATCGTAGTTCACAAGTACTGTTATCCCCGGCAACGGCGCCAAAAACTTGACTCGTCTCAAAATATGTGAGCACTACTGCCAAGCGTAGGAGATCGAACAAGTAATAATCCTAGTGAGTCCAGGTATCGTATCCACGGGACAACTGACCTGTAAAACCACGAACTTCAGTTTGTAAAGAGTACTAAAACGATAATAACCAACCACCTATCAAGTATAAAGATATGGTATCTGTAGTGCCCTGGGAGCTACTGCACATGTACTAGAGGGGGGGTGAATAGTACTTTTAAATAATAAGGAGTGTTATTCCTAATTATCGTGCAATTAACAAACAACGATGCGGAATAATACAACAATCAAGAAATAATGCAAACGCAAACAAATGGTTTAATGGGTTCGGATCCACCCAAGTCTCCCCGACTTGTTCCCGGTGATCCTACGTCCCAACCACCCGGATCCCTTCCGGATACTTGAGTTAGAAACCCTAACTCAAGATTTCCAATATTAACACTTGCGAAAACCTCACAAGTGCAATCGACCTACAATCGATGACCGTGACTCCCACAACCCGGGATCACGCAAACCTCTCACAACCGAGAGTATACAATTCAAATATAACTGAAATGAAATGCTTACCAACAAAATACCTATGCCTTGAGATTTCTTACCAAATTAGGGCAAAGAGGATTTTGATGGAGGAAGAGTCACCAAACCCTAGCTTCAAGAAGATGACCAGCAATGGAAGCCTAGGGATGAGATGGATGACCTAGAATCAAGCCTTTGGCTTGGAAGGCTCACAATCAATGAATCTCTCTTGAGGAATAAGAGTGAGGGAGAGATTCTTTGAGAATGGGAGAGCTTGAAGATGAGAGTTGAAAGCTTCTCTCTTTGAATCAATAGAACTCTGAAAATAGCAGCCTTAGATCCTATGAAATAACCCCTTCAGGTATTTAAAGGATCAAGGGAAAAGGGAGAGAGAAACGTCGCTTTCAAAACTCCAACGGATCTAAATCTGAAGCAGACTAGTCGGTCTAAGAAGGATCACTGACCGACTAGTTCATCAACTAGTCGGTCGGTGATACAACGTAGACCGACTAAGAGGTGAACAGCCAAAAGGTGAAGTTCCAGGCAAAGACAACTAGTCGGTCTAAGAAGACTTACCGACCGACTAGTTTCCCAACTAGTCGGTCGGTGAATGATCTTTGACCGACTAACGTCGAAATAGGATAGGTTGGCTTCAAGATGACTTAGTCGGTTTAAGAACAAATTCTGACCGACTAGTTTCTCAACTAGTCGGTCGGTAAACGTTCTTTGACCGACTAACTCGAAACAGTAGCTCAGGCTGAAAATGAGTGAACACAACTAGTCGGTCTAAGAAGGATTACTGACCGACTAGATCGTCATCTAGTCGGTCGGTGACTCTTCTTTGACCGACTAACTGTAGACAAAGAAAGAGCTGAATTAGAGAATGCAAACTAGTCGGTTTAAGTAGAGTTTCCGACCGACTAGATCGTCATCTAGTCGGTTGGTGACTCTTCATGAACCAACTAACATGCACTAGAAGCCGAGGGAAAGAGCGTTAGGCTTCGGGAAAGTTTCTAATGGCTTCTATGATAATCCTAGCTCTAAGATATGAGCGAAATGAAGGTTATAAGGTAATTCCTACTCAAGGCTTAACATTCTAATCTATGAAGCTAGAAGACTATAAAATAAACCTTACGAGCCGTCTTCAAAGCTTCAATCTTCATTCCTCTTGACTTCAATATTGCTCCTTGAGCTTCAACGAAGCTCCATGCATACGATTACGCGTATTGAGAAGTCTTGAGACGTCGCTTTTGTTGTACGTGGTATTTTGGTGACGATCTCCATAACTGCGTTCACAAACTGTTAGTTCATGATATATTTATGTTTGCTCATCATCCAAAACCAAATCCGGGGAGTCCAATACTCAACATTCTCCCCCTTTTTGGTGATGACAAACCAACATAAATAATAATCAAAAATAATGAACTAAATGAAATATACTTACTCCCCCTGCATTGATGACATATTAGTTCCATATGAAATAATAAGCACATACATCAAGCAGACGGGGAAAGTAAAAATGAAAATTCAATATTTGAGATTTAGGGTTTGTAATCCATTTTTTTTATATCTTAACTCCCCCTGAATCTAACATATCAAATTAGATTCATGGTAAATTATCATTTAGCACATGCCATTATTATGCCATTATTATATCTCTCCCCCTTTGGCATAATCCAAAAAGAGCGGGAGGAAGCCAATGACAATAAATCATGTCCAAATAACTCATTAAGCATGGGAGTCTAAGAATACGACCACGTTTCATATGACACCAAAATAAAATTCGAATAAAATCAAAGCGTGTCAATGAGACCATAGTCGAAAATCGAAAACTTAAATCATCAAAATATCAAATGTAAATTCACTTATTGATGAAATGAATTTACTCTCCAATATCAACATTTATAGCTATTTTAGCGCATGGAAAACAATTCTATGTTTTCATACAACTAAAGCTATTGAATCAAAATAAATCGTCGTGCGACGAAATCAATATCAGAGACATACATAAAATGTGCACAAAGGAATGAACCATCAGAAGAGTGGTGCACATCAAAGAATATCAAATGTCACAATATCGATCGAAAATGAACATAAAGTAAGAGCACATCAAAACTAAGTGAAGTGCGCGATGAGAAGTGACAAGGTGATAAAAGTAATACGAAAAACATCATAATAACTTTTAAAAACATGTCATGCCAAAAATAGATATGAATTTCAAAGTATTTATGGCATTCGCAATTCTATCATGCTAGGAGAAACAAAATGATACCAATGTAAAGAAATAGATTCTAACCAAGCATGCATTCAACCCTCATGGATACCAAATGTAATATCATACTTACAACATTAAGCTCCCCCTACATTGGTGCAATACCTAAGCACCATCAACTCCGTTTCAATGAAAGTCTTCGCAAACCGAGGAGTTGGTAGGGTTGGTATCCCACGGTGGATTGAACCTAGAAAACTTCATTTTGGTATCCAAAAATCCTTTTGGATCCAATGGGTTAGACAACTAATTTGAAATTCGAAATAAAAATTATTGTAACCCATAAATTAATATAATCAAAATCAATTTTATAAACATATGCCTTGGTACCCATAACATGATCATAAACTCATGGTACCAAGCATTGAAGAGTTAAAGGAACTAACCCTTCGGAAACCAAGTCCAAGAGGAACTTGACTTTCCAACATAATCATCATTCAAAACAACATCACTAATATAGGATTGCACATAAACATTCATAGCATCATCGCTAGTGTTCTTGGGACCCCAAATAGTGTACATTTTGGGAATCCTCTTCCTAGTGGTTGCATGATTAAAAGTTTGATTTTTATGTGGTGCATGTGGCCTAGGAGCATGAGATCTAGCAATAGCATTATGATGAGCACGAGATCCATGATTTGGTGTAGCATACATACGTGGATAAGCATGAGGTGTGTATGCATGAGGATGATTATGAGAGAAGGCATGCACATGTGGATGAGATGTTTGAACATAAGCATTAGGATGTGCATGAGCATGATTACGTGCATGTGGGTGTCTCATATGAGTGTTCGCACGTGCTCGTGGATGCGGAGCATAAAAATCATCATTAATATTAGCATGCACCGGTGGAGTAGGATGTGTGTTCCTACGTGGCATAGCATGTGAGTACAAAAATGCATGACCCCTCTTTGGAGGTCTACCCAAAGTGGGTTTCTTTCCAATCGGGGGTGTGTACGAAGTGGAAGCACTATTGGTAGGAGAACTACCAATGGGGAGTTTGCTCCCACTCGTCGAGGCATCGGATGTCGGCCTAACAAAGGTTGTAGACGATTTGGATGAGTCTCCCATCTTATACCCCAAGCCAATGTGGTGTTTGGCCGGAAGTAAGTCATTTAGGATATTATCCAAATGGCCCTTACCTCTATTGAAATCATTGATACGGCCTAACGTGCACTCATACTTCTCTTTGAGAGAATGCAAAGAAGCATCCAAAGTGGATACTTGCGATGTGAGTGCATAAACACGTGATTTGAGATTCTTATTCTTAATACTCAAAGTTGAGTTTTGAGACGTCAAATCCGCTATCACATGTTCATCCGAATCCTCAACAAGAACATGCTCAAGTTGAGATTTGAGGGACTTCACCTCATTTCTCAACAAGCCATTATGAGTAAGCAAACTTGCTTTCTCATTGGCAAGTGTCTCAACAATGGTGTCATTGTTGGTGATGGTAGACTTAGGAGAGGTTTGGAGGCTAACAAGTTCATCTTTGGTCTTATTATATCTATCTACTAATTTAGTAAATTTAGACCAAATTTCTTGGTTTGCTAACCTCATTTCATCAATAGTAGGTTCTCCGTTTTCATCCTCGCTACCATCCTCGCTATCATCGAATGAGGACTTTCGATCTTTTGCCTCATTAGCCATGAAGCAAAGTTTTGCTTTCTCCACTCTTCCATCATCCGACTCTCCACTTGAGGAATCCTCTTCGGAGTCGGTGAATGTGCCAACAAGCCCTTTCTTGTGCTTTCTCGACTTGTCGTACTTAGATGCCTTCCATTTCTCCTTGTGTTTGTAGAGAGGACAATCCGGTTTGATATGTCCTGGCTTGTTGCATTTATAACACACGGGAGTAGAAGCATTAGTCGAATTAACTTTAGATTTATTCAAAGATATACCTTCTCGGAGGAATCGATCGAACTTCCTTGCCATACGGGCAATGGATTCCATGTCCAATTCGTCTTCCGATTCTTCATCATCGGTAGATGGAGCGGCCTTGAATGCAATTCCCTTTTTCTTTGGCTCGTCTTGCTTCAAGTACGCCTTCATCTTTTCCCTCATCCGGATATTACTATCCTTGCGTACCTCATAAGACAACAAGGTACCCATTAGTTGTACGACGGTATATTTATTCATGTCATTACCTTCCTCGATGGCGTAGGTATGCTTTTCCCAACATGATGGAAGACCGTCGATAATCTTCGCGACTTTCTCCTTTTGGGTATAGACCTTCCCAAGAGCTTCCAAGTCGTTTGATATATCCACGAAGCGAGCGTAATATTCCTTCATGGTTTCGCCCTGCTCCATATGAAACAACTCAAATTCTTTATTAGCAACGACGAGTTTAGAATCTTTTACCGTACTCGATCCTTCGTGCAATATGAGGAGTTGGTTCCATATTTGATATGCACTCTTACATGTGCATATCTTGTTGAAGTCCTCAGGCTCCAACGCACAATTCAAGGCATTCATTGCCTTGGCATTGGCAACTTCCGCGGCGACCTCCGCGGGAGTCCACTTTGCGAAATCATTTTCGGAAGGCTCGATATACTCCGTCATGGTGGCTCTCCATAGTGAAGCGCTCCGGAGGAAAATTTGCATCCGGCATTTCCAGTACCCGTAGTTGGTACCGTTGAAGTGTGGAGGCCTGACGGAGGATAGTCCTTCCATAACTGAAGAGGCGCCATCGCGGTTCTTGAATACGTTGTAGTCGTTGTTCGTCATTACTTTGAACTTGTAGCTTTAACCTTTACTCTGATACCAATTGTAGTGCCCTGGGAGCTACTGCACATGTACTAGAGGGGGGGTGAATAGTACTTTTAAATAATAAGGAGTGTTATTCCTAATTATCGTGCAATTAACAAACAACGATGCGGAATAATACAACAATCAAGAAATAATGCAAACGCAAACAAATGGTTTAATGGGTTCGGATCCACCCAAGTCTCCCCGACTTGTTCCCGGTGATCCTACGTCCCAACCACCCGGATCCCTTCTGGATACTTGAGTTAGAAACCCTAACTCAAGATTTCCAATATTAACACTTGCGAAAACCTCACAAGTGCAATCGACCTACAATCGATGACCGTGACTCCCACAACCCGGGATCACGTAAACCTCTCACAACCGAGAGTATACAATTTAAATATAACTGAAATGAAATGCTTACCAACAAAATACCTATGCCTTGAGATTTCTTACCAAATTAGGGAAAAGAGGATTTTGATGGAGGAAGAGTCACCAAACCCTAGCTTCAAGAAGATGACCAGCAATGGAAGCCTAGGGATGAGATGGATGACCTAGAATCAAGCCTTTGGCTTGGAAGGCTCACAATCAATGAATCTCTCTTGAGGAATAAGAGTGAGGGAGAGATTCTTTGAGAATGGGAGAGCTTGAAGATGAGAGTTGAAAGCTTCTCTCTTTGAATCAATAGAACTCTGAAAATAGCAGCCTTAGATCCTATGAAATAACCCCTTCAGGTATTTAAAGGATCAAGGGAAAAGGGAGAGAGAAACGTCGCTTTCAAAACTCCAACGGATCTAAATCTGAAGCAGACTAGTCGGTCTAAGAAGGATCACTGACCGACTAGTTCATCAACTAGTCGGTCGGTGATACAACGTAGACCGACTAAGAGGTGAACAGCCAAAAGGTGAAGTTCCAGGCAAAGACAACTAGTCGGTCTAAGAAGACTTGCCGACCGACTAGTTTCCCAACTAGTCGGTCGGTGAATGATCTTTGACCGACTAACGTCGAAATAGGATAGGTTGGCTTCAAGATGACTTAGTCGGTTTAAGAACAAATTCTGACCGACTAGTTTCTCAACTAGTCGGTCGGTAAACGTTCTTTGACCGACTAACTCGAAACAGTAGCTCAGGCTGAAAATGAGTGAACACAACTAGTCGGTCTAAGAAGGATTACTGACCGACTAGATCGTCATCTAGTCGGTCGGTGACTCTTCTTTGACCGACTAACTGTAGACAAAGAAAGAGCTGAATTAGAGAATGCAAACTAGTCGGTTTAAGTAGAGTTTCCGACCGACTAGATCGTCATCTAGTCGGTTGGTGACTCTTCATGAACCAACTAACATGCACTAGAAGCCGAGGGAAAGAGCGTTAGGCTTCGGGAAAGTTTCTAATGGCTTCTATGATAATCCTAGCTCTAAGATATGAGCGAAATGAAGGTTATAAGGTAATTCCTACTCAAGGCTTAACATTCTAATCTATGAAGCTAGAAGACTATAAAATAAACCTTACGAGCCGTCTTCAAAGCTTCAATCTTCATTCCTCTTGACTTCAATATTGCTCCTTGAGCTTCAACGAAGCTCCATGCATACGATTACGCGTATTGAGAAGTCTTGAGACGTCGCTTTTGTTGTACGTGGTATTTTGGTGACGATCTCCATAACTGCGTTCACAAACTGTTAGTTCATGATATATTTATGTTTGCTCATCATCCAAAACCAAATCCGGGGAGTCCAATACTCAACAGTATCAAGAGTTTAAAGTAATAAAATAAAATCCTACGATAAATACGGTGAATTCGATTTTGGGGTACTAATATGGAGAGTATGCGTTGGTTGTGATTTCGTTAGGGTGTGTGCAATCAATGATTATTAATACCTTTTCTATAACTCAATATTTCGTCCGGTTAGGGCACAAGAACGTCGGAAAGTATGGCGATAAAGAGCATGAAATAGTGCCGAAAAGGTAATCACGTATAAAGTCGATTTCATTATGAAAATAAACACAAGTGTCCTCTCGGGTCACAATACATCCTCTCGGATCGCATCACGAATAAGCCTGTAAGGATCATATTTGATTCAAGCATGCCCACATCTCCGTATAACATACTCAAATAACATATATGTAGAAATTGGCAAAATACGTGATTATAACATGCAAATAGGGCGAAAAGATATCAAAATCAATGAATACGATACCATAACTACATCACAACCAACACATATGAAGATTAACCACGCATGAAGAGAATATATTCAGTATTCATAGACAAATACATCATCACAACATCAAAATACGTGAATAATACTCCAAATACAAGCCAAATACGTAAAATACAAGGCTAAAGATAGGAAAAATGTCACCAATTCTCTCCAAATAGCACCAAATCTCCTTCAGATGATAGATATGACCTCTGTCCCCAGGGCCTCCAAGTTTCACATCGAAATACGGCTCCTAGAGCAGCAAATACGCCAGAATACGCAACAAAAAACCCTAGAATACCTTAAATACAAGTCATTGCGGGTTTAAGTCGCTTATCAGGTCCAAAACCGCACCCAATAAGCTTAAGAACCCGATCCATCAGCCGCCGCATTTCTCAGCCGTTCGATCTGGGCGTGATTGCGTCTCGTGATGCCACTTGTGCGTCAAGATTCGTGCGCTCGCATCCGCTTCGCAAACCCGGGTACTATTCGATCTTCGATCTGGATCTTTGGATCTCCATCCAATGGTGACAACGCGTCCACGTCGCTGCTCAAGAATTCAACTGCTCCATCGTCGCTCCTTGAATCCAGTCCGCCGATCGAAGCGGGAAGCCCTTGGGATCGTAACACGTGGCCTTTAAGATTCGCCGCTCGATCCGCTTTCGAGTCACATACGGGCTTCTTTTAGCCGTTGGATTTCGATCGAACAGCTGCTGTGTTGCTGCGTCGCCCGTTTATTTCGGTCGTTGGATCTGATTTCAACGAACACGATGGAGCCACGTCACCTGCCCTTCAGCAGCATCTGGGTGATGATAAGATCCGTTGGATCGCGATCCAACGATCACTAAAGCGCCGCGTCGCCTGCTCGTCTTGGATGTTGGATACGGCGGGAAGCGACGAATGGCCGCCACGTGGCAACGTCTGATTGGCAGGCGACCATATTTCTCGTATTTTGAGCGTATTTCTTCATTAAATTGGTATTCTGTATTCAAAATGCACTATAATTAGTACAGATCTCAGAAAAATACAAATAAATAGTCGTTGGAATTGTGAGATCGAGATCTAGCCATGAAAAATATAAAACAGGTAGAAATACTCATTAAATTGTTGTTTTGTGCACAAATCAATGGTTTGCTCTAATAAATGATGATATACAAAATACGAACGTATTAGAGACCAATTAAGCATCATATACACATAAAATAATGCTAGATAAGGGGTTAATTATGCAATATTCACTTCGAATCACGGGGTCGTCGAGACGAGGCTGTGGTTGACTCGTCTTTGGCCTGCTCGGGCCCTCTGCCCACCTACTCCTGGAGTGAGGTGGGTGTGAGGAATCGCGCTGGGGCGAAGTTTAGCAGAGTGAACCGTCATTCTGGGTTGGCACCCTCGCCGCCGTGGTCGGTGACTACGGTCGAGCGCAGAGGTCGGCAGAGTCCTAGTTGATCAGGGATGGCAGCTGACCCTTCTTCCGGGAGGCACGGGCCGCCCGCAAGCTGTGGAATCGCTGCGGCCAATGTCTGGAGGTGGGCATTGGTCTCCTGGGCGAAGAGGCAGAGCTGCTCATGATTCATCGAGCGCGAGTCACGGGTGCCCGCAATGGTGTGGCTGTGTAGGTTTTCGGGCGGGACTTAGTGGCCTTCCTCGTGGATGGGGGGCATGCCTCCCATGCCGTTGCAAGCTGGTTTCATTTCAGCGATGTGGTTTATTTGACGTGGGTGTTTGTTCGTTCCCACTGACGGCACCAGATGTTTACAGGTGTTTTCTCACCGTTGAATTGTTGACCAGAGTACAGGACGTCGACGTGGTCAAGGGGAACACATGGGACCACTCGGATCGGTCAGGGGCGCATTTGCTCGATGAGGGACGTGCGGATCCTAGAGTCGGCTTCCCGAGGGGTGGCCTCAGTGAAGTGGTGGCCTCCTTGTGGTGGGGGCGAGCGGGCTCGTTGCCGAGGACGCATGGCTTCGGTTGGAAGGGCGCTGAGGGGTAGCCTCGGCACCGCTGTTTTTGCTCGACTTGGATAGACGAGGAAGCTCGTCAGGGGGGTCGGACCTTGGTTCCGACCAAGTCCCCTCCGATGCCAAAGTCAGAACGGATCTGAAGGGAGCTCGGTGGGATCGGTATGGCTCGCGGGGAGGCCGATACGCGAGTCCTCGGACCGAGCTTTGGAGTGGAAGTGTAAGGTGAAAGACAAAGTCATGTAAGTAGAATACCTCCACGTTTCGGTATCTCAGACAGTGCCCCTTGGGTCGCTGCCCCCGAGTCCTCTTTTAGGAGTCCTCCCACGTTCGATCCCCCTCAACGTCCCCTCCTTCCGCCACTATGATCCGCCTCCTTGATGGCGTCTTCATGGTCATGAATGTGGGCGTAATGGGCCCCCTTAATGGTGATTAAGGGGGCACACATTTAGGGGAGCGGTTAGCTCCTGCTAATTGTGGGATGATGGAGATGTCTGCCTCGATTGAGACCGATCCGACTCCAAGTATTCATGGAGGGCCTCGTCATTGGGCACGCTCTCCTTCATGGCCGCCTGCTTACGATGTGGGCTTGGGCCACCTGATCGTGGGCCATCTCAAAATGGTCGTATTAGAATGAATGTAGCCTATAAATATAGGGTGGATTTTTTCTTCTTTATCATCAATAACAAATCTGCTTTCCAGAATCCCAAAATTCTCTTCGAGGGTAAACGTCGCCCCCCTTCGGGGGGGGGGGGGGGGGGGGCGGGGACGGCAGCGCCCCCCCCTTCGGGGGTGGCGATCGGAGGCGCCCCCCTTCGGGGGGACGATAGTGCCCCCCCTTTGGGGGAGATTCACGGAGCGCCGATGGCGACCCCCCTCACTTCGTGGGGGGGGGGGGGAGGGGGACGCGCAAGGGGACGGGCGGGGGAGCGGCCGACGACAAGGCCGGCGGCGAGGCTAGGATATGGTTAAACCCTATTTTCCAATTATTTTCAGATTTAAAACATGTTAAAACATGATTTTTGGACGATTAGCCCAGATTCCACTTCGATCTTGCAAGATCTATAGAAAATACTATCATACGTATGATAAAAACGCTATTTTTAGCGAGATTTACCTCTATATCCGTCCTTCGGATATAGCGACGGTTGAACGAAGCCTACGCGGATGACGACGCTCGATTGATGAAGCTTGACGCCGCGCGCGCGAATCTCCTGCCTTTCTTCGCTTTCGCAACGATCGATTTTGTGTGGAAATTTTAATTAGAGGCTCGTGCTGATAACGTGTTATGAATCATCATCTGGGGGAGGAACCTCCAGCTCTTTATTTATAGCATATAGAGGAGCGTACATAGATAGGATACAGAAGATATGGGCCTATCTATAAGATAGCCATGATCCTAACCAACTCTGGTATTATCTATTCACAACACTTTCCTATTTTTCTCTATTATCTAAATCCAACATTACCTTAATATTTGGCATTATCGCTTGAACTTCTTAACGAAAACCTTTAAAAAACAAATATACACACAGAGAGCAGAGGGGCAGACAGCATACTTAAGAGAAGTGACATCATTAGTAACTGCTAAAGGAGAACAAAGAAAGGTAAAATTGGGAGAAGATTTTGTTTTTACCAATTTTTTTAAGTAGTAAGATCTAAATGCTAACATCATATGATGTTAAGTGACTCAATGCTCCAGGTAAGATATGTATAAATACAATTTAGCTTAAAGATTAATTGACAACAACAATTTGCAACCAAGACATTAAATTTGCATTGTCATGCTCACATGCATGCATGGTTCGTCCAAGACACAGCATAGCTCACCGAGAAAGCTTCTTTATATGATGGGAAGTGCTTAGTGTTGAAAAATATGAAGCAAAACACTAAGAATATCTCAAGATCAATCTACAATTTATGAGAATTTTTTGAAGATTTGTTGGAGAATTTTAGGAGACAAAACAATGGATTATCTCAGCCTAGCCTAGAGTTAGGTTCTTTTTACTAAAGTACATTGTGCTACTTAGCACTGTGCCGCCTGCGGATTGGCCACATGAGCACAGTGTGTGCATGCCCAGGCAACGCCCTGAAGCACATGTCATGCATGTTGGGCGTGTGGTCGCACGCGTGAGTAGCGCGCGCTGCGTGCAACTGCTGGCACGTGCAGGCTGCTGCGGGTGCGCACATGCGACAATGGTAGCGGATCTGAATTTTCAGAAGTTGAACTACTTTCTTTTAGCAAGCCTCCCAGAAAGGAAAGGACATGTACCAGCTGTACAAGAGATGTGAGTACTTTTTCCTAATGAATATGAGTGGGCCTCGCTACCTATCTTGTGGAGCCTTATCTCAAAGGGGATCTATTCTTCTTTATCCGTCAACAACTCAAGCCCCAAGAGCGATAATCTATTCTTATAATGCTGGTATACTGTGAGTTTGAAATCCTCGAGCACACAATGTTACGGTCCCTCTTGCAAGAGGACCCATGGTTGACGGACCCGGTAGAGTTTTGTTAAGGGTATTTGAACCTTGGTTTCGGATATGGTTTTAGAACGAATATCATGCGAATTTATTGCATAATTTTGTGGCTACCAGCAGAAAATATAGCATAATTTTGTGGCTACCAGCAGAAAATATAGAGGAAAAATTGATGGCCAATGAAGGATTGTTTGAGAGCCGAAAGAGGAATTTTTCCATTGTTTTATTCTCTAAATTCTTAGCAGGTTTGGTTATTCCCGTGAACCAAACGTCATAAGTTGTAGTCCAAAATTATTGAAGCATTAGTGACTCTCTAACTAAACATGCACCATGTGTTGGATGGAACCAATATAAATCATGATATCAAGTGCATGTTTATCTTTTGTTTTGTGTTACTTTCATATATATTGCTGTGTTGTGGGCTTTGTAAAGAAAATCATTAGCTTTGTTCATTGGTTCAACGATCTTCGAATTTCACGGGGCAATTGCTTTCTTGATAAGCCTATCAAGAGGGCATAAGAGCACAAAAGAGATGATCTCAATAACCCCTAACAATTAGTATCAGAGCAAGGTTCATGAAACAAGTTTAAGGAAATGGCAGAAAGTTCTTTTACAAAATGTGATGCAACCAAAAAACAATTGGTTTGAGATCGTATACATGTGGCTCGTATGCAATGGTTGGAGGAGCGCAATACAAAATTAGGCAAGGAAAACTTCCTTAAGACAGGATCGTGTCCACAGGATGGTGCATGACAAAAACTTTACCAACGGATATGTCGAAAAGGGAGAAGATGGAGATGGAGGACTTGGCTATAATAACCATCTAGCTCATTTTATCAGACGAGGTGATTTATCAAGTATCTGAAGAGACAATGGCCAATGGATTATAGGAAAAGGTAGAGAAGCTGTATCTGAAAAAGTAACTCACCAACATGCTAATCATGTTGAAGACTTTCTTCTCATTTAAGATATGAGATGTGACCTCATAGAAGAATCACCCGGATACCTTCAATGGATTAGTGAGGAAGATGAGTGCCATTAGATTGACTATAGAGGCAGAGCATGAGGAGTTGAGTTTGTTCCCGTCGTTGCCACAGCGATACATGTCGTTCGTCAAAACCATCGTCTACAACTAGGATACTCTCAGTCTTGAAGACATGAAGACATGGTTCTACAATGAAGAGTTGAGAGATCGAATGGCATGAGTTAGTTTGAGTGGAGGAGATTCAGACAACGATGGGCTATTTGATTCGGGGCAAAGTAATGCAAGATATCAAAATCAAGAACTAGAGGCATGACATGATATATTTGTAAGAAGCCAGGACATAAGAAGAGAGACTGTCCAGAGAGGAGGAACAGATAAAAGGATGATATGGTAGCATCTTCTTCAGTTGCAATTGTGCAAATGGAGGAGGTGAGGAGCAACGAAGCCTACGACGTGCTCAAAACGTGCTCTTCAGATGTGGAGAATCATGTATGGATCATGGATTCAAGGGCGTCGTTCTATATGATGCCAAATAGGCAGTGCTTTTATACCAATCAGGGTATGTAGGATCCATCAGTCATTATGGGCAACAATGAAGTGTGCAATACTGTTGGAGATGGTTCTGTGAGAATTAGGATGTTTGATGGGATGGTGTGCATACTTACTAATGTGTGGAATGTTTTAAAGCTAAGGAAGTCACTAGTTTCCGTGGGGGCGTTGGATTCCATGTGTTGCAAAGTTACGATAGAGAAGAAAGTTCTGAAAATATCGAAGAGATCAATGGTGATGATGTGGCAAAAAAGTCAGGTACTTACATCTGCTAAGGGGATGACAATTATATGATATTCTAATATCAGAGTTGAGAGTTAATATAAGATTGATTCAACTAAGTTGTGGCATCTACGACTTAGCCATGTCGTGGAGAGAAGCTTACAGGCTTTGAGCAAGCATGATCTGATCAAAGGGGTGAACTTCAAGCAGCTGTAGTTTAAGGAGGATTGTGTTTATCGAGCAGACAAAGGTTAGTGTCAATAAGGGAAGGTACCATACTAGAGGGGTTCTTGAGTATGTTCATACTAGTGTTTGGGGTCATGCATCAGTTCACTACTTCATATCATTCATGGATGATTTCTTCAGAAAATTTTGGGTATATGTGATGAAGGAAAAGTTGGAATCATTTGAATTGTTCAAGGTGTGGAGGACCCTTGTGGAGAGTCAAACAGGAATGCAGCTAAAAGTGCTCAGATTCAACAACGATGGCAAGTTTATTTCTATTAAGTTTAAGGAATTCTGTGAGGAGTATGAAGTAAAGAGGTACTTCACTAAACCAGGAGATCTGTTGCTGAATGGAGTTACGTAGAGATGAATAAGACACTTCTAGAGAAAACGAGATGTCTCAGGATTACTTCAGGGCTACTGAAGAGATTTTGAGCCGAAGTTTAATCGACCATAGCTTATTTGGTAAACAGGATCCATCTTCTCTATTGACGAGAAAATTTCAGAGGAGGTTTGGACAAGGAAGCTAGTGGATCTAGATCTTCTTCACATGTTTGGATGTCCACTTTAGGTTCACGAGGAATGTGATAAGTTCGAAAGAACTATGTCATGTTAGGACACATAAATGATGTAGATGGAAGTCTAGATGCAAATACGATCTTGGTTGTTCGACAAGTGACAGTTAATGAGTCGAGAGTGCTACACAGAAAAGATTTAGAAAGTATCGAAACATGTGAAGGCAAGGAGGTGCCAAATGAGGTGAAGGTGCTTATTTCAAATCATAGGATCGGATAGATGTTGGTAAAGAAGTGGCGGTTGATAGAGAGAGTCATGAGGTTCCTACTACTTGTAGCGATGGTTGTGGGAGTTCTAATCGAGGTGGAGATCCTAAAGCTACTATGGATGAATTTATTGCTAGCAGAGTGGGACGATGCACAGTAAAGGCCCAAGCTCTCTACGAGGACTATGTGTATTTGGCTTATGCATTGCATGCACATGGAGATGGCAGATAGGGTTGCGGTTGATGCATTGAGTTTAGACGCAAACTCAAGGTGGAGGTGTGCTAGGAAAGATGGCAATATGATAGCACATCCCAAGAAAATTCACAAGATGGAGAATTCGATGGTGGAAAGGTTGGTGGTGGTGTTTGAGCTTGGCTCAAACTTAATTTCTTTGAAAATGTGTTAGGATGCCACGAAGTGGTACAGAGAGACATTATGGATTTTGCTTCAGGTAAGAATTCAGGAGATACTATGAATTTGGAGATTCATTTTGCAAAGGGGTTCGTTGGACACTCAGTTAGTTGGTGATGCTCAGTGCGAAGCTCACTAGTCAAGTGTTCTATCCTCAGGATGATGTAGTTTATTTTTTGAAGGTGGAGGATATAAAGTTTTGGTTTGGTTCGGACTTTGTGGTGTGTTTGTATTAAGGTGGTGTGTTGAGAAATATGACACAAAATACCAAAAATATCTCAAGATTAACTTAGGATTTATGATGATTTTTTGGAGAGTTATTCGAAATTTATTAGAGCTTAACATAATGGAATGTCTTAGTCTAGCCCAGAGTTAATTAGTTTTTTTGTTGAAGCCCACGTGCGGCCCAGTACTGTGCAGCATGTGGATCGGTCGCACCCGCGCATAGTGTGCGAGCCCAGGCACACGACTCATGCCCTCAACACATGTGAGTGCGGCCATGCGTAGGGTTGGTTTGAGAGCTTTTCTCCATTGTTTTATTCTCCAACATCTTAGCAGGTTTGGTTTATTTCCTTCAACCAAATGCCTTATTGAAGCATTTGTTATCTATCCAACTAGACGCAAACCAAGTAATGGTTAGAACTAGTATAAATCTTGGTGTCAGGTGCGAGTTTATTTTTTGTTTTGCGTTGCTGACATATACTGTTGTGTTAATGGTCTTGTAGAGATCTCATTATCTTTGTTTGTCGGTTCAACGATCTTGGAACTCTGCAGGGTGATTGCTTTCTTGCTAAGCCTATCAAGAGGGCATAAGCGCCCATGCGAGATGATCCCAATCACTCCCAACACTTAGAGCACCAATTACACTTGTTATTACGAAACGTGAATTGTGAAGTTACATTCTTTGAACTACAAAATAATTTCGCACATCAAGAACGGCTACCTTTGTTCTTCGTTCTTGAATCGATAGCACGTGTTTTGGATATTGTGAGCTGTTCTCGACGGCAACCGCACATCGTCACCCCATAACGCATGCATGCAACCGAAATTTTTGGAGTGAAGGGCGTCCCTTAATTGTACTTGAAAAAAGAAAATGTGGGTCCAGGCTGTTTTTAGATTTGAGTTGAGTTTAATTATGAGCAAATATTAGTGGTTCTTGTTTGTTGAATTTATGGAGCAGATCATAAGCGTCCAACGACAGCTGTGTGCGATTGAATTTTCAGCAACTTGGTGATCCGAATTATGGAGTGTGGTACCTTAGAAGCCTAGCTGGCTCTTCATTGCTTCACTGAAAGGAGTTGAGTGATCCTTTTCAAGGCATGCGTGCCTGCCTCCGATTAGAAGACAGACTTGGCATGGCCAAGATAAGGATGGTCCAATTAATACCTAACTAAGAGTGGTTTCTTCCACGCTATCTGGGGTGCTGCTCATCCATCTAACCAATTTTCAACTGACCAAAAACCTACCCATTTTCCATTGATACAAGAGGTTTTAGTCAATCATGTAGCCGTTTGCAAAATTTTCTGTTACGACACAACCAATGCGATGAGTTGATGATGAAAAACTTCTTTAGTTTACTTGAAAATTGGCAATTTTGGGTAATAAAATATTTGGATCAAAATGAACGGATCTGATCGTTTGTTTAAAAAAAGACGGTGGTGGTGTTTTTGACACATTTTCTCTTTGGATATCTAATACTCATTTTTCTTTTATATGTTTCTATACATACATGCATACATACATATACATATACACAAACACAAACACAAACACACAAACACACGACCTCCCCCCCCCCACAAAAAAAAACAAAACAAAACAAAAAAAATGGCCAAGGAGGAATTGGCTTCCTAACGGCCCACCGACAACTATTTTTTTTGAATACTTTGGGATATGATTTATACCTCATGGATGACCACCACATCAAATATTAAGTAAATCCATCGTTATTTGACCTTGATCTACACATTACAAATTCAACGGCTGTAAAACATAAAATCTTTTTGTTGGAATTACGGACTTCATGCCATGTATATATACACTCAGTCTCATAGATGTTTTTGGGCGTGTGGATGCACACATATTGCATTAATTCACATATATATTACTAAATATGAATTAAGGACCTAATTGCAATGATCTAATAAGTTTTATGGTCCTAGTCATTTAATAATAAGTGTGTCGACATATTTGCAAATGTTAGGAATTTATGAGGTAATTACTAATTTATGATGGGCAAATAAGTAAAATCCACACTTCTATGAAAAAAGGGATATGGTCCCTGATTGTCATACGTTCTTTTTTAGTTTCTCATTTAGAAAACTATCGTAAGAGAAAAACAAAGAAGAAAGGGCTTCCCAGCTCCGTCTCTCTGTAAATGTATGAACAACTAAAAGATCAAGACATGAATTTCTCTTCTTTCTCATGGATTCTGTTAATCTTCCGTACTTAATTCTTCTCAAACAATCTCTAGGCAAGGCTTTTTCATGAAATTCAAAGTTCTTTCAATTGATATCTGAGCCTCCTTCTTCTAGAATTGTTTGGATCTCATTCTATGATGATTAAATAATCAATCTATGATGATTTTCGAAATAATTATGTCTGAATTCATTACAAGATTATGAAATTTTGGGTCTGAAATTCGAATATGTTCATAATTTCGAATTTACGAATTTGTGATATTTTCTGAAATTTTGATGTCATTTGGTTGATTATATACATGATTCTAATGTTTATTCATGTTATAATGGCTTCCCATCTACCTCTCTCTGCATTAGGGACATCGATCCCGCGATCCAACTAGCACGTGGGCAAGGCTTTACCACTGCGATGGAGTTTTCTTTCGATTTATATTTTGTAATTTAAATTACTTATATCAATGTTTGGGTGATTTTTACACGAGTAATAACATAAAGATTGCTTAAATAAGCATTCTTAGTTTTTTCACGTTAATTAGCAGAAACAGAATTGTCACCCAAGTGACCTCTGCTGTGAAAACTTTTTATTTATGGATTACTAAAGGCATTTTTGTATACATTATTTTTCATGCATGCAACATGTCTACCCAAAGAAAAACTGTTATTTGGCAGAGATTAATGTGTGCTTGTGTTAATGAGTATTGATATCTATCAGGTGTACCGTGTGAATACTTGGCAGGACCAAAGAAAGGCCAAGTATTTCGCTATAATATTATCTCTCTTTATTACTACAAAAAGTTGATTGCTAGCAAGTCGAATTTCCAGTCCAAAGACTATATTTGATGTTGCATTGATCAACTTGTAAATGAGTTGTTATTATTGATTTGGTTAATCACTAATTTTTTTGAATAATTAATTGTGAGCTAATATGCATTCTATTTGTTCTTTGTACAGCTGACATTCTAAATGCAATTTCGATTGCTTCTTCCATCAATAGCATTCCCATGCTGAATGGAACTAATTTTAAAACTTGGAAAAATAAAGTGAAAATGATTTTGTGTCACATGGATCTTGACTATGCATTAGGGTTGATAATCCAGCACCACTTACTACAGAAATTACTTCTCAAGAGAAGAAAACTTCCGAAATGTGGAAATGATCCAACAGCATAGGTTTAATGACCATGAGAGATATAGTATTTGAAGCTTTTCTGGACACTTTATCTGAGAATATAAATGCTCAGCAGTACCTTGAGACCCTTAAAGAATGCTTTGGAAAAAGCGATAAGGCAGAGACAAGCATTGCACTTAGAAAGCTTGTTTTCATGAGGTATAAGCGTAATATGAGCATTAAGTAGCACATATTGGAGAAGTATAATCTTTCTAGGAAACTGAAAGCATCTAAAATTGAGTTGCCAGAAGATTTTCTTGTCCATTTCGTGTTGATTTCTATCCCTCCTCAATTCAATCAATCCGGGGTAAGCTACAATTGTCAAAAGGACAAATGTACATTGAATGAGCTTATTTCTCATTTAGTGCAAGATGGAAAAGATAAGGCAACAAAGGCAAATAATGCTCACTTAGCTACGACCTCTTCTGGTACTGAACAGAAGAGGAAAGGCAAAGTAACTGTGACATCAGGATCACAAAAAAGGAGGTCTTCAATAATGGGAAAAAAGGAAATAAAGTGCTCTTTTGTAAGGACACTTATCATATCAAGAAAGTCTATGCAAAGTATCACGACTGTCAAGTGAAAAGGGTAAGTCTTTCTCTTTCGTTTACACTCATATTGCAATACTTTCAGTTCATATATATACTTGGTGGTTTAATTCGGGTGCCTCAAGTATACACTACTACATATCGGGCCTTCGGCCACGGACAAATCAGTAGCCAAAGGCTGCCAATCCGTGGTTGAAACATATTGGCCACTTAGAAAAATAATTTCGTGGTTGGAAATCTGTGGCCGATACCGTAGTGGTTGTTGGCACTTTTGGCCATGGACCTTTCCGTGGCCGATAATCTGCCACGGAATAAATGCAATGGATATCCGTGGTCGAAAATTAAAATTAAAAAATATATAAAACTATTGGCCACGGACTTATCAGTGGTCGATGTTGACTACTGGCCATGAATATGCCCGTGGCCAGTACTTATCGGCCACGGATTTTGTACACCAACATGACGTATACCGTACACGTAATCCGTGGCGGAATGCTTACAGCAACGGACATTTTCGTTACAATTTTCTTTTTTCAGCCACGGATATGACCGTGGCTAAAACCTATTTTCCTTGGTTTTCGTGCACGAGTTTGTGCACAAAATCCGTGGCTTATAACTTTCAGCCACGGAATATTCCGTGGTAGAAAATAAATATCGGCCACGGATTTGTCCGTGGCCAATTAGTAATAAAGTTTTTTTAAAAAAAATAGCATAAATTCCTGCATATAATACTATAAATTAGTAACAAAAATATCAAAAAGTACATGTATACAACAAAATTAATCCACATACATAAATACACAAAACCATTAAAAATCAAATGCACACAAATTAATATTAAAAACCAATATTACATACTCCAATAGAATCCTATATGTCTGCAATGTGAAAAACTCGTAAACTCCTGACATAGACCCCGTCATCTCCCGCTACAGCCGCCAAGCCCACCATCGCCCCCAAGCCTGACACCCCCCCCCCTCTGGCAACCTCTGGTCCTGCAGGGCCGGCCTCGCCACCTCGACCTCCCAAAAATAATATTAAGTTAGACAGTAAAACATAAAATATTAAACAAATAAACACATCCAATTAAATAGCACGAAAAGAAATACTTCATATTCAGTTTGCAAAGATCTTAAACACATAATTTAGTTTATAGCAATATTTATACTTTTTCCTTTACGAATTTCCATAGCTCGTAAACACATAATGTAAGAACTAAAAATTCTGTGGTTGTCAATGTTACTAAAATGAATGTTACTAAATTATGTCTATTCAGAAGTTTGTTTGTGAATGTTACTACAAGAAAATTTTAAAGACCTCTCAAGTTCTCTAGAATACTCTCTCACTTTCTAAAGATTAACATGAACCCATGAATGTTACTAAAATGCCCCTCACTCTTCTAGCCATTCTCAAATATGCCACCTTATGTAATTATCCTCCCACTTGGGGGGTAAATTACAAAGCATGCCATGATAACATACATGCACACACACATGAATGGCTAGAGGACATGCACCTCACAAACTTTCCTACACACACAACATGCATCCACACATACTTCAACCACAATAACATACACACACTTCCAAACACACACCCCAACCAAACACATACATGTACACACAGCTACACACATCCACACATACAAAATTCAAATGCATTATTTAGTATGTGAATAAATAATTCAAATGAAGATGAAAATCTATGCAGAAAACTCAATTTTTCGCATAAACAAACCCTAGAACTTGCTGCATTTAAATAAAGAAGATAATGCGTAAATAGATAAGAGAGAATGCGTATCCAAAACATTTTTAAAGCAATCAAATCTTTTCCACATTTACAATCTGAACATAAAACATTTTGGAGCAATTAAATTATCCCTAAGATCAGATTCATATTGTTTGGCATCCATGATGGGTTTTCTTGGGTCTACCTAGCTCGGGAAATTTCCTAACAATTTCTGAAAGTAAAAGCAGCAGTCCATCTATTCAGATCCGACAGAAATTAATCCACATAATATAGTAGCAATTTATTTTGAGGCAGTAAACAAAAAGTCAGCAAAAATGGACACATAATGAAGATTCAGCCGCAAGACAATGAAAATAGCAGAACTCAAACAGAGCCCAAGAACACAAGCTGCATTGTGGTAGAACACAACTGCAGTGGGACAAAACAGCCAGAACATAGCAGAACTCAAACACAGCAGAACACATCAGAACTCAAATAGAGCCCAAGAATACAAGCTGCAGTAGGCAGAACTCAAACAGTACAGAAGAACTCAAACAGAGCCCAACAACACAAGATGCAGTGGGACAAATCAGCCACAATAGAAGAACAGCCACAAGAAGACACTAAAAATCAGTAAAGTAAACCTAGCCGAACCCTCATTTGAAAAGAAATTCTCGGCGGCCAACCCTAGATCCGTCACTAAATAAAAAGTATAGGGCTATGGCAAAGAAGTCTCATTGCCCTAGTAATGCCATAATTAACACAAGGGAAGAATACCCTTTAATATAAAAATCCGAATCATCATCTCATAGCGCAAAACCCTAATTTTCGTAACAAATCAAAGGGATGAGAAGAAATACTTGGAGTCAAAATTAAAGAAGGTCTACCGTGAGCGTGGAAGCCAAGTCGGAGAAATCCCAAACAACACCAAACGCAATCGAAACAAAGCGGAAGATATTAGATGGAGAAAACTCAATTTTTCGCGTAAATGATTGCAAAAATGATGTAGATTTTATACTTAAATAACATGTTGATACGTAACTACTGATACATCAACATGTTCTACATTACAATATATTAAAAAAACCCTAAATGTGATCGAAATTCAAGCATTTTGTAATATGTTGATACAATCCTTTCGAAGTTGATATTCTATGATATGTTTCAACCATAAGAAAAGTTTCTACATTTATGTATATATTTTGGAAAGAAACTTATTTTTAATTGAAATTCTTGCATGAATTAAGAGTCTAGAATTTGCACTCTTTCCTTATAATGATGTTTACGGGTCTATTTTCCCCGAAAATCGATAATATGGATGCTACGGGGTCAACGCGGTCAAAGGGGACACACGAGACCCTCGTGTTGTCGTGGCTGTCACGTGAGACGGAGATGACCCGAGGGGTCGGTCGATGGTGCGTTCGCTTAAGCAGGAAGGCGCGGCTCCGTTCTTCGGTTGGCCGAGGGGTAGCCTCGGCAGGATGACAACCTTCGGGATCGGTTGATCGCTAGGTGAGGGACGCGTGGATCTTCGCGTCGGCCCGCCGAAGGATAGCCTCGGCAGAGCATTGGCCTCCTGGTGGTGGAGATGAGCGGACTCGAGGACGAGGGCGCTCGGCTCCGGTTGGGAGGACGCTGAGGGGTAGCCTCGGCGTCGCTGGATCTCCTGGACCTGAATAGACGAGAGAGCTCGTCAGGGGGGTCAGACCTTGGTTCCGACCGATTCCCCTCCGATGCCAAAGTCAGATCGGGTCTGATAGATGCTCGGCGAAATCGGACTTGGTTCGCAGAGAGACCAAGCCCCGATCCTCGGGCCGAGCGTTAGAGGAGAAATATTCAAGGTGGAAGAAGGTGTTGGAGTGTTAGTATGCGATACCATTGTTGTAGATCACGAAGATCCGGCCTCCTTTGCTATGACGCATCCCCTCCTTCATATACTTGAGCCCCCTGCGATAATGGGCCATTATTACCGTCATTCATGGGAGCGTGCCAAATGAGGAGCATTGACCCCCACTAATTGTACCAGTTTTGATGAGGGGAAGAATGCCATAAAAGTGGTCATGATGGCTAGAGTGATGGCCTTTGGCGGTTGCCATATTTGGGGAGCCATGATGGCTAGAGAATAATGGCCATTAAGCCAGACCGTAATTAGATAGCCATGATGGCTAGAGAATGATGGCCATTAAACCGGGCCATAATTAGCGAGCCATGTTGGCTGGAGAGTGATGGCCATTACGTCGGGCCATATTTTTCTCCACTATTGACGTGTGCAGTCAGTTGGGCCTTCGTCTTGGGTGGAGAAGCGTGACCCGCCCGTGAGATCCTTGGGCCGGAGCTCAAGGCCATAGTAGGCCGGTTGACTGGTCGTAGTTGACAGTACACGGTCAAAATAGTCCTATCAATTGCCCCCATCTTCTGAGCTCTACCGTTGTTGAGGTGGAGGTCGGGAGATGTAGTATAAGGGGGAGAGGATGCTCCTTTTGTAAAATTGGTCTGTCTTGCAGAGTTGGCTAGTGGCGATAGATCGTCGGTCCGAGACTTGTTCGGTGGCAAAGGGAGTTACCCATCGACTTACGGCCGATGAAGGAGTTTGGTCGGCCAGCTGGGAGAGCTGCCCCCCAGTCTTACGGCCGATCTCGTTCGTTCGGTGGCGGGGAGGTTGCCCCTTGACTTACGATCGACGAAGGAGTGTGTTGACCTGCTGGGAGAGTTTCCCTCAGCCTTACGATCGATCTAGTTTGTTCGGTGGTGAGGGGAGTTGCCCCTCGACTTACGGCTGACGAAGGGGTGGGTCGACCAGCTGGGGGAGTTGCCCCCAGCCTTATGGTCGGTGGGTCGATTGGCCTGCTGAGGGAGCTACCACTCAGTCTTATGGTCAACCGAGTGATCAGCCAGCTGGGGGAGTTTCCCCCAGCCTTATAGTTGATCTGGTCGGTCTGTTGGGGGAGTTGCGCCCAGCCTTATGATCGACGTGTCTATTGGCCTGCTGGGGGAGCTAGTCCCAGTCTTAGGGTCAACCGGGTGATCGACCAGCTGGGGGAGTTGCCCCCAGCCTTATGACCGATCCATTCGGTAGCGAGGGGAGTTGCCCCTCGACTTACGGTCGACGTAGGAGTGATCGGCCTGCTGGGGGGTTTCCCCAGCCCTTCGACCGACCCGTTCGTTCGGTTGCGAGGGGGGTTGCCCCTCGGCTTATGGCCGACGAAAGGGGCGAGGACCTTGTGAAGACTTTCGAAGATTCCATTGTGGTGCTCTACCACTACCTCGTCCAGCTCGGGTGGATGCAGGAGCAGTTCGGTTAGCGGGGACCCAACAGCATGGTCGGAGGAGAGGTCTGGACCCTCGAACTCGGATGGTAGGGCTTCGGCCAGACCGGCTCGGCCACGGTCGGAGGAGCTGCTTGGTTGCTCAAACTCGGACGGTGGTGCTTAGGCTAGATTGGCTCGGCCACGGTCGGAGGAGCTTCTTGGTTGCTCGAACTCGGATGGTGATGCTTAGGCTAGATTGGCTCGGCCACGGTCGGAGGAGCTGCTTGGTTGCTCAAACTCAGACGGTGGTGCTTAGGCCAAATTGGCTCAGCCATGATTGCAGGAGCTGCTTGGTTGCTCAAACTCGGATGGTGATGCTTCGGCCCGGCTTGCGAAGAGAGCTTGACATGGCTGGCAACTCGGCTTTGAGCTCAGGTTAGGCTGGATCAGGCCTGCTGTAGGAGGAAGATGGCCTCGCCACTGCAGCAATGGGCTTGGCAACTCATCAAGCTGTGGAACTTAGCTCGGTGCCCCAGAAATGACCAGTTGGGTCAATGGCTTCAGATCTTGGATCGGAGCTCGTGTCGGGATGCGTGACTTTCATGCGGGTCGGCGGGCTTCCATGCTTTTGATCGGTGCTTGGATCTTTGATTTGAGTCTGGAGAGTCCTAACGATGCCCGGGACGTTGGTTGATGATATCCGAGCTGATTATCGCCTGGTTTGGGGATGTAGATGACGTTTTGCAGAGATGTAGCTCACATGGGATCGAGCTTTGACCAAGCACTGATCGAATTGATAGGAGGGGCCTCGAAAGAAGTCAACCAAACTCCACGATGCTCCATCTGGATCTGGATCGATGAGGTCTGAGGTGCTATAGCAGAACTGGGATAACATCAAGGATGGATATGAGGCTTGTGTCGATCCTCGACGAAGCTCGGAAGCCTGGGTCAAGAAATCGACATCTTCTCTGGTTGATGAACAACGACGCCGTTGTTTTCGAGCTCCATGCGAGACGATTGGCAAGTGAGTTCGATAAAGTATGCGGCTCCCAAGCTCGGGACGTGGCTACACGATAAGGGTACTGTTCGAATGTTTTGACGATGGCGGCTCGGAAGCTCGGCATTGAGAGGTCGGTAGCTTGGCATCGCTCGGGTTGGCAGCTCGGATAAGGTTTGCTTGGGTCGACCTGAGGAGGTGCGCCTGGTAGCCTACCGAAGCTTGGATGCGCTCCGAAGAGGCCTCGATATTGAAGCGGCGTCGACATTGCGACAAGGGAACCCCATGTCGAGGTTGGATCTGCTCCGTCGAGGGCATGATCGGACCGATTCTTCAATATCGAGGCTTGACGTACGGCAAGAGAACTCCAATCGAGCTCAGATCTACTCCGACGAGGGAGCGATGGGACGAGCTTTGACATTGAAGCTGTGCCAGGGGAACTCCAAGTCGATGCTGAGTCGGAAGGGATCAAAGCTTCCTCCGACGCTTAGGTCAAAGGCGAGTTCAGATCGTGTGTCGAGGAAGTCGACTGGGGAACAACGAGCTTGCTTGACCCATGGCAACCTTGGATCGGTCATCGATGACACACGGTGAAGTCAACGCATCCTCTGATGCTTGGGTTGAAGGCGATCGAAGCGTGCTCCAACGCTTGGTGATGTGGATGATGAACCTCGATCTTGGGTGCTCGAAGGTTGTCTGGGTTGATTGAAGCTCCGATGTGGGTCAACCTTTCTAGCGGTGACGAGTAGATGTGGGTCAACCATCGTTTACAGGACGAGCATAGACCCCATCGAAAGCTCGACCTGTCACCAACGGAGCCAGTTCGACACTCGGAGCCGGTCTACTGATCCCTGAGAGCCCAATCAGCAACCGTCAGGGGATGAGTCGATGCTCGGAAGGTGCAGTGAGTTCCCACGACCCAACGCGGTATAGGTCCGAGCTTTATGAGGCTCGACGTGCTCCAACTGAGGGTCGTCGAGCCTCGTGCGTGGTAGCTCCGACCGATACCATGCATTCCATCGCCTTTGTTGCGCTCACCAGAGGATTCGATCCGCGATCATCAGAGGTTGGATCGAGCCTCAGAAGCGGATATACCTTCGGAGGTTGGACCGATACCATGCATTCCATCGCCTTTGTTGCACTCACCAGAGGACTCGATCCGCGATCATCAGAGGTTGGATCGAGCCTCAGAGGTGGATATACCTTCGGAGGTGGGTCGCCGCACCGGAGGCTAGATCAGCGGTGATGGAGCTCTGGATAGGATGCCCTGGAGTTTCGACGCGACGGCTTGGTGGATCAAAATACTCTGTTCAGTGGTCGGCGATCCTCATACTTTGGTTGACGTGCTTCGAACGAAAGTCGACGAGCCTGAGCGGAAGTCGACGAGTCCATTGCCCCTATCCCCTTTGGTGTAGTGGCTGGTGAATCTCGGTCGGATGAGCTACGATGAAGCTCAAATCTTAAGTCTCTTCATCAGCAGATGGGAGTTTCAAGAGTAGCTCGGAGCTCGATCATCTAAACATGCCGGCAATAATGCTGTTCGTGAGATACTCGAAACACCGACACTTTGCACCGTACTTGCACGAAGGGGCTCAGACAAAGGAGTCAGCCCAAGGCTCGAAGGGAGGGAGATTAGCAGGGAAGCTCGGCCTTAGAGATTGATCGGCCTCGTTCAGATTACATTGGTCCGGCTGGCGGGAAGAAACTCAAGCTCGCTAAGGGACGGAACGCCACCGACTTTGCCGCCATGGCCAATTTATTGATAAAGAAAATGTCCAAAGAATTGGCATGATAGCGAGCTGGAAAGATGAATCACCCCTTAACCCATGCTAGATCCGAACTCGGACACCCCAAATCTCAGCAAGAAGAGTCTTTGAAGCTCGGAGGGAGGGTCCATTGCTTCACGCGGCAGCTAGCGGCAGCAGCCTGGGAGCTCGTCGGCCTGCCGCTGCTGATTATCTTCGAGGGGCAGCTCGTCTTCGAGCAATGGAGCTCGGCGGATGCCATTCATATCACGGCAAAGATAATGGAATGCAAAATAGATCAGCACATGGGAATTGACCAATTTTACATCAAGCACCAATCGAATTAAAAATAAATCCCAGTACAGAGATCAAACAAAAATGTCTGCCCCTTTATAATTTAAAGATTCAAGGAGCAAACCATACCCATGAGAGAAGCTTCAAGAGGTTGCTGGATCATGGGCTCTTTTGTTCGGTCGATAGTTCAAGCGACGCTCGGAGGCGAAGCTGGGAATCAGTGGTCTCGACAGAAATATATCTGTAGCTTGTACAGAGGCAGATTCGTGCGGCTCCATCTATCAAGTTTTCTTTGTCAATCGAGCTCCAATACGGCGGTTTATTGGTTACGGATCCGATATTATCACTTGTTGCTGGTTGGATCTCGTTTGATGACCCGAGGTATTTCTTCAACGAGCTTAGGGCTCCACTGTTGGGTATTTGATTGGATCCCCGCCTTTTCTCCCTCGACCGCCTGCCGATGCCCCGACATGGGCCAAGACTCAAGCGATTGGATTCAAACGAAGAAGCCGGCAATGAGAGAAAAAGGATATTGATAAATAGAACGAGTCATTTGTCGGTGTGGTGGACGACGTGGGTGTTGACTCGTTCCCACAGACGGCGCCAATTATTTACGGGTCTAATTTTCCCGCAAATCGATAGTATGGAGGGTGCGAGGTCAACGCGGTCAAAGGGGACACGCGGGACCCCTGTGTTGTCATGGCTGTCACGTGAGACGGAGATGACCCGAGGGGTCGGCCGATGGCGTGTTCGCTTGAGCGGGAAGGCGCGGCTCCATTCTTCGGTTGGTCGAGGGGTAGCCTCGGCGGGATGACAACCTTCGGGATCAGTTGAAGGTGGGATCGCTAGGTGAGGGACGCACGGATCTTCGCGTCGGCCCGCCGAAGGATATCCTCGGTAGAACGGTGGCCTCCTGGCGGTGGAGATGAGCGGACTCGAGGACGAGGGTGCTCGGCTCCAGTTGGGAGGACGCTGAGGGGTAGCGTCGGTGTCGCAGGATCTCCTGGACCTGAATAGACGAGAGAGCTCGTCAGGGGGGTCGGACCTTGGTTCCGACCGATTCCCCTCTGATGCAAAAGTTAGATCGGGTCTGATAGATGCTCGGCGGGATTGGACTTGGTTCGCGGAGAGACCAAGCCCCGATCCTTGGACTGAGCATTGGAGGAGAAATATTCAAGGTGGAAGAAGGTGTTGGAGTGTTAGTATACGATACCATTATTGTAGATCACGATGATCCGGCCTCCTTTGCTATGACGCATCCCCTCCTTCATATACTTGAGCCCCCTGTGATAATGGTTCATTATTGCCGTCATTCATCGGAGCGTGCCGAATGGGGAGCATTGACCCCCCTAATTGTACCCGTTTTGATGAGGGAAAGAATGCCATAAAAGTGGCCATGATGGCTGGAGTGATGGCCTTTGGCGGTTGCCATATTTGGCGAGCCATGATGGCTAGAGAATAATGGCCATTAAGCTGGGCCGTAATTAGATAGCCATGATGGCTAGAGAATGATGGCCATTAAGCCGGGCCATATTTAGATAGCCATGATGGCTAGAGAATGATGGCCATTAAGCCGGTTCATAATTAGCGAGCCATGATGGCTGGAGAGTGATGGCCATTAAGTCGGGCCATATTTTCCTCCAGTATTGAAGTGGGCAGTTGTCACGACCCGCTACCCTGAAATGGAGGCGAGACGTGAAAAGGTCCGCACGAGAGTGGAGCTGTGAAGCCCCAAACCCGATAAGCGTCCACGATACATAAACAGGTCCCTGTAACCACAACGGAAAAACAATAATAACACAAGAAGAGACTGAAATAAAAATCTCACATCTCATAATTTGTCCAACATCAAAATAAGTCCAACATCCAGAAAAGCCACCAGGCTAAAAGAAAAGAGTCTAAGGCCCAGAACAAGGCCAACAAAAGCAGCGACTGCATAAAAAAGTATAGGTGCTACGCACCGATAACAAAACAACTGTCTAATCAAAAGTAAAACACAACGAAGACACTAGGACTGGTCCCCAGTGTCCCTGTACTCCCCGCCAAGCACAAGCTCGGGCTCGGCGTCAGCAAACACCTCGTCCTCAACAAGGTACTCGGGCTCAGGATCTAACATGTGTCACCCAAAAGAGTAAAGGGGCACATGTCAGCAAGTCAAAAGACTTGGGCAAGGAAACTGAAAGTAAGGCAACTAGCAACCTAGCAGTTTAGTATGCATGACATGGCAGTTATAACATGAGTGCACAAGTTAAACATGGCAAGGCAATATGTACAAGAGAACAATCATCAGGACGAGACAAGAGTAGCCAAACTACTATCAAACTCAGTCAATTCACATTGTTGTAGGAGTTTACGCCCTTCGCTGAATGGCAAGCATTTCAGACCGAACGGCACTAAACACCAATCACATTTCACGGTTGTTTTGTAGATGTTTGCGCCCTTCGCTGAATGGCTAGCATGTCAGTCCGATCGGCCCCAAACACTACCCCACCCCAAAGAGTTTACGCCTTACAACTGCAGTTGTTGATCAAACAGACTCCCAGTTGAATGGCCGCTTAACCCTCACCCCCTATACCCACACGTAATGGAGCCTGGGGTCCCCGCACATTGAGCTCAGCTAGTGAGCCTGAGGTTGCCCCGCACATTGAGCTCGCATTCTTAGTTCACAATTCAATACATTTCGAGCGTTGGGGTTAGCAACTCATTGTGCTCGCTTCTGGTCACGAGCCAGGAACACAAGTATGGCGTAGGGAACACCTAGCCGGAACACGCAATTCGGGCATTGGCTATCAACCAACACATGGCCCGCTTCTGGAACACGAGCCAGGAACACAACATTGTAGCGAAGCTACGCAATCACAGCAATACCTAAAGAATGCGAGGTCATGACAATTTATTTGCGTACCGTTAATTAAATTAAACGTGACAGGCGAAATGCAATGACATGGACATATTCGCGTACCGTTAATTGAAAGTAAACATGACATGGTAATTGTGCAACATGCTAAAAGTCGGAACTAGCTTCGTTGTCAAGCTAGTTCCCCAATTTGCGCCTAGGCGAGTATCATTTCGTCGCCTAGCCTCTTTTACGCCTACAACAAGCAAATGGCCTAAAACATGGCCTAAACCCTAAGTGGCAAGTTTCACTTGCCTAGCACCGGGAATGACGACCACTTCGTCACACGGATGCCAATCTATGGGGAGAATCGCTGTTATGGGGAAACATACAACAAACAACATGAAATTTATTAGGGTTTTCATAAAAACACAACTAGGCTATGAAAACAACGATAGATCGATTTCTTACCGAGGAGAGGCGGAAGAAACACTCCGGGGAACCCTAGGATCAGATCTGGAAGCAAATGGAGAAGTTTGGGGAAACTAGGGTTTTGGGGGATTTGGGGATTTTGATGGGTTTTGGTGAGATTTTGGGGAAGATGAGAGGTGGATGGAGTGAATGGTTGGATTGGATGATGATTCTAGGGCTTGGAATGAAGAAATGGAGCTTGGAGGAAGATGGGGGCTGAAGGGGGAAGATTTTAGGGTTTTGGGTCGTGTTGGGGAAGAAGAAGTCGTTTGGGTTGGGTATAAATAGGTTGAGCTGGCGGCTGCCCAGAAATTAGGGTTTTAACACTGGTTAGTCGGTCAAAGAACAACCACTGACCGACTAGTTTGGCAACTAGTCAGTCGGTCGACCAACGCAGACCGACTAAGTGTAAACAGTAACTCCTGAACGAAAATAGGATTTAGAGTTAGTCGGTCCATGAACAAATACTGACCGACTAGTTTAGCATCTAGTCGGTCGATGAACGTTCTTAGACCGACTAAGAGTAAACAGTAACTCCTGAGAAATTTAGAAAGCTAACTAGTCGGTCCAAGAAGGATTGCCGACCGACTGGATCGTCATCTAGTCGGTCGATGCCCCTTCTTACACCGGCTAATGAGCACCAAAAGTTCCGATACGGAGCGCGGGGCCCCGGGATCGATTCCTAAGACTCCTAGGCTTGATCTAATAGTAAGATACGACCGTTATGAAGCCCGTCACGAATGACATACTTCGAAATCGACGATCCTAAGGAAGAAACGAGAAAACACGACGAATCGATCGAAAATGAAAGCTACGGAGACGAAAACCACGCATGAGGAGAAAATCCACCAAACATATATTTTAATATAGATAATCCAATCGCACGAAAACCAGTCGTTACATCCTACCCACCTTAGAATAAAGTTCGTCCTCGGACTTTCTAACTATAGCTATAACTAGTCACCCTAGTAACTACCCTCAATCAATATCACATCAAAATTTCGGCCAAGTACATTCATTTCAAGTGCCTACATATATATACCCTAGGTAATCAATTATTAACACCACGGAAGTAAATATATATTCACGCACATAGTACACTTATACTTATTATAATCAAACAACTCCATTCACGTATTCAAATCATTCATATAGGCAAGTATATTCCATATAACTATAAAGCACTTATTACACACTATATGAAATAACCAAGTCTCTTTTACTTATATGAAAATAATTTCACACTAGGAAATACCATCAGAAACTACACGTATAGTTAACTACCTATGGACAAGACAATAATAGTACACTAGTCCCTATATCTCCTAGTATGCGCCAAACAACCAACATGCGAAATCACACCATGCGATTGTTAAAACAAGCTTACTAGACCTAATATACATCCACAATCATTATAATTTCACAATTTTTTTTGGTCATTCAAATGCATGCACACATTTCATCATATTATCACTCCATATATATAGTCCTATAGCTATAATCACGACACACCACACATACCACAGTCACCAATTCCTTTAACTATCACATACTTACCCGTGCATGGTGCACACCCACACACGCTATTATTTTATTCATATATACACCAATGTACATAGAGTGTACCCACTCAAGCTTGAGTGAGACTCAAAATCATAGCGGAATAATTCCAGATACGTAACATAGAATCCATACATATGCCAATACTAGCTAATGCATACACGTCTACCAACATAACCACATACATATCTAAATGTCAAACACCCTTAATATCTAACCAGGTAATATCACACATTTCAATCACTTCATATACCATGATATTATTACAAACATCAGCACACCTATATTTACAATACTCTCCCTAATAAAAGTATTTACCTATAGTCACACCCCAGCATCAGATATATATTCATACCATATCCATCCACTTATAATTGGCACACCAATACACTTACTTCATCCATTAGTCAAGATGTGCAATAGCCGTGTATACCTCATGGTATACACGCATACGACATCCAAATAGCAAGCAATACCAATCAAAATTATATTTCTACTACCATATATATATATATCACATATATACTCACGCAGCAATTTCATAACTACTCACGCCTACGCACAATATGTAACTGTTGGGGTTTTGGCGGACCCCCAGAGCTCGGATCCGTATCCGTCCTAAGTCGGACGGACCACGGAGGCACAAAAGCGCAGCGGAAAAACAGAAATCATATTTCTACACTAGCTAAACTATTTAGCTAGGCTCTGGGGAGCCAGAACCTAGCCCGATCTATGCCGACTTGGAGTGGGTCTGACCACTCCAAGAAGGATCTACACTAAGCGACTAATTAAAAATTACGCTAAAAACGCTTAACCACATACCCGGAATCTTGGCCCTGGAGCAGGCAAGATGTACCGCACCGTCTTGAGAAGCTCCTCGTAGCCGAGCCGCGTTGACCCGATCTCCCTGAGCCGCCTCGCACCCTCGCACCGATCCGCCCGAGCCGCTTTCGCCTCCGAGCCGATCACACGCGGTAGAAAGTTTCACTTGAGAAGAACCCGCGTCTTAGACGTCCGGATCAGATCCAAACCCCCTTCGTAGTCGTGCTAGGACTACTCCGGAGAATAGGAAAATTAGAGAGAGAGATTTAGTCGCCGATCGAGCCTGCTCTAAAATTCTGGAGCTACTCGATCGTTGACTGGTGTGTTTTTCAACGAGGAGAGTGCACCCCTATTTATATAGGGAGTGAGCACTCACCCTCTTGTTGCGGGCAATGTGGGACAATCCACATGAAGAGAAAAAATTGAATTAAGTCATTTGGCTTAATTTCAATTTTAAAGTTAGCCTTTCACAAAGTCAAACTTTAACGAATTAATTCTCCTCACATACTAAACTTCAGACACCAAACAAGCTATCAATCAGAAAAGCTTGGAATGGTGAACGCGTAGGAACTGACGGTGACGAATTTCGACTTCGTTTGACCCCTCAAACAATTGCTCAAAGTTTAGCAATTTTCACAAAATTCGTAGCCGTCATTTGGGTTTTCAAAAAAACCTAATTTGACTTAAGTTGCAAGCGCGCCCGCTAGACTTAGCGGGCGCGCCCGCCCAAGGGGGGCAAGGGCGGGCCGCCCGCCCGCTGCTGCAGCGGGCCGTGCCCGCTGCGAGCAGCGGGCGCTGGCCCGCTGCGTGCAGCGGGCCACGCCCGCTGTGCAGCGGGTGCCCTCCCGCTGCACACAGCGGGCCATGCCCGCTGCTGCAGCGGGTCACGCCCGTTTGATTTTGCACATGGGCCTTTTGGCCCAGCGGGTCTAACCCACTTCCCCTTGGACTCTTTCTGCGTTTCTGGGCTCGTTTGAGCTCCGATTTGGACGCGGTTTGAACCTGTGTTTAGACCGGGACGATCCCGTCATCCAGGTAACCTTTTCCAACAAGTTTGTTCCTACTAAATTCGTTGTAACTAATTTACAACACGTTTAGTCAAAGTTAGCATCTAATGCAACGTTGTGTCCCTATTGCTAATGCGACTAACTTTCACAACTCAGCTTGTGAATATCATCAAATGATATTTCTCTCTATTCTATATTCCTATTACTAAGACACGAATACTACTCGGTGTGAGACCCTACAGCCTGACCTTACTACAGGTTGGGGCTCGAAAACCCCTATACGACGGTCACTACGAGCAGTAGCTGTCGTCCCTGTTTCAGAGTCATCATAACGTGATCGACCCTTTGACAAAAGTATCATAAGGTTTGCATTGGCTATGTCAGAGATGAATTCCGTTAGCTAAAATCCCTTCGTCAAGACTGTGTTTGATGTTGGCCTAGGGTATGGTTTTCTGTCAACCCTATTAGACAACATTGGTCAGTATACGGCGGTCTTTATTGTATACACGTTGTACAACTTGCAACGTACCCCGGCCGAGGATTAACATAAAGACCGTACTGAGCCTATAACACTAACTTCCCTTTAATGGAAGTGACGAATCCCATCTTAGTCACTTACTCACCTAGAGAGCTTCTGGTGCAACCCAACCTAAGATCTTTCATCAGGACTGGTCCTCGAAGCTAGATCATGGGTCTAAGCTACACCGTCCGTTCACAGGTTTATACAGTTGACTTCAGGTCTTAAGGATCAACTAACCTATCATCACCCTAGAGTTATTAAAGACAGATCATTAAAGTTTAACCATTTAATAACTCTAACTTGGTCGTTCAGTGAACTCATTCTCTAATGAGCACCTGTGTCTCGTCTCCGACTTCGCCAAGTCGAATGACTATGAGATCATCATTACCCGAAGGCAAGACGAAGACACAGTGATCTATCCGATGTGTCGATATCCAGTTCTCGACACATCTATGATCACGAACCGTTTAAGACTTACGTTTCTATTCGGTCGCTTACTTACTCATAATCGAGATCTCATCTAGATATGTAAGGACCTAACTATAAGTCTATGGATATTATCTAAGTATATTAATACAAATGATTTTATACTTAGAGTAATACGTACCATATACGGTATGAACAAGACGTATAATCAAGATAAATTGCCTTATGTGCATATATCTTCCTACATCTCCCACTTGCACTTAGGCTATTTATCTCGGTATCTCATACCGTTATAGCATATCAGTCACTTCGACATTTGATATGGCAAACCTAAGAGTGGTTCTACTAATAAGTATCTACAACGAATTTTAATGGATTGAAATTACATCTCTTGATCACACAGGGTTGATCCTTTGAAAAATGATATGGATCAATTTTCCTAACTTCGTATAGCTAACAGTCAGCGTATACGATTTAGATGTGGGGTCTAACATTTTCGTAAGTCAGTTTTAGCACACTTCACTTTATTGTGTCAATATGTCAAGTACATATTTGACACCCTAAGTCTATATATATATATGATTAAATCAAAACAATTTTGACTTAATGATTTATATAGAAGATTCATTAAAGTGAAAAATCCTTTTTACTTAGTCCGGAAAACAGAACTAAGTATATTAATACGCTCCCACTGACTTTAAGAATTACCTGGTCAAATTTCTTCAACATAATATCTAAATCATATTTAGATTTATGAGTAAAATAACCATTTGGTAAGTGCCTTAGATGGAATGTACAAGTGTCAGATTCGGTTTGACGAATGAGTCAAGTCAAGATCGTTTTAAGGAATCTTGACATTGACTCGTTCAATCAAAACGTTCTACACTGTACTAATTCCTTTGACCACATTTACTATTAACTCTTTTGATAGCTAAATGCATGTAATCACGAGTTAAACTTGATATGCGTATTTACTGTGATTGCACACAATTTATACGCCCCCTGGAACTTATACTTAACTACTGATTGACTTCAGACATTTAGTCAGCTTCAAAATCAATATTATCGAAGCTCAACACCATTATTCGAAAATATACGCAACCATCACAGAAAAGCCACATCCACAGAATTTGAGCCAATTCAATTTCAATTGCAACAAACGAGACATCCATTCCAAAACAACGGGTTCATAAAAAGGAACCTTAATTTGTTTATCAAAAATAAACCTTGAGTGCAAAGCACTCATTCATTGTTTTCGATCCTTAAAGCTGATACATTTTATTCAAATAAAAAAAATGTCATCTCCATCACGATCAGCGTCTCTAGAAGTCTTTGAGCGGTCCCAGCAGCAACTGTTGCTTTAATTGCCGACCGATCTCCGTACTTCTCCAATCTCCAGTTCTTATCAGCCACCTGTATACAGTACACAGATGTCTATAAGTATCTCATACTTAATGAATGGAAATAATTGCATTTAATTGAATTTTAATTTGTACCTGAGGTGGAGGCATCAGTATGCCCCTTCTTCTTCTCTGCAAGATAGATCTTGCAGTTCCTCTTCCAGTGGCCAATCTTGTGGCAATGGAAGCACTCAGATTTCGACGGGGCCCCTTTGTTCTTCTTCTTCCCATTCTTAGCCTTCGCAGGTTGTGGGACCTGCCTCTTCTTTCCTTTGCCTTTCGGCTGGTCGGAAGTAGCAGAGCCAACAACCAGTGCAGCCGGCTTCTTATGAATCTCCTCAAACTGCCGGAGCATATTGAGGAGACCCGGAAGATCCGTCTCAAGGCTGTTCATTATAAAGCCAGTTATAAAAGGCTTGAAATCGGGAGTCAAAGACTTTAGGATAATGTCCGTGGACATCTCATTGTCCAGGACAAATCCTAACTGGGCAGCGTCCTCCACGTACCCGATCATCTTGATAACATGATCTTGTACGGGTTCCGTCCCCATCTTGGTGCCCCAGAGGTTGCTAGTGGCCTCGAACTTGGCAGCTCTTGATCGCTTGCCATACAACTCTTGTGCGTTGAGGAGCATGCTTTGAACATCCATATGTTCATGCTTCCTCTGCAACTCGTTGGTCATCGAAGCCAGAGTAAGGCACCTGGCCTTCTCTGCATCCCTCTGGTACAATTTGTAGGCTTCCTTTTCCTAGTGGGTCGAATCTTCATCCGGCTTATCTGGAGCGTCCTCGAATAGTACGTATCCTATTCCGGCTAGGGAAAGGACCAACTTGATGTTCCTAAGCCAGTCTTTGTAGTTGGTTCCATCCAGCACGTTCTTTTCAACCATGTATCTAAGTCCCGAATCCATTCTGTATTTTATAGATACTATAGTTAGTAAATGTTCGTAGTATAGTTTTAATGGTTTTAATAAAACTATATTCTCCCACTAAATTTATTTAAAGCCATAATAATAAACAATTTATTATAAAATAATATTTGTGAGAGAGGGATCCGACTACCCTGAGTCTGACAATCTTGAGTGTATCTCAACAAGTTGTCCGACTCTGCAGTCGGTAGACGAACTCGTCGTCAATCATATTTACTATGATTCCCTATCGATTTTTACCCCTAGTCATTTGTGATCATGAGTGTGCTCAACCGGATCACAATGGCTAGCCTAGTCGGACCCTTGTTTTCGTGTCTAGTCTGACTTGCCCCTTTGCTCGGTGTATGCACGACGCGCCGGTTTGGGTCAGGTCTTAGACTACATTCTTGGTTAGACTTACGCCGAAGCTCGAGGGATGAGACAACGGTTTTAGTCAGGTTAAGATGTCAATCAAGAAATCGGTTTCTATAAGATTGACATGTCACGGCTTGAGTGTAGCTCAACAACCGGAACATGTTTCTTACAGTTGCCAACTCCTAAAATAAGGAGGGCTACGATTTATCTTGAACAAGATTATTATCGTATTGACTTAGGTATAGTCGATGGACTTACATAGTCATGAATCGACTCCTTGCGGTCCAGCGGACGCGGCCAGGGAATTGACTAAGCCAGGACCACTTGTTACCCAGTCTAGCTAGGTTGGTCCAAAAACTTTAGCCAAGCACATTGACCGACATCATGATCCATTGAAGGAGTTGTCATCAATCTTATGTTTTCCAAGCAACTAAATGGCTTTTAATAAAAAAACAACTAGTTAATCCTTATCAACTAGTGGATCCTAAAATTCAAAATTTTTCAGATTGGTTGAACATCTTTTATTAAGTCCTTATCAACTATAAGGTTCTACGTTCAACTTACTACCCCAATCTTATTAGGATTCATAAAACAATTCAACATTTTGCCTTTTATGAAAATCATTAATTAAACGATTTAATGAAATGATTTACAAACAAGGGGACTACCCTAATCAGGTATTAGGTTCAAATGTTGTTTTGTTTTATTGATCGTAGCATGTCACTATCATGTTTTAATGGCTAACCTAACAAGGTTTGTGTATACAATATACAACATGAAATGAAGCAACTAACTTTATACGCATAAAAGAAAGTTTCATTTTTAGTGACATATGAAAGGTATTTGCAAGTTTTAAAAATTATCTATATAATACAAACATGCAAATCTAAATTTTAACACTTAAAATTAAAGATTAAAATTTTAAAGCCTTCATAAAATTTTATCGCATAAAACTAAGTCGTACAAAATTATCTAATAATTTTAAACTTAGGCCTTAAAAAATTTTAACCTCATTTCTAAAATTAAAATATCACATAAAAATTTTAGAAACATCTATGTAGTAAAAGAAATTAATTTTATATAACATCTCATGAAATAAAATTATTTCTATTATTAACATATATAAACAATTTTAAAACTCTTTTAAAATCTTTTAGAAATCCTTTTTAGAAGCATTCAAGTAAAGTTTAAAGATTTCTAACTTTATGTAACTAAAGAAAAATTCTTAAATTTCAAAAATAAAATTTTTCTAAAGATTACATAAACATTAAATACCCTTTTAAAATTTTTAATGGCTCATAAAAATTTTATAAAGTATTTATAATAAAGGAGACTACTTTTTAGATTTATCGCATAAAAATAATTTTGCTCCAAAATTAAAATAAATATCAGTGTTGCAAAAATTTTTGAAACACAAAATATTTTCAAAACTAATTTAACATAAAAAAAAGTTTTGCATATGAAAGCTAAGCATTTTTAACTATTTAAAAAGTCGCTATAGTAGATCTATAGCATAACCGTGGCTCTGATACCACTGTTGGGGTTTTGGCGGACCCCCAGAGCTCGGATCTGTATCCGTCCTAAGTCGGACGGACCACGGAGGCACAAAAGCGCAGCGGAAAAACAGAAATCATATTTCTACACTAGCTAAACTATTTAGCTAGGCTCTGGGGAGCCAGAACCTAGCCCGATCTATGCCGACTTGGAGTGGGTCTGACCACTCCAAGAAGGATCTACACTAAGCGACTAATTAAAAATTACGCTAAAAAACGCTTAACCACATACCCGGAATCTTGGCCCTGGAGCAGGCAAGATGTACCGCACCGTCTTGAGAAGCTCCTCGTAGCCGAGCCGCGTTGACCCGATCTCCCTGAGCCGCCTCGCACCCTCGCACCGATCCGCCCGAGCCGCTTTCGCCTCCGAGCCGATCACACGCGGTAGAAAGTTTCACTTGAGAAGAACCCGCGTCTTAGACGTCCGGATCAGATCCAAACCCCCTTCGTAGTCGTGCTAGGACTACTCCGGAGAATAGGAAAATTAGAGAGAGAGATTTAGTCGCCGATCGAGCCTGCTCTAAAATTCTGGAGCTACTCGATCGTTGACTGGTGTGTTTTTCAACGAGGAGAGTGCACCCCTATTTATATAGGGAGTGAGCACTCACCCTCTTGTTGCGGGCAATGTGGGACAATCCACATGAAGAGAAAAAATTGAATTAAGTCATTTGGCTTAATTTCAATTTTAAAGTTAGCCTTTCACAAAGTCAAACTTTAACGAATTAATTCTCCTCACATACTAAACTTCAGACACCAAACAAGCTATCAATCAGAAAAGCTTGGAATGGTGAACGCGTAGGAACTGACGGTGACGAATTTCGACTTCGTTTGACCCCTCAAACAATTGCTCAAAGTTTAGCAATTTTCACAAAATTCGTAGCCGTCATTTGGGTTTTCAAAAAACCTAATTTGACTTAAGTTACGGGCGCGCCCGCTAGACTTAGCGGGCGCGCCCGCCCAAGGGGGGCAAGGGCGGGCCGCCCGCCCGCTGCAAGCAGCGGGCCAGCGCCCGCTGCGTGCAGCGGGCGCTGGCCCGCTGCGTGGAGCGGGCCGTGCCCGCTGCGTGCAGCGGGCGCTGGCCCGCTGTGCAGCGGGCCACGCCCGCTGTGCAGCGGGTGCCCGCCCGCTGCACACAGCGGGCCATGCCCGCTGCTGCAGCGGGTCACGCCCGTTTGCTTTTGCACATGGGCCTTTTGGCCCAGTGGGTCTAACCCACTTCCCCTTGGACTCTTTCTGCGTTTCTGGGCTCGTTTGAGCTCCGATTTGGACGCGGTTTGAACCTGTGTTTAGACCGGGACGATCCCGTCATCCAGGTAACCTTTTCCAACAAGTTTGTTCCTACTAAATTCGTTGTAACTAATTTACAACACGTTTAGTCAAAGTTAGCATCTAATGCAACGTTGTGTCCCTATTGCTAATGCGACTAACTTTCACAACTCAGCTTGTGAATATCATCAAATGATATTTCTCTCTATTCTATATTCCTATTACTAAGACACGAATACTACTCGGTGTGAGACCCTACAGCCTGACCTTACTACAGGTTGGGGCTCGAAAACCCCTATACGACGGTCACTACGAGCAGTAGCTGTCGTCCCTGTTTCAGAGTCATCATAACGTGATCGACCCTTTGACAAAAGTATCATAGGGTTTGCATTGGCTATGTCAGAGATGAATTCCGTTAGCTAAAATCCCTTCGTCAAGACTGTGTTTGATGTTGGCCTAGGGTATGGTTTTCTGTCAACCCTATTAGACAACATTGGTCAGTATACGACGGTCTTTATTGTATACACGTTGTACAACTTGCAACGTACCCCGGCCGAGGATTAACATAAAGACCATACTGAGCCTATAACACTAACTTCCCTTTAATGGAAGTGACGAATCCCATCTTAGTCACTTACTCACCTAGAGAGCTTCTGGTGCAACCCAACCTAAGATCTTTCATCAGGACTGGTCCTCGAAGCTAGATCATGGGTCTAAGCTACACCGTCCGTTCACAGGTTTATACAGTTGACTTCAGGTCTTAAGGATCAACTAACCTATCATCACCCTAGAGTTATTAAAGACAGATCATTAAAGTTTAACCATTTAATAACTCTAACTTGGTCGTTCAGTGAACTCATTCTCTAATGAGCACCTGTGTCTCGTCTCCGACTTCGCCAAGTCGAATGACTATGAGATCATCATTACCCGAAGGCAAGACGAAGACACAGTGATCTATCCGATGTGTCGATATCCAGTTCTCGACACATCTATGATCACGAACCGTTTAAGACTTACGTTTCTATTCGGTCGCTTACTTACTCATAATCGAGATCTCATCTAGATATGTAAGGACCTAACTATAAGTCTATGGATATTATCTAAGTATATTAATACAAATGATTTTATACTTAGAGTAATACGTACCATATACGGTATGAACAAGACGTATAATCAAGATAAATTGCCTTATGTGCATATATCTTCCTACAGTAACTACGTACGAGCACACTCTCACGCGTACAACACATAGGTCGCACAAAAGGCCTACCCACTTTAACTATACGCACACCCATTACACAAACAGTTTCACCAATCATATTATTTCAACCATCGTAAGTATCCCCAACTACATACACTCTATTCAGACGTTCAAACACAGAATCTTGCATACATAGACGCCTCCATAGTGGTATAGCCATCCTCGCACATTTCCATAAATATTAACACCTTTACAATTTCATAACATCATGAATAACCCTGAGTATGTATATATCACGCAATAGGCACACATTGACATGCTATAAGGGGGGGGGGGAAGATGTAAACATTACTCTCATAAGTTTTCAGAAATGATATGTGAAGAGCGAAAGTCAAAGACACTAAAAGTATAAAACAGTCATATTTTGAAAAGTCGGAATCCCCTTCCGAAAAACGATATTTGAAGATCGATAAAATTAGTCGTTAGAAATAAGTTTGAGTTGAAAGCACATAATAAGGGGAAATGGTTTATTGGTTTAACGGAAATCATTATGAAGGGAAGTAGGGCGTTCCTACGCACATTAAGGACGTAGTTATTAGAAAATATTATGCGGCAGTGATTTAACAATGTTGGCAAAAGTTTGAAACGCAATTAAATTAATGAAAGAATTTTGTACCCGTGCCAAATACTTACGAAGTCCTTAAGCCGGGAAAAGCTCAAATAATTAATATTGAAACTACCTTTTAGTATAACTAGGATTTGCCAATAGAAATCGTTTTACACAAAGCTATTAACATACAGGCTAATGAGCCTAATACTGATATATGAAAACATTCGAAATTCGATTTAGTTTAGAAATTATTCCGAAAGCATGTGTGGTGAACGGAAAACTTAGTAGTAGGTTTGTCAAAATTTGTAATAAGCTTTAAAACCACACTATGAAGGGTCTAGATCGTGAGAAAGTTATGAAGACATAATTTTCCAAAAATTGTAATAGGGAAAAATGTTGAACATATCCTTGGTTGGTTGAAAGCTGAAATCATGTGTAACTTGAAAAGTATATTAAAGGAAACGCGATGAGTCAATTGTGTGGCATACGTAAGGTAAGGAAATTTATAAATCGAATTGGGCAAAAATAAAGATACAGTTCGGAATAAAATTTATATAAGAGGGGACAAGGTATTTTCATGGGTACGGAAGGTATAGACTGGCAAAACACAAAATGGGTTAGTATTCCAAATTTTCGACAAGGTTTTAGAGATCTTTAAGTCAACGAAGGAGCATGAAGTGTAAATATATAAATATTAAAATTTCGAACGAATTTAAACTTAGGAAAAAGGAAGTCGAAGGGATACCTTCAGAAAGGTCAAGATTTGCAACGGAGAGGTCCGAAAATATTTTACGGCAGTAGCTTAATATATTATTTCGGTGAAATTTTGAAATTCGAAGAATGAAATCCGATCAACTATAGTGTGAAAATTTAGGCCCATGCTAAATGCTTACAAGTTTTAAAACTGAAGAGAAATTTCAAATAAATATCCTTTAAAAAAATACTTTTTAGAAGGACCCGGATTTGCCAAATAACTGATTTATACAAGACCTTAAAGTACGAGTTCAATGAACCTAGAACTGATATATGAAAATAATTGAAATCCTACTTATCTTGGAAGATATTCTAAAGTAATCAAAATAGTGGTAAGCTCTTAAAACCAAAATACGAGGAATATCGGTTAGCAAAAGATACGAGATTAAAAATTTCAACCAATAGACTTCAAAATCTACGAAGGGATTTTAACTCGATCGAATAGGAAGGAATTAAATATTTAAGGGAAAAAGGGGGGGCCATCAAGAATTGCTTCTACACGAAGCACCAGGATGCATTGCACATTGATGCACTAGAGTCAAGAGGACTCGTGCCAGAAACGTGCAAACCCAAATCACACTCAACAACCAACCCAGCAATCAAACTCCATCCTAGCAGCATAACACATTCAAGCAACCAAACATGTTCAAACAAACAAGACTGTCAAAAAGGAAGAAGGTAACTAAAGTGAGAGTTACCTGCAATAACCCCATCCACAGTCTCAGCCTCAACTACGGCCATCGGGGAAGCATGCCTCCTCAGCGGAAAAGCTTGCCGAAAAGCCTGCCTCTGTGGGACAAGGGGTACCCCACGACCAGCGGGCACCGGGGCTCTCTGCTGCAACGGCGAGGCAGCAATAGGTGCCTTCCAAGGCTGTTTCAACCTCGGGCACTCTCTGAGAACATGGGCGGGATCTCCACAGGCAAAACATTGCCCCAAGAACTTCCTACACTGTTCCTTCTTATGACCAATCTTGCCACAGCGATGGCACACCTTCCGACTCGGCCCAGCTTCCGGTGCTTGCTGCTGCGGAACTCCATCCGACGCCTTCCGCAGCCGATTTGCATGCCAACAATCTTTCTCCGAATGAGTAGCAACACCACAAACCAAACACTGACCTAGAAAGCTTCTGCACGACCCCTTGAGGTGCCCGATCTTGCCGCAGAAGTAGCAAGCCTTCAGAGCAGATCCACCACCAGCGCGGGTTTGACGTCTTCTAGCCATCTAGCGCCAGAGAAATGGGCCAAAATTAGACTCAGAGCTTAATGACTCGGATGTCGAACTTAGTTTATTGGACATTCTAATATTATTATCGTTATTCCTAAAATCGCAGTTACAGAAGGACCTGCATGGGCCACCACTAAAACCTGTCACGACCCGCTTCCCTGAAATGGAGGCGAGACGTGAAAAGGTCCGCACGAGAGTGGAGCTGTGAAGCCCAAAACCCGATAAGCGTCCACGATACATAAACAGGTCCCTGTAACCACAACGGAATAACAATAATAACACAAGAAGAGACTGAAATAAAAATCTCACATCTCATAATTTGTCCAACATCAAAATAAGTCCAACATCCAGAAAAGCCACCAGGCTAAAAGAAAAGAGTCTAAGGCCCAGAACAAGGCCAACAAAAGCAGCGACTGCATAAAAAAGTGTAGGTGCTACGCACCGATAACAAAACAACTGTCTAATCAAAAGTAAAACACAACGAAGACACTAGGACTGGTCCCCAGTGTCCCTGTACTCCCCGCCAAGCACAAGCTCGGGCTCGGCGTCAGCAAACACCTCGTCCTCAACAAGGTACTTGGGCTCAGGATCTAACATGTGTCACCCAAAAGAGTAAAGGGGCACATGTCAGCAAGTCAAAAGACTTGGGCAAGGAAACTGAAAGTAAGGCAACTAGCAACCTAGCAGTTTAGTATGCATGACATGGCAGTTATAACATGAGTGCATAAGTTAAACATGGCAAGGCAATATGTACAAGAGAACAATCATCAGGACGAGAAAAGAGTAGCCAAACTACTATCAAACTCAGTCAATTCACATTGTTGTAGGAGTTTACGCCCTTCGCTGAATGGCAAGCATTTCAGACCGAACGGCACTAAACACCAATCACATTTCACAGTTGTTTTGTAGATGTTTGCGCCCTTCGCTGAATGGCTAGCATGTCAGTCCGATCGGCCCCAAACACTACCCCACCCCAAAGAGTTTACGCCTTACAACTGCAGTTGTTGATCAAACAGACTCCCAGTTGAATGGCCGCTTAACCCTCACCCCCTATACCCACACGTAATGGAGCCTGGGGTCCCCGCACATTGAGCTCAGCTAGTGAGCCTGAGGTTGCCCCGCACATTGAGCTCGCATTCTTAGTTCACAATTCAATACATTTCGAGCGTTGGGGTTAGCAACTCATTGTGCTCGCTTCTGGTCACGAGCCAGGAACACAAGTATGGCGTAGGGAACACCTAGCCGGAACACGCAATTCGGGCATTGGCTATCAACCAACACATGGCCCGCTTCTGGAACACGAGCCAGGAACACAACATTGTAGCGAAGCTACGCAATCACAGCAATACCTAAAGAATGCGAGGTCATGACAATTTATTTGCGTACCGTTAATTAAATTAAACGTGACAGGCGAAATGCAATGACATGGACATATTCGCGTACCGTTAATTGAAAGTAAACATGACATGGTAATTGTGCAACATGCTAAAAGTCGGAACTAGCTTCGTTGTCAAGCTAGTTCCCCAATTTGCGCCTAGGCGAGTATCATTTCGTCGCCTAGCCTCTTTTACGCCTACAACAAGCAAATGGCCTAAAACATGGCCTAAACCCTAAGTGGCAAGTTTCACTTGCCTAGCACCGGGAATGACGACCACTTCGTCACACGGATGCCAATCTATGGGGAGAATCGCTGTTATGGGGAAACATACAACAAACAACATGAAATTTATTAGGGTTTTCATAAAAACACAACTAGGCTATGAAAACAACGATAGATCGATTTCTTACCGAGGAGAGGCGGAAGAAACACTCCGGGGAACCCTAGGATCAGATCTGGAAGCAAATGGAGAAGTTTGGGGAAACTAGGGTTTTGGGGGATTTGGGGATTTTGATGGGTTTTGGTGAGATTTTGGGGAAGATGAGAGGTGGATGGAGTGAATGGTTGGATTGGATGATGATTCTAGGGCTTGGAATGAAGAAATGGAGCTTGGAGGAAGATGGGGGCTGAAGGGGGAAGATTTTAGGGTTTTGGGTCGTGTTGGGGAAGAAGAAGTCGTTTGGGTTGGGTATAAATAGGTTGAGCTGGCGGCTGCCCAGAAATTAGGGTTTTAACACTGGTTAGTCGGTCAAAGAACAACCACTGACCGACTAGTTTGGCAACTAGTCGGTCGGTCGACCAACGCAGACCGACTAAGTGTAAACAGTAACTCCTGAACGAAAATAGGATTTAGAGTTAGTCGGTCCATGAACAAATACTGACCGACTAGTTTAGCATCTAGTCGGTCGATGAACGTTCTTAGGCCGACTAAGAGTAAACAGTAACTCCTGAGAAATTTAGAAAGCTAACTAGTCGGTCCAAGAAGGATTGCCGACCGACTGGATCGTCATCTAGTCGGTCGATGCCCCTTCTTACACCGGCTAATGAGCACCAAAAGTTCCGATACGGAGCGCGGGGCCCCGGGATCGATTCCTAAGACTCCTAGGCTTGATCTAATAGTAAGATACGACCGTTATGAAGCCCGTCACGAATGACATACTTCGAAATCGACGATCCTAAGGAAGAAACGAGAAAACACGACGAATCGATCGAAAATGAAAGCTACGGAGACGAAAACCACGCATGAGGAGAAAATCCACCAAACATATATTTTAATATAGATAATCCAATCGCACGAAAACCAGTCGTTACAGCAGTCAGTTGGGCCTTCGTCTTGGGTGGAGAAGCGCGACCCGTCTGTAAGATCCTTGGGCCGGAGCCAAGGCCGTAGTAGGCCGGTTGACTGGTCGTAGTTGACCGGGCCCGGTCAAAATAGTCCTATTAAATGACATAAAAAGTATCACCCTTTTTTAATGTCAAAGTGGGAGCAAAATAAGAAGCATAAAATATGATACGATATGTCTTAAGGAGAACTACACTGATATACACTTTGTATTTAAAAATTTGTCTTTATAAGTTATAAATTGAATATGCTAATATTTTTGAGTAACTTGATCCATTGATTGAACTTTGTTATCACATATACTCTAGTTACTTATATGGTTTGAAATAACTTCACTACTCCATAATGCTTGAAATTACTTGACATTGTATGCCATGGATATGACGTGATTAATATTGGATATAATGCATCTAGGATATAGATTAACTATATCAAATGACTCATACTCATTTCAGCATTATCCTTCATACACGTGATGCAAAGTTAAATATGCTTATAATTAACATGTAATGATGTATGGGAAGATTTAAATTGTTTATATGCATCTTTGTCGTGGGAGTAAGTGTATTTTTTATATTTCATATATTATATGTTTGTCATCATCAAAAAGGAAGAGAACGTTGAGTATTGAGTCACCTCTATGTAAGTTTTAATGATGAGCAAAGAATTTGGGTGCTAATGAATTATGAGTGTAAGTATATGTACTGAAGAGATCAAAGATTAATGAAACTTAATCAAGGTCTAAGGAGTTCAGAGAATCAAGACAAGACATCAAGAATGCTTCAAAGAAATGTGTAATTTTAATGCATTCTATTCTTTTGTTAGATTTATACTAAAGCCTTAGTGGACGCTCTCACTCTCACACACGTAGGAAAACATTTTGAAAATTTTTGCTAAGTTTTCATGGCTAAAATTATATTTTTTATAGTTGACTAGTCGATCAGAAGTGACCCCTAGTCGACTAAGAAATTTGAAAACCATTGGCTGTCAAAATGTTAAAATTGGTCAACTATAGTTCAATGACAAGTCGACTAACTTATGGACTAGTCGACTAATAGCCTAACCATAGCACTAGCCTTAGCCCTAAAGCGTAGCCCATAATAGCTTGATATGTATATGATATCCTAATCTTAAGTACCTATCGGCTCCCAAATATGAGATATCATATGTATGATATGAGATATATATGCAGACCCAAACACACAAGTGTTATAGGTGAAAGGCTATATGGTTATGCAGGGGGGGGAGAGAGAGAGGGAGAGAGAGAGAGAGAGAGAGAGAGAGAGAGAGAGAGAGAGAGACACACACACACACACACACACACTATAAAAGAGAGCATTTTTTGAATTTTGTCCTAGTCATTAGTCCAGTTATATTGCTTTATCACAGTCATAAGCCATAGGGTTGATGACTATGATAAGATGATGACTAGGATTAAGTTGAAAGTTGTATTTTGTATTTGAACTCATTTGAATGGAATGGAATTTGAAAGGAATTTAAATGGAATTTGAACCGAAATTTTGAAACCATTTGAAATTTCCTCAGGCTAGAAATTTCCTCACGTTGACATCCTCACTTGGAATTTGGATGGAAGTTTTGGAGGGAATTAGGGAGAGGGAATTAGATGGAGGGAAATTAATGATGTGATCAAATTAGATGGAAGGAAGTTAGATGGAGGGAAATTAGAGGGAGGGAAAGCATATATCTGGGTTTCTCAATGCCTCAATCTTAGTTAGCTCCATCTATTGCTTACACAGCCCGCATCTTCTCATCTTCAACCTCATAATCCTCCACGCAAAGAAACAGAGCACAGCTGGAGCCCTCATCATCAACATCTCCCTCATTGCAGGAGGTGAGTTCTTTTGGGATTTTTCATATTTTTGCAACATTATGAATATTTGCTCACATTTGCCCGCATCTTCTCATCTTCAACCTCATAATCCTCCATGCAAAGAAACAGAGCACAGCTGGAGCCCTCATCATCAACATCTCCCTCATTGCAGTAGGTGGGTTATGAAATTTTGCTCATAGTATTTAAGTATACCCTCCAATGTTATGAATATATGAATATGAAATTGTATGAAATTGTATTTACGGTTTTAATGAAAATCTACTAACGTTGAAATGAAATTTTGAGCACATCCTGAGCACATCCTGATTTAACTTGCAGATCAACATCAGAGGAGCTTGAACTTGCAGCCTCACAATGTGTTGTTTAGAGCTTGAATACTCGGTGAGAGAATCACATTTTTTATTGTTGTTCTTGGTGTGTTATTTTAGAGCTTGCATCCTCACAGCTCACAGCCTCACAATGTGTTATGAAGCTCATTTTATAACAAACTTCACTCGAAGAGAATCACATTTTTCAGTTTGTTTTGAGTTTTCCTCACGTTAAGAGAATCTTTTTTGAAATGAGATTTTTTTGCTCACAATTGGGTTTTCCTCAATGTTGCTTGAACTGGAATTTTTTTGAAATGAGATTTCTGAGTAACCAAAAAATTGAATTTTTTAGCATTAGCATATGCATATTTTGGAAAGTGCATTAGAATTTTATCAGTTGCTCTGATATTTTTGAGATTCCTGTTCAAGCATTAGCATTAGAATTCTAATTCTAATATCAGAATTTTTGATATGCATTAGAAATTTTAATATCCTGTTCAATGGAATTTTTGATGTGCATTAGAATTCTAATATCAGGAAATTCTAATATCCTGTCAAATATCAGAATGAGTTCAATTTGTCAAATATCCTGTCAAATATCAGAAAATGACATTTTGATATTTCAAAAAGATTTCAGAGAGGATATTAGAATTTGTCTAATATCCTGACAAATTGCATATCTAATATCCTCTCTGATATCTTTTGAAATATCTTGATAAATTGTGTTGTAAAAATAGGTAGAATACCGTGGCTATACGAGGAAGATCAAAGAAACAGAATACTTAGCAGATGTAATTGGAAGATCTGTGGCGTGGGATTACCACTACCTTGAAAGCAATTACGGTGCGACCTCGGTGGTAATCGTTGTTGCCGATTGCTCTCTAAGGTTAATGCAGCAGCCCCTGGATGCATCCACTTATGTCCAGAGACTTTGAGTTTGCACAGTACAGCTACCCATGAGAACGTGATGGAGCAAAGAAGAATTTTTTGGAGGAAGCAATTTTTCCGTGTATCTGTTCTTGAGGAAAGAAGAGGGATATAAATAGAGGTCAAAATAGCTGTTATAAATTCAAACGGCCAAATAATAAATGAGTATTAAAATAGGCTTTGAATGCTGTGTATTAAAGCGAGGCTTTAATCGCGTATTTAATGAGAGGTTTTGAATGTTGCAATCAATTAGCTGTTTCCAACATTTAGAATGAGACATCAATGTGCTAGGTCCAAAAAAGGAAAGTCATAGTGTCCAAAAAAGAGGAAAGTCACGCGCACCACGCCACGGCCGGCCGGTGGTGGTGGTGCACATGTGGTGGACCCATACTCATATAAGTCATGTCCCCTTCACAAAAGAGTCGTACCCCTTGGGGCACAGCCCAAGTCTTTACAACTCCCCTAATAAACTCCTCCAAGGTAAATTGCCCAAGCAATATGGGACTAAAAAGAATAGTGGGAATGAAACAAAGGCTTTTGAGAGCCTATTAATTCCAACAATCCCCCACTAATTGCTCGAGAAAAGAAACAAAGAATCCTGGGTAAAGAAATGATATATACTTAAGTATCAATGTCTTTCGATTAGATTGATACGTAGTGAAGTGAGGCAACAACTTACTTACTAATGAGTGAATTTCTCTTGAACTCATTAGAGTTCGGTTGAGACCCCCCATAACACGTATAGGACCTTGAGTATGTGCAAACTCTGTGATTCAAATCAAGCACTTTAAGGCCATGCGCACACCTTTGGGTCTCATGAGTGCTCTAGAAAGATTGCCTTTGTCTTTCATAGAAAGCGACCAAACCTTCACACCCACGTAGGTGGTCCATTAAGTGCTTCTCTATATCACCATCACAAAGGATATGGAACCATTAAGAGCCTATTGCTCAACCTCTCAACAAATAATGAGTCCATCAAGTGCTTCTCTATAGCACCACCAAAACTGGTTATGGACTTATATCAAAGTGAATCCATCAAGTGCTTCTCTATAGAACCACCAAAACTTGGTTATGGATTTAAAAACACTACCACATGTCATAGGCATGGAAGTGTAGTGTGTGTTAAGAATCATATGGCTTCGTTAAACCACACTGGGTATCAACCATATTATCTTAACTCATGGGCTTTAGCCCCATCCCCCCTCGACGAGTCAAGAACCACTTTCCTTGGCAACCCCTTGGTTAGTGGATCTGCAAGATTTCTCTCGGACCTCACATATTCCAAAGAAATTACTACATTTTTCAGGAGTTGTTTAACCACTTCATGTCTAATGCGTATGTGTATTTTCTTCCCGTTATAGACATTGTTTAGCACCTCCAATGGCTGCCTGAGAATCACAATGAAGGGAAACTGCCGCAGATTCCCCCCCATAATGGCACGTCTGTTAACAAGTTCTATAACCATTCAGCTTCTTGCCCTGCCAACTCAAGAGCAATGAATTCAGATTCCAAGGTGGATCGTGCTATACATGTCTGTTTGGAAGACTACTATGAAATAGCACCTCCACCCAAAGTAAATACAAAACCACTAGTTGAAGTAACTTCATCATTACCTGAAACCCAGTGTGCATCACAAAATCCTTCTAAAACAGCACGAAATCTACTAAAATGCAAACACCAATCAATAGTTCCTTTCAGGTGTTTTAATTAACGGTGAAGAGCAATCCAATGTTCATTACTACGGTTATGTGTATAACGACTTAGCCTACTAACTGCATAGGCTATATCAGGTCTAGTACAGTTCATGAGAAACATCACACTTCCTATGATTTTAGCATATTCGGATTGGGAAACACTCTCGCCCAAATTCTTTTTTAGATGTATGCTAGGGTCATAAGGAGTTCTAGCAGGCACAACATCAAAACAGTTGAACTTCTACAACAATTTTTCAACGTAATGAGATTAACTCATGGAGATGCCACTGGAGTTTCTAATAACTCTAACTCCTAAAATAACATCTGCTTCTCCTAGGTCTTTCATCTCAAATTGAGATGACAAGAAATTCTTGGTATCTTTAACAACATCCAAATTGTTCCCAAAAATCAACATGTCATCTACATATAGGCATATAATCACACAATCTGATCCTATAAGTTTGAATAGACGCATGAATCAGAGGTATTTACTATATAGCCATTCCTTACTAAAGTGCTATTAAATTTCTCATACCATTGCTTAGGTGCTTACTTTAGACCATATAGAGATTTTCTAAGCTTGCATACCTTATTCTCTTGACCAACAATCACAAACTTCTCAGGCTAGACATATAAATTTCTTCCTCTAGGTCAACATTTAAAAAAGGCTGTTTTGACATATATTTGATGTACAACTAACTCATGAATTGCAGCTAAGGCAATTAGAGTTCTTATCGTAGCAATCTTGGTCGCAGGAGAATACGTATCGAAATAGTCTAAGCCTTTCTTTTGGGTAAAACCCCTAATCACAAGTTTAGTTTTGAACTTTTCAATTGAACCATCAGGTATCAACTTTTTCTTGAAGATTCATTTACTACTAATGGGTCTACTACCTTTAGGTAAATCAGACAATTCCCAAGTTTGGTTAGAAATAATAGAATCAATTTCGCTTTTAATAGCATCTTTAAACTAGCATCAATGAATCTCATTGCCTCATTATTAGTTTTTGGGTCTTCTATCATAAAGGCAGACACACTCTTATCACATATGATGAGAATAATCTATGAACAAATTGTCATAGGTCTTAGGTCCAATGTTAGACTACTTAAAGTCAGTTAGACTTACTTTAGCCAAACACCCCCACACTCTAAGAAAATTCAGGTTGGGAGTATAACCATTCCACATCTCATAAGGTGTCTAGTCAAGTTTCTTATGGGTACACGGTTAAGAATATGATAGGCCGAAAGAACAGCTTCCCCCGCATATGTCATCAGACATCTCTGAACTCAAAAGTCTAGCAATCATCATAGATAGAACCCATATGGAAAACATGTTATGTTTTATTAGAAATTAATGATTTTATATTCAACCAACAGATCCACCAAACATCACCCAACTCAAATACCACTATTTATTCTTTTCATCTCTTTATCACAGCAAAATGCTAATCAGTTAACAATCCCAATCATAATAAATTCTATAGTTTTCATGGTTAAGAACCAAATTTAAATCTAAATCTGAAACAAGAATTGGTTATGAATTTAGTTTTTTTTACTTTCATTCTTTCAAAATCTTCAAAGAAATGTCTGCAGCTAGCAACTGAATCACATTCTGGAAACAAACATGCAAGATTTCATGATGAATAACTGCTAATCAAACTCCAAAAAACCTAGCTTAAATAGTAGGCACAATTCCCAATGCAGGCACGACTTCAGGGTTTTATAAAAAATTACAACTTTATGGGAGACCACTTCTTAGAAAAGCCCAATCAATAACCAAATTCTAAATCTCCTATCAAATTTGGAACTTTTCATTTCATCTCCAATCTCGGGTTACCCCTCATTATAAAAAACACAAGGTTTATCGAACTCTGCTCCAAATCAAACCCAAAAATATTGATGTCGGATAAAAAATCAAAGCTAAAAAGATACCAACTTTTTCATTAAAGAACATGCAATTACAGATCTGGAGTTTATATAGTACCTGGAGGAGATTGGCGATGGTCTCGACGGTGGCAGTCTTATTAATTTCGACCTCGTAGCACCTTACAATAAAGCTCTCCTTGTACGAGAGGCCGTCCTCCATTAAACTCCACATCCTCAATCTCTCTGCCAATCCCTTCTCCTTGTTCACCAAAGAGGCAGAGGCGACGGCGGTGGCCTTTAGCATAGTGGCGGATCTAAGAATCTCAGCCGCCCGCATCCAGAGGGAGGGGAATGAATCACCCATAAGAAACTCTAACAAATACTTGGCTTAAAATTAGTTTAGCTTTCACGTTCACATCCTACCTGTTTAGCCCACAGCTATTAGAACTATGATCCAAAGGGTTAAAATACATTATAGAGAACAGATTTTCAAATAAAAGAAATATCACATGCAAGGATCTGATTACGGTAAACTTACATTTGGCTATAGTTTTCGTCCATCAAGAATGAAACGTAGATAAATTCTTGGAGTTCATTGATCATCATTTAAATTAAGAAATTAGAAAATGATAACATGAGATGTAGTCAACTGTCATTCAGGAAGTAACATATCATAACATAGTTTGGCCTCTCTCACCCCCATTAACACCCCATCAAAACCATTATTCACTTGGTCCGTCATCGGATTAACTGAATAACTGTGCATAGTCATAGTATAATACCTCCGATAATTGTTTTCAAATTGTTGTAAAAATAGGTAGAATACCGTGGCTATACGAGGAAGATCAAAGAAACAGAATACTTAGCAGATGTAATTGGAAGCGCTGTGGCGTGGGATGACCACTGCCTTGAAAACAATTACGACGCGACCTCGGTGGTAATCGATGTTGCCGGTTGCTCCCCAAGGTTAACACAGCAGCCCCTGGACGCATCCACTCGTGTCCAGAGACTTTGGAGTTTGCACAGTACAGCTACCCATGAGAACGTGATGAAGCAAAGAAGACTTTTTTGGAGGAAGCAATTTTTCCGCGTATCTGTTCTTGAGGAAAGAAGAGAGATATAAAATAGAGGTCAAAATAGCTGTTATGAATTCAAATGGCCAATAATAAATGAGTATTAAAATAGGCTTTGAATGCTGCGTATTAAAGCGAGGCTTTAATCGCGTATTTAATGAGAGGTTTTGACTGCTGCAATCAATTAGCCGTTTCCAACATTTAGAATGAGACATCAATATGCTAGGTCCAAAAAAGGAAAGTCATGGCATCCAAAAAAAGGAAAGTCGCGAGCGCCACGCCAAGGCCGTCCGGTGGTGGTGGTGCGCGTGTGGTGGACCCATAATCATATAAGTCATATCCCCTTCACAAAAGAGTCGTACCCCTTGGGGCACAACACAAGTCTTTTCAACTCCCCTAATAAACTCCTTCAAGGTAAATTGACCAAGCAATATGGGGCTAAAAAGAATAGTGGGAATGAAACAAAGGCTTTTGAGAGCCTATTATTTCCAACAAATTGCACATTCAAAAGATTCAAAAATTTTCTAATATCCTGTCAAATATCCTGTCAAATCCTGTCTAATATCAAAATGGCATATCTAATATCATGTGCTAAATGAGCAAAAATTCTAATGCATATCGGGTCAAATATCAGAGCAATCCTGTCAAATATCAGAGCAAAAAATTTTAATGCACATAAAAAATTCTAATGCATATGCTGTCAAAACCAACTTATAATGCATATGCTGTCAAAAAATTCTCTGATATTAAAATTCTATCAAAAATTGATGTGCATTGAGAATTGGATTGAGGCATTGCGAACTGGGTTGAGGCAATATGAATATTGATGAGCTGCCATTGAGAACTGAATATTAGCCATATTCATGAGCTGCCAATATGAATATGTATACCAATAAACACTTTAGCATTTGAACACACAGTGTGTTATCAAAATTTGAACATGATGCGTCCGGAATGTAACCCCGAACGATGTCGTTTACCGCAAGCGCACGATATAGTGGCAAGCGGGTATCGAACAAGGGAAAGCGGTGCTGTACTACCTATCTACTCCTAGGTTGAGTTAGACTTGCAGGTTTATTGGTGGATGTGGATTGTTGAAGGTCGTAATGGTGATGGATGCGAAAGTCGTGTCACTCAATGTAGCAAACAAAGGGGTTCCACACAATATAAAAGAATAAAATACAAAAGATTAGGGCTTAGGGCTCGCCACTAGGACCGTCGGACGTCAATGCTTGGTTAAGAATTCTACGTTGCGTTGGCTTAATTAGGGATCGTAGCATCTAGAATGTAGAATTCATGGTTCTAAGCACCATGAATCTAACGTATCACATTAACCCGTAGGTGTACATAATATGTGCATTAAGGATCTACGATAATCTCACCACTCTCGTGGTTCGAATGCTCTCAACTCATACCACTCTCGTGGGTTAGAGCTTCGAGGTATTTTGGTGGCTCTTATTGACGCAATAGCAGTAGCCGTCAATTAGTTATATAGTTCGTCGGTGGATCCCCTCAAGGCACGAGCCGGGCATGGTCACGTGCCTCGGTTGAATCCACTAACTCTCTAATTAAATCCGTAGTATATTCCTTAAGCTAATCGATTCCACCGACCGTGGGCACGATCTCAGTACGAATTCTCCTAGGGATTTTAATAGATTGACCAAAATACAACCCCATTTATAACCAAAGCACCATAAAAATCTTAACTTTGCAATTAAGTCCTAAGATCCATGGGCTAATCCCTTAGCCCTAGAAAAGACTACTCAAGCAGAGCAATATCAATAGATAATATAACGCACAAAGAATTCATTGCATGCATCAAGAATGGATAAATAATACTAAATCACAAAGAAATAATAAAAGAATTAAAAAGGGCAAAAATACTTATCTTGATACCAAGGAGGGGCTTAGGGCGTAGCCAAACTCCCCAAAAGATCGTCTCCATAAAAGTCTAACAAAGATCTAAAAATTCTCTCTAGAAAAGTATACAAAAATCTCCTAAAAATCTAATCTAAAAGTCTCCGTAAAAGCTCCGAATGGAGTCCCCCAGGCCGCCTCCTCCTTTCCCCTACAGAAAACCCTCGCTAAAAACCCCACTCCAAACATCCGGGCGCAGGACAAGAAATGGGCCCACAGTGACTCGGTCCGAGCACAAAGCTGCTCGGTCGAGTCGTTCGGCAGCTCGGACCGAGTAGTAGGTTGCTCGGTCCGAGTTTTACAGAGAATCAAAGTCCCCAAAATATGTCACTCTGCTAACCCGGCCTGATTCGGTGCTGCTCGGTCGAGTAGGAGGTTACTCGGGCCGAGTAGGAAGTTGCTCGGACCGTGTATGAGGTTGCCCGGTCGATTGGGGACTAAAAACGCACTTCAGCCTCATTTGCACATGACTTGGGCCGAGTAAGAGGTTGCTTGGACCGAGTAGAAGGTTGCTCGGTCGAGTCAGACACCAAAAACAGCATTCTGACCATGTAGTGCACGACTCAAGCCGAGTAGAGTGCTACTCGACCTAGTAGGCTGCTGAGAACAATTTCAGCACTGCACCATCAACTTGCAGAACTTCCCCAGGGCTCATCCGACCTCAGATTTGCGCGTTCTTGGTAGCGTTGGAACCATCTTGAAGTCTATTATCTATGAAAAATATCAGAAAAATAGTAAAAAATCCCAGGTGATAGTAGATTTAGAAATAGTAGACGGCTGTCCTGTTTTCAGCACTTCGGGTCACTCGATTCCTTCACCGCATCATAGCTCAATCGTGTGACCTTCTCTCTTGCCCCTTCCTTGCTCCAGTATTTTTCTTTAATACCTTGAGCATGTCATCATGAGTCCCATTGGTGCTCTCACGTCGCCGATCGTCTTATCGACTCCAATTTGCTCCAATATCGCCCAAATCCCTGAAATGGATATAAACGCTCCAAAAGTCATATTATTCCAAATAATAGCATAAAAGCGTATGAAATATGTAATTGAGCAATCATTTTGACGTGTAATCTCATCGATAAAATGTGGAATATAATGACACATCAAAATCCCCCAAGCTTACCTCTTACTCGTCCTCGAGGAAGACTAGTAAGAAGCTAACACGGGAGTGGGATACAATGAAGATGTGAGGCGGTGATGTGTAAATGGAGACAAGGAGTTCAATCTTAAATTCAGAAAAATACAAGAACCCAAGATATGCAAGATCTCGTGAACACGCGTCAATATGAAATTAGAACACATATGCACCCCAAATAATTAAATCTCGCTCAAATTGAAATAACGTGGATTTCAATAAATAAAATAAACTTGATAAGAAATAAAAAGAGATTAGAGTTATATCACATCATAGTTTATCATGCAATATACTAAGTTCACAGAAATGAAACCAATGTTCACAACTCATTCTCTAATCAGTATAATATGTCATGACCAAACATTTTCAAGCATGCGTGGTATTTTGTTATACTTCATGGAATGAATTTAGAAAATTCAATAAGGTAAGACATCATCACACTATGACCATTTCAAGACTCCTAGAACCCATCAACTTTGCCATGTCTTAGTTCTATATAGAAATGGAGATAAGGATATGGGATTTTTGTAGTTTTATATTGTTTTTGGCTATATGAATATTTCATACTCATTTTTTCTTTTTTTGTATACACGAGATAACTCAATATATACAAAAGGCGGCCTATGCATCCCAGACCAGACGATCTTAGGGCATCGGGTTACGAAGAACCCCTAGGGCCTTTTATTCAAGATATTTGTTTGATTTTTGTATTTTTGGGATTATTGCAAACTCACGTAAACGCGATGGAATGCAAAATATGATCAAAAGATCATTTATTGGCTATTCATGAAAGAAAATGAAAAAGCATATAGTCTAGACATGGCTCGGTTTCAGGAATCCTAATCATCACTACTTTGGTTGTCGTGGGGTTATCCTATCTCTTTTGAATCACTAAACATCCATGAAGCAAGTGAATTATCAAGCAAATCACGCCAGTGTAAAATAATTTTCAGAGTTGATTCATTCATTTTTAACTTAACTGTTTCGAGAATATGGTTATGAAACTATGGATTCAACTATGAAAAAGCATATTAACAAAGATTTACTAATCAAGGAATTAAACTCTAATCTAACAGATATCAGAGTTCATAAAAAAATAAATCCACGATATTTCATAAAAAATAAAGCATATGAGACATAAATATAAGAGTGAACATGGTTCATATGGAAAATACGAAGTGTGTTTCACGATAAAGCAAAGTGAGTGCATTATGCACTCTCCCAAGCTTAAACATCACATTGTCCTCAATGTGTGTATGATATAAATGAGGACAACGACAAGAAAGGGGGGCCACTCACCAAAATAGTTTCTCTCCCCCAAGCATAAACATCACATAAAAATTGGGGGGAGATGTGAAATAAGCGCCAAAATATAGGGGTGAGAATGGATAATAGATAGTGGGTTGGGTGCCAAAGAAAATTTAGCCATCAGATGGGGTGAATTTATTAAACTAAAAAAACATATAAAATCATATACGGTCCTCTCGCTGCCGAGAGGATTCGTGATTATTTAAAGCATAAAATACTACACTACTAGATTGGTACCACCTGTAGCAAAAGGCGGATCCAGAATCTTTGCTGGTGCAGGAAACTGCTCCAACTGCTCCTGTCGTGGCTTCGCCAGGTGCATGTGTCCACGGACTCCATCAGACTCTAGCAATGCAGCTCCCAGCATCTCCCCAAGGACTCCACCTGTACGCTGCAAGAGATGAGCCGCATCAATCTGATGTGGATAATTTTTTCCCAAAATAAATGTATTCCAGATAGGTTCATCAATAGTAGTATTTAAAATAAAAAATGGTTGACAACACTTCCCTGGAAATAAATCTCTATGCTCGTGCACCACGTCGATCAACTCCTTAATGTTTTCCTCTGGTTCCTCAGGTAACTCTGGCATAATAGAGTGGGTCTCGTCAGGGTGCTCCTCATCATCGTCAGACTCATCCCAGCGCACCTCCTGATCATATTCAACAGCGTCCATGTGTGCTAACTCCTCGATCTCCTCCTCGTATACGTTCCATTGTACCTCTTGATCATATGTATGTGTATCCTACAGAAGGTGCAATGAGTTATTGAAATCCGAATCATAATAATCATCATACACGGGAGGGGAATCAAATGTAAAGGGCGAGGAGGTGAAGAGATCTCCCTGGAGGGGGGTAGTAAGCTCTGGTGGGTTGTCCTCAGAGTCAGTGGAAGGACGAGGTGGCTGTAGAAGCTCTGAAGGAGGAGGGTGATGCTTGGGATCCTCATGAATGCTGTGTCCTTATCCCAACGCACGACTTCCTCGGCAAAATTCTCTGGCTCCGCATGCAATATGTAAAATAAATATAGCTCGGCCTCCTCACGATGCACTGCTTCAGCTTCCTCCTCGGGTTCCTCTGGTGTGGTAGGCAAAGTGAATTTCATCTTCTCCTTTCTATGCCTATGTCTTTGTCTCGATCTTGGAACTCGAGGCACCTGATTGCATGGACTGGCCCTCTCAATTGTAGGTGCAGGTGGCTCTATGGGCTCCTGTATCTCGGCCACGGTATAAAAGTGAGTCTTGTGCCCCTCAACTAGAGCGCAGACTCCATCATCAATTGTGCCTGTGGAAGAGATACGATGAGTAATAAAATTTTGAACTCCGAGCTCAAAAGGGTCATCTGCCGTTATCGTTAATGGACCGGTGCATCGAACTGTGTCCACGATGCCTCTCAATAGGTCCATATATGTGTCCTCCTCTGGCAGCTCAGATGTCTCTCTCTGTGGAGTGTTAATCGTGCAAAGGTGGATGTGATCACCTTCAAGTGAAGCATACACTCCATCTATGATAGTACCTGAATCAGAGACATTAGCCATAATAAAATCGACGAGTGCTTGGTCGGATGGTTTACCTACTGTAACGGTTAGCGAACCGGTAGATCGAGCGTCATCTATCATTTGCTCCAAGGTTGCTGCCAGCTACAGATCACTGAACTTTCTCACTTGCATCCTCTTCATAAACTCACGTGAGGGTCCCTTTAGTCTTCCAGCAAAGATATTAAATAGCCTGGAACCATCCCACTCATGGTCTAACTCCGTATGGAACATCCCTAACATTCTTTCAAATTTACGCAATGCTTCTCTAAAGGACTCTCCATCAGCCTGATAGAATGTAGCGAGGTATATATAGGACCGTATAAAACCCGGTCACGTCTTTGAAAGTATCATTGCTGCATCAACTGTACCAGATCAAGAAAAATAGAAAACCTGGAAAAGACGTCAGTGGTACAAAAAAATAAAGATAATAATAATATCAGGTGGTGGGGGGGAAATATCTCGTTTTTTTTTAAAAAAATTTATTTTTTTATTTTTTTACGCAATCTAATCAACCTAATCGTGGTAAATAGATAAAATGGCGGAACGCCTCCCCGACAACGGCGCCATAAACTTGATGCGTCCGGAACTAACTCCGAAACGATGTCATTTACCATAAGCGCATGGTATAGTGGCAAGCGGGTATCGAACACGGGGAAGCGGTGCTGTACTACCTATCTACTCCTAGGTTGAGTTAGACTTGCGGGTTTATTGGTGGATGTGGATTGTTGAAGGTCGTAATGGTGATGGATGCGAAAGTCGTGTCACTCAATGTAGCAAACAAAGGGGTTCCACACAATATAAAAAAATAAAATACAAAAGATTAGGGCTTAGGGCTCGCCACTAGGACCGTCGGACGTCAATGCTTGGTTAAGAATTCTACGTTGCGTTGGCTTAATTGGGGATCGTAGCATCTAGAATGTAGAATTCATGGTTCTAAGCACCATGAATCTAACGTATCACATTAACCCGTAGGTGTACATAATACGTGCATTAAGGATCTACGATAATCTCACCACTCTCGTGGTTCGAATGCTCTCAACTCATACCACTCTCGTGGGTTAGAGCTTCGAGGTATTTTGGTGGCTCTTATTGACGCAATGGCGGTAGCCGTCAATTAGTTATATAGTTCGTCTGTGGATCCCCTCAAGGCACGAGTCGGGCATGGTCACGTGCCTCGGTTGAATCCACTAACTCCTTAATTAAATCCGTAGGATATTCCTTAAGCTAATCGATTCCACCGACCGTGGGCACGATCTCAGTACGAATTCTCCTAGGGATTTTAATAGATTGACCAAAATACAATCCCATTTATAACCAATGCACCATAAAAATCCCAACTTTGCAATTAAGTCCTAAGATCCATGTGCTAATCCCTCAGCCCTAGAAAAGACTACTCAAGCATAGCAATATCAATAGGTAATATAACGCACAAAGAATTCATTGCATGCATCAAGAATGGATAAACAATACTAAATCACAAAGAAATAATAAAAGAATTAAAAAGGGCAAAAATACTTATCTTGATACCAAGGATGGGCCTAGGGCGTAGCCAAACTCCCCAAAAGATTGTCTCCACAAAAGTCTAACAAAGATCTAAAAATTCTCTCTAGAAAAGTATACAAAAATCTCCTTAGAATCTAATCTAAAAGTCTCCGTAGCTCCGAATGGAGTCCCCCTGGCCGTCGCCTCCTTTCCCCTACAGAAAACCCTCGCTAAAAAAACCCATTCCAAACATCCGGGCGCAGGACAAGAAATGTGCCCATAGTGACTTGGTCCGAGCACAAAGCTGCTCGGTCAAGTCATTCGGCAGCTCGGACCGAGTAGTAGGTTGCTCGGTCCGAGTTTTACAGAGAATCAAAGCCCCCAAAATACGTCACTCTGCTAACCCGGGATGATTCGGTGCTGCTCGGTCGAGTAGGAGGTTACTCGGGCCGAGTAGGAAGTTGCTCGGACCGTGTAGGAGGTTGCCCGGTCGATTGGGGACTTAAAACGCTTTTCAGCCTCATTTGCACATGACTCGGGCCGAGTAGGAGGTTGCTCAGACCGAGTAGAAGGTTGCTCGGTCGAGTCAGACACCAAAAACAGCATTCTGACCGTGTAGTGCACGACTCGAGCCGAGTAGAGTGCTACGCGACCTAGTAGGCTGCTGAGAACAATTTTAGCACTGCACTATCAACTTGCAGAAATTCCCCAGGGCTCATCCGACCTCCGATTTGCATGTTCTTCATAGCGTTGGAACCGTCTTGAAGTCTACTACCTGAAAAAAATATCTGAACTAGGGAAAAACTTGAGCATAAAATCGACTCGCTAAAAGCCGAAGTCCAAAGGGACTTGAAAAGTTTATTAAGAGTAAGCACGAGGTGTTTTCGAATAACATTTTAATGGCACAAGTAAGAAAAGAAATTATGAATCGAGTTAGGAAAATAGAAATACGGTTCAGAATGAAATTGGTATATGAAAAGAGGCAAGTCATTTATACTGATATGAAAGTATAGGCTGCAGAATATTATAAACTAATAATCAAAAATCTCGACAAAAGTTTCAATGTTTAAAAGAACAAATAAATTTTAGTCGCGAAAGAGTATGAAACCTAATATATATTAAAAGTTCGCGAACGAATTCAAACTTAGCGAAAGAGGAACATCGAAAATACTTTTTAGGGGAAACAAGGATCTGCCGCAAGAATAGGTTGGTAAAAGACTTGAAGTACGGGTACGACAAACTTGTAATTAGTATATATTTATAAATTAATTGGAGTTCTATTTATCTTGAAAGAAGTGTTTTGAAGTACGTACGGTAAATAGCAACAATGAATTTCGGAATAGTAGAAAAGGTGGTATATCGAATTATCGAAATAGTACTAAAGTTTAAAATCAAGTGCGGACGTTATATGTTAGAAAGATAGTTACCATATAGTAATTTAAAATTACGACCCAAAAGTCTTCAAATCTAAGAATGACTTTTAGCTCAAATAGAAGTAATGGAAATATATTGAAAGAGGGTTTAAAACAAAGTTAAAAATCAAGTGGAAACTTTTTAATAAGGGAAAATTCGAAAATGACCTTGGAAGAATCAAGATTTGCAACGGGAAAGATTTGAAAGGTCAACGATAATAGTAAGGAGGGGATCATGTGAATCAAGGGCAATGAATGTGGTTGGGTGAGGCATGCACCTAAATCACAATGCAAGAGAACCATGATGAAGATCTACGGTCAGTAACACCAAAGTGTAGTGACCAGGAAAGATTGAATCGGGGGGGGGGGGGGGGGGGGGTTTCTAATCATCGGGTTAACTAAAGGCCAAGGGATTTGGTCGGATGATCAAAACATAAATACGCCTAGGTTATGACTTAGGAAAATCTACGGAAACTCCTACGGTCAACCAACCAAAGATTATGGAACTAAGCGCTAAGGCTCTCTAGGGCTAGACAGCGATGAAATGAGTTCAGCTGGGTCCGAAATCGATGAACCCAAGCGAGAGACCAAAGAGTTATAGAAGTCTATCATGGTCAGAGCTAGACAGGAACCACTAAGGTAACACTTAAGACTTATCATAGCGATCACTAGCATGGAGTCTAACTAACAATCAAGGATCCCTAACTAGCAAACACAAACTTCTAACTAAGTCTCACTATAGTCCTGACCTAATGGATTTCCTATCAAGCTGGGACAGGTGCTCTAACACGCCTACTAGCCACATAAGACATATGAACGCTAAAAACCTAGACTCCGGGCTTATAACTTGGATGTTCTAATTTATTTAATGGACATTCTATAATTATTATTGTTGTTCCGATAGTTCGCATTTGCAAATGGACCTGCATGGGCCACCACTAAAACCTGTCACGCCCCGCTTCCCAAAAATGTGGAGGCGAGACGTGAGAAGGTCCGCTCAAACTTGAAGCCGTGAAGCTCCAAGTCTGATAAGCGTATAAAAAAACTTATTTTGGCAAGTCCTTGCAAAGCGAAACGAAACAACAATGATAATAATGAAATGAGACGACATTTTATTGAATCTCCAAATGTCCATAAACAAATTACAATATCGCAGAAAAGCCACCAGGCTAAAAGAAAAAGGGGTCTAAGGCCCAAACATGGCCAACAAAGAATAACATACATACAAGGGTGCCACGCACCGACAACTAACATGAATCCTAAAATATAAGGGAACTCAACAAATCACCAATGTCCACAAGACTCCTCCTCAGTAAACACAACGTCCTCTGCAACAAGCTCTGGCTCGGCAACTAACATGCGACACCCAAAGAGAAAGGGGCACATGTCAGCAAGTCTAAAAAGACTTAGGCAAGGAAACTGAAAGTGACTAACAACCTAGCATTTAAATGTTAAACAATGGCATGGCAGTTGAATATGATGCAACAGTTTAAAAGAGAGACAAGCATGCACAATGTAGCAAAAGCTACCAATTCACTAATCACTTATCACTTAGCACTTATCACTTATCACTTAACACTTAGTGCATAGAGAGTCCACTTGCTGGCCAGCTCGTGGCTCAGTCCGCTTATCTCTATCACTATCAATCACTTAAACACTAGAGATTTCACCTGCTGGCCGGAGTGGCTGATCAAGTCAACTCGGGCTCAGTCTGCTTATCTCTTACCCCACCCACATGTGTCGAGCGTTGTGGTTAGCAACTCATTATGCTCGCTTCTGGTCACGAGCCAGGAAAATAAGTGTGTGTTGACATTCGAGCGTTGGGTTAGCAACTACAGGGCTCGCTTCTGGAACACGAGCCAGGAAACATGGGATTGTAGCGTGTGCTACGCAATCACGATAAATAATCACTATGCATTGCCACGAATAGATAATTGCGTACCGTTAATGGAATTTAAACGTGACAGGCTAAATGCAATGATATGAACATATTCGCGTACCGATAATTTAAAGTAAACGTGACATATGAGCATGATGAGGGTGACGGACCAAGCTTCGTTGTCAAGCTAGGTCAAGGGCGTCTAAACGGCTATCCTTTCACCGTTTAGTCTCTTTTACGCTAAAACAAGGGAAATGGCCTAAGACATGGCCCAAACCAAGAAATGCAAGTTTCACTTGCCTATCACCGGGGATGACGGTTACGAAAGTTCGTTTCCGCGGATGCTAGCCTACGGGGAATCGCTGTTATGGGGAACAATCATCAAACACAAGTATTTTATTAGGGTTTCATAAAAATTACAATAGGATATGAAAACAACGGTAGATCGATTTCTTACCGAGAGGAGGCGGAAGAAACACTCCGGGGAACCCTAGGATCAGATCTGGAAAAGATTGGAGAAGTTTGGGGAAACTAGGGTTTTGGGTTTTGATGAGATTTTTGGGGAAGAGGAGAGGTGGAATGAGTTGATGGAGGGTTTAGATGATGGATTTTGGGCTTGGAATGAAGGGTTGAAGCTTGGAGGAAGATGGGGGCTCAAAGGGGGAGATTTGGGGAAGGAGGAGGTTCAGGAGAAGAGAGGGAAGAGAAGAAAACGATTGGGGGTTTATATAGAAAATCGTGTGGCGGCTAGGGCAAACTAGGGTTTCCTGGGCTGATTAGTCGGTCAAAGAAGGATTGGTGACCGACTAGTTTGGAAACTAGTCGGTCGGTTGATCAACGCAGACCGACTAAGAGTAAACAGTCGCTCGCTCAGGAAAATTGGACTATGAGTTAGTCGGTCCGTGAAGGCTTGTCAACCGACTAGTTTAAGAACTAGTCGGTCGGCGAGTGTTCATAGACCGACTAAAGGCTGAATTCTGAGAGAGATCATGGAAATGAGAGTTAGTCGGTCTGAGAAGGATTCCTGACCGACTAGTTTAGCATCTAGTCGGTCGAAAGATGTTCTTAGTCCGACTAAAGATAAACAGTAACTCCTGAATTATAATCAAAGCCCACTAGTCGGTCCATTAAGGATTGCCGACCGACTAGATTGAAATCTAGTCGGTTGGTTCTCCTTCTTGAACCAACTAACGTGCACGAAAAGTGTCGATTCGAAGCGCGAAGCTCCGGGAAGACTTCTATGGCTTCTAGGATCGATTTATACTCTAAGATATGATCGATATGAAGCTCTTCACCAGTGACTTACTCCGAAATCGACGATCGAAGGAAGAAGCTAGAAAATCACGACGAAACGATCGAAAGAAGAAGCTATGGCGACGAAACCACACATCCAAGGAGAAAATCCACCAAACATATATTTTAATATAGATAATCCAATTACACGAAAACCAGTCGTTACATCCTACCCACCTTAGAATAAAGTCCGTCCTTGGACTTTCTAACTATAGCTATATCTAGTCACCCTAGTAACTACCCTCAATCAATATTACATCAAAATTTCAACCTAGTACATCCATTTCAAGTGCTTGTATATATATACTCTAGGTAGTCAATCATTAACAACACGGAAGTAAATATATATTCACGCACATAGTACACTTATACTTATTATAATCAAACAACTCCATTCACGTATTCAAAGCATTCATATAGGCAAGTATATTCCATATAACTATATAACACTTATTACACGTTATATGAAAATAGCCAAGTCTCTTACTTATTTGAAAATAATTTCACACTAGAAAATACCATCGGAATCTACACGTATAGATAACTACCTATGGACAAGACAATAAGAGTACACTAGTCCCTATATCTCCTAGTATGCGCCAAACAATCAATCATGCGAAATCACACCATATGATTTTTAAAACAAGTTCACTATATCTAATATACATTCACAATCATTATAATTTCACAATTTATAATCATTCAAATGCATGCACACATTTCACCGTATTACCACTTCATATATAGTCCTATAGCTATAATCACGACACACCACACATACCTTAGTCACCAATTCCTATAACTATCACATACTTACCCGTGCATGGTGCACACCCACACACGCTAATATTTCATTCGTGTATTCACCAATCACACCACTATGTTCTTAGCACATCTACGCACCTAGTTTAGCTAGCGCACATATATTCACGCAACCAAGTCCTTAGTGAATAACTATACCACAAGACCAACTCACATAACTATATATATTGGTATAGCCACCCACAATCGTGTGCGTAACACAACCAGGCACAAACAATCCAAACATTATACATATATCACCCATCACTATACACCAACCACATACAATACACCAATGTACATAGAGTGTACCCACTCAAGCTTGAGTGAGACTCAAAATCATAGCGGAATAATTCCATATACATAACATAGCATCCATACGTATGCCAAAACTAGCTAATGCATACACGCCTATCAACATAACCACATACATATCTAAATGTCAAACACCCTTAATATCTAACCAGATAATATCACATATTTCAATCACTTCATATACCATGACATTATTACAACATTCAGCATCCTTATAATTACAATACTCTCCCTAATAAAAGTATTTACCTATAGTCACACCCAGGCATCGTATATATATTCATACCATATCCATTGATACATCAATACACATTCACCATCATTATAAGTTAAGATATGCAGTAGTCGGGTATACCTCAAGGTATACACGCATACGACATCTCATAAAAACAAGTAATACCAATCAAACATTATAATCCTACTATCATATGTATATCACCCTTACACTCATGCAGCCAATACATAACTACTTACACACAATATACCAATACCAACACACATACAACTTCATATGCACCATGAAATTAAATACACTACGACAACACATCAAATTACACTAATGGGGCCCACCAAACTATATTAAGGTCGACACGGCGACGACAAGCTCTATTGGCTAGACAAAAGGAAAGAAATCAAGAGTGTAACGAATAGAAGGATCGAAAAGCATGAAAACGGTTGTGTAATGATGTAATGATGCTCCATTAGGACACATGGAAAATAGTGTAAATAACATATTCTAAAATACGAAAAGTTTGAAAACTGTCACACTTCAAAGTTGGAGTCCCTTTTCCGTATAAAAATATTTAGATGTCGACAAAACAAATTGTTTGAAATAAGTTTGAGTCGAATATACATAATAGGAGAAAACGATTCATTGGCTCAAGTAAGGTCATTAAAAGAAAGTAAATCATTCACACGAATCTTGAGGTCGTAGTTTTAGAAAGTATTATACGGCGATGATTTAATAATGTTGGCAAAAGTTTTGAAACGAAATTAAATTAACGAAAGAATTTTAAACTCATGCCAAATACCTTCAAAGTCTTTAGGCCAGGAAAAGCTCAAATAATCAATATTGAAACTACCTCTTAGTGCAACCAGGATTTGCCAAAAGAAATCGTTTTACACAAAGCTCTTCAACATACGAGCACCACGAGCCTGGCGCTGATATATAAAAAAATAATTGAAATTCCATTTAGGTTAGAAATTATTCTAAAGGCATGTATGGCGAACGGAAAGATAATTCTAGCTATTAGTAGTATTATCAAAACTTGTAGTGAAACTTAAAAATCAAATTTATGGAGGGTCTAAATCAGGAAAGGGTTTTGAAAAGAAATTTTACAAAAATCTGAACTAGGGAAAAAGTTGAGCATAAAATCGACTCGCTAAAAGCCGAAGTCCAAAGGGACTTGAAAAGTTTATTAAGAGTAAGCACGAGGTGTTTTCGAATAACATTTTAATGGCACAAGTAAGAAAAGAAATTATGAATCGAGTTAGGAAAATAGAAATACGGTTCAGAATGAAATTGGTATATGAAAAGAGGCAAGTCATTTATACTGATATGAAAGTATAGGCTGCAGAATATTATAAACTAATAATCAAAAATCTCGACAAAAGTTTCAATGTTTAAAAGAACAAATAAATTTTAGTCGCGAAAGAGTATGAAACCTAATATATATTAAAAGTTCGCTAATGAATTCAAACTTAGCGAAAGAGGAACATCGAAAATACTTTTTAGGGGAAACAAGGATCTGCCGCAAGAATAGGTTGGTAAAAGACTTGAAGTACGGGTACGACAAACTTGTAATTAGTATATATTTATAAATTAATTGGAGTTCTATTTATCTTGAAAGAAGTGTTTTGAAGTACGTACGGTAAATAGCAAAAATGAATTTCGGAATAGTAGAAAAGGTGGTATATCGAATTATCGAAATAGTACTAAAGTTTAAAATCAAGTGCGGACGTTATATGTTAGAAAGATAGTTACCATATAGTAATTTAAAATTACGACCCAAAAGTCTTCAAATCTAAGAATGACTTTTAGCTCAAATAGAAGTAATGGAAATATATTGAAAGAGGGTTTAAAACAAAGTTAAAAATCAAGTGGAAACTTTTTAATAAGGGAAAATTCGAAAATGACCTTGGAAGAATCAAGATTTGCAACGGGAAAGATTTGAAAGGTCAACGATAATAGTAAGGAGGGGATCATGTGAATCAAGGGCAATGAATGTGGTTGGGTGAGGCATGCACCTAAATCACAATGCAAGAGAACCATGATGAAGATCTACGGTCAGTAACACCAAAGTGTAGTGACCAGGAAAGATTGAATCGGGGGGGGGGGGGGGGGGGGTCTAATCATCGGGTTAACTAAAGGCCAAGGGATTTGGTCGGATGATCAAAACATAAATACGCCTAGGTTATGACTTAGGAAAATCTACGGAAACTCCTACGGTAAACCAACCAAAGATTATGGAACTAAGCGCTAAGGCTCTCTAGGGCTAGACAGCGATGAAATGAGTTCAGCTGGGTCCGAAATCGATGAACCCAAGCGAGAGACCAAAGAGTTATAGAAGTCTATCATGGTCAGAGCTAGACAGGAACCACTAAGGTAACACTTAAGACTTATCATAGCGATCACTAGCATGGAGTCTAACTAACAATCAAGGATCCCTAACTAGCAAACACAAACTTCTAACTAAGTCTCACTATAGTCCTGACCTAATGGATTTCCTATCAAGCTGGGACAGGTGCTCTAACACGCCTACTAGCCACATAAGACATATGAACGCTAAAAACCTAGACTCCGGGCTTATAACTTGGATGTTCTAATTTATTTAATGGACATTCTATAATTATTATTGTTGTTCCGATAGTTCGCATTTGCAAATGGACCTGCATGGGCCACCACTAAAACCTGTCACGCCCCGCTTCCCAAAAATGTGGAGGCGAGACGTGAGAAGGTCCGCTCAAACTTGAAGACGTGAAGCTCCAAGTCTGATAAGCGTATAAAAACACTTATTTTGGCAAGTCCTTGCAAAGCGAAACGAAACAACAATGATAATAATGAAATGAGACGACATTTTATTGAATCTCCAAATGTCCATAAACAAATTACAATATCGCAGAAAAGCCACCAGGCTAAAAGAAAAAGGGGTCTAAGGCCCAAACATGGCCAACAAAGAATAACATACATACAAGGGTGCCACGCACCGACAACTAACATGAATCCTAAAACATAAGGGAACTCAACAAGTCACCAATGTCCACAAGACTCCCCCTCAGCAAACACAACGTCCTCTGCAACAAGCTCTGGCTCGGCAACTAACATGCGACACCCAAAGAGAAAGGGGCACATGTCAGCAAGTCTAAAAAGACTTAGGCAAGGAAACTGAAAGTGACTAACAACCTAGCATTTAAATGTTAAACAATGGCATGGCAGTTGAATATGATGCAACAGTTTAAAAGAGAGACAAGCATGCACAATGTAGCAAAAGCTACCAATTCACTAATCACTTATCACTTATCACTTATCACTTATCACTTATCACTTATCACTTATCACTTATCACTTAACACTTAGTGCATAGAGAGTCCACTTGCTGGCCAGCTCGTGGATCAGTCCGCTTATCTCTATCACTATCAATCACTTAAACACTAGAGATTTCACCTGCTGGCCGGAGTGGCTGATCAAGCCAACTCGGGCTCAGTCCGCTTATCTCTTACACCACCCACATGTGTCGAGCGTTGTGGTTAGCAACTCATTATGCTCGCTTCTGGTCACGAGCCAGGAAAATAAGTGTGTGTTGACATTCGAGCGTTGGGGTTAGCAACTACAGGGCTCGCTTCTGGAACACGAGCCAGGAAACATGGGATTGTAGCGTGTGCTACGCAATCACGATAAATAATCACTATGCATTGCCACGAACAGATAATTGCGTACCGTTAATGGAATTTAAACGTGACAGGCTAAATGCAATGATATGAACATATTCGCGTACTGATAATTTAAAGTAAACGTGACGTATGAGCATGATGAGGGTGACGGACCAAGCTTCGTTGTCAAGCTAGGTCAAGGGCGTCTAAACGGCTATCCTTTCACCGTTTAGTCTCTTTTACGCTAAAACAAGGGAAATGGCCTAAGACATGGCCCAAACCAAGAAATGCAAGTTTCACTTGCCTATCACCGGGGATGACGGTTACGAAAGTTCGTTTCCGCGGATGCTAGCCTACGGGGAATCGCTGTTATGGGGAACAATCATCAAACACAAGTATTTTATTAGGGTTTCATAAAAATTACAATAGGATATGAAAACAACGGTAGATCGATTTCTTACCGAGAGGAGGCGGAAGAAACACTCCGGGGAACCCTAGGATCAGATCTGGAAAAGATTGGAGAAGTTTGGGGAAACTAGGGTTTTGGGTTTTGATGAGATTTTTGGGGAAGAGGAGAGGTGGAATGAGTTGATGGAGGGTTTAGATGATGGATTTTGGGCTTGGAATGAAGGGTTGAAGCTTGGAGGAAGATGGGGGCTCAAAGGGGGAGATTTGGGGAAGGAGGATGTTCAGGAGAAGAGAGGGAAGAGAAGAAAATGATTGGGGGTTTATATAGAAAATCGTGTGGCGGCTAGGGCAAACTAGGGTTTCCTGGGCTGATTAGTCGGTCAAAGAAGGATTGGTGACCGACTAGTTTGGAAACTAGTCGGTCGGTTGATCAATGCAGACCGACTAAGAGTAAACAGTCGCTCGCTCAGGAAAATTGGACTATGAGTTAGTCGGTCCGTGAAGGCTTGTCAACCGACTAGTTTAAGAACTAGTCGGTCGGTGAGTGTTCATAGACCGACTAAAGGCTGAATTCTGAGAGAGATCATGGAAATGAGAGTTAGTCGGTCTGAGAAGGATTCCTGACCGACTAGTTTAGCATCTAGTCGGTCGAAAGATGTTCTTAGTCCGACTAAAGATAAACAGTAACTCCTGAATTATAATCAAAGCCCACTAGTCGGTCCATTAAGGATTACCGACCGACTAGATTGAAATCTAGTCGGTTGGTTCTCCTTCTTGAACCAACTAACGTGCACGAAAAGTGTCGATTCGAAGCGTGAAGCTCCAGGAAGACTTCTATGGCTTCTAGGATCGATTTATACTCTAAGATATGATCGATATGAAGCTCGTCACGAGTGACTTACTCCGAAATCGACGATCGAAGGAAGAAGCTAGAAAATCACGACGAAATGATCGAAAGAAGAAGCTATGGCGACGAAACCACACATCCAAGGAGAAAATCCACCAAACATATATTTTAATATAGATAATCCAATTACATGAAAAGCATTCGTTACAGTTATGTTGTATTGGGTTTATCGAATGGGAGCTCATTTTGGGGTTCAACTGATGTTGATCTTGATACAACCATTTTAGCGAGGCCCAAAAGCAGGCGGCCCAAGCCCACGAAGAAGGCTCTCAAAAGAGTTTTGGGCCAACCGTCAGAGAACCCCGTGAAAGCCCTGCATCGGATCGCCCACGATCGGACGTACGCCCGGCCAGCCCACGACTGTGGGAGTTAACCGCTTCCTCAAACGCTCCCCCTTAATGGCCATTAAGGGACACTATTAACCCACTTTCATGACGCATATAGACGCCCAGAGGGAGGCGGATCATGGGCGTGAAATAGGGGGGCATGAAGACGGGACGATCGTGGGAGAAGCCCGATATAGGGACTTGAGGGGGGGGACGAAGAAAGAGGCCTGACCCCAGATACCATGAGACAGAGGTATTTTACTAAAAGACCTAGCTTTTCCCATTGTCTTCCCTCCCATAGCTAGGTCTGAGGATACGCGTATCGGCCTCCTTACGAGCTGTACAGATCCCGACGAGTATCATTCAGATCCGTTCTCACTTAGGCATCGGAGGGGACTTGGCCAGAACCAAGGTCCGCCCCCCCCGACGAGTTTCTTCCTTTGTCCAGGTCAAATTGGTCCCAAGGCGTCGAGGCAACCCCTAGGCACGGAACTTACCAAAGCCATGCCCACACGACAGTGAGCCCGCTCGCCCCCAGCGAGCATCACCATCGATTGAGACCAAGAGAAAATCAGGGCACCGAGGCTACCCCTCGGCACTTGATTGATCGAGGCCAAGCGCTCACCCAGGTGCTGAGGCTACCCCTCCACACCCCGCTGACCGAGGCCCTTCACCACAGACGAAGAGCCTGATCGTCCCCGATCCCCCAAGCAAGCCGTCTCCTGAGCTAAAGTGGGGCCTCGTGCAACCCTCGT